>OZ024740.1:62085798-62221714 GCA_964016885.1 Eledone cirrhosa | reverse complement strand
TTCTTTATTCGCTTGACATGAGTTTTCTTAACTCTAGCCTTATCCTATCCTTTACTTAATATCCAGTGATTTCATCAGGGATTTTTGTTGTTGTTGTCTATTTTTTTGGTGTGGTGTAAAGGTGAAATTAAAAACATTCATCATCATTTTATGTTGCCTTTTTCATGAATTGGACTGCAAATGCCATTATTAGGAAACAATAAATACCCTAAGCGTTTTCTTAAATATTTTTTTTACTAGAATTCTTAATGCTAGCTAGTATAAAGAGCATTGTTCTGAAAATCCAGTTATTTGCATTCATTGGAATGTATGTTGTTACGGCTAGAGGTTTTTTTTTTTTTTTTACATTAACTACTCAACATGAGGAATGGTTGTAATATCTATCTATTCTGGTTCATACCGATGATAGCAGCTAATAATTTATTATAGTGGATAGTAGAATTTGTAGAGCACCAAACAAAATGTCTTAGAATTTGGCTACATCCTTTTACCTTCTGAGTTCTATCTCAGCCAGAACTGCCTTTGCATTCCTTCTTTCCAGGGTCTTTAAAATAACTATCAATTAGCAGTGGGGAGTTGATAGAACCAATTCTACTTTCCACCAAAATGTGTGTCTTGTGCAAATATTAAAGCCGTTTACTTTTTCACTCTTTATTTAACCCTTTAGCATTTAAATCAGCCATATCTGGCCAGAATTCTCTCACCTCTTTCTGTTCCAACTGACCATAACCGGCTGCTCATACTGATGTTAAGGTATTTTTCTCAAAATAAATAACAACAAAATCTTGTAGATTCGATATCATATGAGATAATTATGTGAGATAAAGTGTTTACCATGAAAATACAATAGTATATATAGAGTAATGTAAATGCTAAAGGGTTAACTCTAAACACCCTGTAATGATTTACCAGAAAATATCTAAAAACGTGTTCATTCAAATGTTTATATATCTTTATATCAGGTCAGGTCATTGTAAAAACATGCAGTATTAGACTATAGTAGAGACTTTCAGTTTTAATGTAATGCAGTCATAGTATCGTTTGTACTTTTCAAGAATGCAGTTTCATATGGTACAGGGTGTTAAGAGTTACAAGTTGATCTATCTGTTAGTAATTAGGATACTAACATGAGCATGGCATGGCTGTGTGTCTAAGAACTTCACAATTACATCGTTCCAGATTTGCTGCCATTGTGTGGTGCCTTCGGCAAATGTCCTTTTACGTTAAAACCTTGTCAGTGGAATTTGGTTGACAGAAAGTGTATGGGAGATCATCATCATCATATGTCCACATGCTAGGCCATGATATCTCTGCTAGTTGTCAGAGGCAACTAAGGGAGTTGGTGCCAGGAATGGCACTTGGTTGTAAAACACAGCCTCATAAGGGACTCCATAATGAGTATGAAACATGTCATGAGACCTACAAAGCTATCAACCATGCTATAGCAGGGAAATGGCATTAAAACATTATTGTTGTAGTATGGATTGAAAATATTTAACTTTAGTAAGAATACAATTTTAAAATCAACATTTCTTTTGGTGTTTCTTTTAAATTATTATTATAAGAAATCATCATCATTGTCATTATTATTATTATTATTTAAATATTTATTATTATTAAAATATTCTTATTACATATATTGTTTTGGCTTGTCTGTGTAGAAATCAGCAGATACGCTTTGGTATTTATTTTATTTCAGGTAATTAATTATACTTCAGAAAGTTCTGAAACTCAGATAATTTAAAATAGGAGACATTAATTTCAATATAACCACACAATGATAACAAGGATGCTGGGGAATAATGATGATAATGATGATGGTAACGACGATAGTTCATTTTAAAATAAATTTTGAAACTGTTGTTTTATCTTTGGTTAGCATCAATTAGAAGGACAGTGAACGCCAAAAATAAAATAAGAGATGCTCAATAAAATAAAAGTAGATGGCAATCAAAGATAATATAGGGAAGAAATAATTATTTAGTCTCTTTCAGGACATAACATTTCCAATGCTGAGGAGGCCACAATAGAATGTATCCAATATTCTCTGTAAAGTGGTTAGTGTTAGAAAGGGATAAAGTTGGAGAAAGCATACAAAAAATGGAACATAGGAACAAGACTTGGTCCTCTGACTCAACAAGGTCAGTAAATTATGCATACTTGTAAAGAAAGAGAGTGTATGATGATAAATGATGATGGTGATATCTAATTGTAAATTTCACAAAGATGCAGAACTGAGATATGCAGTTAACTTAAACTAAAATTGAAAATTGTGTTTTAATATGAGATTATTTTGCTAACAAGGATGCTGGGAATAACAATGATAATGATGATGATATTGACGATATTTCATTTAAAAAAATGTTTGAAACAATATCATTTTGTCTTTGGTTAGCATCGATGCTTTGAAAACATGTGGATCTGTGATTGTGCAATTCAGATTTTTCAGAATATATGTTTCGAAGAAAAATTACAATTTCAAAGAGAGACATACAATATTTGAAGCAAAACTATCATTTTAATGGATAAAAATCAATGCATGCAGGGGGAATATTTGAAAGTATATATGGCAGGTAATTGAAATCACTGCTAAAGAATTTGATTAGCATTCACATTTTTCACAATTGCAATTTGAAAACATTTAAAATTTCTTTACAAAAATTCAGTTGTCACTATTGAAAGTTGAGTTGCTACAGTGTCTTTATAGATTTATTGCTATGGTGAAACCAGTTCCTCATGATATATGTTAAAGTAATCCAAATTATTACTATAATTATATTAAGCAGGGGGAATCATACACTGAAAATGTGACAGTCTGGATCAGAGTAGGCTGACTGAAGTTTAAACAGCTGATACGTTTGCTGACATCAAAGGGCTTTTCTTTCGGAATGAAAAGAAGACTGCATGCAAACTGCAATGCTACATGGCAGTGAAACATGAACCTTGACTGCAGAAGACCTGCAAAGGCAAGAAATGAAGTAAGTATTCTCCAAGGGATGTTTACATGAATGATGTAAGTGAACTGAGAGAAAAACTCAGCATAAGAATTGGATGTAATATGCTTTCATATGGACATGTGATGAATATGGAAGATAGCAGCTGCATAAGGAAATGCAGAGAAATCCTAGTGGCTGGGATCAGTGGATGAAGCAGACCCAGGAGACTTGGGATGAGGTAGTGAAGTTCAACCATAAGAAACTAAACCTCATAACCATGAGGGCTGGCGTTATGCTGTGATGATGATGACTCAGCAATAAGTATGCAATATGTCCTGACCCAGACATGACTCTACCTTCCCACTAGCACTCCTCAGCAACTATCCTCACCACTATTGCATCCGCTACCCATGCCCCCCCCCCCCCCGTACCACTCCATAGCAGCTACTCTACTCTTTGTGCATCCACCCACTACCACCCCTTAGCTATCTCCATCACTGCCCTCTCATATTCTATGAACCACACCTCACACACCACTATAGCCCCCCTCCCCATAATCTATCAACCACCCTTTCCCCTTACTCATTGCTTCGCCAAATCACCACATACGCCTATAACTTCATACCTATCTCCCTCCCTCCAGAGCAGAGAGAGCTCTTCAGTTGGTACCATGACCAACAACCTCTCTAGTGAGTGCCATGAAAATGCATCTGGTCACCCTGTAAGGTGGTTGGCAATAGGAAGGGTACCCCACTCTAGAAACCATGCTTTAGAGGGTTGAGAGGACCCCTCAGTTGTATCAATGGCACAACAACCTCTCTAGTGTTGGTGATCTACACAACAAATGCATCCAGTACATACAGTAAAGTGGTTGGTGATAGAAAGGGCATCCAGCCATAGAAAGCTTGCCAAACAAAGGGTTGGAAGTACCAACTTCAGTTGAGTCAAAGAGTGACAAACTCTCTAGTACTGGCGCCATGATAAAATGTAGTTAGTACAATGTGGAACCATATGTGAAATGAGAACCTCCAACCTGTCTGGGAGGTCAGTAGCCCAACTTTAGTACAGACTCGGTTTGCGAAGAGACCTGTCCAATCCTTGCTAGCAGGGAAAGTGGATGTTAAATGATGATGGTGTGTGTGTGTGTGTGTGTGTGTAAACCCAATGAAATGATAGAAAAATCCAGAAAGAAAACTTTAATGGATTATCATCAATAGCCAATTATTCACCAGACAATAACAAAAACAGCAACTTTCTCAATGTTTTGATTTTTTCCTTAACATCAAGAAAACGAATAAAAGCATGTATTTCATGGCAGATATATTTCTTAGAAATGATCCTCATTTAAAGCAAGAAAAGCCATTCACAGAATCCCAGGAGCCATGCAACAGATGAACTAATAAAGCTGCTGTCAGTCAAAATCACCAGTCAAGTGAAAACAGAAATTTTAGAAACAAGTATTACACCATACAAAATACCCATAGAAAAAGGATTGGCATAAATGCAACATCTAATTTTTGAATCAGATATAAACAGCCATTCATACATCATTTTTATGGCTTCAACACTTTGAAATCATATTTTTGCTAATTAATAGTAAAATAAATGGAAAGAAGAAAAAAATAAATTTCACCCTCTTACTAACAACAATGACAAACAGTTATTTAGAATAAGAATATAAATTAGAGACGCAAACATATTTATAAAGATCTGAGCAAACAAAACTTAAAAATGAAGCTACGCTCAAAATATATCTAGCAGTTTGGAAGATATTTGCTGCATAGCATTCTTTCGAAAGCTTTATTCCATAGAGAAATACAGTTACTTTGCAGTTCTATCATATGGATAAATGTTTATTCAGAGTTAATAATATGAGAGAGAAAAAAATAAGAGAGAGAGAGAGTATTACTGAAATTACATCCATTTTTCCATGCTGGCATGTATTGTTGGAGCAGATGTTTTTACAGAAAGGTTATCCCACTTTCTACCTGAATATGCTTTCAAGGAGAAATTCAGCCAGCCATTTTAAATACCACTTCCAACATCATCATCATCAACGTTTAACGTCCGTGTTCCACGCTTGCATGGGTTTGGACGGGGGTATTCCCACTTGAGGCAAGAGTGATTGTCTTGCTCGCATAGGACTGTCTGGCAGGTTTTCTACAGTTGGATGCCCTTCCTAACACCAACCACATTTACAGTGTGGGTCTGGGAGGTTTTTACCGTGTTGCCTACACGGCCACATTACAGCGTGGACTGTGTGTTTTTTTGTCGTGACACCTACACGATCTCATTTGTTTCGGCCTGGATGGTGTGGCACCAACATAACTTTACATAGAAGGGGGCGGTGTGGGTAGGACGGGGTGTATTTTGTTAGAGATGCCTACTGACTGTAGTAGGTTTTACTTTGTATTTAGGTAAGGCGGGTCTTCTCTATTACTGAGTACCGCCAAAGGTCTCGGTCCAGTGACATTGTCTTGGTGAGGTGTAAGTGTGTGAGGTCGGAGTTTATCAGCTCGTCCCAGGTTTTTCTGGGTCTGCCTATTCCGTGGCTACCGTCTATCTTTATTGCCCTGCACTTTGTTATACAGCTATCATCCTTCATGCGCATCACGTGACCATACCAACGTAGCCTTCTCTCTAGTAAACAACATCTGATCCCTCTTATTTCTAATTTTTTCCTTAGTTCATTTATGCTTTGTCGTTCACGTATATTACTATTACACATCCAGCGGAGCATGCAAGCTTCGTTTCTCTCTAGTCTGCGTATATCCTCTGCACACAATGCCCAGGTCTCACTGCCATGCAACATTGCTGTTCGTATGCAGGCATCGTACAACCTGCCTTTCATTTTTAGGGAGAACCCTTTAGCGGCTAATAGTGGTATAAGCTCTCTGAACTTTTTCCACCCAGTTCTGACTCTAGCTACTGTACTTTCAGAGCACCCTCCCCCACTGCTGATTTTGTCACCCAGGTAACGGAAGCTGTCCACTATTTCTATAGAACCCTCTGCGCAGTTGAAAGAGCTAGTATTTTGTGGGCACTTGCTGCTACTTATTTCCCCAGACATATATATAATAATACAAATGCTTGGAAATTTCTTAAATAAATCGCTAATATTGAAGATTTGTGCCTTTCATAAATAGTAGAAAGTATGACTAATATTACACATGATGATCATGATAAAATTTGGAAATGCATGAGAGATAAGTACTGGCAACATGCCACAGATCTGTATGAACAATTCTTTTCGAAAAATCCTATCAATTAAACTGACAGTAAACCCATACTCTCCACTTGATTGATTATTTTTCAAAACAACATATAGATGCATTTTCTTTGGTTTGCAGTTAGCTACCATATGAAAATATCAGGTTTATAAAAAAAGAAAACTGATACTTATGTCTCACCTTTCTTTGCACCATTTTTCTTACATAACTCATGCAAGAAAAATACTTGTTGAGAGGCACTTCTCAGATGTATCATAATTCTATATTTCCTTTCAAAATTTTATTCTATTGGTTTATATATGTAATTACCAAAGAAATTCCTTATACTGACCCAACTGAAAAATATTTTACAGTCTTTATTAGTAACTTTTGGCATTCAATTTTAGTTACACTGAAAGACGTTTCCATTCTATTATAGATGACTCAGTAGTAGTAAGAAAGAAAAAGTAAACGAGTCAATCAACAAGATCCCAGACCTCATTTGCTTACCAACTGAGGTGGAACTTGTCAAATTGGATTAAGGAAACAATGGTTCTATTGGTCTTTCTATTGCTGATATTATCTCCCGGTTGCAACTCTCGGCAGAAAGAACCACGTGAGATAAAGTTCTTACTCAAGGACATCATGTATTGCCCAGTCAGGGAATCAAACTCCCAGCCTCAAGATTGCAAATCCAATTCTCTAACCACTAAGCCATGCACCTTCAAAGAAGTAGTAGCACAAATGAAATTAACGCTTTCATTACCATATCCCTAATGAAAGACAATGTTCACGATGTTCAATTAATTTTGATAAATAATAAAGAATTTGGAGGGATTTACTAATATAGTTTTCTCATTTTCAAGCTGGTATTTGGTGTATAGTAAGGCAGTTTTTGATTTGGCAGAGTTTTTAGAGCATTGGATATTTGTTCCAGGCCTCTGCATTCTGAGTTTAAATCCTGCCAAAGTTCACTTTGCTTTTCATTCTTTTGAAAAAGTACCAGTTCAGTGCCCACTCCTTCCAACTGTAACATCTTGGAAGTTCTGTTAGATCAAATTTCAAAGCAATAAGACCGGAACGTTTTGCTCTGAGGAAGGGATTTTTATGTCCTAATATATTAGAATGAAAAATCAAAAGATAATAATAATAAATATCAGGTATCACAAACTCCTTTGTTGCCTTCATTTTACCATCCATTTTGCATCGTCTTAACCTTCTTAAACATATCATTATATACTATACGCAATGCTTCAAGCAAACTACAACATTCTATTATATATAATTGGTCAGCTACCTGCATATAATATAATATGATATAATATAATATAATATATATATATATATATATATATATATATATAAGACACTTTATTTCACATTGCTCCAGTTTACTCAGCTGTAGAAATGAGATGATAGGGACTGGGGTCCATATCATTCCACTGCAAAGTGGTCGTGGAGGTGCCATGGCAAAAAAACACCCAGCACTCACTGTAAATGAGGTTGGTGTTAGGAAGGGCATCCAGCTGTAGAAATCAAGCTAGAATCAGTTCCTGTCCCACCCTTGCAAGCAGGGAAAAGCGGACGTAAAATGATGATGATGATGATGATAATTATATATATATATATATATATATATATTATAGAAATGTCATGTCAACAAATACTGAAACATAACATTCCCTTCTCAATGATTCGTTTTGTAATTTATTTTTCTATTTTGCCAGAGACATAAAATAAATTAAGAAAGAAACTGTTCCACCCTTTATCTGCAACTAAAAGAAAATCTGAAAGAAATTGATATTTATCAAATATCAATTTCCTCTGAAAATTATATTAAAAAGAATTATAAAAATTTATTTGAAACTCATCACTCATAAAAGACAAACTCAAATTTTAATTAGAAATGTAAGCCTATCGCAATTATTTTCCCCAACCACCAATATTTTGCAATTATTTCAACTGTGAAGTTAACTTTTGAAGATCTAATTCAATTATATCAATCTCAAATTTACCTTCACCCATGTGCACTGTACATGTTCTTCACTACCATCTATAGGTGCAAGTATAGCCATGTGGTTAACGAATGAAACAGAAACCATGTGGTTGTCCAGCAAGTGTTTTCTAGTCAACCAATGCCCTGTGAGGGAATTTGTATATATTTGCAGAAGTTCATTGTATATATTTACATGTAAATATTTGTGTGCACATGTCTATCTTTATATTTACTGTTTGGTTATGTTCCATAACTTAGCAGTTCAAGAAATAGAGAATGATAAAACAAGTATTATACTTTAAAAAACTCCAACAAAAATAGTACTGGGTTTGATATGATTGACTAAAATCCCTTGAAGGTGGTGCCCAAGACTGGCCAGTCTTATAAACTGAAACTGGTAAAAGAAAAGTAAAAGAATCAAACAGCACTTGTTCACTCAGCATATATATCACCATTTACTGCACCAACATGATTAGCTCCACACAACCTTCACCCCGAGATACCTAATCATGTGTGTTATCAAATTCCTCTCCAATCCAAGCAAACCTTTTGACTGCACTACATATATTTCACTACCATAAAATCAAATTTCTGACACTGACTAACATTATAACTGATAATTCACACAGAAAATTTCTTCTTTTTTTTTTTTTACCAGAAAAGATACAATATAAACTTCCTTTAATAACCACTTTGCTCTTTGATGCTCCACCAATCATCACTAATTTTGTCACTTGAACAACAGAATCTCTGTTCAACAACAAATAGTTGAGACCTTATCTATGACAACTAGAGCAGTTTATAGTGTTCAACATGGTTGCACACTGTTTAATTATACCAGCATATGTGCTGCATTTAAAGTAGTGAATCTACATCAGCCTTTCTCTACACTACTTGTGAAGCCACTGGATTACATTACCAGCATAATATTGTGTTCTTAACTACCCACTTCCTGCATACTTGCAGACATACATACTAGTATATGTCCGTTCATTATAAGTAGTAGTAGTAGTAGTAGTAGTAGTAGTAGTAGTAGCAGCAGCAGCAGCAGTAGCAACAGTAGTAGTAAGCAGAGTGTCTTTCAATATTTATTGCTAGGATTAAAAAAAGGTAACGTGAAGATTACTATGATCACAAACAGCATTCTAATAATCCCAACTAAACTGCACTTTGATACTAGTTTCTCTTACCGCTTTCATTATGTGGCCAATAAATGAATACATTATTTGATCCATTAACTATACTTCAGTGTGATGTATACATCTCTTTAATTCAAAAATGCTCAGAAATTTGTAATAAAATAACTCACTTTTTCTTTATCAAACTACTATTCGGAACAAAACTGCCTTATATGCCTAATCAACAAAATGGCCTTATATAAATTTATGTTAAAAAGTTTTAATTTAGATGTGAACACTCTAGAACTAGGGGCAGTTTTGGGTGGGTTGGTATCAAAGGGTTTTTAAAAAAAGGCAACCATCATACAGATTTTTCTGACTTCAATTCTTTGATAAGTTAAACCAACACACTGACAGCAAATTGGCATTAGTTGAGGTGTTGGATTAAATACCTTGGTTTTTGTTCTTGCTCATTGAGTTCAAATCCTGCCATGGCCAACCTTGCCTTTCATCCTTTCAGAGTCAATAAGTATCCATCCAGGAGTGGTAGATTGGCAGAATTGTTAGAGTCAGACAGGATGCTTTGCAGTGTCTGATCTGGCTCTGTGCTTTCTGAGTTTAAATACTGCCTCTTTCTGAACAAGAACCTGAATGATTTTTATGGCTCACCTTACTTTTGATTCAGCTCAAAAATTCTCACCATAATGCAATATTTCATAATGATATTACCAAGAACAGATATTCTTACAAGCATCATTGATTTTGTCACACAAAACTCCTCACCGTTCAATATACCTCGTATCTCCCAATATATACATTAGAGATCATTTATTGTGGAGACCATATTGCATACATAGAGGATCTTGACAAAAATACAATTTGCTCCTACTGCACAAATCTCTTTAACTCTTTTGTTAACATATTTCTAATGAAATATATTGTCTATTATTTTCAATTGATTTTAAAAATAATTAGTAATATAACTTAGTCATTGTTAACCTGGTGTATGGAGCATAATCTACCAAAGATCTTTCATAGAATTATAATGGAAGTTTTATCAGTTTAGCATTCTATAGTCTAATAGTAATTTGATCTATCTTTTTCGAGGTCATACTCTATAGATCCACAAGGATTGGAAGTGCATTGTGCTGGGTCAGATATTTTTAGCTGAAGAAAGAGGAGCAGTGCCCATAACCATTGGCAGGCTCTCCCAAATTGGTGGAGTCAATGCAGCTTGAACTTTTGTGGGTTGGTGTCTGTGGGGGATATGGTTGACTGGGCTGCATCTTGGATTTAGAGTTTTGTTTGGTTGGATCAGTGCTACTTGTGGCTGAAAAGGCCAATGTGGGAGTGACAGACTTTGTTGCAACGGGTCACATTTGTGTGTGTTCAATGGTCTGTTGGTACTGATGTGTTCCTTTTTTGCATGCTCACATCCATCAGGTTCTCTTCTTTCTTGCTGTCAGGTAGCAGTTTAAGATAGCCATCCAACTCTCTCAGTAATCAATAAGGCTTTCAAATTATGTTGAGTAATAAATTGAGATATGGATGTGGAATTAAGTAGAAGACCAAAAAAAACATGGCTAAAGATGATGGGGAATGAAATGAAAACCAGGAGATTAGTGAGAGGTGGGGTGGGGGTGTGGATGAAGTCAATAGGTTAACATAGAGAAGCTTGTTTCTCTCCACCATCTCCCTGCTCTTAGCCAGATACAAGGTGACCACTCTATACTAACCCACCACCCTCCAAAAAAAGAAACAAACAAACCTTAAAAATAGTGCCTACGTAATAAAATATGAACCTGAAGACTATAATATAGCATTCAAATATGAGATTAAATTAATTTTATGAACCAAGCGCACAAGTACATTCCATTTATTTCATTCATACACAACTAGTAGCATAAAGAAATTATTTCCAAACACTTTGGGAAATTATATAATATATATCAAACTTTACAGCATGATCAAAGAGAAGATTTATAGATTTGTATTTTGTTTCTTTAAACTATCTTAAACCATTTTACTCAATACAAGCAATTACTTCCAGCTGCTAGAGAGAGAAATGCTAAAATATTAAAATATGAGATATTATGCTTCCTAACTAGCTACAATTGGATGTATCTTAACTGAAATTGTAACATATTAAATATAGAAATGAGAGAAGCAGCTGTTAATCTTTTGGTCATTTTTATGGAGTTAATATTTCATAATATAAGCACTACATATTTGTACTTTAATATAAAACTATAATGTGTTGCTGTCATCAAAAATGACTAGAGAAACCATTGATAAATTGCTGGCCTAAAGAATATGCATTGTGTATATCCGGTGTCAACCTAATATTGCTTCAGCCACAACAAACAGACATGGAAGTTGACTATATATCAAGTCAACATTTCGATGTCCCCAGTCCCCCAGACTACCATTTTTCCTTCACAAAATCAAGATGAGAACAACATGCCTTTCTATCTAGAAGATATTTCATAATAAATCTCTCTCTTCCTGGCATAAGTTTATGTCAGAAGCAGTGAGAATCTTTTATGAAATAATGGCAGCTCCTTCATGGCACCACAGGAAGACTTAATTTTATTAGAAAGAGGATGTCATTAAAGATACATATTACACGGTGTAATGGCTGGTACAGCTATTATCACTGGTTGTTCTCTGCAGCAATTCTTTTGCCATCCTTTCCTTGGGCCAAAGCAGCTGCGATATACCATTTAGCAAAGAGTGTAGAGTTTATCTCCCATGCCCACTTTAAATGTTTTCCTCCTTTTATTTTTTCCTCTTCCTTTTTGACACTTTTGTAAATTGTATTCTTAATAAATTGCATCTTATTTTGACTGCTTTAAATAATGAAGTTTGTAACAAAAAAAAAAAAAAAGAATAAACTATTACCAAACTGTGTTTTCCACACACACATACTTACAAAAACATATATACATACATAAATACACAGAACGTAAACGTTTAATACAAAATCTTTTGATAAAATGAAATTGATATTATATCTTGGATATTACATTAGGTAGGGAAAGAAGAGTAGGAAAACATAGCAAAGACTGAAGCCAATGTATAATTAGTTATCTCACTATATCACCCCCTCCCTCTCTCTCTCTTTAAAATGTATCTTAATATAACTATAATGTCAATTTCATTCTATCAAATAATGTTGTACTAACCCCTTCCCTTAAAGTCTTCTCTGTGTGTATGCATATATTTATGTAAATATGTGTGTAAGTTATTATATATGTATGCAAAGGTTAAAACACTGTTACAAAGTTACACACGGAAAAGTAGAAATATATACAAAAAGATGTTACATATTTAAAAAAATATTTAAAAAAAAGGATAAGACTAACAAAAATATATTGAATAAACCATGTTCTACCGCTAAACTATGGATTTCTATCTAGAAGATATTTCATAAGTCTCTCTCTTCCTGACATAAGTTTATGTCAGAAGCAGTGAGAATCTTTTATGAAATAATGGCAGCTCCTTCATGGCACCACAGAAAGAGGATGTCATTAAAGATAACTTGCCTAAAGGTTTCCAGTAATTCTTATTCCTTAAAAATCAAGTTCTTGAAAAATTGATATAATAAATTACAAAACATTTATTTTTTAGAGTGTTTTCAAGGAATAAAAGGGATTTTACTTTTTATTTTATTGGATGGAAGTAAATATTAAAGCTGAATGATTATATGAGAGAGAGAGAGAGAGAGAGAGAGAGAGAGAGAGTTCAGATAAGCAGTGATGTTATTTGGAGAATTATTCTCTAATTTTAACAACAAGATTACATGTAAAAGGGGAAAAAGATGCTTTTTCAATTATAGAAGACAATTATCAAAGAAATCTTCCATTTTCCCACAGGAGTTAATTGTGAAACTACATTTTTTTTAAATTTCGTTTTGTATATATATAGGTGGGGGATTAGCATGCTGAAACAAGATAAGAGTCAGGCTAGATGATATCTTCTTGAGAACTACTCAAGATCCCGGAAATGGAAGGAATTAGCAGCTCATTGTATACTCAGAGGGATAGCAACACAATGTAAGGGAGTGAGATATGTGTATCCTTTTATTGCTTAACTGGTTTCGCTTATTAGACAGTGGCCATGCTAGGGCACTGCCTTGAAAGGATTTAGTCTATCGCATAGACCCCAGTACTTATTTTCTTTTTTAAGTCTGATACTTTTTGTTGAACAACATAAAGCTATGGGTCATAAACAGACAGACTCACACATACACATGGCAGGTTTCCACACAGTTTCTGTTGACTAAATTTTACTCACAAGGCATTAGTCAACATTTGACATTTGTCCAAGGTGCCATGCAGTGGGACAGAGCCACAAATCACATAATTGCAACACAAAAATTCCTTAACCACAAAGCCATGCTGCCAGTACCTATGTGTGGTAACCTTAGTAATAAATACACACACATACACATTACAATTTGCATTTTCTGGTATATTTACATATCTACCTCTCTCGTACACATAATGCAGTATGCATAATTTGGTAGTCACTTGAATTTACTCCCTTTTTATTTCATTTATGTAAAAAAATATTAGTAACTATGTCCCTTGTCTTTCTTAACATATTAGTATACAACTGAAAATGGATATCAAAAGGCTGAATATTTTGCTTAACACCTCTCCAGTATCTAATACCTACAAGTTAGATATTTCTTTGGAAGTATATTAACAAATAAGGAAAACTTCTAAAAATATAAAACCGAGTATATAAGCAACTTCTTAATCTCTTGAAACTAATAGAGTTTTCAAATACACCAATATTATAATTACTATATATACTTCTGTATAGGTTACAATTTTTTCTACAAAGGTACAATGTGAAAAACAAGTATATGATTTGTTAACTAGACCTACAAAACCTCAATTCAAAATACATGGTACATTGCAAATATTGTACGTATGCTGTGTATATCCAGTTTAGAATAGGTACACTGTAACCCTGCATGCTATAGGATGTGACTAAAATGGCATCCAGTCATACAACAATGCCTCATGAAGGATCATATGGTGAGTATGAAGCCTGCTGTGTGGCCTGTTTTAAACAGGGAAAATGGTTTGAAAATGCTTGTTGTGTGTATGATAAATGTTGTATGTAAATTGAAGGTATGATTTATCAGTTGGTGTGAATTTACACAAATATATGTGGTAAATATAAGATTAATACATTTCCTGATAGTGTAATACATGAATAATATTCAAGACATCCACTTAGAAAAAACAGGGCTGAAAAATGTGTTGTCTATCTAGCTGATTAAGTTGCAAGCAAAACCATAAAACACTAATGTAAAACATGAACATGGTGAATCTAACTTAGTTTAATGTGATAAGACTACACTTACACCGAAGATGATGATAACTGGATTAGACAATGTAGAGATTAGTAGATTAGATGAAGAGGAAATGAGGTTAATTTTAATTATATAACTTATGTTGATACTTATCAACACTGACAAGTGGTAACGCTTTAAATCAAATTCTCAGCTTCAGTAAAACATGTCTGGATTTGTATTGTATAAGCCATATTGACAGTGATAACAAAATTTGGTTTTTAAAAGAATTAAAGTTGTCACTTAAGTGCTCTATATTGTTGTAAAATAATAAAAGTGACTGTTGTAAATGAAATATGACAAATAAGATACAAGAAAACAGGAAATTTGAGGGAAGAAAGTGTGTTTGTTTTTTTTATTTTTCCACTAAAACATTTGTTTCCAGGATAATAGATTGGCAGAGGTCAAATTTCTGGAACTACATTTGAAAAATAAATGTTGATTTTACACCAGTAAGAACTGCATCTTCCTTCAACATGATCGTATATTATTGACCTTTTTGATATCTAACTGCCTGAAACCACTTTTGGTTCTACATTACAAAGCTTCATTTTGAAGTGCTTATGTTTATCTAATGTTTATTCATCTTTAATTCTATGTAAGAAAATTTGTTTTGTTAAACACCAGCTTAATGCTGAGAAAATTAATTACATTATTTAATCCCTCTAAATAGCTGGTTATTTTCAAAATGATTTGATAATCATTGGTAGTGTCTTTCATTAGAAATATGGTAGATTAACTTTGCTTTTTCTCCTTCTGAGGTTGATAGATTAAGTATAAGACAAAGTACTGAATTGATATAATTCACTAAAACCCTAGCATTGGCTACACACTACAGACTAAAACTATTAATTCTTAACATCCTGTAATAAGTTAGCAGAAAATATCTAAAACAGTTTTGTTAATTCAAATGTTTATAGTATCGTTACAGGTGGTCAAATTGTTTTGAAAATTTTCAGTATTAGAGTAATGATTTTAATTTCTAATGAGATACAGTCATACTGCTGTTTTGTACTTTGCAAAAATGCTTGCTAATGTAGTTTCATGCACTAAAAGACTTCAAAAGATTAAAAAAATAAAGAAACTTGAAATTGTTAGGATAAACAACAAAACCAAAGCAATACATAAATAAATTGAAATACTAAATTCTTTATGTCACAATTTAATATATAATTCTTTATAGTCTCTCTCATTGTGTATGGTGTTACACATAACATAGATTGACTTCCACATATATTTTACATCAGCAGCCAAATTCAAATCCCGCTGAGGTTAACTTTGCCTTTCATCCTTACGGGGGTCGATAAAATAAAGTACCAGTAATACACTGGGATAATTGCTGGCCTTGTGCCAAAAGTAGAAACAATTATGTAAAAGTATACTCATGTATAATAGTTTCTACATTTGGCACAAAGCCAGTAATTTAAAGAGAAGGGGAAAAGTGCATTACTGATACTTTATTTTATCGACCATGTAAGGATGAAAGGCAAAGCTAACCTCGGCAGGATTTGAAACCGGAATGTAAAGGGCCGTAACAACATGCCACAAAGAATGTTGTCCAACGCTTTAACAATACTGCTAATCCACCACCCTACATATATCATCATCATCACTGTTTTACATCCATTCTTCCATTGGTTAGATGAGTTATAGGCAATACTAGGTCAGGTTACCATGATTTTCTTATACATATATATATAACGATGATGATATATATTCTTTTTTGAAAAGAATTTATATGTGGCTGCAGATGTAAAGGGTATATGAAAGCCAATCCATACAGTGTGCATAATTGCATGTAAATAACCACAGTTGGTAAAGTAGCCAGCATTAAGTCTGCATGTACATGTGTGTACACACACAATTATTAAACATTAGAAAATACAACTTTAAACTATTTGTATCACTGAAGGCCATACACAAATTATTTTGCAAAAGTTTTTCATGTTAATTTCTTAATTACTACATTCTCTTCATGTATTCAAAAATCTAGTAACACACGGCAAGAAACAAAAATATCTTTAAATGAGGAAAAGTAAACCCCTCACCCCCACACATATCTACCTAAAACATGTTTTGTTTTGTTTTTTAATATTGATATTGCAAAAAATGAATCAATTTTAAAAGATATTTATTTTGCATCATATGATGCTTCTCAGTTTTTTAACACTTTTGTTACCTTAGCTCTAATGAAAGACTGCCTATAATGCTTATAACTGATTTTAGATAATTCACTAACTACTATTGCATCAGTAGACAGTGGCTTATCTAAAATCTAACATACCTTCAATTGAACATGCCTTCAATTGAACATGGTATAAAATCGTCAATTTTACATCTGTTTGCATGTGTTGGACAAGTTCTTTTTTCTGGCAAGGCTTTCTACAGCTGGATTTGATGCTCTTCCTGATGCCAACCCATACCTCATTTTAACTATGATATAAACTGCTGATGTTAATTGAACCACTAGGTTAATGAACATACTGATTATGGGGAACATAAGCAACTATCACTACATATGATATTCCAGTGTTGATGTGACATTTGTGAAAACCGGCATACACACATACACTCCTTCCTATACACACACATTCATACATACAAGTTTCCTTATACATACAAGTCTACCAAATTCACTCATAAAATTTTGGTTGCCCAAGGTGTCATGCAATGAGACTGAACCTGAAATCATATGGTTCCAAAATGACTATCTTAATTTATGCTTATGCCTCTAAAATGTTCTCTTAAATCACTAATTCAAAAAGCTTACTATAAGTATTCTTAGTCTTCAAATTTGTAGAAAAAAAATTCATTTTTAAGTATTTAAAAGTTATCTGGATGTAGTAAGTGATGTTGCTTGTAAAAATATTTTACTTTCAACTAATGGTAATGATGATATTTGAAATATTATCCTTATTTCACTAGAAAAAACATTAGATTTTGTGTGAAACCAGCTTTTTTGTAATGCTATGAAAAGATTTACTTCTAATGGATGATGGTGATGAGAACAATGATTAAAATTCTCATTTCATGAGAAAAAATATACATTTTCTGTGAAACTATCTTTTTTGTGTTATTTAAAGTAGCAAATTAGCAGAGTTAAAGCATTGCACAGAATGCTTTGCAGTATTTTTTCCAGTTCTCTGCACTTCAAATCCCACTGAATACAAATTTGCTTTTCATCTTTTTGGGGGTTGATAGATAAAATACCAGTCCCTAGTGTAGTGGATTAGCAGTTTTGTTAGAGCATTGTACAGCATGGTTTGCAGTATCTCTTCCAGCTGAGCATTCTGAATTCAAATTCTGCCCCCTGTTACCATACTAAAATGGTAACACTTGTTTGTACCAAGAGTTGTGACTACCCGATAGTGTCAGTAATGGGAAAGATCATTCTTAGTTTGAGGTTTGAAGATTGGTAATCTGATAGTTGATGATCATGAAAATATTTTACTTGATGCTAATTAAAATTCTATCCTCATTTGACAAAACCCTTCCCTCTCGTTCTAGATTTTCTAGGAAACTATCTTTTTTGAGTTATCAAATGTTTTACTTTGCTTGAACTTCAATTGTTTTTTGTTTTTTTTAAATAATAATAATAATAATAATAATAATAATAAATAATAAAAAAACTAATCCATTTTGCAAAGATCAACTTTCAGCTCTTTAACAGCTGCCAATCCACTCCACTTGAACAATCTACCTTCATAAAATTACAACAGGGTTTTGTTTTGTTTTCTAAACAGTTTATCACTTTGTTATGATTAATTAGAACTAACATGGTTTTCATTTGTAAATTAATTAAATATCAAATCAGTGTTTGCTTATTTTCAAATTTCAAGGCAAGCCACAAAATAAATAACAATAATTTGCAAAATTAAGGAAAGTTAAAGACAAAAATAATAATTAATGTCTGTATCATATTTGATTAACTAAAAAGATACATTTACATACCTCCATCATAAAAACAACAGTATACTCTAAGGTTTTAAAGGAATTTGATTATATTAGCTCTGACAGAATCTAATATAATTATTTTATAATATAAAGTAAAATCTTTTAACATGGGAATAATTCTCCTCAATAATGGATTTTGATTATTATTTATTATCTTTATGGAGAAAATCCTAACTGAACATAAATTGAATAGGACCCATGTGATCAAAGATGGGGAAGGGGTGCATGCATGCTTGCGTGTGTGGGTGGGTAGCTGCACTGTTCCAAATATGTGAAAAGTATTTTCCAGTCAGGTGTATTTTATCAGTCTTAGACTCTATTAAGCTGGAAACATTTTTGTAATCATCCTCATTTTGTGTCTGTCTTCCATGCTGGCATGGATTAAGTGAGTGATAACAATCCTAGTTAATTGTTACTGCCCTCATAGATGGATCAGAGGATTGTATTTCGTTCATACATTTCAGTTTTTGGCATGATTTCTACAATTAGATGCCCTTCATAACATCAACCACTTTACAGAGTGTAGTAGCAGCATTTTTATTGTAGCACCAACATTAGAAAGGTTGCCTTGTCCACTGCAAACCTTCATACATTAAACATTTCATCTTGCTCTGATGAATGGTTCTGGAATGTTAAACATATCTTCTTTCTCATCATTTTTTAATGTGTGTTTTTCCATGCTTGCAGGAGTTGAATGAGATCCTTTTCTAGCATTTTTTTTTCTGACACCAATTCATACCTTATTCTAAGTATGATACATGCCGTTGGCACTTGTCAAACTGCAGGACATCACCATAAGTTTTATAAGCGACATTGAGATGACATTTGTGATGAATGCCACACACATGACAGGCTTTAAACAGTTTTTGTCTACCTAATCTACTCACAAGGCCTCACAAGGCCCAAGGTGGCAGTTGAAGTCACTTGTTCAAAGTGTCATGCAGTGAGATTTAAAAAAAAAATGAATACCATATTGTTTGCGAAACATGGTCATGCCTGCATTTCATGGGATAAAATTTAAGAAGACTGATGTTGATTTCATTAGAATTTGAACTTAGGGAATAAATTGCTTAGTACTAGAACAGTGAGGCATTATTCTGCCCTTCCTTTGCTGCAACAGCTGAAAATATCAGTTTGTTGGTTTCTATGTCTAGTGACGCATTCAGTATATGCCATGCACTTTACAATATAATTTAAATGTATAACAACCATATGAATAAATCATCATTCAATTGTATTCATTTGTCTTATTCCACAGAACATGGACACATCACAATATTTTGTCCATTACAGATATTTTCTTTTATAAGATTTCTCAGTCACAATAATTCTACTTGGTGAGTTATATATCAGGAATGATTTATGATGTTATATTATTAAGACACTAGGTAGTCTCAGGTTGCAGATAACAAGATGGTCATCAGTTGACAGCTCAGCCTCTCTCTTAACAGGAAAATTCAGCAAAGAATCAGAGTTGAAAGCAATAAAAAAAATTTAAAAAAATCAATTACTGACCTAATACCATCTATACTTATGGATATTTTTATGCTGGGAAAAGGTGTTCATAATAGAGAGCCCATTACTAGAACAGAAGTCAATGAACCTTGGCTAAAGACCAAAAGAATACAATCACAAATACAAGATGGTGAAACAGAGATCAGGTAGTGGCTCTCGGTTGTTTTGCTACTTTTTCACATCAAGAGATGACAGCTCAGGTACACAGATATGGATAGAATGTCTAAGAAAAGAATCACTGAACAGATTTTATGGGTAAAGCCAACAGGCTTGAGAGAGAGAAGTAAACCACGAGAAAAATGGTTGAATAATATCCATCAACTCAGTTGGCCTTGGGGGTGCAGCTGTATCATTTGAAAATGGTTGCTTCTGGTAGGACCCTCTGGAAGGCATGTCTGATGACTTTGCTACCATGACCATATTAAAGAGAGGAGAGAGACAAGGCATTTTGCATCTACTTTAGCCTCTAATATTTAACAACATGAACTTAAGACATACTTAGCACCCAAATATAACACTATAACCCTGTTACAGAGCTACCAGTCATCTTCCTATCTTCTCTAAATTCTTTCATTACTGTATTTATAATGAAAAACACTGGATATGATTTTCAAATCATTTAAAAATTAATCAAGAATTTGGAGGGATTCAGTATTATAATAAATCTTTTCATTATTAAGCTGGTGTTTGGATAAAAACTTAACAAAAGTTCTTACATAAAATTATGATAGAAATTTTTAAAAGATAAATTTAAATACTTTAACCTTTTAGCATTTACATTATTCTATATGTACTATATATGTACTTTACCTTACATAATATCGAATCTATGAGATTTTGATATTATTTATTTTAAGAACAATACCTTAACATTGGTATGAGTGGCGAGTGAGTTACAGCTGGTTTGAAAAGAAAGAGGCGAGAGAATTCTGGTCAGATACGGCCGGTTTAAATGCTAAAGGGTTAAAGCAGAGTTTTGTATTGAAGAACCAGTGGCAATTAATTTCAGACAGTTTATAAAAAATTATATCCTAAGTTTTAGTGGTACTACTTTTACATTCCACCAAGCATTTTCTGTTACCATCGTTGCTAGAATACTCTATGGATTCAAGTTCTGCTACATACAAAGTCCATTTTAAAAGTGATCTCAAAAAGAAAACACAATTACATAAGAATAAAGAACTCAATTTGAAATATGAGGGGAAAAAAATGAAAGAAAATACAGAAATACTGTAGAATATGTTTAACCTATTTAAGCTGCAATGCTTTCTTTCAAGACTTTTTCATAAAATGAAGCAAATGAAAGCTAAGCAATGTTTAGTAGTTTCCACATAGCAGTTAGCATTAACCACTCCCATTTGTATTGCATTTCAAAATATCATTCCGTTTGCCCAGCTCATAATTTTACAAAATTATACTAAGAAAATATTACAAATAAGCATTAAAAAATCCTTATTATTGGTGGATTGGCAGTATCGGTAGAGGGTCGGGCGCTATGCTTTGAAGCATAGAGTTACCTCCCTTTATGATCCGAGTTCAAATCCCGCCGAGGTTAACTTTGCCTTTCATCCTTACAGGGTCAATAAAATAAAGTACCAGTAATGCACTGGGATAATTGCTGGCCTGGTACCAAAAGTAGAAACAATTATTATGGATTGGCAGAATCGATAGAGCGTTGGACATGTTTAGCAGCATAGAGTTACGTCCCTTTACGTTCTGAGTTTAAATCCTGCAGAGGTTAACTTTGTCTTTCATCTTTACAGAGTCGATAAAACAAAGCAACAGTAATGTACTGGGGTAATTGCTGGCCTTGTGCCAAAAGTAGAAACAATTATTATTATGGATTGGCAGAATTGGCAGAATCGGTAGAACGTTGGACATGTTTAGCAGCACAGAGTTACATCCCTTTACGTTCTGAGTTTAAATCCCACCGAGGTTAGCTTTGCCTTTCATCCCAAGGGGGGTGATAAAATAAAGTACCAGTAATGCACAGGGGTAGATTTAATCGACTTTCCACTACTCCCCAAATTTTGGTCTTGTGCCTAAAGCAGAAGCCATTATTATTATTATTATCAACTGTTTATGTGATTTGCTTCTTGACTGATTTGTCAGCAAGTAAACTACTATGACAGATTTCCTTCAAATCTCTCTCTTTCTCTCTTTACAATGAAAAACACGCCAGATTTACATGAGTAGGCAATGTTGTAATGTGACATAGATATTTTTTCCCAAGGACATTGTTGGTACAACTGGATTTAATTGAAATGGGTTTCAATCAGAAATGAAAACTGTATTGCTCACTGAGCGCGACTGTTGTTATAGCTCATACCATTGTAGGTTTAGCCAGCCTCCTATGAGGGAGCATTTCATAGGAGGTTTTTGGGGTGTTTGCCAGTTTTCTTTCAAATACTGACATTCATAAAGTGAAAGTGTATTTCTCTAATACAAAATCGAGTTAATATGAATATTGTAAGAGACAGCAAAAAAATACTTGTGATCTATGGTTTATGTTAACTTAATCTTACTTAACATCACTATTGCAGCTAATGTGCTAAAATGGGTATGTCTGACATTTGTAAATTGGACATCAGTAAGCAAATGGACCTCTGTTGACTTCAATGATGAATGTTCTTGTTGTTCAATCAATGGGATGGCCTACTCATTAATGTGTTTAAAGAGCTGTGTATTCTAGAGGCCTATACCTTTAACATAATTCATAGACTAAATCAGTATGATAAAAGGGAGTGTCGCAAATCTAAATCTTTGAATTTCAGGTAAAAATCCAACCAACAAGCTTTCAAGCAGTTTCAATCTACAGTTTTCACAAGGCTTAGGTCAACCGACAGCTATGGTAAAAGTCATTTAACCAAGATGATACTTAGTGTGATCGAACCCAGGACCTCATGATTGAGAAACATTCTACTTAATTCCATTCATGTTAGAACAAGTATTCCTACAGTTAGATGTCCTCCACTTCCTCCTATTCCCAAACAATAACAGTGAAGTAGACATGATATCTGTCGTAATGTAAGCAGAGTAATAACATGTAAGAAGATTTGAACATATAACCATGTAGCTAGTTGGTTAGCACCTTCATTTCCAAACTCATGGCCAAATGGTAAAGAGGTTTGCTTTGAATTCATAAGATTCTTGGTTTAATCCCACTCCATGGTATTTTGAACAAATGTTTTTTATCATAGCCTCAGGTCAACCTAAGCTTTGTGAGTGAAATTAGGGAGTCAGAAAGTGTTTTGAAGCCTGTTGGATATATAAGACTATACTAGTAATTGAAAGGTCCAGCCTTGCCACACAATTTCATGCTGAATCTCCATGGATTATGTTAAGGGCAGACATGTCTATTGAATACTCAGCCACTTATATGTTAGTTTAATGAGTAAAGTATTCAGTTGGTTAAAGAAATTGAACACTTATTGTCAAAACTGACTAAGGTTCATATATTTATACCATAACCTCACAGTCATTGTTTCTCAATTATCACAGTAAAGAGGTAACACATATTTGATTATATAGGACAAATCATATAAGCCTTTTTCTTTTGTAATGTACTGTTTGACTATTAGAGGAATATACACTTTTCAACCTACTTGAAACTATGACTGAAGTGTAATGGCTAAGTGACTAGAGTACAGACATATTGAATAGTGATATTGCTGAAATCATGGAATTATCACTGCACACTGCAATATGTTCTTAGGCAAGACAATATTATAAGCTAAACCAACCTAGTTGAAAATTAGATCCACTCCCATTTAGGTGTAAACTGTTAGCATAAAGAAAGATCTAACTGTAAAATATTAGCTCCAACAATTCATGTTTAGATATCTGGATTTCAAAACCACTCAATTAATAAAAGCTTCAGAAATGAACGTTAAAATACTCTCTCACACACACGCACATATATGTAGTAGCATTAAAATATATAACAATGTTTTTTGTTTTTTTTAAATACAAGCTTCTTCAATACTATTTACAATGTCACTTGTGCTTCAAATTCTAAAAATAGATTGAGGTTTTGACAAAACAGCAATACTCTGACGTCAATACGAATTAACTTAATATATTTTAGCAATAAGCACAATCAAAATAATTCCCAACTCAAATATACATCCACAGAAATTTTATAATAATATTTTACTAATCTGCAAATTAAAAACAAAAATCAATACATTTCTAATTTGTTGTCAATATATCAAGATTCAGGATATTTCTTCAATTGAAAACTCATAACCAATATTTACTTGAATCACAAAATACTTATGTAAGAAATGGATAGCAAGACAAACAAAGCAAGTGGGAAAGACATTGCTCTTTCCTGCCCCAAATGATTGTTTATTAACATGTCAACCATTCTTAAGCCCTTTTGATACCAACCTGCCCAAATCCACCTCATTTTCTACGAAACAAAGCCATCCATTTAAAACGGTTCCACTTTAAATCAAAACTTACCTACATAATTTTATTAAAAAAATATTTGTTAAATTAGGTTATAAATACCATCTTAATAATGAAACAATACTTCTAATATAACCCTCCAAATTCTTCATAAATTAATTAAAATACAGTGTATTTCCTTAGAAATAGTTATGAGATGGTTAAAGTAATTGCCTAAGGTAATAAGTAGTACAAACATACAAACACATTTAAGTAAGAATATCACATTAAAAGTTACAATGATTTCACCACCTATCAGCAATCAACAGAAAATGACAGGAATGCCCTGCAGCATTAGTTATTATTTATATATATCAGGTTCATGCCATTTAGGTAGTCTAGACAGGCAATGCCTCCTCGGGCAAAAATTGTAAATAATTATTAACTCTTCGAATGCCAGTACCATTTTGTGCTACCTTACTATCCGAAGCCAGGATTAAAGATGTTTACATTTTTTCAAAAAATTGATAAAAATAGAATAAAAGATATATTGATCAAATTTGCTTATTTTCTTGGTTTGAGGCTGTGCTTCACAAATTAAACTAAAACATATTGGAGGTAAAAGTTGAACCAGTATGTTTTGGGCACCTAAACATCATCATCCTCATCACTCCTGTACATTACATCTGATTCCCATTATTCCCAGCTTTTCTATTAGCTCAAACATGCTTTGTTGTTCACCTATATTAACATTGGACACCCATCAGAACATGTTTGCTTTATTTCTCTCCAGCCTTCATATATCCTCTGGATTCATTAACTATGTCTAGCTCTTGTGTAATATCGCACTCAACACACAGGCACCATGCAACTGGCCTTTTTTTTTGTAGAGAGAAATCTTTTGTTGTTAACAGAGGAAGTAGTTCCTTGAAAATGTTCCATCTTGTTCTTACATTAGCTACTATGCTCTCAGAGTACCCTCCTTCCCAAATAATTTTATTGCAGAAGCTTTCAACCACTTCTAAGGAGCCTTTCTGGGATTGGAAAAAGTTTATTTCGCAGATGCTCTTACTACTAATTATCCCTGTGCATTTGCTTCATACAATGTCTACTTTTTCTGTTAGTCTGCCTGCTATCCCACTACACCTCTTGTGTACCCAAGTTATATTGTGTACATTGCATAGAATTCTTACCTAATCCCTTTCTACATATTGAGCAAGGATCAGAGTCCTCTCTTCTTTCCAACTTAGTAAAACTTTAGTTTTCTCCAACTTTACTCTAAGCTTATTTGATTCTAAGGTCAAATGGTTTCAAATTTTCGGACGCGGTCATGCTTGATATACAGAAAAGGAGTAGGTAGGCATTTAATATGGTGTAATATATATTAACTATGGGTGCACAAAAGGTGCAGTGTAATCACAAGCAGATTGACAAAGAAAGATTGTATATATCACAGATGCATGGGAGCAGTTAGAAAGCAGTGTGAGTACATATGAAATATATTCTTCAAATACTCAGAAGATACTTAGAAATAGTTGACAGGTTCTGTAGCCTAGGTGGAAATGAGTTCTGAAACCAGAAAAGCCAAATTATGAAGTAAATTGAACTAATGGGTGACAAAGTTGAGGTTTCTATTACCTTTGCTGGCAACAAAGAGACTCTCTCTCTCTCACACTCACTCCACTCTCTCAAGGAAGGGAAGATAGTATGATGCATGTGTACCAAGTTTAATGTTGCATGGTAGAGAAACATAAGCATTAAATGCAGGGAATGTGAAAAAGCTGGAAAGAAATGTGGCAAGCATGCACAGTCAAATGTTTACTATAAGTGTGCCTGAACAACAGACAACAAATAAGATGAGAGAGGAAAACTCAGTATACTAGGAATAAAATGTAGTGTGCAAGAGACTAAGCTGGTACAGTCACAAAGTGCATGGAAGATAGCAGTTGGGTATAGAGGTGCCAAGTGGAAGGCATGAGAATAAGTGGTGAAATAGACGACAACGGACTGCGATAAATGATGTGATGTTGTGCTGAAGAAAACCCATCCAACTTATGCAAGCATGGGAAAATTAAAGTAAAATTATGATGATGACAACCACAATAATACATCTCATACATCAATCACTAAATGTTATAGCTAGAACAGTGTCATAAAATGAAGTACATAGATCTAAGATTTAGTGTTAATAAAACATTATTGTAATAAAAGTAATTTTGGTTATATTTCATTAAACTGATTTTTTTAATTATTACTTAATAATTGCTTAATCCCAGGTGAACTCAATGATATACCAACACTGACCATCCCATGTTTTGCCCCATCAGGAGAATTTATGTCTATATCTTGTTCAATATGCCATGCTTTTGTTCTGAGACAATTAGGGGGAAAACAATAGTGCCTTATAGTACAACTGGCATCAATGCAGCTAATGTTCAACAAGAACTGCTGCTGATTGGTATTTGTAGAAAAAATTGAATTGCAATTCCAGAGAAGAAAGAAAAGAAGAGTATTTAGAATGGAGTCTATGAGGTGAGAAACAATAGTGATGATGAGATGTGGAAAGGTGTATGATTCAAGTGCGTTTGTATGTTTTTAAACTGATATCTTTTAAAGGTTAATCTCAAGATAGATTCTATGTTCATATTTAATATTACATCATAAGAATATTTTTGCATAGATAAGAGAAAGAATGGTATACTGTAAAGTTTTTGCAATATTAAATTACTTACATTCTGTCTATTAGTTTGTATATTTGTTAGATAGCAACATATGTTTTCAATCTTTCCTCTTAAATACTGCGTATTATATTTTATATGAAACATAAATTCATGCTTAAAATATAGAGATAAGTGTGTACTTCATGAACCAATGTCGTTGAGAGAGAGATACCATATATCACTTTCAAGCTCTTATTTTACTCAAATAAATCTCAAGTTAATACCTTAAGAATTGGCTTTGTTCTTTTTGCTCTGTTGCTTTGTAATTGATGCAAAGCTACTGGTGTCAAGTTCAGGAATGACTTCTCAATGAAAATTAAAAGAAAATGATTTTTCTTTCAATAAATAATGTATCAGATACTGTTGCAAGACATACTTATGAAATGATCCTTCAAAACCCAAGGTCAACTTCACTTTTCATCTTTTTGGTAGCAAAAAATTCAAGTGCCAATGAAGGGTGATAGAATGATAAAATTGTTAGTGTCAGACAAGATGCTTTGCTCTCTGTGCTCTGAGTTAAAATCTCACCAAGGCCAATTTTGTCATTCATCTTTTCAGTGTCATTAGAATAAAGCACCAGTTCAGATTAGTGGGTTGCTAGAGCATCAAACAATATGCCTTGTATTCCAGCTTATTGCATTTTGAGTTCAAATCCCACTGATACCTACTGAAATGGTAGACTTAAGCAATTATCTGATTTAACACTACTACCTTGTCATTGGGAGCCTTTAGCATTTGAGCCCGGTCTCCAGTTAGAGGATACTTTCTGCCCTCCTTACCAACAACATTGGAGGCTCTGAAAGTGGTTATGAATTCTGATTAAGCAATGGAAAAAAAAAAACAATAAAGGCAGTCACCTAAAGTCCAATAGCAATTTTCCAGCCACATCATGATTTAGTTGAATTTTATTTCAGAGCTTGGTAATGTCTTCATGAGTAACAGTAAGATCATGAAGTTTATGCTTATCTATAGCAGCTGAAAACATTGTATGATAGAGGGGTGAATATTTAACTGGATAGTTCATTTATCTCTTTCTCATGTATGAATCGACAAACAGCTATTCTGTCAGCTACATAAAGAGGGGTTTATAGAACAAAGTACCTTGTCTAACAGTGGATATATCCCAAAAGATCAGGCTACCCAGTTAGACATTTCATTTCTACTTCAGATAAGACCATAACCCTTATTGGAAATAACTGCTAAGACAGAATATTTGGTCTCACCTTTTCACTGTTACTAGTCCAGAAATTTAATACATTTTCATTTCTTGAATACAATAACTAAAGAAAATAACAGTGTGTCTAGGAAATCTGTCATGGTCCCAGCAGACAAAATGGTATTTTTGTTGAAGACATCTTTATTTGTTGGATCAATACAACAAAAGTACTTCTGGGAAAACTGGTCTGGTATCAACTGACTCAATTATATTTTAGCTCTGAAAACACACGGGAAGGTAACTTGGCAAAAGCCATTCTATGTTTAGTAGTCTGGCACAAAACAGTTATTCTATGACAGAATTTGGTTTAAGTTCTACCTCACAGGAGTTAGTCACCCATGTAAAGTTGATAAGATAATTAACATACTGAAATAACCCATCTCTGTTTTTATGAAAATTCTAATAAGAAAAAAATTCATATTTGAAGGCTGTTTCTTTAATCGAAACAGCAGCAATCAATGTTGCTATGTTGTTTAACCTCAGGTCAGTTTTGATTAAACAGATATATGATCAAAGGTATTCCAGCTATAAGAAGTCTGTCATTTTTAATCCTTCCTTATTATTTTTCATGAAATATACTGCCTATATTTCCAAATTAACTTTTAAAATAACGTGGAGGGAATTAGTAAAATAACTTTGGCTATAAAGAGACTATTTCAAACATCTTAACAAAAAATGTTCTTAAATAAAATTCTTAAATAAAATTACAATGAGCAGTTTTAAAACAGATGATATCATATTAAAAAAAAAAATATGAAGTAGTTTTAGACAGGTTAATATAAAAAAAAGTAAAGTGTGATTTCATGAGTAAGATTTAGCTGCTATTTCTCTCAGGTGAATAAAATGTCTGATGTTTTATAGCATAATATCATCCAGCACAGAGTTCATTAGCCTAGCTATATTCCTTAACAAATTCATATGACTTGGCTTATAAATATAATGCATGCATATTAAGCTGCATTATTTTCAGTCACTGCATATAAACAGCATTACACAAAATGTACATTCACTGATGCTATCTATCATTTATCCAATATTAAATTTTTAATGATCTCCATACAAAACCAGGTCACCAGTCTTGTTTACAAATAATTTGCCAATGTCATAATGACTAATTAATCATTTAATCATCAATTATATTGTACTCAGCACATAATTCACAAATTTGTATGAAGTATGTGTTAAGTGAAAAAATTCTTGCTTCCATAGTATTTATTCTCAAATCCCACAATACTTCTTTTACTATCTGCAGTTGATAAAACTAGAGGACAAAATTACCAACAAACTAAAATACCTTTTACATAACACACTACAATTATATATAGGAATTGTTGCTGAGATGGTTAAACTATATTGTGGAGTAGGTAACAAGATAAGTCACATGCACAGTTAATCAGGTTGTGCAGAAAGATGTCATATTCAATGACTAGCATAGCAACTTCGTTATCAACTGCTACAAGAGCAAAGGAAATTATCCAGGTATTCAGACTATTGGATCAGGTTATGAAAGTTACAGAAAGTTATTGCACAATTAATTAGGGACAGAATTAATCTTGATGAAATGCAAGTTTGGCTCAGTGTTTGGGAGAAACACTATGAGTGCCATCTTCTTAGTTAGACAGTGGCAGAAGTATTTAGCTAAGAATAACAAATGTCTAGTGTTTGTCAATCTGGAAAAGGCCTTTGACAGAATCTTATGCTCTGTAATTTGGTAGTCACTTAGGAAACTATAGAGAGCAGAATGCTTTGTGAGGGCTGTAGAGGTCATGTACAACCAGCAAGGTAAGACTTGGCAATGAGTACAGTGAGGAGTTTAGTATGTAGGCAGGATTTCACCAAGGCTCCGTCCTCAGGTCATACCAAGAATTCAAAATGATACAAGAACTACAGAAATTCATCATCATCATGTTTTATGTCCGTTCTTCCATGCTAGCATGGGTTAGTCGGGTTGTCCTGTTGTGGGCAGTGTCAGTGTCTGCTTGGTTTCTACAGCTGGATGCCCTTCCTAACACCAACCTCATTTACAGTGAGTGCTGGGTGCTTTTTTCCGTGGCGCCTACACGTACACTTTACAGTGTGGGCTGGGTGCTTTTTTGCCGTAGCACCTCCACGACCACTTTGCAGTGGGAGAGTGTGGGGGCATATTGTCTATATGCTTCAGCTTGTACCCATGGGAGGTTAGGTACTCTGTATTACTACATGATGCCAGAGGTCACGCTCGTGTGTCATCGCCTTTGAGACGTGTAATTAGGTAAGGTCGGCTTTTATCACCTCATCCCAGGTCTTCTTGGGTCTCCCCACTCTGCGGTTTCCATTGACTTCTAGTGCTCTGCACCTTTTTATGCAGCTGTCATCCTTCCAGACATGAAAGCAAAATCTGCTCTGAAATGGCTTCTAAGTAAACCTAACAAAGACTAAACATTTAGTAAGTAGGAAAAAGGATAAGACACTGATACCATCGAGCTCAATGTGTAGAAAGGGAGTCAGAAGGAAGTCCACATGGTGTACTCAGTGTAGACTATGGACACAGGTGATATAGGGGTATCACAGGTCAGCTTACAAAGAAGGTAGATTTTGTATGTAGCAGAGGTATAAAAGTAGTCATCAGTAAGGGTATTAAAAAAATAAACTCTCTCAAATATCCAGACGGTTCACTGAAAATGAGAGAAAGCTTTTGTTATCGGTGTGATATCATTAGAAGTGAAGATGGATGCACTGAAAATGTTATCGCCAGAGTGAGAACAGGATGGAAGATGTTCAAGGAGTATTTACCTTTGCTGGCAACAGAGGGCTTGTCTCTCAGAGTGAAAGGCAGATTATATGATGCAAGTTTTTGAACTGCAATGCTGTATAGCAGTGAGACATGGGCCACAAGTGCAGAAGACTTGCAGTAGCTAAAAAGAAATGAAACATGCATACTCTGCTAGAAGTATAATGCCAATGTACATGAACAACTGAGAAGAAGTTGAGTATAAGCAGAATTGAATGTAGCAAGCAAGAGAGATGCTTCCACTGGTATGGTCATGTGATGTATAAGTGAGAGATGTATAAAACAAAAGTGCCAAGCACTTGTTGTGGATGGAACCTATGGCAAAGAGAGACCAAGGAAAACATAGGACAAAGTTGTGAAGAATGACCTCAAGAAACTAAACCTCACGAAGGATAAAACTGAAGACTGAGTTGACCGGTGATATGTCATAATACAAAAGACTAATTTGCTACAACAAGCATAGTGATATGAAAAGTAAACGCAGTGACAGACCAGAGGCTACAGTGTTTGGCAATCAAATGAAGACAATGTATTGTTTGAGAGGACTCTTTAGTCTAGCCTAGACTGTGATATCCTCTCTAGAGCTGGTTCCACAATAAAATGCACCCAGTACAACCTGTAAAGTGTTAGTTAGTGCCACGATAAAATGCATTCAGTCTAATTTGTAAAGGTATCACAAGTACATTAAGAAGGTCCATAGAAACCATGCCAAATATGGAATGCAATGAGCAAGATGAGTTGGTCCAATTCATCTGGTCTGAGACTATGACAATCTGTCTAACTCCTGTTAGCATATATAATGACTGAGGCACATGATGTAGTGGTTAGAGTATTGGACTCACAATGATAAGGTTGTGGGTTTAATTCCTGAACTGGAACATACAAGCAAAACATTGTTCTCTTCCAACCCATACCAGCATGGTGTATATATATATATATATATCATCATCATCACCGTTTTACGTCCGTTCTTCCACGCTAGCATGGGTTAGACGGGTTGTCCTGTTGTGGGCAGTGTCTGGTCGGCTGACCATGCCTTGCTCATACAGGAACTGATTTGGCTTGATTTCTAACACCAACCTCATTTACAGTGAGTGCTGGGTGCTTTTTCGTGGTGCCTACACGCACACTAAACAGTGTGGGCTGGGTGCTTTTTTGCCGTGGCACCTCCACGACCACCTTGCAGTGGGGGGGTGTGGGGGCATATTGTCTATATGCTTCAGCTTGTACCCATGGGAGGTCGGGTTCTCTGTATTACTGCGTGACACCAGAGGTCACGGTCGCGTGTCATGTCTTTGAGAGGTGTAATTGAGTAAGGTCGGCTTTTATCACCTCATCCCAGGTCATCTTGGGTCTCCCCACTCCGCGGTTTCCATCAACTTCTAGTGCTCTGCACCTTTTTATGCAGCTGTCATCCTTCATACGCATCACATGTCCATACCAACACAGCCGCCTCTCCTGCACACAGCATTTGATTCCTCTTATGCTCAGTCTCTCTCTCAATTCATTTATGCTTTGTCGTTCGCGTATATTACTATTACACATCCATCGGAGCATGCAGGCTTCGTTTCTCTCTAATCAGTGTGTGTGTATATATATATATATATACACACACACACACACACACAGGCATGTGACTGAGTGATAAGAGAATTAGATTCGCAATCGTGATGTTGTGAGTTTGATTCCTGGACTGGGCAATGCATTATGTCCTTGAGCAAGACACTTTATTTTCATGTTGCTCCTTCTACCTGGAGTTGCGACCGATAGAGAGTATTGGCAATTGGAAAGACCAATGGAAACGTTTCCTCAGTCCGATTTGACGAAAGTCGATTGACCGTCACATACGTAAAGCGTTGGGCTTACAATTGTAAGGTTGTAGTTTGATTCTCGGACCAGGCAATGTTTTGTGTCCTTGAGCAAGACACTTTATTTCATGTTGCTCCAGTTTACTCCGCTGTAGAAATGAGTTGCGATGCCACTGGCCTTTGTCTTTCCCTTGGGCAACATTGGTGACATGGAAAGAGGAGACTGATATGCATGAGCGACTGCTGGTCTGCCACAAACAGCCTTGCCCAAACATGTGCCTCGAAGGGGAACTTTCTAGGTGCAAACCCCATGGTCATTCATGATCGAAGGGGGTCTTTACTCTTTTTATTTATATATATATATATATATCATCATCATCATCGTTTAACGTCCATCTTCCACGCTTGCATGGGTTTGGACGGGAGTTTTCCCACTTGAGGCAAGATTGGTTGTCTTGCTCGCATAGGACTGTCTGGCGGGTTTTCTACGGCTGGATGCCCTTCCTAACACCAACCATGTTTACAGTGTGGAGTGAGAGGTTTTTACCGTGTTACCTACACGGCCACATTACAGCGTGGACTGTGTGTTTTTTTGTCGTGACATCAACACGACCTCATTTGTTTCGGCCTGGATGCTGTGGTACCAACATAGCTTTACATTGGAACGGGTGGTGTGGATGGGGTGGGGGTAGTGGGACGGGGGTGTATTTTGTTAGAGGTGCCTACTGACTGTAGGTTTCGCTTTGTACTTAGGCAAGGCGGGTTTTCTGTATGACTGTGTAGCGCCAAAGATCTCGGTCCAGTGACATTGTCTTGGAGAGGTGTAAGTGTGTGAGGTCGGAATTTATCAAGTCGTCCCAGGTTTTTCTGGGTCTGCCTACTCCGTGGCTACCGTCTATTTTTATCGGCCTGCACTTTTTTATACAGCCGTCGTCTTTCATGCGCATCACGTGATCATACTAACGTAGTCTTCTTTCGAGTAAACAACATGTGATCCCTCTTATTCCTAATTTCTCCCTTAGTTCGTTTATGCTTTGCTGTTCACGTATATTACTATTACACATCCAGCGGAGCATGCAAGCTTCGTTTTTCTCCAGTCTGCGCAGATCCTCTGCACACAAGGCCCAGGTCTCACTGCCATGTAACATTGCTGTTCGTATGCAGGCATCATACAGCCTGCCTTTCATTTTTAGAGAGAACCCTTTAGCGGCCAATAGTGGTATAAGCTCTCTGAACTTTTTCCATCCCGTTCTGACTCTAGCTACTGTACTTTCAGAGCACCCTCCACCACTGCTGATTTTGTCACCCAGGTAACGGAAGGTGTCCACTATTTCTATAGAACCATCTGTGCAATGGAATGAGCTAGTATTCTGTGGGCACTTGCTGCTACTTATAGCACCAGAGCACCGGCCACATATAAAATCTATATTCTTAGTTAGCTTACCTGTGATCTCACTACATCTTTTATGCACCCATACTTTGCATTTGGGACATAAAATGGAGTTTCTGCCTACACACTGAGCATGGCCATTTCCCAGATGGGACCCTATTTTCCTTCCTACAAACTAGAACTTTAGTCTTAGACAAGTTAACTTTAAGGCCTTTTGATTCTAGGCCATGCTTCCATGTTTGGAATTTCTTCTCTAGTTCAGCCATTGATTCAGCTATGAGCGTTAGATCATCTGCATATAGGAGTTCCCATGGGCAGCCGGTCTTGAACTCCTGTTATAGCCTGAAGGGCAATAATAAATAGTAGGGGGCTAAGAACGGAGCCCTGATGAACACCAACTTTTACGCTAAACTCTTCACTATATTCGTTGTTAATTCTAACCTTGGTGACTGTTTCTTTATACATGGCTTGTATAGCTCTCACAAGCCATTCATCAACACCTAGTTTTCTAAGCGCCCACCAGATAATGGAGCGGGGGGACTCTGTCAAAGGCTTTCTCCAAGCCAACAAAAGCTAAGTATAGGGGTTTACTTTTAGCTAGGTACTACTCCTGTAGTTGTCGTACAATGAAAAGAGCGTCTGTGGTACTTTTACCCGACACAAACCCGAACTGCATTCTCTGATTAGTTGCGCTATTACTTTTTCTGTGACCTTCATGACCTGGTCAATTAATTTAATGCCTCTATAGTTACCCCTATCAAGAGCATCTTTACCCTTGTAGCAGTTAATGATGATGCTGCTACGCCAGTCCTTCGGAACGGCCCCATTCTGTATGGCTTGGTTTACTATCCGGGTGACCATAGTGTGTCCCACCGTTTCAGATGCATTCAGCATTTCAGCAACTATTTCCGAAGGCCCAGCCGCTTTACCCGTCTTCATATCTTTGATTGCCTTACTTATTATACTACCTTCAACTAGCACTGCTGGTCCCTCTATTGGATCGATGTGGGGGAGACTGTCTTTCTCCCATTTATTCTCCTCATTTAATAGCCTTTCGGAGTGACACTTCCAAGCTACCTTCTTATCAACATCAGTGATGACAAGTACACCATCATCATTAAGGACACACTTCTCCCCGACAATATCACGGTTTTCCTTGACACATTGCCTAGCAATACTGAACACCTCAAATTTTTGGTCCTCGCGTTGTAGAACATGCTTGAACTTTCGTTCCTCTGCTTCCCTTCTTGCGAAGTACACTTGTCTCCTAGCTTCCCTCCTGGTCACTTGATAGTCTTCTCTACTTCCCCCATCCTGCCATACTTTCCAAGCCTGCTTTTTGGCCTTAATTGACTTCGCCACCTTACTGTTCCACCACCACGTTACTCTCCTCCTGCCTATAGGCCTGCTCCAGCCACAGACTTCATCTGCCGCCTTCAGCAGGTTAGCTTTCAGGAATTCCCACTGTTCCTCTATATTGTACGACTCTAATTGCTCTTCCTTACTGTTGAAAGCATCAAGTAATATGCTTTTAAATTTATTACTGGCTGTGGGGTCCTTTAGCTTCCATATTTTTCTCCTGAGGATAGTCCTCCTCTGTTGTCGAGTACGTCTTGTCGCTGACTATGAGTCTATGTTGGGAGATGCATTCTTCATGGGGGAGGAATTTAGTGTTTACAACAGACACTCTATCACGTCTTCTGGTAAGGATATAATCTATCTGACTGGCGTGTTCCCCTGATCTATAGGTGATCAAGTGATTGTCTCGTATTTTGAAGTTAGTTTTACAGATATATTTCTTTATTAGCCACAAGGGCGCACAAGAAAAGGTGACAATAGTGTTACAGATAGTTAGGTTATTTGCGTCACAGAATTCCAGGATTCTGGAGCCTTCCTCATTTCTAGTACCAAACCCATAGCCTCCATGGATTCCGTCATAGCCGTCACAATGTTGTCCAACGTGACCATTTAGGTTGCCAGCAATAATTATGTAGTCACTGTCGGTTATTTGGGAGGTAGTGAGCATCAATGTCTCATAGAATCTGTCTTTTATAGCGCCAGGCAGTCCGGATTGGGGTGCATACGCAGATAGTACTGTCACAGTAGTTCTATTTAGGACAAGTCTTATTTTAATTATTCTGTCGTTCACTCTATTTACGTCTATTATCTTATCTACCCATTTTTCTGCTAACATGATTCCTACCCCACCCAGCCCATTGTCACCCCCCCCCCCTCCGAAAAGTTTATGGCATCGTTTTTTACCCACAATGAATCTAGCAGACCCACCCCTCCACCTGGTCTCTTGGATACAGCAAACATCAACCTCCTTACGTTCAAGCATTTCTACAACCTCGTTAGAGCGACCTTTTAAGGTGCCTACATTCATGGTACCAACTCTGAAGTTTTGGATTGCGTTTGGTGGGTGGGAACGGTGGGGCGCGGGGCGGGGTGAGGGGGAATTGGTTGAGGTTATGTTGGCCATCCGCGGCCGAAACAAAGAGGAGGAGTCCTTGTCTTTTCGTCCAGCAGCATGTGGTGAATTTGTCTTTATCTTTGGCATTGTCACCGAGTGTCCAGATTTTTCAGACTCTCCAGAATTCCATAGTCCATCCATCATATCGGCAAGCAACCAGAAGTGATAGCATAGGCCGCTGACTTATGATTGGTCCTAATAATAATGGTGGAGAGTGGGGGCGGGAGGGAGGGGTATGGGGTAGTTAGCGAGAGTGTTTAAATGAAATCTTCGAATTTTGGGCATAATTGGACAAGCATATAACAGTAATAATAAGCGAATAATGGGGTTTTAAAAAACAAGAAGATTATTTAGAAACAACCAGACAGAATTATAGAATAGCATTGAGAGAGAGCAAAAGATTGGATTCTGGGCGATGATACGAATATATGAATGAATGGACCGATAGGCTGGAGAGAGATAAGAAAAATGACATTTACATTACACTTCGTAGGGGACGACGAGGTCTGACCATTAATAAGCATTGACATATATATATAATATACATGTTATACATTTGGTTCATTATTTTCTCTTCATTTGGTTAGACTAACAATAAACATTTCCAAATTTTGGAAACTCTCACAAAATAATAAATTCCAAAATTGAAAAATGTTTATACTTACAATTTCTTATGTCAGATATAAAGACTGACAGTCCCCGCATTCCATCCCCTTTGACAGCAGGCATTTTTGAGGCTCACTTTCACCTGCAAAAATTGAAAAGGATTTAATTAGTTAACACATTGAAGGAACAAAAGATGAAATGAAAATTGAAATCAATGATTCAAGCACTATATCTTTAACCTTCCCGGCGCTGTAGGCGGCTTATGGCACTGACAGAGTACTCTCCCCTTAATACATAATGCAGTGTCAAGGGAAGCAATTCATATAAAAATTCAGTGTGCTAAAGATTAATTGAAGATATTGTATATACATAGTACTTAGGCATATTCTATAGTACAGCATTGCATTGCATCCTTAAACTGCAGTTAGCAGACATCAGACATTTTTTTTTTACATATATACATTCCTATCAAATACTTGCATATATTTTTATGTAAATATACAAGAATAAGACAGTGAATTAGCAGAGTTGTTAGAACAATGGATAGAATTATTTGCAATATTCATTCCAACTCTTTGTGCTCTGAGTTTTAATCTTGCCATGGTCAACTTTGCCTTTCATCCTTTTGAGGTCAATAAACTGGAATCGATTCTTCTTATCAATTTCTTTCTTTCTTACACGCACGCATTCTCTCTCTCTGAAAGGAAGGAATCAGCTGTGATCAAACCTAGAGAGGCTCTGCAAGGTTTAAATAAATGCCCTAAAAATGCTCTATGTACTGATGGTGCTCCAATGGCCCCATCAGGAATTACGTGCTCAATTAATATATGGATATGATTTTTAGCTAAAATTTATTTAAAACACACAAAACTTTAATTTATCAACGGAGAAAAAGTCTTCTACATTAAAATTGCTAAAAATTTGCAAACCATATTATATACACTCTGCAAACATTTAACGGAATGTAATATCAGAAGTAAATGGTTATGATTATGATACTAGTGATGTAAATGAAAGGAAATGATTCTGTGGAGAATCTAAATCATGTTGTAGACTTAGTAATCCACAAATAATTTAATGACATTTTAGGGGAGCAGCCATACAAAAAATAATTAAGGTTGAAAAAAAGGGTGGGTTAATCAAATCTCATTTAATTACCATATTTCTAATGAAAGACAATGACTATTATTTTCAAATAATTTTGAAAATAATCAAGAAATTGAAGGAATTTCTCATTATTTAGCTGGTAAATGGAATATAACTTAACAAAGGTTCTTACATAGAGTTCTGATGGAAAGTTATTTAGATAAATATAAACACTTTAAAATAAACAAGTAGGTAATGTAGAACCAGGAGCAGTTTCAGATAGTTTGCCATCAAAATGGCTAAGACAGTCAAATAAAAATTATGAGAATTATGCCATCAAAAAAAAAAATAATAAACTGGCATATGTAGAAAAGTATTTTTTAAAAACATATTCTTTAGATATGTCTATTTCTTGAGCAGTTGTTTCTTAAATATATTTTCTCAGAACTCTTGTACAATTTTCCAAAGAACACGGAACCAATACCTATATTTTACAGACAAACCCCACCAGCCTAATTTTAATAAAACATTAAATGAAACAAAAATGTTTCAGAGAGAGAATTGAGATTAAATTCTATTAAAAGACATCTTAGCTCACAAATGCCCAAAATATTTCCATGGAAACACTGTTCTAGAGGTACAGTGATAGTGAGGTTTAGGCATTGGATTACTGTGATTTATTTGAGCAAGACACTTAATTCTGTTTGTTCTAGTTTGTCTGGTTTGTGAAAAACACATGGTCTGCTTCCTATTTCACTGTTGAGTGATTGCAAAAAGAAGAGCATCCAACTAGAAAAACTAGTTTCAATTGTTAAAATTGTTGATGATAATGATAATAATGAAATAATAATAATAGATTACTAGGGTATGAAAACTACTACTTTTCTGTTCAATAAGTTTAACTATTTTGATACCAAACTGCTTGAAACCATGATACAAAACAGTTTATTCTAAAGTGTTTATATCTATTTAAAAACCCTCTAACACCATTTTTTTCTTAAGATATGCTCTAAAGACCAGTTTAATAAGAAAGTACTAAATCCCTCAAAAACATTCTTGATTATTTTTTAAATGATTTGAAAATCATAGACAGTGTCTTTCACTAGAATTGCTGTAACAGAAAGATTTAAAAGAAAAAAACACATTGAAAACAAATTTGCATGCTATGAGATGAATTGAATTTAGGATAGGCTTTAGACTAAATGAAATTTAAAATACTTCTCTTAATAGAAGCAAACAAAACAAAGTTTTCTTTGTATAACAGATACATACTTTATAAGTGAAAACATTAAATAAGTCAGTGAAGATGAATGCAATTTGAAATAGTAAAATTATCATTGGAAATTGAGCCAGTAGGTGAAAAATTCTAGAAGTTGAATAACCCATTAAAATATACTATATAAATGTAACTGGAGAACATACCATTTAGAGGAGTGGCAGATAGAAAAATTAACAGGTTAATGTTATGAGTACAATGTATTGATTTATGTGAAAATTGCACTTCAAAAACACTGAAATAGATGTGTGTGTGTGTGTGTGTATTTGCACGTGTGTGTATGTATGTGCATGCATGTGAATATTTATATAGCTCTTTATACTATAACATTTTAAATGGAAAACACAACCTATGATTTTTAAATATTTTTGAAAATAATAAAAATTTTGAGAAATTTAGTCATATTACTAAATTTCTCATTATTAAGCTGGTGTTTGGAGCATAACTTGAAGGTTGTCACACATGAATATGGAATATTTTTAGTTAGATATAAGCATTTTAAAATAAACAGCTCTGTGCCAAGAGTGGTTTTAGATGGTTTGGTATCAAAAGGGCTAAGACTGGCTGGTCAAAGGAATTTCTGTATACTTGAATTAGTTTCATAGCTGAGTGTGTGGATGAATTGAAGAAATTCCAAATGTGGAAGCAAATCCTAGATCTGTTAAGCAGATCTTGCAAATGATCAAGCTCAGTGTACAGAAAGGAAGTGGGCAGAAAGTCTGCATTGTTTACTAAATCTCAAGAATGAGTGCACGAGTACTGCAGCGAGACCCCAGACAGGCTAACAGAGAACATTGACTTTCAAGATCAATAAAACAAAGTACTAGTCCAGGGTGGTGGATTGGCAGAATTGTTAGAGCACCAGACAAGATGATTTGATCTATATATATCCTGATTCTTTGTGTTCTGAGTTCAAATCCAATTATGACTTATTTGGGTGGTAGACTTAATCCTTTGCCTGGTTTAACACCCTCACCTGGCCCTTCAACATAGTCTGCTCCGCTGCAAGCAGTTGAGGAAAGTCTCCAGTTTGGGGATGTCTTCCTCCTTCCAATCTCAGATGCTCCAAAAAGGGCTATGAGCACTGCCCTTCTCTCTCTGAATAAACAGTAAAAAAAAAAAAGCCTCTTTGTGGTTGTTTGCCATGCTATGAATAGTAGCCAAAATTTCTCTTAAATCAAACTACTGTTTTAAAATAGAATTAACATGTCAGACATTATAATTCTGTTTGAAAAAAAGACAAGGTGGTCATGACTAAAACACCTTAGATCATAGGTCTGCTTGATCTGGACTGACCAGGGCCCCAACAACAACATATCACCATCCTCAAATTAAACTTGCTCAGATACCCCAAAGCATTTATAAGGTCAGCAAGGCAACATCCCATGTCTGAACAGAACTGGTTGATTATTTTGTTGAATAGCCAACCAGTGTATATCCATGTTGTGGTGTCCATATGAGTATGTCACTAATGTGCTTTTGCTTGGCTCTCCAGCAGTGTCCTGCAAAATACATTCACATCTCTCTCTCTCTCTCATGGCATCAATGATTGCAGAAAAATTACCATAATTATCAGATTGCCTTTCCAGGAGATATGCAAAATGTCATATCATCATCACCATTTTAAGTCCACTTCTCCATTCTTGATGGGCTGGACTAGTCATCTCTATTACATCTAGCTCATAACTATATAACTTTTTTTAATATAATCCCCAAAGATTTGAAAGGCAAAGTTGAATATGATGGAAATCAAATTCAAATCTATTAGTCACACAACTAAAGATAAATACATCTCGTCTGGCTCTCTACTCAACAGTAACTCTTCTGCCCTGCAGCAGATTTTTTTCTTTTCTTTTCTTTCAAATATATTGGGTTTAATCCTCATATACTGTAGAAAACATAAGTATAATTATAAAAATAAATCTTAAATGAAACAAAGCATAAGCCAACAATTTGCCAGTTTTTATATTTTTCTTTTAGATGAATTATATAATTTTCTCTTATTGGCAGAGTTGGAAATCCTATAAAATCCTATATAAATTATAAAATAAAACCTATTTGATTTAAACCTTGTAAGTGACCTTTATATTAATGACCTTAAACACTGACAGCAAGCACATAAGCAGTTTTAATACAGTGAAAGAGAGAGATTTGTAGACGGTGAGGTAGGTGCACACACACACACACAAATTAGGTTTCCAATCACTAACAAAACCAAGTTGAAAATAAAATTAAAGAATCAATGATTAATATTATAATGGTCAATTATTGATGTGGGTATCCTGAAATAAAATATAATTTAAAAGTTTTCATCTATTAATATATATATATATATATATATATATATATATACAGATATATTTCTTTTATTTGCCACTAGGGCATCAAAAGTGGGACAAGTACAAAGGGGGGAGTTTACACAAAAAGGCGTCCTCAATAAGGAGGAGGCAATAACAAAATATAAAAATAAAATAAGATATAACAAAAAATAAAATTTTTAACAAAATCCTCAATAGAGAGGAGGCGCCTTGGGGGGTCGCACACACCCCCGAAAAAAGTGTGCAACCCTTCTCCTCAGGAGCACAGAGAAGGGGTGCTCCCTTGGTCTTTCATCTTCCTCACCTATAGTCTGATGTAGAGTGAAGGCCCATTCACACGGGCCATTCTCGCCACTTTCACCCATCTTTCATAGAAACGGCTGGGGTGCAGCACCTCTCTCTCCATCCTGATCCTTCTTCCGAAATGATATCGGAAGAAACGGACCAGTTGTTGGCCAGAGAGAAAGGTGCCTGACCTCAGTCCTTTCAGACGCGTCCACCATACAACCTCTTTCGCCATGGCTATTACGCACAGAAACACCGCCTCTGCTTCATCTTTGAAGGGGGGAGGCGGCTTGATCATTACAGATAGATAGATAGATATATATATATAGACAGATAGATAGATAGATAGATCAGGATTACGCCAATTTTAAACTAGTAAGACAGAGTACTCAATACTTGGGATAGTAGAGAATGTATGTATGTATATATGACTTACAGTCCAAGACTAGACATGTTAGAAAGACCTCATCCTACTAATATATTCCACATTTGACATGGTTTCTATGGCTGGATGTCATTCTTAACACCAACCACCTTACAGGGTGTACTGGGTGTGTTTTATCATGGTATCAGCACTAGAGATGCTATATGCTCAACCAGATTGAAGAGTCGTCTCTACACTATAAGTCAGTACTTATATACACACACCACACACACATATATATATATATATATATATATATATATATATATATATTAAAACAAATAACGAAACGAAATTAAATTTCGTTTGTAACTCACTTTTGTATGACTGACGCTGGAGAATAGGGGGAAGGTGTTCCCCCGAAAAACCAATATGACTCTAAAAACCGGTTTGTCTGTGTGTTTACATACAGAATAGCTGGGCCGCTCACTGTAAAGCGACCAGTGAAAGACTTGGTACACCTACATATGTATACGTGTGTGTATTCATATACACACTAGTATTTCAGTATGCATATGTAGATGTACATTTTTAACTTAATTGTTTATATATATATTCATTTATATATATAGGCACACACTGTATATTATTTGCTTCAAATGTTAGGCAAAAATATCAAACACAGCAGGGAAAAATACAAAAGGTATTATAAGAATAACAAAAAGAAAAGGTAAAAATATCAGACAGAGTGAAATCTCAAGGAATCCATTAGTACACATTTTCAATAGACAGCATACTCCAACAATACCAATGCATGCCTATGTTTAGGAACCACATAGAATTGAAGCGGATGAGATGAGATTTCTATATACAGACGAACGGTATGTAGTCACTACAGCAATATTATTATTATTATTAATAACAGTAAAAATATGTTATACATACATATATTATGTATACAAATATAATGGTGGATTCTCTCATCGCGAACAACAAATGAGGGATGGTATTTACTGAGCTACCTCCATATGACTTGTTCATAGTGGTCATTTCTTGTGCAGCACAATGCATTCTCTCTCCATCAAGATAGCATTTACCTATGCGGGTGCACGGTGTACCACATACCAGATGCTAAAATGATCATAAGTTTTTTTTTGTTTTTTGATGGCCATTGACTCTGGGTTCCAAAAGATCACCCTCCTCACCAAACTATCTTGGTGGGGTTGTCGGTTTAGTCGCCGGAGACTTGACCATGCAGCAGGTTGTACTGAGATGTTACCAGTAGCACTCAAAGCAACCTGACAAATATAAATATATATACATACATACTTACATCATCATCATCATCATCATCAACAACGTTTAACGTCCGTGTTCCACGCTTGCATGGGTTTGGACGGGGGTAGTCCCACTTGAGGCAAGAGTGATTGTCTTGCTTGCATAGGACTGTCTGGCAGGTTTTCTACAGTTGGATGCCCTTCCTAACACCAACCACAATTACAGTGTGGGTCTGGGAGGTTTTTACCGTGTTGCCTACACGGCCACATTACAGCGTGGACTGTGTGTTTTTTTGTCGTGACACCTACACGATCTCATTTGTTTCAGCCTGGATGGCGCGACACCAACATAACTTTACATAGGACGGGGTGGTGTGGATGGGTGGGGGTGGTGGCGGGACGGGGTGTATTTTGTTAGAGATGCCTACTGGCAAGGCGGGTCTTCTCTGTTACTGAGTACCGCCAAAGGTCTCGGTCCAGTGACATTGTCTTGGAGAGGTGTAAGTGTGTGAGGTCGGAGTTTATCAGCTCGTCCCAGGTTTTTCTAGGTCTGCCTATTCCGTGGCTACCGTCTATCTTTATTGCCCTGCACTTTGTTATACAGCTATCGACTTTCATGCGCATCACGTGTCCATACCAACGTAGCCTTCTCTCGAGTAAACAACATCTGATCCCTCTTATCTCTAATTTTTTCCTTAGTTCGTTTATGCTTTGCCGTTCACGTATATTACTGTTACACATCCAGCGGAGCATGCAAGCTTCGTTCCTCTCTAGTCTGCGTATATCCTCTGCACACAATGCCCAGGTCTCACTGCCATGCAACATTGCTGTTCGTATGCAGGCATCGTACAACCTGCCTTTCATTTTTAGGGAGAACCCTTTAGCAGCTAATAGTGGTATAAGCTCTCTGAACTTTTTCCAACCAGTTCTGACTCTAGCTACTGTACTTTCAGAGCACCCTCCCCCACTGCTGATTTTATCGCCCAGGTAACAGAAGCTGTCCACTATTTCTATAGAACCCTCTGCGCAATTGAAAGAGCTAGTATTTTGTGGGCACTTGCTGCTACTTATTGCACCAGAACACCGGCCACATGTAAAATCTATGTTCTTAGTTAGCTTACCTGTGATCCCACTACATCTTTTATGCACCCATACTTTGCATTTAGGACATAAAATGGAGTTTCTACCTACGCCTTTCCTACACACCGAGCACGACCATTTCCCAGAAGGGACCGCCGCCTTGTTTTCTTTCCTACAAACTAGAACTTTGGTCTTAGCCAGGTTAATTTTAAGTCCTTTTGACTCTAGGCCGTGCTTCCATGTTTGGAATTTCTTCTCTAGCTCGACCATTGATTCCGCTATGAGTGTCAGGTCGTCTGCGTATAGGAGTTCCCATGGGCAGCCTGTCTTGAACTCCTCTGTTATAGCCTGAAGGGCAATAATAAATAGTAGGGGGCTGAGAACAGAGCCCTGATGGACGCCAACTTTTACGCTAAACTCTTCACTATATTCGTTGTTAATTCTAACCTTGCTGACTGTTTCTTTATACATGGCTTGTATAGCCCTCTCAAGCCATTCGTCAACGCCTAGTTTTCTAAGAGCCCACCAGATAATGGAGCGGGGGACTCTGTCGAAGGCTTTCTCCAAGTCGACAAAAGCTAAGTAGAGGGGTTTACCTTTAGCTAGGAACTTCTCCTGTAGTTGTCGTACTATGAAAAGAGCGTCTGTGGTACTTTTGCCTGACACAAACCCGAACTGCATTTCATCTAGGTCAATTCTCTCTCTGATTAGTTGCGCTATTACTTTTTCCGTGACCTTCATGACCTGGTCGATTAATTTAATGCCTCTATAGTTACTCCTATCTAGGGCGTCTCCTTTACCCTTATAACAGTTAACGATGATGCTGCTATGCCAGTCCTTCGGAACAACCCCATTCTGTACGACTTGGTTAACTATGCGGGTGACCATGGTGTGTCCCACCGTGCCAGATGCCTTCAGCATCTCAGCAACTATTTCCGAAGGCCCAGCCGCCTTACCTGTCTTCATATCCTTGATTGCCTTACTTATTATACTCCCCTCGACTAACACTGCTGGTCCCTCTATTGGGTCGACATGGGGGAGACTGTCTTTCTCCCATTTATTCTCCTCATTTAGTAGCCTTTCATAGTGACACTTCCAAGCTACCTTCTTATCAGTGTCGGTGATGGCAAGTATGCCATCATCGTTAAGTACACACTTCTCCCCGACAATATCACGGTTTTCCTTGACGCATTGCCTAGCAATCCTGAACACCTCACGTTTTTGGTCATCGCGTTGTAGGACATGCTTGAACTTTCTTTCCTCAGCTTCCCTTCTTGCTAAGTACACTTCTCTCCTAGCTTCCCTCCTGGCCACTTGATAGTCTACTCTACTTCCCCCATCCCGCCATACTTTCCAAGCCTGCTTTTTGGCCTTAATTGACCCCTCCACCTTACTGTTATATATATATATATATATATATATACATACACACTGAATACAAAAGCCACCGCAATTCAGGAAAAAGCCAATGATAGAAACACTTGGGCAGCTCTTATTTTATCTCGCTCATGACATTATGATATTATTTTAATAAAGTTTATGTATGTGCATATATTGCTCTGTGTTCTATTATTTCATTTGAAATAATAAAGATTGATTGATTGATTGACACACACACACACACACACAAATGCATATGAAATGTAAACAGATCATCATAATCATTTAGCATGCTCTTCCACACTGGCATGGGTTGATACAAATATGAGTTAAGTTGTGGAATGGGAGGAAAAGATAAATAGGGAGCTTGAAGTGGAATTACTTTGTATGGAACAGAGGTAACAGCAAAAACTACACAAGAGGGAAGAGAAGAAAACAGTTATTGTGTGTGGAGGCCTTCCATAGATTCCAACAATGATTGTTCCAATTGCTTGTGAAATTAATATGTGAGTGGCTGAGTATTTTACAGACACATGAATTCTTAACCTAGCTCTCAGGGAGATTCAGTGCAATAATGTGTGTAAGAAGGCTGGCCCTTTTAAATCAGGTACAATTCATTTTTGCCAACTGAGTGGACTGGAGTAATGTGAAATAAAATGTCTTGCTAGGATTCGAACTCGTGACCTTATGATCATGAGCCAAACACTTTAATCACTAAACCACACACCTTCACGGCAACATTATTAATAGTCATAAAAGTGGCTAATGAAACAAATCACAGGAATAAGATGGTGGAAGGGAAGGAAAAGATAGAGACAGAGGGAAGGTGGAAGAGGAAGTATTTGTATGGAACGGTGGCAGCAGCACAAAAACTAAACAAGAAAACAAAGTTATTGACTAGTAGAACTTCACATTCTGAATGAATGAGTGAATGAATGAATGGTCAATGATGGTAATAATAAAGACACAGAACAGAAGATAGTGTAGTGTTTCATAAAAATCAATATTTTCAGTAAGAGGTATAGTGTAATTAATCAGCAATCAAACAAAAAGGTGGGTTGGTTACATTTTTTATTTTTTTACTTTTCTTAAATTAGAACAAAGATGCTTTTATAACAAAACTTGCTCGCGGGGGAAAGCGGATGTTAAACGACGATGATTTCATATATACATGAGAGAGAGAGGGGGGGGGGGGGGTCAACATATTTTCATATATGCCATATTTGTCTGACAAAAATTGTCGACATGTAGGGGGAAGTGTCAGCACCAATGTCTCTCACTTAGCAATAGACTTTAGCTGTAGCAGTGGCCAATTGCTAAGCCATGCCAGCAGGTTAGTGAATATGCCAAAAGGCCAATGCAATATTTGTATTGCATCTCAACACATTCAATCTGTCTCTCTGATACATTATGCTTACAAGTTTCACTACATCTAAATATATGTACAATCCAAGAAAAGGATTTTCTTCTCTCTGAATTCTCTGTTTTACTAATATGTTGATGAAAGCATTATGCTCGTTGTTATTTTGAAGTGTTGCATATTCCTGTTGTGTCACTGTTTGTCACTTGAATACATTATATTTTATGGCTAAAAATAAATATATAATTATAGCAGTCTAGTTTCTTTGTTGGTCAATTCACACAATACCAATGCTTTGAGGAAATCACTTCCCTACTTCAATCATACATCAACAATTGTGGTGACATAGACCATTGATTAAATCAATTGACCAACATTTCTGTTAAACTAAGCCACTCAACAGAGATGACAAAGGACCTCGAGGACTGGCTCTATGCTGTGCTGATAAAGACCAAGTCATCAGCATACAATGTGACCTGACCTATCTCTGTGCCTCCACTTCAACTAACATTCCCCAGCAACTATCCTCACCACCATTGCACCTCCCCATACATGCCTGCACCAGTACAATTCCTTCGCTACTCTTGGCTCTAAAGCCCTGAAGTACCTTCACTATTGCACCCTACTCTCTCTACTCTTGTGCACTCCTCCACTACCACCCCTTAGTTATTTCTCCATCACTACACCTCCATGCGCTATTGACCACACCATCCACCACCACCCTAATACATCACTTCTATCCCTATACTATCAGCAACCCCTTCTGTTTACTCATCATCCTGTCAAATCTTCACATCCGCCATACACATAACTTCATTCTAACCCCCCCCCCCCCCCCCCCCCAACTCCATAGAGCAGAGAGGGCTCTTCAATTGGGACTATGACCAGCAACCTCTCTAGTGATAGAGCATTGTAAAGTACCAGATACACTCTATAAGTTGGTTGGTAATAGGAAGGCACCCTGAATGTTGCAGGACATAAGCAAACAACACTATTTCCTTAGGAGTGTAGATGTAAGTATAGAGACAGACACATAGAAGTGTGTGCCTGGGTATGGAGAGAGAGAGAGAACTAAATTTTTCTCATAAACCTCAGCTTCTACTGGTACTCATTTTCTTTTGAATAGACTAGAGCAACATGAAATGAAGTGCCCTGCTCAATGAAACCCATGATCATACATTTATGAGATCAACAACCTAACCAGTAGACTATGTTTTCTTTGGAACTGTATACATGTTAGGTTATATAATAAACCTGATAGAAACCACATTTAAGTTAAAAACCAAAACTATATACTCAGAGACTGCATTAGTCATGTAAATTAACCACCATTATCACTAGTAATCTTTTTTTTAAAAGACTTTTTCTTTTAAACAAGACAGCATGGACTGGCATATTTATATGACTACAACTCTCCACATATCTCTATCCTTTGTCATTTTGTTCTATAGAATCCTTACCTAATTACCTTATCTTATTCTTCATCTCACCTATCACTTACCATTTGCTTACATTATTTTTTTTCACCCGGCAATACATAATCCATTCTCATCAGATGTCAATTCCAACAGAATCATTTCTCTATTGTAAGCACCAATCAATGCATATAATACTCTCTTGTCAGTTTCTCAAATCATTTCCATTAATGTATGTAAATGAAATGAGATTGCAGATGGATAAGAGGAGAGCTATATTGGTCAGTGCAAGTGAAAGAGCTGATTACATTGATAGAGATGATATCATAAATAATAATAATAATCATGGTCATCATTATCATTTTCATCTGTTTTCCATACTGGCATGGATTGTAGGAGTTGTTACAGATCAGGTAGGTACTTAATCACATGCAAGTAAGTAATTGTTTCTACTTTAGGCACAAGGCCAGAAATTACCCAGTACATTACTGGTACTTTATTTTATCGACCCCGTAAGGATGAAAGGCAAAGTTAACCTCAGTGGGATTTGAACTCACATGCAAGTAAGTAATATACATCACTGTGTAATTAAGAAGTTTGCTTCACAATCACATGATCAGTTTTACTGTGTGGCACCATAGCTCATGAGTCTTCTACTATATCCTCAAGTTAATCGATGCCTTGTCAGTTAAATTTGATAGACAATAACTGCATGGAAGCCAGTCTATATATGTATGTTTGTATGTGTCTGTATTTTATGTTTCATAACTCAGCAGATTGACAAATAGAGAGATACATTAAGAACCAGCCTATTTTAAAAAAATAAGTACTGTGTTTTAGCATGGCTTTAGTCAGCAAAATAATAAAAGAATATTGTTCCTAAGAATACTTTGCAAAAATTAATCAAATGAAAAGGCATTACAGTTTTCTTCCCTTTTAATTCAAAAAGTTTCACCCACCCGACCTCACCCCAGTCATTTCCATCAACCCTTTTTATACCAACCTACCTGAAACTGCCCTTCCTTTTTTTATATATAATTGACCATCTTAAAGTGTTTACATTTCACTCTAAGCCTTCTATTGATCCTTGTTACATTCTAAACACAAGCTTAATAATAGAGATGTCAGTTATTTATTAAACTCAACATCCTTCACTATTTTAAAAATTAACTGAACGACGTAGATTCATCATCATCATCATCACCGTTTTACGTCCGTTTTTCCATGCGAGCATGGGTTAGACGGGTTGTCCTGTTGTGGGCAGTGTCTGGTTGGCTGACCATGCCTTGCTCATACAGGAACTGATCTGGCTTGATTTCTACAGCTGGATGCCCTTCCTAACACCAACCTCATTTACAGTGAGTGCTGGGTGCTTTTTCGTGGCGCCTACACGTCCACTTTACAGTGTGGGCTGGGTGCTTTTTTGCCGTGGCACCTCCACGACCACCTTGCGGTGGGGGGTGTGGGGGCATATTGTCTATATGATTCAGCTTGTACCCATGGGAGGTCGGGTACTCTGTATTACTGCGTGACGCCAGAAGTCACGGTCGTGTGTCATTGTCTTTGAGAGGTGTATTTGAGAGATTATATTTCTCAAATTGTATTGTAAACATGATGGATTTCAAATTAATTTTCTAATACATTATCAGTTGATTGTTTAAATGGGTTGATATTCAGATATGGTTAGGCATCATCATCATCACAACAGCCACTATTTTTACATCTGATTTTCTATGTGGGTTACATGAAACCTTTTGAACCAGTTTTTCTATGGCTGGATGCCTTTCCTGATGCCAACCCACATATATACCACTCATCTTCGTCAAACTGCTTTGTCATGGGATATATGGATTATACAGGACATAAACAAAGGACATCACTTGCTACTTAACACCCACAATGTAAGGTCAATGTGTAGGTGTCACAACAAAAAGCACCCAGCCCACACTGTAAAGTGGACGTGTAAAAGACACAGCAAAAAACCCCCAGCACACACAGTCAATGTGGTTGGCGTTAGGAAGGGCATCCAGCCAGAAACACTCCTATATGAGTGAGATACAGTCACCCGACCCAACTTGCCTCTAAATGGGACAAACCTGTCTAACCCATGCTAGCGTGGAAGATAGACGTTAGTCGATGATATATATGATGGGCTCTTTCTTTACAGTTTCCATATACCAAATTCCATATAGCTGGAGGCTATAGCAGAAAACCCCTGCCCAAAGTGCTGTGCAGTTGGATGGAAGCTGAAAGTATATAGTTGCAAAGCAACCTTCTTAACCACATAGACATACCTCAACTTACAGAATTGACTTCAAAAGTTAGATTCTTTGACTGAATAATTAAACAGTTACTCAACTTCTGGCCATGTTTTTCATGCTCAATAAAGACTAAACATTATAAGACTACAGATTAAAATAAATAAAAATAAAATAAAAACTCACAAGTTTAGTAAATAAATGCAACAGATGTCACAGTATCAGACTGTGAATATATTGCATACAAGATTGATTTGATTCAGAATAGTAATTCCTTTGAGCATGGTTCCGAATAGAAGCAAGATAACAAACTGAAAGTCAGCTAGAGAGATAGAGCTGCAGACTTATCTGATTGACAAAACTAATATCCATCATTATTTTAAAGTGTTTATATTTATTTTAAAAAAAACTTCCATCGTAATTAGCAACTTTTGTAAAGTTGTGTTTCAAACAGCTGCTTAATAAGGAGAAAGATAGTATATCGCTCCAAATTATTGATTATTTTTTAAATGATTTGAAAAATCATAAGCGGGGTCTTTCATTAGAAAATCCCAAAGAATGCGCAGAACCCATTGCTGAGTGCTATGCAAGCATTTTTACTGACGATCCCAAAGAATGCGCAGAACTCATTGCTGAGTGCTATGCAAGCAGTTTTACTGTTGAAAACCAGAATATACCATCTCCACCATCTCTAACATCAAATTCCATAACAACTATGGAATTTACACCTGCAATGCTGCGACATCACCTTAAGAATAAGCGCAACTATACCTCCCCTGGTCTTGATGGTGTTACATACCTGCTTCTCTAACGTGGCGATTACTTCCTTTTGCACCAGCTTTCTTTCTTCTTTCAATACTGTCTCAACAATGGTGCTACTCCGGAGCAGTGGAAAACTGCCAGTATCATTCCCCTGTTCAAAAAGGGCAACCGCACGTCACTTGTCAACTATTGTCCAGTCAGTCTTACTAGCTGTATTGCCAAACTGATGGAATCCTGTGTCAGAGAAACACTTTGGAACTTCTGGAGCTCTCACAGCCTCATCCTGCCCTCGCAATTTGGATTTATCCCTAACTCCAGCTGCTGTGATCAGCTTATCGAGTTCCTTGAAGACATTACCCAGATCACTGACAGCAGCTCATGGGTGGATGTTGTTTACCTTGACTTCGCTAAGGCTTTTAATTCTGTGCCACACAAAAGACTTATGGCAAAACTCTCTGCAATGGGTGTGAAGGATGATCTTTTTAACTAGTTGAAATCCTTCATTCTCAGCCGAAAAGAGGTAGTCACGGTTCTAGGACAGCATTCTTCACCATATGAGATGTCATCTGGTGTACCACAGGGATCTGTTCTTGGTCCCCTTTTGTTTGTTGCATACATTAATGACATAGATGCCAACTTAAAGAATGCCACAGTACTGAAATATGCAGATGACATCAAGCTGTACCTTGAAATCAAAAGGACAGATCCTGAAATCTATAACTCTTTCCTACAATCAGACCTGGACACAATGCAGCAATGGATCACGGACTGGCAACTGAAGCTGGCCGTGGACAAGTGTACCACCATGCATTTTGGAAGGAAAAATCCAGCTTCCACATACTCCCTCCACAACACTGATATCAAGAAGTCCTCTTGTGAACGTGACCTGGGCATTACTGTCAGCAGTGATTTGCGTTGGACAATGCACATCTCTAAAATAGTCAAGAAGACCGAGGGTGTCTTCTTGGCATCACTCAGCAAGACCTTTGTTAGCTGCTCTCCAGCGATCTATTTAAAGCTCTATACAGCTATAGTACGACCACTTGGAATTCGCATCATCAGTCTGGAACCCCTATCTTGCTGAGAACATTGATTTCCTGGAAACTGTTCAGAAACATGCAACCAAGCGCATACCCTCCACCAGACACCTACCATACTCTGAACGCCTTGCTTCCCTGGGCATGGATTCATTAAAGCTCCAACGTCTGGCAATGGACTTTGTAAACACCCACAAAGTTATTAACCATCTCGCCAACAACAACCCTGAGCACCGTTTTGATCTCCATGTGGACATGCCTACAAAATCAGAAAACAGCACAGCTCCCATGACTTTCGGAAACATTTTTTCATGCTTAAAGTTGCTGAAGCATGGAACAAACTGGCTGCGTCAGTTGTTAGCTGCCGAGACACTGCATCCTTTAAAACCCTCATGCTTCCCGAAATTCGCCAAAACTACACCTGATGTCTCTCTTCCGCACACATATGTATATTATGACTCATGCACTGTTCATTTTCCTGATGTTTGTACATTACCCTATGTACTATACATACACTTTTGATGAGTTGTAGTGCACCTGAACACTGTACACAATATTTTCATTATTATTATTATAACAAAGAGGTTAACCTCATTTTCTATTTGTATTTACATTATATTTCAGCCAATAATAATCTCCCACCATCTGGAAGTGACACTGTTGTATGGGTGAGGAAACACATCAATACTAATGATGTCTTATCCTATTTCACTAAAGGTTACTACAGTGTGTTGTTGAATATTGATCAAGCAGATCTTTGGTCAAAGATATTCCAGCCAAAACCATTCCACCTTTTCAGTACTGTGTTGAATAAATAACACACACACACATATATATATATATATAAAAGGAATTGTGGTAAGGAACCAGATGGACCATAACGCACCAGAGTACTCAATACTTAGGGTAGTAGAGTGGGTAATATTAAAAAGTATGACCCCGACGGTAGAGCTCAAGCTGTTTCGATGGCTATTTCTGGACGCTATTTCAGTCCAGAAATAGCCGTCGAAACGGCTTGAGCTCTGCCGTCGGGGTCATATTTTTTCCTATATACATATATATATATATATATATATATATACATACATACACACACACACACACATCATACATACTTACATACAGAGAGAGAGTTACTGTGGAATTTTGTCAATAAACAGATCTCAAACAGTGGTGGGTGAAAATTTTCACACCAAAGAATAAGTGATAAATGTAAAGTGAATTTAACAGTTGTTTGTTTTTTTTTTGTCTTTTTTTTGTCTGTTTCTTGGATGGCTAAAATGACTTCTACAATATGGAAAAATGGATGTTAAATGATGATGAGTATATATATATATATATATATATAAGCAAGAGGTATAAGTCAACATTTCATAATTTACTTCTATCATTACTGTTGTATATATTTCATTACCATTCCGAGGTTAACTTTGCCTTTCATCCTTATGGGGTCGATAAAATAAAGTACCAGTAATACACTGGGTAATTGCTGGCCTTGTGCCAAAAGTAGAAACAATTATCTCTATATATAAAACTGAGGATGTCTGTGTGTGTGTGAGTTTGAATCCCTAAAACTCGAGAAGCACCCAACCGACTGTTTTCAAACTTTACATGTGTAATACTTATGTTTCAGGGAATGTTCTGAGCAAAAAAATTTCAAATTTTCAATGCCCTAGGGACCGCATTAGGCGATTTAGCGATCTCTCTCTATAATTCTTAGTCTTTCTCTTTTTAGATAGATACATACATATAACGTCACGCCCTTATAATGTCTGTCAGTATGTCTGGCTGTCTACATTACGTCACTTCCTACAATTCGCTCTGTGTCCAGAACGCACCTTTATAATATGTCTGTATGTCTGGCTGTCTGCTGCCTCCGGTTATTCTGCCACCCTTGCTCAAGACAAATCTCACACTCATTCTCCAAACAGTTGGTAAGTGCACACAAATTTTTCCTCACGTTTTAAGCCACAGTGTTGCTTACTTACGTACCACCAGACTCTTACTTCTTTGCCAGCCATGGTTGTGGCAATACTAAGCTTAGCTAAGGCGGTTATATATTTCACAATACCTTATCCCGTGCAACGCCGGGTACCACTGCTAGTATATTATATATACATAATCTGATTAATATTATATATATATATATATATGGAGGATTATATATATATATATGGAGGCACATGGCTTAGTGGTTAGAGCATTGGCCTTGCAATTGAAAGGTTGTGAGTTCAATTCTCAGACTGGGTGATGTGTTGTTTCCTTGAGCAAGACACTTTATTTCACATTGCTCCAGTTTACTCAGCTGTAGAAATGAGATGATAGGGATTGGGGTCCCTATCATTCCACTGCAAAGTGGTCGTGGAGCTGCCACAGCAAAAATGCACCCAGCACTCACTGTAAATGAGGTTGGTGTTAGGAAGGGCATCCAGCTGTAGAAATCAAGCCAGCATCAGTTCCCGTCCCACCCTTGCAAGCAGGGAAAAAGCGGACGTAAAATGAAATGATGATGAATGAAATGATATATCTTCATCATCATTATTTTACATCTGGAACGGGCTCTTCAGCACAGCATCTTCGTCATGGTCCTTCATCATCTCTTCTGTGAGCTTCAGCAACCTGAGGTCAACTCTCACCACTTCCACCCATGTTTTTCGTGGTCTTCCTCTACTGTATCTTCCTTCCACCGGGATTTCTTGGCACTTCTTCACTCAGCGGTCATCTTCCATGCGCATCACATGGCCATACCAACGCAGTCTTCTCTCCCACACACTACATTTTATCTCTCTTATACACTGCATGTCCATCGAAGCATGCTTGCTTCATTTCTCTCCAGCCTTCACATATCCTCCACAGTTGTTGCCCATGTTTCACTACCATACAGCATCGCGCATCTCACACAGGCATCATACAACCGACCTTTCGTTCATAGGGATGTACCAATAAGCAGATTGGTTCATTACCAATTTATCAGCCTTTCCTTATTGGCTGATATCAATTAATCAGCCACTGATTACCTCTAATATATTTATGTATTGTGATAAGAAAATGTATATTATAATATAGCTGAAGAAGTGGCACATTTTCTAAGAGGAAAGAAGCTAAGGCAGAGTTTAGCAGAAGTGGTAAAAGCAGATCTCTGGAGAGAACAAAAGGGGGACGGCAACGCATGCAAACATGAAAAGAGAGATTTAAAAAGTATGAAAAGGCAGGTGATGGTGGGGGTTTTCAGTCTATGCATATCATGCCATTCTTAAATTTTCATGGGAAATGAACAAAATATGTTTTGCTTTTAAAATCGTGATTTCAGTAGAGTATATTATTACAGAATATTGATAGTTTTGGTGTTATATTGTCCATATGTCATAAACCTTCCCACATTGACATTGCTGACAACTGTGCAGCACTATGAAGCTACGTTACATATCAGATGAGTGAAGGCGGGAGACAAGTGAAGGTGGGAGACAAGTGAAGGCGGGAGACAAGTGAAGGCGGGAGACAAGTGAAGGCGGGAGACAAGTGAAGGTGGGAGACAAGTGAAGGTGGGAGACAAGTGGAGGCAAGAGAAGTGTGAAGGCAAGAGAAGTGTGAAGGCAAGAGACGAGTGGTGGTGAGAGACGAGTGGTGGTGAGGGACGAGTGAAGGCAAGGGACGAGTGGTGGTGAGGGACAAGTGAAGGCAAGAGATGAGTGGAGGCAAGGGACAAGTGAAAATACAAGACAAGGGAAGATAAAGGACAAGTGAAAGTAAGTGAAAATGGGAGACAAAGAAAGACATAGGAGAGTAAATAAGAAATACAAGTGAGAGAAGATTCACAGATACACACAGGCAGGGTTATATAGCAGTTATTTTCAGCTGCAAGAGAAAGAATGGCTAAGTATTTAATGACTAGTTTCCAAAATGGCAACATACAAATCTATATTTACAAATATGTCTATCAAAGGTGTTAGAAAAATCAACAGAACAGATAAATTCACATTCAAATTCCAGCATATGAGAGAGTGGGAGAGCGGGATTTAGCTATCGGCATGTCTGCTTGTGTACTGGCTTAAATGTAAGCAAACAGCTGGAAAGAACCTCCATTGGTTTCAACAATGAATATTCTAGTTATTCAATCAATGAAACAGCCTGCTCAAGAAATTATCAGGTTGGTGGCTGAGCATTCTACAGACACGTGTACATTTAAAGTAAATACCTAGTTAATAATTGGCATACACATATACAAACACCATCATCCTTTTATATCCACTATCCATGCTGGTATGTGTTTGATTGGTCATTATGGACCGAATTAGTTCATATTACTTTTCAGAATGCACGGAGTGTATTTTATTGTGGCACAATCATTAGTAATGTTGCCATGCTCTTGTCAAGACTATAGAGTCCTCTCTACACTGTTTCTGATCATCAATCACTTCACAGAGTGTTACACAAATTCCAAAAAATTTGCCCATCTAAGTACAGCCAGTATTTTATGCAAGACATTTTAAATTCAATAACACAACATAAACACTATATTCTTTGCACACAACAAATATTCACACAACTTATATACAATCAACACCTAATAAAACATACATTTCTACATACTCGATACTTGAGACTATAACACCAACAATTTTACACAGCTATAATTCATTAATGCCACAAAAACACCACACCACAATATTGAGAATGAAGCAGAACATGTTCCATCAAAGGAAGAGCAAATAATGGTTTCTTTATTAGCCATGCAGGAAAAGCAAATAATAATAATAGTGTCTACATTTTGCACAAGGCCAGCAATTTGAAGGGAAGGGGAAAGTCGATTAAATCAACCCCCAGTGCATTACTGGTACTTTATCTACCTCGAAAGATGGAAAAGCGAAGTTGACCCCCAACAGGATTTGAACTCAGAACGAAAGTAGTAATATTCATTTCTAAGACAGAAAGCAAGAAATTTTACAAGGAAGGAACAATTGATTATACTGACCGAGTACTTGGCTGGTACTTTATTATAAAGCACCTAGAAGGGCAAAAAGCAAAATTCACCCCTGCAGAATTTCATCGAAATAATGATAATGATAAAATAAATCAAGAAAAGCTAGACTTTTAATCTGATAGTGGATGCAGTGAAAAAAAAAGTTATTGAATTGGATCAGCAAGAATTATAAAACTCTGACACAAAATAAGAACAGTTATGAACAGTATGGAAGGACAAGAATGGTTCGCATCCTAGACTATGGGTTGTATTTCGATAAAAAGCATACTTATAATGGCCACATCAATATCATGTAAAATAAAATAAATAAATAAACTTATCTCATGTCTCAATTTGCTATATATTTAAAGAATTGTCTTGTTTTACATTAAAAAAAATATTTTCCTAAAAGCAATTTAATTTTTATATATATATATATATGGAGGCACATGGCTTAGTGGTTAGAGTATTGGCCTTGCAATCGAAAGGTTGTGAGTTCAATCCTCAGACCGGGTGATGTGTTGTTTCCTTGAGCAAGACACTTTATTTCACATTGCTCCAGTTTACTCAGCTGTAGAAATGAGATGATAGGACTGGGGTCCCTATCATTCCACTGCAAAGTGGTCGTGTAGGTGCCACGGCAAAAAACCACCCAGCACTCACTGTAAATGAGGTTGGTGTTAGGAAGGGCATCCAGCTGTAGAAATCAAGCCAGAATCAGTTCCCGTCCCACCCTTGCAAGCAGGGAAAAGTGGACGTAAAATGAAATGATGATGATGATGATATATAAAGGGCAAGATACTTTATATATTTTCACATTGCTCCTTTTACCTTGAGTTGTGACCGATAGATAGTATTAGTAATTGGAAAGACCCATGAAAATGTTTCCTCAGTCTGATTTGACGATTGTCGATCGACTGTCGATATATATATATTCAAGGTCAAGTTATATATTAATTCAGCATTTTTCACTCTTTACAAATTTCCAATTTGACAATAACTGACTAATATTTTTATAATCTTGAGTGATAGCTACACAATTTAATGGAATTAGATGAAGAGAATATTAGTAAAAGCAGCCAAACTTAATTTTTAAAAAAAGCAACAACAAAAACAACACACAAATCATGTATAAAGATACTCTCACAGTTAGCAGTGGAGATGAAGCCATACAAACTATATAGCTATAATTTTCTTGCCGGAAGATTTGCAAAATATGTAGTTCCATTTAGCCTTGAACCAATACAAGTGGTTACAGTTGAAGTGTGTTCTACTACATTTTAAATTCACCATTTCATTGTATATTCCTGCATGAGTATATATATATATATATATATATATATATAGGAAAAAATATGACCTCGACGGCAGAGCTCAAGCCGTTTCGACGGCCGTTTCAATGGCTATTTCTGGGCTATATATATATATATATATATATATATATATATAGTAAGCACAATGAAAGAAAGAGCAGGTTAAATCGTAGAGATGCTAGAGCGAAAGGAAATTGATGTATGCTGTGTGCAAGAGACTAGATGGAGAGGAGAGTCTGCTAGAGACCTTGTAGGAAAAAGTCAGTGCTACAAATTTTTCTGGGTGGGAAATGACGATGGGATGGGTGGTGTAGGTATTCTACTAGCTGACAAGTGGGTAGATAAAGTAATCTCAGTGAACAGGGTAAATGCAAGAATCATTAAACTCAGACTAGTCCTGAATAAAACAATTACCACAATAATATCAGCTTACGCACCCCAATCGGGTTTGCCAGACGAACTTAAGGATAGGTTTTACGAGTCCCTAATGCACACTACTGCTCTAACAAACGACAATGACTTCCTAATCATTGCAAAAGATTTTATCGGACACGTAGGTAAACACTGTGACGGCTTCAATAGAATCCATGGAGGCCATGGGGTTGGCACAAGAAATGAAGAAGGATTCATGCTTCTAGAATTCTGCGGTGCCAATGACATGTCGATATGTAACACAAACTTCAAAAAACCCGACAACCACCTGATCACCTATAGATCAGGGGAGCATTCTAGTCAGATAGATTTTATCCTCATCAGAGGACGTGACAGATGGACGGTCGTAAACACAAAAGCCTTCCCTAGTGAGGAATGTACCTCCCAACATAGCTTAGTTGTCAGCGACCTCACGGTCAGAACTAGACGAACCTGGAAACTGAGGCCAACCTGGAGAAGAAAGATCTGGAGTAAAACCACAAGCAGGAGGAGAGTGATTTGGTGGTGGAACAATAAGGTAGATGAGGCAGTTAAGGCCAAGAGACAAGCATGGAAAGAATGGAAGAACAGAGGAAGCAGGGTACATTACATAGAGACCAATAGGGAAGCTAGGCGACAAGTATACTTAGCTAGGAGGGAAGCAGAGGATAGAAAATTCAAGCATGTTTTGCAACATGAGGACCAGAAACAGGAGGTGTTCAAAATTGCGAGGCAGTGTGTCAGAGAGAATTGTGATGTCATAGGAGAGAAGTGTATCCGGAATGATAAAGGTGAGCTTATCCTCGCAAGTGCTGAGAAGAAAGATGCATGGAAGAGCCATTATGATAGATTACTAAATGAGGAGAATGCATGGGAAGAAGAGACCCTACCCCAAGTAGACCCTATAGAGGGGCCAGCAGTACAAGTCAGCAGCAGCGTAGTAAGTAAGGCAATCAAAGATATGAAGATGGGGAAGGCAACCGGTCCATCGGGTATAGCTGCCGAGATGCTGAAAGCATCTGGGTTTGTAGGTCACACTATAACCACACGTATTGTTAACCAGGTAATACTAGAAGGTGTCATACCAAAAGATTGGTGCAGTAGCATCATTGTCAACTGCTACAAAGGTAAAGGCGATGCACTAGATAGAGGAAACTATAGAGGTATAAAGCTGATGGACCAGGTCATGAAAGTAACAGAAAGAGTTATAGCACAGTTGATTAGGGACCGGGTGAAACTAGATGAGATGAAATTTGGGTTTTTACCAGGAAGAGGCACCACTGATGCCCTCTTCCTTGTGAGGCAGTTACATGAAAAGTACCTAGCTAAAAGTAAGCCACTCTACCTGGCATTCGTCGATCTTGAGAAAGCCTTTGACAGAGTTCCATGTGCTATAATCCGGTGGGCTCTTAGAAAACTAGGAATAGATGAATGGCTTGTGAAAGCTGTACAAGCCATGTATAGAGGAGCAGTCAGCAAAGTTAGGATTAGCAATGAGTATAGCGGGGAATTTAACGTACAGGTTGGTGTCCACCAGGGCTCTGTATTTAGCCCTCTCCTGTAAGCAACAACGGAGGAGTTTAAGACCGGATGCCCATGGGAACTCCTGTATGCAGATGACCTCGCACTTATAGCTGAATCTATGGGAGAACTAGAGAATAAATTCCAAACTTGGAAGCAGGGACTAGAAAGAAAGGGTCTCAAAGTCAACCTGACAAAGACTAAGGTCCTTGTAAGTAGACTAGAAAACAGAACCCAGATCCCCTCAGGGAAATGGCCTTGCTCAGTATGTAGGAAAGGTGTAGGTAGGAACTCCATTCTCTGCCCCAAATGCAAACAATGGGTACACAAGAGATGTAGCGGGATCTCAGGAAGCTTAATTAAGAATGTAGGCTTCACATGTAGCAGCTGTGCTGGGACAGCAAGCAGCAAACAGCCACAAGAAACAAGTACCACCAATCTCTGAGAGGGCTCTGTAGAAACAGTAGACAGCTTCTGCTACCTAGGTGACCGAATTAGCAGCGGAGGTGGGTGTTCAGAAAGTACAATAACTAGGGTAAGAACGGGATGGAAGAAGTTCAGGAAACTACTGCCAGTGCTAGCTGCAAAAGGCTTTTCCCTCAAAATGAAAGGCATAAATGAATTGAGAGAGAGACTGAGCATAAGAGGAATCAAATGCTGTGTGCAGGAGAGGCGGTTGCGTTGGTATGGACATGTGATGCGTATGAAGGATGACAACTGCATAAAAAGGTGCAGAGCACTAGAAGTCAATGGAAACTGCGGAGTGGGGAAACCCAAGAAGACCTGGGATGAGGTGATAAAAGCTGACCTTACCCAATTACACCTCTCAAAGGCGATGACACACGACCATGACCTCTGGCGTCACGCAGTAATACAGAGTACCCGACCTCCCATGGGTACAAGCTGAAGCATATAGACAATATGCCCCCACACCCTCCCACAGCAAAGTGGTCGTGGAGGTGCCACGGCAAAAAAGCACCCAGCCCACACTGTAAAGTGGGCGTGTAGGTGCCACGGAAAAAAGCACCCAGCACTCACTGTAAATGAGGTTGGTGTTAGGAAGGGCATCCAGCTGTAGAAATCAAGCCAAAATCAGTTCCTGTATGAGCAAGGCATGGTCAGCCAACCAGACACTGCCCACAACAGGACAACCCGTCTAACTCATGCTCGCATGGAAAAACGGACGTAAAACGGTGATGAAGATGATATATATATATATCATCATCATCATCATTTTACGTCCGCTTTTCCCTGCATGCAAGGGTGGGACGGGAACCAATTCTGGTTTGATTTCTACAGCTGGATGCCCTTCCTAACACCAACCTCATTAACAATGAGTGCTGGGTGCTTTTTTGCCGTGGCACCTCCACGGCCACTTTGCAGTGGAATGATAGGGCCCCAGTCCCTATCATCTCATTTCTACAGCTGAGTAAATTGGAGCAATGTGAAATAAAGTGTCTTGCTCAAGGAAACAACATCACCCGGTCTGAGAATTGAACTCACAACCTTTCGATTGCAAGGCCAATGCTCTAACCACTAAACCATGTGCCTCCATTATATATATGTGAGTGTGTAAAAGATACTCATTTATTTAATTCAAGCATAAAACTTTCATCAAAGATGTTTTGCTTTATGTCTTTTCATTGTAGTTCACTTTAGAAAGAGAGAACGAGAGAGATATGTAAAATCCCAACCATGGTGTCATGCCGTTTCGGCTTGTGTTCAGCAAGCCTTTTCAAGGATGTAGTTTTATATAGATATACACATACACACCATACACATATACAGAGAGAGAGAGAGAGAGAGAGAGAGAGAGAGAGAGAGAGAGAGAGAGAATCAAGTGAGATGAGATGTAGTTTGGATTTATGCCAGGTAGGAATACTACTTCTTTCTGGTGAGACGACTACAGGAAAGGTCTTTAGCTAAGAGTAAGCCACTGTATCTAGCATTTCTAGATCTACAGAAAGCTTTTGATAGGGTCCCATACTCGTTAATTTGGTGACTAATAAGGAAGCTTGGTGTAGATGAATAGCTTGTGAGGGCCTTATAGGCTATGTATAGCAGAGTGAGAGTAGGCAATGAGTACAGTGATGAATTTGAAGTGCAGGTGGGGGTCCACCAAAGCTTAGTCCTCAGTCAACTCTTGTTTATCAGTCATTTAGAGTCTAAATGACTGATAAACAAGAGTTGACTGGTCTAAATTTTAGACCATCACTGAGGAGTTTAAAACAGGCACTTTATGGGAGCTCCTATATGCTGATGACCTAGTCCTCATAACGGAATCAGTAGAAGAGTTAGAGGCAAAATTTCAAGCATGGAAAAACCTAGAGATGAAAGGACTAAAAGTAAACTTTTCAAAGACGAAAATAAAAAGACAGGAGGGTGATATCATCAGAGAAGAGGCCATGTTCAAAATGACAGAAAGGGGTCAGCAGAAATTTATTAAGGAGTACACAATGTAATTTATGGATGCATAAGAAATGTAGTGGGATTATAGGCAGGCTAAAGGAAAAGATAGACTTTGTGTACAGCAGATACACAGAAGCAAGCACCCAGAGCACTCATGAAATAAGGTCCTTCAATTGCCCAAACAATCCATACACACCACTTCCACCACTTCGGTGTTCTCATCCCCTTCCCCACTCACCACCCTTTCAAATCACACCACATTTGCCATAACTTCATACTTATCTCCCTCCTATCAACTGCCTCCCAAAGAGCAGAGCAGGCTCTTCCGTTGGGACAAGGACCAACATCTTTAACAGTGGTGCCACAAAATGTACCCAGTACACCCTGTAAGGTGATTAGCGACAGGAAGAACACTACTGTAAAAACCATGCCTAAAAAGATGAGGGGCTTCAGAGGACCCTTCAGTTGTGTCATGACATGACAACCTTTGTAAAGTGGTTAGTGATAGGAACGGCATCCAGTCATAGAAAGCCTGACCAAACAAAGGATTGGAAGGATCCTTTAGTCATGTCAACTGATGACAACCTCTCCTGTGCACTCAGTAAAACATGAGACCATATGTAAACGAGATGCAGAACCCTCAACCTGTCTGGGAGGTCAGTAAGTCTGTTTTCGTACTGACTTGGTCTATGTAGACCCGTTCAACCCATGCTAGTAGGGAAAGTAGATGTTAAATGATGATGGTAATATATATATTTATTTATTAAAATAACAGATTAAAGTTTAAGCAAAGAATCGCTGCTTTCACCCTTAACGGGATCTTCTGAAACTCAGAGTTTCAGAAACAAAGAGTTTCAGAAGATCCCGTTAAGGGTGAAAGCAGCGATTCTTTGCTTAACCTTTAATCTGTTATTTTAATAAATATTTGCTCTACGGTTCTTATATATTTGATATATATTTATCCTTATCGAACCCTCTTTGGATTTTAGTCTTCAAATTTATTATTATTACTATATATATATATATATATTCTGAATCTACAGTAGACAGACAGAGAACCATGTGTTACTCATGTTCCAGAGTATACTGGATGTATCTTATTATGGTACAAGCACTAAAAAGGCTGCTACACATGTGTGTGCATGCCTGTGTGTATGTGTTTAGTCAAGGTCAAAACCTCAAACTTCTAAGACACAAGGCTTTTTAAATCTGTTACATCCTGTCAAATTCTTTGATTAGACTCCTTTTAGAACTACCAACACCCAATTTAGAGAACTTGCTGTCAAAATGTAGACCATATTGAGGTTAAGTGTCATTAAGTGTTACAATAATTGTTTCAGTACATACACTGAATAATGACTTATTTCTTTTTAGGGTTTTGTATATCTTATTACGGTTCCACAAGCAGACAAAAATTAAAAAAAGGAAGAAAAATGAACAATAAAAAAGGAATTAAGCAATGAAAGAAAAGGAGAGAGGGAGGGAGTGACTGACACTACACCCCAGTGTGAGCAGTGTTTCAGCTATGCCCCACAGATAAAATGACAAAGATATTGCTGCAGGAAATAGCCAGTGACACCTGCTGCAACAGCCAGCAGTGTGGGGACAGAGGACACCTGAGGCCTCGACAGCAACTGGTACGAAAAGGGAGCAGTTGGCTAAGCTCTGGTATTTAGTTATCTTTCTCTACTCTGGATAGCGGACAACAGTGCTTCAATATGCCAAGTATATTGTACAGTTTTTATCATAATTGTAGAGAGAGAGAGAGAGAGACTGATGTCGTAGATATCATTAATCTATTCTATCACTACTTCAGTGTGGGAGAACGCTATCTGGTGTGCAGAACCCAAGCACAAGCTGCCTTATGGCCTTGGTGGACAGAATGGAGAAAGTGTTTCTCCAGAGGATAGCAAAGGAGATGCATTGAAATAGCCATTCCAACTTGCAGGATCACTCCTGGAGGTGGCAATCTCAATTTTGATAGCAGTGAGTAAAGAGGTGATATAGGGATCTAAAATGACAGAATCAACAACAAATCTATCATATGACAAACCAGCAATACTAACTTGCTTTGTAATCTATTGGCTCCTCCAAAAACTATTATGGCTGGGGCAGCAGGGCTTGGTGTCAGTTTACCTTAAGTCATATTTAACCCTTTTAGGGCTATATTTTTAATGAGTATATTATTTGCTTCTTCCAGTTAATTTTTGGAGAAGCTTGGTAAAATATCAGTAACTTTACATCATCATTGTTTTTACATCAGATTTTCCATGACTGACAAAGCTGTTTTGAGGGAGTATTCTACAGCTGAAAAGAAAATATTATTCATCTGCACAAATTTAACATGATAAAATAGGCATGGGTATGTGGTTAAAAAGGTCATTTTGCAACAATGTGGTTTGGGCCTTGAGTGAATTTGGTATCCAGAAACTGTACAAGGCCCATTGTGTGAGTGTGTGTGTGTATATATGTGTTTGCTTGTGCCTGTTTCTTTGCCATGCAGTTGATAGTGTTAGCGCAGGCAGTGATATTTGTCTGTGTCCCACATAAATAGAAATCCCACGACTCAGCAATTATATGTGCAACAATATGTACCTTACTTAAAAAACAAATGAGAGTTGGCACTAAGAAAGGTATCCAGCTATAGTATTCTTACTGCAAAAAGCCTCAACCAACCCATGCCAGCATGGAGAAAGAATTAACCTAAACAGATGATAATGATGAAAATAACAATTTTCTTGGATGGAAAATAGATTACCAGTTTGATTGGAGGTTAACCTCTAATGGAGGCTTTCTTTTATTCACTTTACATTTCAGAAACCAGCAGTAAATAAGAATTATATAAAATTGTTTGGTTAGCATTACATTTCTTTTTCATTTTTTTTTTAAAGAAACAAGAAATTTTCTCCACTGGATGGAATGAAAGGCATCCACCTCTACTATAAAATTAAAATATTATGCATATAGATAAACATAAATAAAACTAATAAAACTACTAAGCTAACCTTCTGTGATTTTATCTGTTCATGAATATATCCATCTCTACATATTTGTCTGGGAAGTACTGAACTTACAGCAACCATTTTTCTTCTTACAGCAACCATTTTTCCAAACTAAAAAACATTTTGAACACCTTTTGTTCACTATTACTATGTCCTTTGTTATTTAGACTGTATATTGTTATCATATTTACAATGAAAGACATATGAAGAGATGTAGTAATACAACTAACTTTCTCATTACTAAGCTGGAGTTTGGGACATGACATATGGTTCTTATATAAAATTATGGTAGAAAGTTTTTAGGTAATAAACACTTTAAACAGCTTAGTATTGTAGAATCAGTGCTAATTTCATGCAGTTTGTTATCGAAAGGGTTATTGTGATTGCCTCAAAACGGACCTCATGAGGAGTTTGATTAAACCTATCATTGGACCTGCAAAGATACTCTTTGCTAGATAGAGAGAGGGAAATGGCCATAACATGCTTGTTGATAGTCCCCTATGAGAGCCCTGTAGATGCACAACATAAGTACAAGAAGAGAAAGTATGAAGACATTTTGCTAGAAAGATGACAAGAGAAGGGTATCAAGGCATAATAAAGCCTGTGGAAGTTGGTGCACAATGATTTGTCACAGTTTTCATGTGCCAACTACTAGGTCAGCTTGAATCAAAGGTCGGAAAAGAACAGTAACAATCAAATGCATGTCAGAGACAGCAGAGAAAAGTTCAATGTGGCTATGGTCAAATAGGAATGACAACTGGAACTAAGTTAGGATACACCAAGTCGCAAACATTGATTACTGTTAAAATAGATGTGAAGTGTCAGTCTTTGTGTGGTCAAGTGGTGTAAATCACAGGAATGGAGGAGAAAAAACAGCAGGAGGACACCTAGGAGTCATGAACTAGCTGGGCTCAGCTCACTTAGAGTGTTAGAATGAATCAAGGGCTGAAAAACTTGCTTGATGGGAGTTCTGCCTCTGAAGATCCTTTTCCTGTCCCTCACTCTGTTGTGAATTTCCATATAATACAGAGGAAGCTGCATAACACTTTGAAACAGTCTTTTTGATAACAATAACTAGTTGATAACATTAAGCAAAAGATATGAAAACTTGAACACTATATATTAATGCACTTGTTTATAATTATATACCTAAGTTTATGTGTCATTACCATCATCACCACTGTGTAATGTTTATTTTTGATGCTTGTATATGTTAGACAAGTTGTCACATTCTGAGGCTCAACGAGTCAGGTGATCATGTCTTGCCTACACATTCCCTTTTGGTTTAGTTTCTATGGCGAGATACCCTTCTTAACACCAACCAGTCGACAGCATGTACTGGGAGCATTTTTATCATGACTCCAGCACTAGCATCCTACAGGAAGGTGGGTGGGGTGATTTTCATCATGGCACCAGCATTATCACCTTACAGGTTGGACTGGGTGCTTTTTATATGTGTATACACACACACACATCATCTTCGTTTAACGTCCATCTCCCACACTAGCATGGGTTAGACATATATATAATAATAATAATAATGCCACCAGCCACACCAATCAATTTAATACATGATAGTGATAACACTATTGGAAATACTCTTTAGTGTAGTAAATTTTTACTTTAAATGCGAGATTACAATAAACTTAAACAGGTAAATTCAGAAGTTACCTGTTCCAACAGCTTCCATGTAAGATATAAATATATAGCATATTACCATGCATTATCTTGCTAACAACGTTTTGTTTTCAATTTGTAAAATCCCAGGTTAAAAGACAAAAACATACAATCATACTAATATATTTACTTTCTTAAAAACTTGATTTTTAAACAGCTACTTATTTCTACATAAGAAACTATCATTTGGAGGTGTGTGTATATATGTATGTGTGTCATCCATAACTTTGAATATAATAGATATATATAGATATAGATATATTGCTAATTTTCATTGATTATGGGAAAAGTAATTCAAACCAAAAAAAAAAAAAAACAAGTAGTGAAAATAATGATGGTGATGAAAACTGGGGTGGGTGATGATGATGATGCTGCTGCTAGTGGTGGTGATGATATTGCTGGTGATGTTGATGATATAAAACAGGTATTTTAAAAGTTCTGGCAACATGAAAAGATGATTATAATCCCAAATAGTTAAAGAAAATTAACATGAGTGAATACAACAAACAGTTTAAAAGGAACTATACATAATCCTAGTCATTATTTGTGTGAATTGGCAGTATCGGTAGAGGGTTGGACACCATGCTTTCTAGCATAGTTATGTCTCTTTACAGTCTGAGTTCAAATCCCGCCGAGGTTAACTTTGCCTTTCATCCTTACGGGGTCGATAAAATAAAGTACCAGTAATGTACTGGGTAATTGCTGGCCTTGTGCCTAAAGTAGAAACAATTATTTGTAACAATAAAATCTGTGATATATATTTTTGAGGAATCCTTGAGAAATAAACACAACTGCTAAAGCTATATTAATTTGGCAGTGTCGGTAGAGGGTTGGACGCCATGCTTTCTAGCATAGTTACGTCCCTTTACAGTCTGAGTTCAAATCCTGCTGAGGTTAACTTTGCCTTTCATCCTTACGGGGTCGATAAAATAAAGTACCAGTAATGTACTGGGTAATTGCTGGCCTTGTGCCTAAAGTAGAAACAATTAATTTCACACCACAGTAATTGAAATTTACTCAAGATGCTATGGTTACTACAATAAAAACTATACTTTTCACTTCAATGAAAATAACTAACATTCACTTTGATACTGTACTTAGAAGTTAAACACAATAAATAAAATATAATGAACAAATAAAAATTTCTTTATACACAGAAATATAATTTTAAAAAATTCCCTAAAGCTATCATTAAAATGAATGCAGTCAACTATATATTTCTCTGCAATACTTCTTTTACAATGTATTTGTTGAATGAAAAGTTGATCAAATAACTTAGCATTTCTTTATCAAAGACAAAATAATAATAATAATAATAATAATAATAATAATAATAATAATAAATTTACCAGTTAACAAATAGTCAGATGAATGGTTTGGTAACATTTCCCTTCAGGTTATTGAGAATCATTGACTTTTTAAATATATATATATATGTATATATGAAAACCACAGAGTGGGGAGACCCAGGAAACCTGGGATGAGGTGATAAAAGCCGACCTTACCCAATTACACCTCTCAAAGGTGATGACACACGACCGTGACCTCTGGCGTCACGCTGTAATACAGAAGACCTGACCCCTCACGGGTACAAGCCGAAGCTGAAGCATATATACAATATGCCCCCACACCCTCCCACTGCAAAGTGGTTGTGGAGGTGCCACGGTAAAAAAGCACCCAGCCCATACTGTAAAGTGGACATGTAGGCACCACGGAAAAAAAGCGCCCAGCACTCACTGTAAATGAGGTTGGTGTTAGGAAGGGCATCCAGCTGTAGAAATCAATCCAGAATCAGTTCCCGTATGAGCAAGGCATGGTCAGCTGACCAGATACTGCCCACAACAGGACAACCCGTCTAAGCCATGCTAGCGTGGAAGAATGGAATATGATGATGATGATGATAATAGAGAGAGAGAGAGAGAGAGAGAGAGAGAGAGAGAGAGAGAGAGAGAGAGAGAGAGAGTGTGCGTGCGTGCGTGTTTTTGCCTTGAAGACATACCAATTGTATTCGCAAGACCAATTAAATGCAGCTGCTATATAATAGTAATACAGATGAAAATCCTTTGAATTTAATAAGGAAAATATGGAGGCACATGGCTTAGTGGTTAGAGCATTGACCTTGCAATCGAAAGGTTGTGAGTTCAATTCTCAGACCGGGTGATGTGTTGTTTCCTTGAGCAAGACACTTTATTTCACATTGCTCCAGTTTACTCAAATGTAGAAATGAGATGATGGAGACTGGGGTCCCTATCATTCCACTGCAAAGTGGTCATGGAGGTGCCACAGCAAAAAAGCACCCACCACTCACTGTAAATGAGGTTGGTGTTAGGGAGGGCATCCAGCTGTAGAAATCAAGCCAGAATCAGTCCCCGTCCCACCCTTGCAAGCAGGGAAAAAGTGGACATAAAATGAAATGAAATGAAATGAAATGAAATGAAATGAAATATGCTATTCGGCTATTTGAAAATTATTATTAGTATTATTTTAAAAAAAAAGTAGCAATTACATTCAAACCAAAAGGACAAATAATATTCTAGTAATTATGGTTTCTAACATTGGCTCAAGGCCATAAAGGTTTGAGAAGAGACACAGTCAATTAAATAAACCTATATTTGATTGGTACATATTTTATTCTTTGGAGAGGATGTGCTCCTCCAGGTTTAAAATACCCAAGTGTGTCTGGATAGCACCCCTATGACACCATCAGGAGTTAAGGGCCCTTTACCTTTATCTTTCTATATTTATTTTGTTCACTTTAGAAGGATAAAAGGCAAAGTCCATCTTAGCAGATTTTGAAATGTCAGAAAAGCTTTGGCTTCAGAAATCATTTGTTCTAAACACCAATACAATGTTTTAGGGTGTTAGGTTAACATTAGATCACTTTTAATGTTACCCATTTAACACAACTCAGTCTTTTCAGGATGACAATTTGGGGACCCTAACAATTGTGTTATAATGAGGCTGTACTGTATGTAAAATCAGTAGTAAAAATAATTGCCTGTTTATACAGATTTCAACACAAAAGAAATGTTTTCTGTTATTATAGCTAAGTAATTAATGTATAAGATTCATTACACTCCTTGCCATAAGCTACAATATAAGTTGTACTGGCCTTAGACTATCTTACTTCAACAAGTATCAATGTCATTTCAGAATGTCAATGGTTAGTAGTGGGAAGGGTGTCTTGTTATTTAAACCTCATGAAATATTTCATGCAAATTTATGTATTTGAAAACCTAAATGTAAGCTATGTTCAAGAGAAAATGCAGGCACAGGTATATTATGTGAATGGCTAATACATACTAGTCATAAAAGTAAAATTAGATGATAGTGAACTTATTTCTTGTATGCCTGGAAATAGGAGCAATGTCCATGTCCTCCCCAGATTCTCTGTAACTGGAAAGTGTAAAAGGTGGCATTGTATCAAGAAGTTGTGGAAAACCTGAGTCAAGAGCCTGATCTGAATACCAGCAACATAGGCGAAGTGGCAGTGTTAGCTTTGGCGGCATGGTGTGTCTACCTCGCAAAAAATCCAAAAGTTAGTAACAGTAGATCTGAGATGATGTATTAAAAGCAGAACTTTAAAGGATTGTCTCTTTCACATAAGAAGCAAGTTTGGAAGACATAGAACTATAATCTCACTGTAGACCTTCCCACCTTACAACAATACAGAAAAAGATGTGATGATGATGTGGAGGATGAGGATGTAATATAAGCATAGAGGGGGGAGGGATTCCTGAAATGCTTAATATAAAGAAAAGGTTGTAAATGGTTAAGTACAAGAAAGAAAAAAAAAAAATAGTCCTCAAGTTTCTATATATCAACATTTTATAAATCATGAACATTGAGAGAATATTTGAACAGATTAGTTTCAAAAAAGATTTAGAGATATTAGCAACAACTAACATTTATCATCATCATTGTTTTCATGTCCACTTTTCCATACTGTCATGGGTTGGACGAGATTCTGCTGTATTATTTTTACAGTTAAATGCTCTTCTTGATGCCAGCCCATCATTTTTTTTCCAGTATGGTATATACTTGAGCTCTGTTAAATCTCTAAACTGCATGATGTTGTATTTATGCTGGACACAAATAAGTATCACTGCTTGCTTTTGAAATTGTGTCAATCTGAAAACACACAAGAGATGAAAACCACACATATATTGTGGGCTTCCTCAAAGTTTGTCTACCAATACATTGGGCAGACCAAGATTATAATGGAGCACATTTTCCCAAAGTGCCACACAATGGGACTGAAACTGGAACCACATAGTTGTGAAGTGAATGTAATCACACAGCCATACATACACCTATGGTTATCAAAAGAAAAAGAGTTGGGAGAATATCATCCAAAAGATTTACTGAAACAACTATATTCCTCTCAAATCTATTTAACAGCTGCTTGGAGTAAATAATTGATATATCTTACGATATATTACATCTAGATTGAATACTGTCTACAACAAAACAATTTTCATCATATTCTGAAACTGAACTATATGGATAAGTAAAAATGTTTACATACTGTTTTATTTTATGTAGAATTTAGAGACATAATAGCAATTGCTACATAGTAAATTGGTAACTAAAATTGATAGACATCATCAGTTTTTCCATGCTTGCATGGGTTGGATGGGTCTTTTCCAGCATGGCAGCTCTTCACTTACAGTCCTTCATCCTCTCTTTTTTAAGCTTCATCAATTTGAGATCAGCTCTCAACCTCTGCCCAGGCCTTCCTTGGTCTCACTCTACTGCAGCATCCTTCGCATGGGATTTCTTGGTACTTCTTCACTCAACAATCACCATCCATATGTATCACATGACCATACCAGCAGTCTTCTTTCCTGCAGACTATATCTCATTCCTCTTATATCCAGCTTTTCTCTCATGTTAACATTGCACATTCATTGAAGCATGTTTGTTTCATTTCTCACTTGTCTTCACATAATATCCTCTGCATTCATTACCCACATCTCACTGCCATACAATAGTGCACTATGCACATAGGCAACATACAGCTGGTCCTTTATTTCTTTTTATAGAGAGAAACCTTTTGTCAACAAGGGTAGTAACTCCCTGAACTTTTTCCATCCTGTTATTACTATACTCTCATACAACCTCTGCCACTGCTAATTAGGTCACCTAGGGAGCAGAAGCCATTGACCACTTCTAAGAAGCCTTCCTATGGTTAAAAAAAAGTTTATTTCACTGATGCTCTTATTACTAACTTTCCCTGCCACATAGGAAGTCTACCTTTTCTGTCAGTCTGCCTGCTGTCCCACTACACCTCTTGTGTACATGAGATTTATTATGTATACATTGTATAGAGTTTCTACCAACTCCTTTTTAACATATAGAGCAAGGTCACTTCTCTGATGGGATCAAAAACCTGCTTTCCTTCCTACATAACAAAATTTTCGATTTTCCCACATTTACTCTAAGCCCTTTTGACTATAAGTTCTGTTTCAAAAGCCACAATTTTTTCTCTAGCTCCTACACAGATTCAGCTATAAGAACTAGGTTACCAAAATACAGAAATTACCAAGGAAAGCTTGCCTTAAATTCCTGTTATGGCCTAGAGAACAATAACAGGAGTGGGTTGAGAACTAAACCCTGATAAACACCTACCTGCACTATCAGTTCTTTACTAAACTCACCATGTTACAGATATATATTACATATGTAAATATTACATGTACTTACTGGCAACTGACTTTGTAAACACCCACAAAATTATTAACCATCTTGCCAACAACAACCTTGAGCACCTTTTTTGAATTCCATGTGTCTAACAGCCGTGGGCATGCCTACAAAATCAGAAAACAGCACTGCTCCCATGACTTTCGGAAACATTTTTTCAAACTCAGAGTTGCTGAGGCATGGAACAAACTACCTGCATCAGTTGTTAGCTGTCGGGACACTGCATCCCTCAAAACCTCCATGCTTCCCGAAATTCGCCGACACTACACCCGATATTCCACCTCTGTACACACGCACGCATGTATCCATGTGTATATCATGACTCCTACGCTGTTCACTTTCCTGACATTTGTACATTATTCTATGTACTATACATGCACTTTTGATGAGTTGTAGTGCACCTGAGCACTATAAACATTAATTTCATTATTATTTTTATTTTATAAAGTTGTTTGCTTTGCAGCCAGATGATTTTAGGTTCCAGCTCAATGAGAGGCACCTTGGGCAAGTGTCTTCTATAGCTTTGGGTTGACCATGAAAATTTGTTTCTAGATAATAGCTTAAATCCAGTCAAATTTAATCACCATTCTTAGCCATTTTCTAAGTTTTGTTTCTGAATAAGTTTGACTGGGTTTAGCTATTGTCTAGAAACAAATTTTCATGGTCAACCCAAAGCTATAGAAGTCACTTGCCCAAAGTGCCTTTCATTGGGTTGGAACCTGAAACCATGTGGCTGCAAAGCAAACGTCTTAACACACACTCGCTTGTGTTTATATCAACAAGAAAAAAAAAAAGAGAAATAAATACTGCCAGTAATTTTGTAAATCAAGAATGTTATGCAGCTGTTTAAGTGTATAACTACATATACAAAAAAAAATCAAAGAATGCTAATTTTGAAAATAACTTTCTTTTTGTGTTTTTAAAGCTGTTATTGATTCCACACAACTCGTTACAGCTAATTATTATGACATATAAGAGCTTGATTTTGTTATTCTACATTTATAAGGGAAAGTCTAAGCACAGAGTATGCCTATAAATACAAAAGGAAACTACAACATGCTATATAATAACGTGTTGGCAGTGTTATTGTGGAAAAAAAAGTAGGAAAGGTAGCTGTAGATAAACAAAAAAAACATTATTATTACTCCATCAAGTTACATGGATTTTGGAAGAGGGAAAGTGAGCACAAGTGATTTAAGAAAGTAATTATGTTGTTAAAAACATCCTAGGATCAGTTGGGAATAGATACACGACATAGTATGTAAAATTGTGATACTGAATGTGCAATGTTAGATTACATGAACAATGAAACATAGATGAGTTGAAAGACAAATTGGCTATAAGAGGAATCATATGTAGTGTGCAAGAGTGAAGATTGTATTAGTACAGACATGTAATGTGTATGGATGATGATCATTGGGTAAAGAAGTGTCAGACTTCAGGGTGGAAGGAAAACATGACAGAGAAAGAATAAGAAAGATCTGGGTAGATGCGGTGAAAGCTGATTACCAAAGTCTGAACCTCACAAAGATGACAAGCAAAGAAACAAGTGGAGAGATGCTGTAATGGAGAAGACTTGTCTAACCCATGCAGGCAAGTGACGGTGATAAAGCTGATAACACACACACACGCACACAAAATTCCTGTCTCAAACTAATAGTTGTGAGTGGATGGAGTAAAGGTGGATGAAAGTAGATCAATATGGGTTGTGATATTAGATCATAGATACTTTAAACAGATGAATGAAAATGAAAAATAAACATGGATGTATGCTAATGTATATCCCTGGAAACAAATGTAACAATAACATGATCATGATCATGATGACCATTACTAAAACATGAGATGTGTAAGCAGCTAAATATGTTGTTGGTAAGTGATCCTACATGTATTAATTGAGTTTAATGTAATCATTCCAAAGATTATGATAATAAAAGATGTAAAAGGATTTTTTCACCATTTTGATACTGACTCACTCAAAACTGCCCCCGTTTGTATGAAATAAAACCACACATTTTAAAAGGTTCTTATTTAAAATTTTAAAAATCCTCCAACATAATTTTAATATAAGAACCATTTATTCTCTGTTACAAATGCAATCTAAATAATGATGCAATAATTTTATAAAAATCCCTCCAAATTATTAATTAATTAAAATACAGTGTAATCATTTGAAATATGATCTTAAAAGGGTTAGCTAGTTTCATTCATATTCAGTTTGACAAACAAAAGCACAGAGTAAATTGTTTTATCATGACCACAAGACTTACAGAAGAACTTGAACTCAGCTCTGCAAGCTGAGCTGGGTTCAAGTTCACAGCCTGTTGTCTAGTAAAGTACTTTGGTGTTTAAATAAGACACTAGTTACTAAGTGTGTGAAAACTTTCAGAAAAAATTTGAAATAGGAGTTAAAAGTATTCTTTAATAATTATTATCATTTTAATTTAAAAATTAAACAAAGGATACCATAGTGATGCCATGCAAGTTTCATGGTCTCAGCAGACAAAATGGTGAATGCATTACCCCAGAGGATGGTGAGAGAGATGCACTGAAAGAGCCAGTCAGCCAAGCACACTAACTGCATTACCTATAAAAAGAGTTTGTGATTTATACACCATCACTGGCATTGCATCTATGATCAATACTGAGTGTTTGCTGATTCAGTTCACCAAGCACTAAGTAAGAACCATGAATAGATACAGCTACAAGCATCAGGAGCATGGCATAGTGTTTTGTTAAATTGTAGTACTGAATTCAAGACCACCTGTGGGCTATTTACTATTGACACGCATATCATGGTTCTGTTCAACAATTATGTGAACACTATACCAAGTAAGCAATGAATTGATATTTTGAATAACTGTCCACATTGCTAGGAGGGAAAACAGACGTTAAAATGACAAAGATTAGTTTTTTCACATGCACCTCTTAACTCTCTTATGGCCATATTTCTAATGACATATACTATATTACAATTAATTTAGAATTTGGAGGTATTTACTTAAATTATTAGTTGTTTCATTACTATGATAGTATTTGTAACAACAAAAAGTTCTTACATGAAAATAATGTTGGAAGGTTTTCATTTAAATAGGAACCCTTTAAAATGGATGGTTTGGGACATGTTGGTAACAACAGGGTTGATATTAGGAAAGAAATAATACAACTCCATGTGAGATAAATTTTAATCTAATGTTTTGGTGTTCATGGTGGTAAGAAATCTGTTCTACACATAAGTAGCATTAACATTTATATAACTGGCAAAATATGAAGCTGAACTTATAGAACATATTGTAACTGTTGTTGTTGTAGCGCACACCTATGAAGGTTTGGCAGGCTTCCTACAAAGTTGCATGTCATAGTTTTCCTGGGTGTTTTTAATGATAGGGGTCCTAGTCATATCCTGAAGGGACACCACCACCACCGCCGCCGCCACCACCACCACCATCATCGACCAGTCTGTTGCAAGAGTTAACTCCAGCTATTATTGTTATTCCTTTTTTTAGCCAGTTGGACTAAAACAGTGTGAAATGAAGTGTCTTGCTCAAGAACACAATATATCACTAACACTATGCAACTGACTTGCTATATTCAATTAGTATATATTTTTTTATATCACAAAGGAAACAATTTATGTGATGCTTCAAACATTTAAAACAATGTAAATCTCCTTCAATCCAACATAAATACTCAAACTTTTTTTAAAATATACTACACAGTGAATACATTAAATTCCACACATTAAATTATAAAAAGACATGAAATATTCAGAAAGTCACTTGAAATATAAATATTGAATTTTCCTTCCATCTTGATGTGTCAATTTTGATTAAGTTACCAGTAAATGCCACAGGGAGATAATGATCTCCTTGAATACCTTCAAATTTAATGTTTAATGCAGAGAATTATTCTGGAAGTGAGTAATAATGACTATGTGAATAGACATTTTCATAATGAAGAAAGACTAGATGCTCCTAAAACAAATTTTAAAAAGATGATGTAAACTTGGATAAGGTGAATAACGGCTAGGAAGGTAAGTACACCAGCTAAACCAGAATAAGGCAACTTGCGCATTAAAAATTTCAGTCAGCATCATTTAATACCCACTTTCTATGCTGGCATGAATTAGACATGTTGGGGTCTGTGACATGACATGTCGGAGAGACCTCATCTTGCTCATATATTCAATATATTAGCATGGTTTCAATGGCTGGATGCCAAACATTTTACAGAGTATATTGGGTGCATTTTATCATGGTGCCAGTAGTAGAGAGTTTGTCATGTACTTGGTAAGAAGAGTCCTCTCTACTCTATATTGTTTCTGTTCTTCAATGAAGAAAATGTTTTTTTCTGAACACAGCAAAGTAATCAAAATTAAAAATTTAGAGAAAACTACAAATCTATAAACAAAACACGACTACCAACATGAAAATAAAATAAGGTATATGCAGAATGATGATCATCATCATTTTTACATTGGCTTTTCCAGGCTGAAATGTGTTGGACAAGACATTTTGAGTAAGGATTCTGTGACTGGATGCCCTTCCTGATGCCAACCTTTGCTTTTAAAATAAGGTGCTAATCTTTGCATATCAAACCACAAGCAGTGATGTTGGTTTATGAGAGACATAAACAAACATCACCCCCTGCAGTGATAAATGCAAACTAAAAACACAGGCAAACACACACACACGTGCACATATTTAAGATGGGCTTCCATAGAATTTTGATTTACTAATTTCACTAACAAAACATTGGTCAGTCTGAAAACGCTTGTTCAAGACACCACCTGGTGGAATCAAAACTGAATTCACTTAGTTACAAAGCAATCTTGTAAACAACACAGCCATGAACATATAACTATAGGCTTCAAGTTGATTATCACATTTAGACCAATATCTCAAAACGTTTCAACATTGAAATTACAATTTTGCTTGAATTAATAAATAATGGAGTTCTATTTGTTTGGCAAGTGACTAGATTTGAAATCCTGTGTGAAAAATAAAGCAATTACATTGAAGAATAGTAATTTTAGCCATTCAAAAGACACAAAAACTATAAAACTCATTTAACATTTATTTCTTGATTTCAAAATTGCCATCACACTGTTTGGGGCCTGATTACTGACATGGTTTCACTGCAACTCAGCAAGAAAGTGAGCTACAACAGCTAAACCAAATTTTAAAAAAAGCAACTTAGTTAAAAGTTCTGAACACAGGAAAATATTCAACATTGAAAATTTAGAGAAAACTGTACATCTTGTGATTTTTAAGGCAATTTAACCCTTTAGCATTTAAATTGGCATTATCTAGCCAGAATTCTTTCACTGCTTTCTGTTCAAACCGGCTGTAACCAGCAACTCACACTGATGTTAAGGTATTGTTCTTAATCAAAATCTCATATATTCGATATTCTGTGAGGTTAAGCTTTTACCATGAAAATATAATAGTAAATATGGAGTAATGTAACTGCTAAAGGGTTAAACTGAATCTGTAATACTGATGATGATTACATGTATCACAAACTTTTTTGAACAGCTAAAATGACTCTTTTGCCATGTAATTGGTAATAAATAATGGCAAATAAAGGATGAATTATTTTATTTTTCGATATAGAAACTGAAATCATTTTCAACAATGATAGAAAGGAGGTTTTAAAAAAATTATCCTAATATAGTCTAAGCAAAAGAAATGGTACAGACAAGTAATTTGGGATAAATAAAAATCATTAAAAAAAAAAAATATATATATAGGTAAAATAGCATTTACATAGACATTTTACATATAGAGGACACCAATCTTTCCTCTCCTGCCCACATCTTAATACTCACCCATCCCCAGCCTGCATATTCATTTCACCTCCTCCCCACTTACACCTCCTAATACACCACCTGTCCAATCTATGCATACAAGCATGGAAAGCTGGACATTCTCCACCCTTGCTCTTCCACAGTCTTGCTACCACAACAAAAACTATTTAGGCCACTCTGTAAGGTGGTTGTGCAGATAACAAAAAGTACTCACTCTATACTTAATGTGGTCGTGCTGGTGATACAACAAAAAGCACCCAATCACCCTGAAATGGTGGTCGTGCTGGTGACATGACAAAAAACACCCAGTAAGGTGGTTATGCTGGTGGCATGACAAAATAAAACACCCAATTACACCCCCACCCCTGTAAGATGATCATGCTGGTGGCATGACAAAAAAAGAAGCACCCAATCCACCTTATAAGGTAATCCTGTTTGTGATGCAACAAAAAAGCACCCAGTCCATTTTGTTAGATGGCTATTTTGGTGCCATGATACAAAGCACCCAGTCACTGTAATGTGGCTGGCATTAGAAAGGGTATCCAGTCATAGAAACCAAGTCAGAAACAGTTCCATATGAGCAAGACACAGTCACCTCACCCGACTCAATGTGACGACCTGTCTAAACCATGCAAGCTTGGAAAATAGATGGAAAACAGTGATGATGATAGTAATTTACACACTAACAGAACATACATTATCATCATTTTTATATCCACTTTCCCAAGGTAGCCATGATTGAATGAAACTTTTTGAGGTCAATTTTCTGCCTGATGCACTTTCTAGGACAGCTTTCAGCGAGATGCATTTCCTCAGAATGCATAGAGCAGGTACAGATGCCACATGTCAAATATACATATTATTACTTCTTTTAAGCATTCAACTAATAATGTACTGTTATTGTAATGTGTTGTTTTCTAGTGGTAGTTATTTTTACTTCTTTTTGATTTAGGTGTGTGTGTGTGTAAGAAGGGCATCCAGCTGTAGAAACCAAGCCAAAATCAGACCTGATTCTCTCCCAAAGGGTCAGCCCGTCCTACCTATGCTAGTGTGGAAAATGGACATTAAACGATGTTATATATATATATATATCATCATCATCATCACCATTTTACGTCCATTCTTCCACGCTAGCATGGGTTAGACGAGTTGTCCTGTCGTGGGCAGTAGCCGGTCGGCTAACCATGCCTTGCTCATACGGGAACTGATTCTGGCTTGATTTTTATGGCTGGATGCCCTCCCTAACCCCAACCTCATTTACAGTGAGTGCTGGGTGCTTTTTTCCATGGCGCCTACACATCCACATACACTTGTAGTTTAGTAGTGGTGATACCACAATAAAATGCACCCAGTATATGCTGTAATGTGGTAGGCATTAGGAAAGGTATCCAGCTGTAGAAACATATGAGCAAGATGTGGTCAGCTTACCTCTCAAGTGTCAGATTGTGTCAACCCATTTAACCCATGCAAACATGGAAAACATAAGTGAAAACAGCAATGATAATGTTGATAAACACTTACAAACAATACACATCAGCTTGAAATACAAAATATATCTAGGTAAAATATGCAGTTTGCAAACTATTTAAAAGCAACAAAGCAAATAATGAAAAATATGCCAATGTTTTTAATCAACTAAAAACTAATATAGTTTTTATAATGCCATTTCATTCACTGCATAAGATGTAGAAAGAGTACCATATATCTATGCATACTTCTTTTCTAATGTACTAACACACTCCCTCATATATACAGTTAAAGAGATTACTAACCTACTTTTATTTTCAGTAAAGTCAGGTGAATATTGGGTTCAAACATCTTGGTGTCCTTCAGTTGAATGTTAACATACTTTCAATAGTATAGATATGTTTGAACAATTGGGCAAATGAGAAAACTACAATTATTACTTCAGACTATAAGCAGATGTTAAATTTTCTATATATTATTCTTTTTTTAATTCTATCTCTTTTATATAAACTAGAAGAATAAACTACAATGTGTTTGTATAACAAAAATGTCATTTAAAGAGATCAGCTAAAAAGAAAACAATAAAAAAAATCTCAATAAATAACTGTGTTGACATTTTGGTTAAACATAAGTCTGAGCTGCAAGCAGTTGCAATGATTATTCTTTTTTCTTTTATTCTTTTAATTGTTTCAATCATTCAACTGTGGCCATGCTGGAGCACCACATTGAAGGCATTTTGCTGATATCAACTCCATTTTTCTTTTTCAAGTTTGGTGCTTATTTTAACAATCTGTTTTTGTAGAACAGCTAAGATACATAAGACATAGGCAAACAGTAAATGCACGTGCACACACACACTTCCCAGTTTCCATTTACCTAATTTTACTCACAAGGTATTGATTAACTTGAGGCTATAGTAGCAGACACTTTCTTGAAGTACCACTCAGTAAGACTGAAGCCAAAAGCACATTGTTGCACAGTGAACTCCTTAACCACACAGCCATACTTCTGCCTATGATTGTGTATGTGTGTGAGAGGGTTAGCCTGGAAAATATTACCAGTTGTGGTGGGTTAAATACTTCCAGCTTTCTTTCTCAATGTAATTAAATTGGCTGAGAAAAAAAGGGGCCCGAGGAATGGTGGGGTAGATCAACTTGGAGGAGACTATTTGTTGGAGCAGCAATCAACCAAAGCAGACTTTCACTGACTAAAGTAGAGTGCAGCAAAGTTAGGTTCTTGAGGTGATTTGGTCACAAGACATCCATCCTGCCACAAGCTGCTAGCCAAGAAAGAAGTGCTACTGGAGTCACTTGACTTGCAAAAAATAGCAACCAAATCTCCATGAAATCACACTACTATCTTAAAAAAAGGACACACTAGACAATGTAGCCGTAGATACTCCCAAAAATATGATATGGTCATAGCTGTTTTATCAGGGTTGACCAGGGTTAAACAATAACAGTACCACATGACAACAGTTAATAAATAATAAGAAATATTGTTTTCTCTTTTAACAGACATGACATGAGCATTGCCTTGGAATAATTCCAAAGAAAACTAAACAAGCCCACTTGTTTGAACCTCATTATTAATTTCTAACGGTGGATTGGCAGTATCGGTAGAGGGCCGGACACCATGCTTTGAAGCATAGAGTTACCTCCCTTTATGATCTGAGTTCAAATCCCGCCGAGGTTAACTTTGCCTTTCATCCTTACGGGGTTGATAAAATAAAGTACCAGTAATGCACTGGTTAATTGCTGGCCTTGTGCCAAAAGTAGAAACAATTATTAATTTCTAACAGACAGAATGCTACAATTTCTTTTTTTTTTCTTTTTTGGGAGGAGGGGAGGGGGGCTCAAGTTGATTATATTAACCCCAGCATTTGCCTGGTACTTATTTTATTAACTATTTTCATAGTTAAAGGCTCCATTCATACTTACATAAATAATAAGTAATGGAGGCACATGGCTTAGTGGTTAGAGCATTGGCCTTGCAATCGAAAGGTTGTGAGTTCAATTCTCAAACCAGGTGATGTGTTGTTTCCTTGAGCAAGACACTTTATTTCACATTGCTCCAGTTTACTCAGCTGTAGAAATGAGATGATAGGGACTGGGGTCCATATCATTCCACTGCAAAGTGGTCGTGGAGGTGCTACGGCAAAAAAGCACCCAGCACTTACTGTAAATGAGGTTGGTGTTAGGAAGGGCATCCAGCTGTAGAAATCAAGCCAGAATCAGTTCCCGTCCCACCCTTGCAAGCAGGGAAAAAGCGGACGTAAAATGAAATGGTGATGATGATGATGACCTCAGAGAAAAACCTTCAGAATGAATCTTTAGTTAATACATAGAGAATAAAACAAAATTGTACCTAACATCAACCCTCTGATGAACAATAACCATGTTGATTTCACATAGGCTCAGAAAGTCTGGGAACACCATGAGCACAGATATTTTACTTGGAACCAAACCAACAGAAAAGGAGTTACACAAAAAAGAAGAAAAAAACATCAATCGATAGTTCTTGCAATAATAATTCTAGAAACACAGGTCTTTGATAGTAGCTCATGTGAGATACAAATTCAATTATATTTTTTAACCTGGAAAACATTATCAGATTAGAAAGTAACTTATCCTGAGAGCAACAAGAAAAAAGTTGCACCAGAACGATAAGAGAAATTAAATTAAGTGATAAGAAAAGAAAACTACACAGATAACATTAATTATAAAGTTTTATGATGGACTAATGACCTGGGCAAAAGATATAGTCTCTTTAATGATGACAATGATAACAATGAATTTTGTGGAATGTTTCTCTCAAGGCTAATGATAAAAAATGAATAAACAGTAAATTAGTCCAAACAACAGGACATCTAATTAACCAAATCAGCAATCAATACTTAGATATAGTGTATATAATACTGAACTTAGTTGATTTATGTCTAATAACAGCTGTTGGAGAATTTTAATCAGAAAAGTTAACTCTTAACTTCATATTGGTTTGCTCACTTACAGCAGCTAGAAACATAATATAACTCTGAATATCAAAAATTAGACATTCCACTAACATTGTTTAACTTTTAAAGTCATGTACTGCATGAAACCGCTTTAGCAAGACATTCTTGGAAAGTACAAAACAGCATTATAACTGCATTACATTAAAGATTCATGTCTTTATTCTCATACTACAAATTTTCTGTGATTTGTCAGCTAGTAAAGATACTATAAACATTTGAATTAGCAAACCTGTTTTCTGCTAAATCATTGCAGGATGTTAAGAGTTAATGTGGGAAACCACAAGCCTACTGCTTTTGGCTTCGTCTATAGTGACTTTGGAAGCCATAAACAAGAATAGCAACAAATGATAATTTTTGTAAAGCAATCCTCTTTTAGGGATACCAAATTCACTCACATTCTATAATAGAAGGCACTTGCTCAAGATGCCATGCAGCAAGATGGAATCTAGAACCAACTAGTTGCAAGTGAATTCCTTCACCTATAATATTTTTCCCAAACATTTTTCTTCAAAATATGAATGTGCTTATCTGAATATATGGTATCTTGTTCATGGAAACACCACTATGTCACTGACAAGAAATAAACTGCAGATCATTTTGCTGATTATAAAATGCTAACAAACATTTTGGCTTAAAAAGAAACAAAAATGGTAGATGAGCCAAATAACAATTGGATCCATACATCTAGATTTGTGTCCAAATATAGTAAATATTGACCTGTACCTTCTAATAGAATAATAGGGGTACTGTAGTGATATACAGCATGTCTTGGGCATTTTAAACTTGGCAGAGTCCATCCCCTCTCCAGATCAGAACACAGCCAATTTCTTCCAGAAAAGGGCAGAGAATGATAAAGAGGAAATAAGAAAGAGATATAGAGGAAGAATCAATCCCAGTACTGAACTGGTGTTTTTTTTTATTGAGCTCAAAAGGATGAAAGGCAAAGTTGACCGTGGAGTTTAAACTCAGAACATAGAGGGCCAGAATGAATACTGCAAAGCATTTTATCTGGCATTCTAACAACACTGCCAATTTGCTGCCTCCAAACACAGTACCTTTAACTTATTCCTCAGGCATTAATTTTCAATGTAATTTTATAACCTTGCCAACATAAAATACTTTCTTGAAGAAGAAAGCATTGGAGGGTAGATAATGTCAACAGTCATCCGAAATATCTTAACATTATAAACACAGAACTTGCATAATATCAAGAAGAATGAAGGAGAATATAATTATGTGGATTTGATCTTAAGTGTATCTAAATTTCATGCATAACCCTTTTGATACCAAACTGCCTGAAACTAGTTCTATGATAAAAAGTTGTTTATTTTAAAGTGTTTATCTGAAATAAACTTCCCTCATAATTCTATATAAGAAGCTTTGTTAACTTTTGTTCCAAACATCAGTTTGATAATGAGAAAGTTATTTTAGTAAATCTTTTTAAATTCTTGATTATTTTCAAAATGATTTGAAAATTATAGATTGTCTAATATGATAATGAATAGGATAAAGAAGGATTAGAAAGTAGTAGTGGCGGTGGTGGTCGCAATGGTATTAGTAGTAGTTCCAAAGAGCACCACCACCATTGGTTCAGGTTGTAGTATTGGTGGCTGCAGAGATGGTAATAGTGGAAGTGAAAAATATCTATAAATGCATTCTAAAAATATATATCATGAAGATATACATTAAGAGAAATAATGTAAGACAAATTTAGTCAGGACAAAATAGGCATTAAATCAAAATATTTCCTTGATTAAGCGAATTGAAAAAGAAAACATCTTCCAGTCTAAGTAACTCTATAAAGAAGAACAGATATAGGTCAAAAGCATGGTAGATTTCAATGTTTCACATTGGTAACAAGAATTACTACTGAACAAAGCAACTGGTACAAACAGATGTACGAGCTTTTAAGGTTATAAGAAAATAGTAAAAAGAAACATTAATATAAAATTTAAAAAAAATCAATTTATAACTACTAACAAAGACATGAAATGGGAGACTTGATTTCCACATGGCTCACTTGCCAATTTTCATTTCTGTTTTTACTTGTATGTTAATATAAGTTGCATTGTGTGTGTATATGTAATTGTGTAATTAATGTAATATTTTAAGAATATATCAGTCATAAATAGAATGGCCGTGTAGTTAAGAAGCTGGTTTTGCAACATGATTTCACCTTCTATCCTATTGCATGGCACCTTGGGTGAGTGTTTTCTACTATAACTTTGGACCAACCATAGCCTTGGGATAAAATTTGGTAAATGGAAACTGTGCAAATCCCATCACATATGTTTATGTGTATCTCCATGTCCTCACATTTGACACTGTTAAAAATGGCATTTATATCATGTGGCTTAGTGGTTTGGCATGTAAAGATCTGTACCTAACTATATAATAAAAATTATTTTTTAAAAAGCAGTGTTGGCACCAGGAAGGGCACCCAACCATAGAATACTGCCTCAAAAAAGTCATCTAACTCATGCTAGCATAGAAAAATTAAACGTATAAATGATGGTAATAGTGTATAGCAAATTGTAAATTACATAATGTAAATTGGCTATAAATCTGATGAAACTGGATGAACTGAGATATATTGATATCTATACATAAAAATAATAACCAAATACATAAAGAAAATACATTTAGACTGACATAAAATAAGCTCTGTAATGAATTGACAATATAAATTGATCACAAATACCATAAAATATAATAGCAACTATTCATCTAGTAATAACTCAGCCCAAGATGAATCTAATGTCTTTCTATTTTATCTATTAGTTTGTCATTTGACTGTGGCCATGCTGGGGCATCAGTATTAATTGTGTCAACCCCAATACTTATTTTAGTAACCTTGGATGGTTGAAAGGCAAAGTTTGTGTCTGAACATCTATAACAATTTCAGAAACATTTGATTATATAGATGCACATAGATACATCGTCATCATTTCTGACAGCTTTTCCATTCTGACATGAATTGAATAACACATTTTGATACAGTGTTTTACAGTCAGATACCCATTGTCACTTCTTACGAAGTGCAGGAATGAGGTGTATCTAGTCTAAAAGCAGGACTCACACACATTGGAAAATTTCATAGGTGTGTCTTCTGCATGGAGAACACATGGCTAAAAGTAGACTACTAAACTTACGATGGTAGGCTATACACAATTTTTAATCAATTGAAATTATAAAAGAAAAGTCATTAACACCAAGGAAAATTACTCACAAGATGTGTATAGTTTTCAACAGACCAAAAATTAATTGGAGATATGTAGTTATGCAGTGGAAGGAAAGTCTGATCTTTGGAAAAGACATACACACACACAAAATTTATTTGCTTATCAGTTTATTACACACACACACAATTTACAAACATCATTATTATGTAACATCCCACCCAACCCATACCAGCATGAAAAGGGGGCATGAAATGATAATGACAATGATTTTCCACAGTGGCAGGAATTGAACGGGTCATCAAAGATTAGCTAAGTACTTAATCAGAGTTCATGTTCACCTAGGCATATTAAGGAACAATTTACAGCTCAATATGTTCCATATTTGGCATGATTTCTACAACTGAATGCCCTTCTGAATGCCAAACACTTTGCAGAGTGCACTCAGATATACATACACATTTGATCTCACATCCTCATATATCTGATACTACTTTTTTAGTAGTCATGTGTACATGAAAATGTAGGAAAACATAAGAGTGGAGCAAGAATCTAAATATCAGTGGATATAAGAACAACGTTCTTTGCAATATAATCTCAGCCTTCATTAAGAATGAAGAATACAATCAGATCACAGAGGCTTGTTTATTATCTGGTTTCAAGTTGGCAGAAAACAGATGTCAATGTATCAGAATTTGCCAACACATAAAGAATGACTTAGTGAAATGTAACCAAATTATATAAATAAATCTGGAGACACATGTCTTTGAATAGGTAGATGCATCAGTTGCAATGAGCAACTGTTTTAAATTCCAATATCAGAGTCTACTTAATTAAGACACAGAGGGAAATAATCTGGGAAGTTGGCAATGAGAATGGAAAAGAAAGACTAAGTTGACAAACAAGAATTCTCTACAAATGCCATAACATTAGAATTCATTTGTCTTATCTGTGACTGTTCTCAAAACATTAACAAAAAGCAATACATCTCAAAACAAATTAATTATCCAGATAAAACTATAATTGCTTTAAAAGAATATGTTATTACAGAAATCAAGTATGACAGTAAAGAGATGTCGGAATTGAAGTTTAGAAAGAAAAGCAATATAACAAAAGATAATGTGTTTGAGAACATATACAAACAATGAAGGCTAAACAAATCCAATATATAACTCTAATTTGACAAAATAACTCAAAAGTAACAAGCAAGCATGCAAGAAAGTTATCCTCAAGTGATTTACACCAAAATTGCCTGACAAATTAAAAAGCAATTTTTGAAAAGATAGAAAGAGAAATAAATCTAGTTTACAAATATTGTTGTTATTTTATTATTTTTGAAGTGGCAATAATTAAGATTAAATAAAGTAAATAAATAAGAGCTTCTTGTTGACAAAGGATTTATTCACTCCATTACATACAATTTTAATTCATTTTTAAATCAATAAATAGCAATATCTCAAGCTAATTATCGAATGTCAGAATAATACACAAGTTTACTTAGATTCAAAGTATATTTTGCATTAAAAAATTGATTAAAAATCCATAACTTTACACTATAAAAGTCTATATTAAGTGACTGAGCCCATCTATAGGTGGTCAATTTGGCAGAGTAGTCAGATCATTAGATATGTTTCAGATCTCTGTGCTCAAAGTTCAAACCCCACCAAGATTCAATTAACCTTTCAGAATCAAAGAGAGTACCAGCCCAGTTCTGTTACACCCCTCACTTTCCTTCCAGTTGTCACATCCTGTGTGTTCTGCTGGATCAATTGAGGAAGAGTGAAGAAGGTATGTGTGTCTGATCTTTGCAACTGATTGACCATCTAAAATCCTTAGTAAAAGCAGAGTACCTACCAAGTAATACTTGATTGTGAGTGATGGTTGTAGTTAATAACACCTATAGCACATTAGTAGCCACTCAAACACAATTATCTCCAATCTCAGCATGTTGGCAGTATATCTACCAAGAACTCCACATGAATGAAATAAGTCATTCGGAGTAAAACTTAAATGTAGAATAGTAACTAAACACAGACATCTTTCCATTCAATAAGTGATTAGTACAAGGAAGAATAGAAGTGCCTGTTTCTTTTGAAAGCTCTCCTGGAGATTGGAAGGAGGTGGGATGTAAGATGACCAATATTATTGTAGTAAATTTTAAATTGAATTAGATTGGAGTTAGAGAATAAGGAAAAACGTATGATCAAGTAGTGAGTTCTCAGGTAAGGCAATTTCAGGAAAAAAATACTACTTAGCACAAGGTCAAGGAAGGAAGATACAAAGAGGGTAAAAGGAAGTAAAAAGCAAGTATAGAATGGCTTTTGATCTTTTGTTATTAGGGCATCAGACAAAATACCTTGTGTTTGTTCTGGCAATCTGCACACTGCATTCAAATTTAGCACAAGTCAGCTTTGTCTTTTATCCTCTTGGAATAGATAAAGATAAAGTACCAGTCCAAGTCGTATTAACTAAATTTTTTAAACATTGAATGACCCACTTAATTCACAGTCCAATTTAACACCACCACTTGGCCTTTATGTGCCTTTAGCAGACTCCATTTTTTGAAACTATTCAGGCCAGATCTCCAGTTTGAGAATACCTTTCTCCTTTCCTTCCACCAGTCTGAAAGGCCCTCAAAGGGATCATGAGCAATGCCCTTCCCTTTTGCCAGTCTCAGAGACCCTAAAAGTGGTTACAAGCACTACCTGACTAAAAATTACTTTTTAAATGACAAAAAAAGCCATTAAAAAATATATATATAACAGAGGAATAAGGTTACACAACAGTAAATTACAAACAAAAGATTACTAATGAAGAGAGTTTGCTACTCAGACAGATTGTCTCAAGTAATATTTACTTTAAGGATTAGACAGTCATAATTTGTACAATGTACATTGAAACGCAAATACTTTCTAATTAATATGACATGCAATAAAGTAGATCTGAAACATTAAATCTTCACCATTGGATTGGACCAAGATATTTGTTTAAGTTTTTCAAAGAATATACAAAATCATTATGAAAATAAAATCTGGGAGAGAGGGAAAGAAAAAAATTCCACCACTTACCCAATCAAAAACCTATCAATTTAAACAAAGATATTACTGAATAGTTCTGCAAGGTGTTACAGCAATTAACATTAAAAAAAAGCATAACTGGTAATATTCTAACTTACAAGTTGTATCAAATAGAAAGATAATGAAGGGAATAAATATGACTTATGAACAATTTACTACCAAACTGCATGAAACTGTTTATTTTAATGTGCTAATATTTATCTAAAACCCTCCCATCATAATTTTACATAAAAACTTAAGGTATGCTCCAGACAGTAGCTTAATAATGAGAAAGCTATATTACCAAATACATCCAAATCCTTATTTTCAAAACAATTTGAAAATCCTTGGCAGTGGATTCCCTTAGAAATATGGTAATGGAATATTGATATAATGGAAAATAAAATGAAAAACTTTTTGTTTAGTCCCAGATCAGACCAGACTGAGCAGGCCTAAGATCAAAATCATTCCAGCTATGACTATTCAATCATTTATTTTTGTAGATCGTGTATATAGGAATATATTATCTAATGTATCTGCCATTTTTAAAAGATGGTGGGGAATGATTTGAGGGAATATGGCTGCTATTTCTAGCATGTTCGGTGACCATGTAAAGGCTTCTTTATTGAGTTATGACAAGGTGCATGCAAAATTGAAAATGTTGATGCAGCTCAGCATTGCAATAATAGAATTTCAATATTTTATATAATCCTGTGATCTTATAGGGGTTAGGTGTAACAAACACAAACAGCATAACAAAAACTTATCCAGGCACATATATTATCTTCACCATTAAAATATGGAAAGGCCTTTACACCATGTAAACCAACTAATAGGTTGATTTTATCAAATAGACTATTGAAGATGTCCAAAGTACATTTCAATGTTCACTTGAAGTCATGTTGACATTCTTTTGTTGGCTATACTTAGCATATCCAGGTTGGCAGAGTTGATAGATTGTTAATGTCCGTTTTGGCTCTCTGCACTCTGTTCAAATCATGCCAAGGTTAAATTTGCCATTCATCCAGTTGAGGTTGGTAAAAAAAAGTACAAAACCAGAACCAAAGTCAATTCTTCCTGGATATCTCTTTCTCACTTCCTCTCTCTCAATCTCAGGAAGAAATTAGCTGTGTTGAGACCTATATTAGGAATGGGCCCTGCCAAGTTTAGATGCCTAAGACACGTCTCACTGGCACCCTTATGACTATCAGACGTTCTGGGTCCATACATAGAAACATACACTTAACATATCCCCATAAACAGCACAGATAACTTCAGCTGAGAGTACTTGAAATTTTACTGACTTATAATCAATCATATTGATCTCACAAAGTCTTGAAAGAGCTGCTTCTCCTCTACACTAAGACATACAGAAAAACATTTTTCAAGCTTACCTCCTCCAATTATTACCAAGATATATAATCAAAATGTGAAAGCATGTGGCCAAGTAGTTAGGGTGTTGGATTCTTGAGTAAGATACTTCGGTTCACATTTTTTCATGATGAGACTAGAACTTCTATCATTAATCTTTTCATTACTATGTTACTATCAAAACTTCCTGTGACTTTCAAATAATTTTGAAATTAAGAATTTGGAGGGATTTAGTAATATAACTTTCTAATTATTAAACTAGAGTTTGGAACATAACTTACCATAAGTTATTACAGAAAATTATAATAGGCTTCTTAAACGGTTTAAACAAATAGTTTGGTATCAAAGAAACAGAAGGGGATTTCATGCAAGTCGGTATCAGAAGAGTTAAAACACTTGAGAAACCTCCTATGAGATGTAAAGTCATAGGAGACTAGCTAAACTGGCATAGGTGTAAATTTCATGAAGGCTGTTGTAGAAAAGAGAGAGAGAGAGACTGGTGCAGAATGCTACAGAACACAGTGAACTAGGTGTGAAACATTGCCTTCTATGCAGATTGCTTCTTTTCTGTTGTGGACCTGTTGTTTGTTTTTGTGAATGTAAATCTACATAATATCTGTAACTCTATGTAAGACTGTTCACAATCTCACCTAGAGTTGTCATCACATACGTTTTTCTATACAATCAATATACAACATGCAATCATCACACTGATTTACATTGCTATTGTAAATATCTGAATGTCCTACATAAAAATTTCTTTTAAGATAAAAATTATCTATACATGTCATCCAGCAGTGCAAGTGCTGTCAAATGGTGTTAAATCATTGAGTGAAACCTATGATACAGGTTTAATACCCAGTTGAGGCATTTCATTTCATAGTTGTGATTACTAGACACTGTCAATTGCCTGAGCTCCACTAAACAGAATTGCCTACAAATATGCTATGATGAAGTCTTCAGTGGTGAAACAATAACTCATTAAGTATTAAGGGGCACTTCTAAAATTTAGTTTTAACAACATCAAACCATCATGCAAACCATAATGCAACTGCATTAGTCTCTTCATGCACAAACAACTTTTGGGTAGCAGGCTTGACATACAAGTTTTAACTCAATATCCTGTACCATATAAAACTGTATCATGACTGCATCACATTAAGAATTAAAGTCTTTCATACTGCAAGTTTTCACAAATTTCTGTCCATTAGTAAAGATACTATAAACATTTGAATTAACAAACCTAATTTTTAAGATATTTTCTGCTAAATCATTTTACAGTATGTTAAAAGTTAACACTGCAACCTGGTCTTTGGGTGCTTTGTGCTTCAACTGTTTTCCCTGTCAATATGCAGTCTGAACATCAGCTATACCAATCTCATCAGTCTAGCCAGGCCTACAAAAGTCTTGCCCTTTCTCTTCCCCAACTAATTTATACAAAAAAAAATTATAGAAATTCCACTTTGGCTTTGTACAAGATTTTAGCTAAAATTATTAAAAACACAGCTATAACTGACACCAATTTTGAATTTTGCATGAGTCTATTTGTTTTTCTTCATTGTTTAGTCATAAAGGGAAGAGCAGTGCCTATGACTCTTGTGCCGTCATAATTAGTAGGAGGGCAGAAGAAAGGTATCTCAAAACCAAAAACCTGACCTAGATGTTTGCAATAAAGTGGACACTTAAAGGCAACTAAGGGCCAAATGGTAGTATTAAATCAGGTGACAGATTAATTCTAACACAAAAGTGTGCCAGTGTGTAAAGCTGGAACACAAAGAATGAAAATGTTTACGAAGTGTACAGAGATAAATAAAAGCAAGTAGTAAGAGAAAAAAAAGTATGAGAAATGTTTATCAAGAACTTGGCAATGGGGATAGGCTCAGTAAATTAAAATCTTTATGAATAGTACAGGAGATAAAATAGAACAAGTAGTTGGAGGAAAAATTAGAAATATGCAGAATATTTTATCAAATATAATTTCTATTAGTTATTTTTTTGTTTAGTTTGGAGAAGATTTGGAGAAGATTTTTTTCATAAAAAGAAGTGTGTGTGTGTGTTTTTCCTATTACTAGATACCTGAAATCCACTGAGAATAAAATCAATACATGAGATGCTTAAAAGCTGAATGTCATGCATGAACTAAATATGCAACACCGAAAATTCGATATTAGGATATTTGTTAAACTGAAAGTCTCTTAATTACTACAACTCTTGTATTCAATTATAACACATTTAGCAATATTTTAATAGATACCCTCAAACAAATTTTCACCACTTTCTAACTATTTAACAACTTAGTTAAACTAAATTCAATATTCTAACCTTCAAAGTTAAAATTATGAATCAAATGTACTCCATTAAATCAGATCATCTTTATATTGGGAGATGTTGGCATGACTGTGTAGTTAGGTAGTTTGCTTCACAACCATGTGGTTCTGGGTTCAATCTTACTGCATGGCACCTTAGGCAAGCTTCTACAGTTCTTGTCTACCCAATTTCCCACACAAGGCTTGGGTTGACACAAGTGGAATCAAACTGAAGACTTCATGATTGCAAAGCAAACTTCTTAACCACTTAACCATGTCTGTGTCCATGCAATGAGTGCTACTCTAGTACTCAATGTTGTAACAAATACAAGTAAAACAAGAATAAAATGAAGATAGAATTTGATTTTATATAATTGTCAATCCATCATCATTTTGCAAGAACCTCATCAACCATATTCTTCCAATGCAGTAGAAGACAAATGGTTGTCTTGAAGGAAAACAATATTGTAAGTGTTCCCCTATATATTTATCACAGCATGGTGTTGCCAATTCTTAGAGAATATGCGAGAAGGGAGAATTAGTACTTGATTGGTACTTCATTTTATAGAACCCAGAAGGATCAAAAGTAAAATTGACTTTGGCAGGATTTGAACTGAAAATACAAAGAACCAGAACAAATAGTGCAAGGTATTTGTCTGACACTTGAACAATTCTGCCATTAGACACCCTTAATTACCTATTAGTGGTTTTAACACTTTAGCATTTAAACCAGCTATATCTGGCCAGAATTCTCTCACCTCTTTCTGTTCAAACCAGATGTAACTGGCCAATCATTCTGATGTTAATGTATTGTTCTCAAAATAAATAGTATCAAAATCTCATAGATTCGATGTTATGAAAATACAATAGTAAATATAGAATAATGTAAATGCTAAAGGGTTAAACCATTTTCATGCAAGTATATTTAACACATTTAACCAACTACAGAGAGTCACCTTTGCTTAAACAACACTTTCTTTTAAACCTAGAGATTTTACAATGGAATTACCATACCAGAAATAAAGATAGAACCTATTTTTCTGAAACTAATACCAAAACAATAACAGTAGGCTCTGGAGAAATTTGTAGTAGTGCCCATCAGCAATTTGTGAGTATAAATAGTTCATAGGTGAAATTATAAATTGGTTTGCTATGAGGAAGAGGAAAAATTTAACATTCCAGGTTTAAGTGACAATATTCTTTTTAAAGTGATTTTAATGCAGTCACCCAAAAGTGAGGGGTAGGGATCACGTTTAAAAGGATTTTTAAAAAAATAAAAAAAAAGCTTAATTACTCATACACATCATCCATCCATATAAAAAACAATGAGAGTTAAGTTAGTTTTAACGTATTTAATGTAGTGAGTATGGGAAATCTAATTAGATCTATTTATGCTGTGCAGAAAGAACAAGGGCAAACAAAAGAAATGTTTCAAGAAAACGAAACATGATATCTACAATCACCTCATATACTACATCATATTTCTTACTCAGGAACAGGAAACACATACTTAACTGCTATTTACAAATCAACTACATGCTCATGCAAAAGTAGATTCATTTTTCTTCTTTATTATTCATGAAACAATTTCTTCATCCATCTACAAATGCAAATACTTAGACTCATCATCAGTATAGTATCCAAGAGTCATAGAATGTTTCAGGTTTTATATCATACAACTTCATCCAGATGGCCCAACCAAGGTTAATCAAACATCGGCTTCTGTCCAAGAGATATTTTACCAATCCCACCAGTCACATCTTTGCAGCTAGAGCTTTTTCTACTGCTTCCAAGCTGTTATTGCTGCCTCCTCTTCTACTCAATCATGTAATGCTTAGAGTTCCATAGACCTTAATTGTTATTTAGAAGTCTATTATATGTTCATGCAAAAATAGATAAATTTCCTTTTTTCATATGAAACTGAAAAACAATCTTGGAAATAATCTCAATATATTCCTTATAAGTATTCTTTTATTCTTTTGCTAGTTTGTCATTAGGTTGTAGCCATATTAGGGTGCCACCTTTGTAGGATTTAGTTGATCATATCCACCCAATACTTTTTTTTTTTAAAGTCTGGGACTTATTTTATTGATCTCTATTTGTTGAACCACTAAATTATTGAACTTAAAACAAATAGTAAATGTAACAGATGCACACACATTTATTCTTAGCCCTCTCCTGTTTACTATCATCCTGCACTGAAAAACGTATGACTGGCTGCCCATAGAAACTCCTATATGCCAATGATTACACAATCATAAAACAGAAGAGGAGAAACAAAGTAACAAAAGTAGTCATTGAAGGGGTCACAGAATGTGTGATGAAAGAGCTTTGACAATCAACAACTAAACAACCATTATTAAACTAACTGACTGGAACTTATAATAGATTGAAGTGAAACAACTGGTGTGTGTGTGTTTTTATTGGCAGCATGACTCTCTCAAAGAATAACAATATCAAAAATCTTGCAAAACAAATACAAAAATGGTGTGTGTTTATTTATATATATATATATATATGTGTGTGTGTGTATATATATATAATGAGAGAGGGTGAGACAGATAGACAGACATAGAACAGCCTGCTGCTAGTATTGAAAGAAAACTAAATTAAAACTATGATTAATAAAGTAAGATGAAAATACAAAACCAGTGCCAGCAGTAATATAGAATAAAAAACAAACAAACTAAATTAGAGTTCTAAATGAATCAGATTGGTAACTAATGAAATTATGGAATAGCAATTAATGATTCGAGTGCTGTAAGTAACCAACAGAATAAGACAACCAAGCTGTTGTCAGTGAATTGGGCAACTGGAAGAATAGTAACATGATACAGAAGCATATCAAGACAAATTTCCACCATTGTAATCCTTTTGATACCAGACCACCTGAATCTACCTCTGATTCGATGATAGAAAGCTTTAAAGTGTTTATATTTATCTAAAAAGACTTCCAAAAGAATTTTATGCAAAAACCTTTGTTATGTTATGCTCCAAACACCAGTTTAATTAAAAAGTTAACTCTATTGATAATTCATTACAAAATTCTTGATTATTTAGAAAATTAATTGAAAATAATAGGTAGTGTATATGTCCAAATTCATACATATATTTCATCATCAATAACATCGTTTAACGTCTATCTTCCACGCTAGCATGGGTTTAGACGGGAATTGTCCTACTTCAGGCAAGATTATATTATTAAAAAGCTACAACAACCAGAACAGAAAACTAACACTTTTCTACAAAGATTTCACTTTCAAATAAGCAGTGTCGTTCATTGAAAATATAGTAATGAAAGGGTTAAATGTTGTGACAACAGACTCACAAATCATGATTCCAAGATCCCGCTTGTTGTTTCAAATCCTTAACCTGACCAGGTATAAAAAGCAGTAACCAGATTAATTATATGTCACACAAAAAAAGCATATGATGTAATCTACTATGTGTAAGTAAACAGAGACTTTATGAAAATAGTTTTGGTGGTTAAAACCTTAGCTAATACATAATGAATGAAAATATGTGAATAGGAAGTAGATTATCATTTATTACTATCCAATCACCTATAATTCTCCTCAAGCTAAATATAACCTGGGTTTAAATAAGAGAAGTAGTAACCACCAAGTTAATAGTGTAAAACAAAGAAACTATTAGTCCACCTGAAACTGGTTCTGATACTATGAAAAAAAAAAAATCAATTGTTTTAAAGAGTGTATATTTAAATTTAAACAGTCAGTTATATGTAAAACCATTTGTTAACCTTTTAACATTTAAACCGGCCATAACCAGCCAGAATTTTTTCACCTCTTTCTGTTCAAACCCGCTGTAACCGACTGCTCATACTTATGTTAAGGTATTGTTCTCAAAATAAATAATATCAAAATCTCAGATTCGATAATTTTTTAGATAATTATGTAAGATAAAGCCTTTACCACAAAAATACAATAGTATATATAGAGTAATATAAATGATAAAGGGTTAGAGTATATTCCAAACACCAACATAATGAGAAAGTTAGTTATATTCCCTCTAAATTTTTGATTATTTAAAAAATTAATTGAAAATCATGAGATGATTTCATTAGAAATATGGTAAATATGGTAAAGTTAAAAGAGATTCAAATAAATGAATTACACTGAAAATTGCAATTATTGAAGTAAGTTGAAATACATCATTCTGAAAGACATCCAAGTTAATCAAAGAAATCATGAAAAGTTGAAATAATTCATAGATTTTATAGTAATTATTATGACTTCCTGCTTCCCTATAATAGAAACAGCAAAAGTGAAGGAGTCCAATTAATTTTTTAAACAGAGTTTGAGTTATCACTTTACATCAATTTTTCCAACTCTGCACAAGTTAGGCAGTCCATAACTTATACTGGGCATTAACCCTTTAGCATTTGCATTACTTTATATTTACTATTGTATTTTCGTGGTAAAGGCTTTACTTCACAATATCGAATCTATGAGATTTTGATATTATTTATTTTGAGAACAATACCTTAACATAAGTATGAATGGCCAGTTATGACCGGTTTGAACAGAAAAAGGTGAGAGAATTCTGGCCAGATACGGCCGGTTTAAATGCAAAAGGGTTAAGCAATTGGGCATACAAGACAGGATAACAGAATTTTTTTTTCATTCCTATTTTTCAAAATTAATATATTTACAGCATTAAGCTACTGTAGTTAGCCTGATGAATAAATTGTCCGTGTCAGATGGGTTACTTTGTATTATGTGTTGTAGGTCTGGAAGAAAGACCTATGCCCTCCAAGAACAGAGAGAATCATGCTGTTTATGTTCCTTTTAAAGTGTTTCAAGTCAACTCTTGTAGGAAAGACATGAACAGGGAGGGAGTTCCAGAGGGCTAATGTTCTGAGGAAGAAGGATTGACTATAGTGGTTAATGCAATACCTGGGAGGAGTTGAACACAACATGACTAATGAAAGGAGAGACAAATGAGTTGGAAGTGCCAGTTATATAGTCAACACAGTTATACAGTCAAATAAAAAATGCATTAATGAAAGAAAACAAATTTTAAAACCTCACATTTTCTCACACCTTACACAAAAAAGTATCCATAAAAAAATACATTTAAATATAGAATTGATTTTAATAAAATGGGGGAAGTAGTTCAAAGACACAAATATATAAGTGTACTTAAAGAATGACATCAGTAACAGCTGTATTCAAAAGTATTTGGTAGTGAGAACTATGGTGTTTCTTGAATTCAAACAGAAAAAGAAATAAAAATTACTCATCACAAGCTAAAATTTGTTTGTTTATTTTTCTATATTTACTTATTTTTACCTGTAAAAGCTTGGGCATGGCTGTGTCGTTAAGGAGTTTGCTATGGAAACACATGGTTTGGGGTTCAGTCCCACTGCAAAGCACTTTCGGCAAGTGTCATCTACTAAGGCCTCAGGTTTACCACTGCCTTGAGATTGAAATTTTTTATGCAGACTGTGCAGAAACCCATTGTATGTGTGTGTCCTTGTCTATGTTTATGACCTGTAACTACACAGTTTAATTAGAGATCAATAAGTACCAAACTTGAAAATATAAATACTGGGGGCGATATGATCAACCTAAAACCTTTGAAAGATATAAATATATCACGATGTAAGGCAGAGAGAATATCAGATGTTTTGGGGTTTTTTTTACCGTTTAATCAAGGAGAGAAGTGCAGCATCCATAACCCTTTTAGTTGGTGTCATTTCCAAGACATGAGGGAGAAAAGAATCCTCAAATTGAGGGCATGGCTTGAAAACTTGCAACAGAGTTGGCTCTGCTAAAGGTACTTAAGGATCAAACAGTGGTGGTGTTAAATGGTAACAGGTTAAGACTACTACCAAAGTAGACCACTATGGGGTTTGAATTCAAAACACAAACCGCTAGAACAAATACCAAAAGCCATTTTATCTGAGACGATAGCAATTCCACCACTCCAGACTGGCACTTTATTTTATTGACCTCCAAAAGGATTAACCCTTTTGATACCAACTTGCTCCAAATCAGCTCCCGTTCTATGAAACAAAACCACCCATTTTAAAGGGTTCCTATTTAAATTAAAACATTCCAACATAATTTTATATCAGAACCATTTAAATTATTATTACGAATACAATTTTAATAATGGAATAATTTTAGTAAATCACTCAAAATTATTCCTTAATTAATTGAAATATAGTATAAGTCATTAGATATATGGTCAGAAAAGGGTTAAAGTTGACTTCATCTGGATCTGAGTGCCAGAACAAATACTACAAGGTAGTTTGTCCTATACTTTAATGACTACCAATTCAGCACCATATTGGTTGTTGTAATGAAAGACTCAGAATTGTTGGCAGAAAATCACTTAAAATATAATAACACATCAATAAATATGTATATGATATCTTCTTCAATACATTTAATAAACATATATTTAATCTTACTGTGAAAAATATACTGCAAATAGTGAGATTAAATATATGTTTATTAAATATATTGTATGTGATTTCATAGTCATTTATTCAAAAGAATGTGTTGGTGCTTTTGTTAATAATTAACATATCAATCTCTGTGAATTTATTGCATTACTTGAAGAGGGGTGGGCTTGGGAAGGTTGAATATGCTATGCTCTAAACATGTTCAAACCATGTTGTCTATGAACAGTGATTTTACTATTACAGTTCAAACTTGCCTTGCATTAACCCTTTTAGTATAGATCTGCTGAAATTGCCCCAAGTTATACAATACTAACCTGTTTATATTTATCTAAAAGACCTTCCAGCATTATTTCAGCTAAGAACCTTTGTTAAATTATGTTCCAAACACCAGCATTCTTGATTATTTTCAAAATTATTTGAAATAGGCAATGACTTTCATTCAAAATATAGTAACAAAAATATTCAAAGTGTCAGACTCATTATAATACACCAGGAGAAAGCAGAACAAGTGGGATGAAGCTAGAGAGTGTTCAGAAAAATGGATTTGTCATATCACAGCAACTTCCATGTTATGAAATACAATGATTAGATTCAAAAACATTATTAATCTTTTCAACAATAACCTGCCTGATACTGCCCATAGTAAAGTATTCATATATGAGTTAAAATCTCATAGTTTGAATGATATCATGAGATTCTATTTAGTCATCAATACAAACAATATATCAAAGATATAAAATGGCATTTTATTAAACCTCTCTAAAACCAATCTTATATTGAAAATCAATTGAAACACCCAGACAATTTTTCAAACAAGTAGTGTACCAAATAGAAATATAGTCACAAGAGAATTAAAAGTTTGGTAGGCTTATGTCAACGAGCCTCTGATTTTATAATATTTATGTTATTGTTTATGATTTAACATTAATTTTCCAAAGTAGAACTGATACTAGTATAGAGAAATAGATAAAAAAATTAGAGTTCTGGGAATATGGACATAAACAGGCAAATCCTTACATATGGTTGCACATCACTAACTGCTATAACATCAAGGTCAGCTTTCATCAAGAAGAATTATGGTACAAAGGGAGTTAACCAAATGATTAAGAATGATCCACAAATCTATTGTTCCTATTATACCATGCCTCTGGCTAACTGAAGATGACACTGACATACAGTGGTAACCTATATGGACAGCAGTGTAACAGTTTGGACATATAATCTCTCCATCTACAAGTGTTTTAAGATCATTTTCCCTGCAAATGCAGAGGTTAGCTTTGTAGACCCTGTGAGAGGCAACAATTTTCTCAGTCAGATGCCCTTCCTAGTCACTTTTAGTTACTTCTTACAACATGCAAGGATATGGGTTGAAAATTCTAAACTGGATACACATAGTCTATATACTCTTTCCACTATCCAGTTTATTTCTATACACTTGTAGACTCTGGTGGTGATCACAGGGTGGGCTGCCAAAGCACAAACAGTTACTGTTCCCTTGCTCATACTATAGGTGATGTACATTACAATACAATGCTTAGGGTTAATGAGATGACTATTGATGCTGATGTTATTTATGAGTATGTGTGTGTTTTATACTAATCTGGGCTGATGAGAGAAAGTGTGGCAGTGGTACTCTACATATGTAACCCCTTTGATACCAATTCAACTGTGACCACTTTAAATGTTACACAAAACTGCATATTTTAAAATTAAATATTTTAATTAAAACATTCCGTTGTAATTATAAATCTTTAAAAAAAAACTTATGTTTTAAACAACAGCATAATGACAAAGTCATTTGACTAAATCCATTAACATTTTAAAGTATTTTTTACATCTAGGCCATGTATTTAGTTAGAAATATGGGTTAAAGGAGATTGTGTGTATAACATGGCAGAGACTGTAATAATTGGAGCATAAGACAAGGAAAGTATCTTGTAATTGACTAATGATAGGGACCCCAGATGTACCATGGAAAGCAATGTGAAATAAAGTGTCTTGCTCAAGAACATAATGTGACACCCAGTCCTAGAATCAAACCTTTAAATCATGAATCCAATATTCTAACCACTACTTTTTAAAATAAACAGTATTGTATAATAGAACCAGAGGCAGTTTCAGGCAGGTTGATAGTAAAAAAATAAAATTTTTATAACTTCAACTTCATAGACACAAGTTTCTTAATCCATTTTCACATCTCTAGCTGTCCCTACAAACCTAGAATGTATAGTGCAAAAACTTTAGATTATTATATAAACTGCTGTTGTGTGAAATTTACAACCAAATGTCTTTTCTAAGGTCAACAACTCAGATATAAAACACCTTTTTTATAAAGCAAGGTAGTCTAGTATTTTAAAATCACCACAGTGAAACCCAACAAAACAATGTCAAGTGAACCCTTCACATGGGTCAGTACTTAATATGAAATATTCACCATATGAGGCTTGAATTACAGTTAAAGGAGAGGCGCTAATGTGTTATTCTCAGAAATGTGGTACAAATGAATCTAAAAAAAATCAAGTTTTCAATTATGCAAAAGTGTTAAAAATAAAATGGGGAGGTTTAAATACTGCATTTTTTATTGAAGACATTAATTTACTGATTAATTGCTTTCACTAATTTACTGTATAATTTGGTTCCAGATGATAAAATACTTTAAACCATACAAGGTAACTATAGAGGCATTAAATTAATCGACCAGGTCATGAAGGTCACGGAAAAAGTAATAGCGCAACTAATCAGAGAGAGAATTGATCTAGATGAAATGCAGTTCGGGTTTGTGTCAGGCAAAAGTACCACAGACGCTCTTTTCATTGTACGACAACTACAGGAGAAGTACCTAGCTAAAAGTAAACCCCTATACTTAGCTTTCGTCGACTTGGAGAAAGCCTTCGACAGAGTCCCCCGTTCCATTATCTGGTGGGCTCTTAGAAAACTAGGTGTTGATGAATGGCTTGTGAGAGCTATACAAGCCATGTAGTGAAGAGTTTAGCGTAAAAGTTGGTGTTCATCAGGGCTCTGTTCTTAGCCCCCTACTATTTATTATTGCCCTCCAGGCTATAACAGTGGAGTTCAAGACCGGCTGCCCATGGGAACTCCTATACGCAGATGATCTAACACTCATAGCTGAATCAATGGCCGAGCTAGAGAAGAAATTCCAAACATGGAAGCACGGCCTAGAATCAAAAGGCCTTAAAATTAACCTGGCTAAGACTAAAGTTCTAGTTTGTAAGAAAGAAAATAAGGCGGCGGTCCCCTCCGGGAAGTGGCCATGCTCAGTGTGTAGGAACGGCGTAGGTAGAAACTCCATTTTGTGTCCCAAATGCAAAGTATGGGTGCATAAAAGATGTAGTGGGATCACAGGTAAGCTAACTAAGAACATAGATTTTACATGTGGCCGGTGCTCTGGGGCAATAAGTAGCAGCAAGTGCCCATTAAATACTAGCCCTTTCAACTGCGCAGAGGGTTCTATAGAAATAGTGGACAGCTTCCGTTACCTGGGTGACAAAATCAGCATTGGGGGAGGGTGCTCTGAAAGTACAGTAGCTAGAGTCAGAACTGGATGGAAAAAGTTCAGAGAGCTTATACCGCTATTAGCCGCTAAAGGGTTCTCCCTAAAAATGAAAGGCAGGTTGTACGATGCCTGCATACGAACAGCAATGTTGCATGGCAGTGAGACCTGGGCATTGTGTGCAGAGGATATACGCAGACTAGATAGGAACAAAGCTTGCATGCTCCGCTGGATGTGTAATAGTAATATACGTGAACGGCAAAACATAAACGAACTAAGGAAAAAATTAGAAATAAGAGGGATCAGATGTTGTTTACTCGAGAGAAGGCTACGTTGGTATGGTCACGTGATGCGCATGAAGGACAATAGCTGTATAATAAAGTGCAGGGCAATAAAGATAGACGGTAGCCACGGAATAGGCAGACCCAGAAAAACCTGGGACAAGCTGATAAATTCCGACCTCACACACTTACACCTCTCCAAGACAATGTCACTGGACCGAGACCTTTGGCGGTACTCAGTAATAGAGAAGACCCGCCTTACCTAAATACAAAGTAAAACCTACTACAGTCAGTAGGCATCTCTAACAAAATACACCCCCGTCCCACCACCCCCACCCCATCCACACCGCCCCTTTCAATGTAAAGTTATGTTGGTGCCACAACATCCAGGCCGAAACAAATGAGATCGTGTAGGTGTCACGTCAAAAAAACACACAGTTCACGCTGTAATGTGGCCGTGTAGGCAACACGGTAAAAACCTCCCAGCCCCACATGATGAAGGTAGTCAGCAAAATATTGTCTTCTTGTAATACAAGCATTTTAAAGTCAGAATAAGCTTCAGACTCATTATGGGGCTCTTTTTGAGACAGTATTTTACAACTAGATGCCCTTGCTAGTATCAACCCTTTTTATGGATACACATAGATTTTTGCCAAAAGTAATCACGTGAAAAAAGAAAAATTATAAAGCAGGTGTTCCAAAACCATGTATGAAATAGTCCCAACAGTTGACAGCCATTTGCTAATTAACTGCTCAATGATGTCCCAGTGATTCAATCATCTGAATATACTACTTGTTAAGTTAATGTCTAAGTATGTGTATCCAAAACCCTTTTGAAACCACCATGTAAAACTACCTATGTTTTGGAAATACAAAACCTGACTTTAAAGAGTTCATATTTAAATTCAAACCTTCTATTATTATTTTACATTATCTTTGTTATGTTCCAAAGATCACTTATTTTACTAAATTCTTCCAAATTTATTATTTTCAAAATTAATTGAAACACATAGGCAATGTCTTTCATTACAAAATAAAATAATGAAAGGTTAAGGTCGTATTCAGAGTAATTCGGCATGACAGTGTGATTAATGAAGCTGGCTCTTTGAATTACAGGTACAGTCCATTTGACAATCTTCCACAGGGTCCATCTACCCAATTTTACTCACAAGTCTTGGGTTGACTCATGGGTATGGTAAAAAACTGAGATACTGGTATCAAACCCAAGACCCAATAATTAAAAAAAAAAACTTCTTAACCACTCAACCATACCTTTGTCCAAGACATATACACATTGGATATTAAACATCTGAAAACACTTTTTTTTTTTCTAAATCTAGTTTGTCCCCTATTTTAGAATAAACCAGAGTTCATAATTTTAAGACCTACTTTTATAAAGCTACCCTTTTCCTAATATGGTTTCTAATTTAAGCACAAAGTCAACAATCTAAGGAGAAGAGAAAGTCATTTAAATTGACCCCAGTATTTGCCAGAATCCATGAAAGGCTAAAGAGCCAGAATTTGCCTGATGCTCTAAAAATCTTGCTAATCCATCATAGATTTACCTAATAGGACCACTACCTACTTGTTGATACTTGAAAAAAAAAATTATTTATTAATTTGGCATTAGGATGGGCATCAAGTCATAGAAATCAAACCAAAAAATGGAATACACAAGTGTAACAAATAAGAACTGACTCAGAATGACATTCCCAACCCATGCCAAAATGGAAAGCACATGCTTACAACTGTACAGTTTGAGGTATGCAGGAAACATCAAAATAAAAATGACCTTGGGTTTGGTCTTTTGTTACCATATTTTTAATGAAATGTACTGCCTATGATTTTAATTTTATTTTTGATAATCAAAAATTTGGAGGGATTTAGTAATACAACTTACATCCGCATTAAGTTACATTCAGAACATAACTTAAAAGAAGGTTCTTACAAAAATATTATAATGAAATGCTTAAATTTAAACATGAACACCGTAAAACAAATGGTTTTTCATCATAGAATCAAGAGTGGTTTCAGACAGGTTGGTATCAAAAGGGTTAATGGAGTAAATATTTCTCTTTCATTAAAATACTGTTATTTCATGCAATTTTATTTCTTAGCTTGTCCTATAATTCTGTTCAGTCTAGTTAGATTTACCAATGGTATTTCAAATCCATTGACTTGATCTAAAAGGGACTGCTATTTATTTTATCAAAAGCACTAGTTTTGTTTTGCTTCAGTTTTTTCAGTTGATTTTTTTCAGAGATTTAAGAAACCAATCTTTTGCAGCCTTCTTACTCAAGGCAAAAGAAAAAAAAAAAGAACCGATTAGCAGATATGACTCAAACTACCATATTTCAAATATTTAGTACTCTATTATCGAAAGATGATCTAGATCTAGTCATTGCATTTAGCAATCAACTGCAATTAAATAACTCCAGAGCAAACCCATTTCGATGAGTAGTGAATATTTTTTTTTTATTAAAAATATTCAATAAGTTCCATACAAATTGTAAAAATTGATTTCACAACACACTGTGACTAACATACTATCATAAAATAGAGATAGATTTACTGTATTTTGCAGGTAATAAGTTACACCAATGTATAAGATACACAGACCCTTATTTTGAAGAAAAATATATTTAGAAGAAAGTATTCAACATTTATCATCTCCTATGTGAGCTTCAGTGATTTGTGATAATCTCTCACCACCTGAGCAGATGTGGTGAGAGCTGATTTCAATTTGCTGAAGCTCACAAAGGAAATGATGAAGAAACGAGTGAAGAGTGCTGTGCTGGAAAAGTCCAGTCCAAAACCTGAAAGGATGGAACAAAATGACCAACAGACAGGTTGGGTGCTTTTTGTCATGTCATCACATAACCACTTTACTGGAATGGGTGCTTTTTGTTGTGTCACCAACACAATCATTTTCAGGATGGACTGGGTGTTTATTTGTAGTGTCACCATCACGACCACCTTCTAGGGGAGTAGAGAAGGCTCTTTAGTCATGTCAAAGACACAACAACCACTGTGGTGTTGGCGTCATAATAAAATGTACCCAGTTATTCTGTAAAGTAGTTGGTTAGAAAAGGTGTCGAGCCATAGAAACCATACCAGTGAGATGTGGTTCTCCAATGCATCTATGACAGTATCTCTAATTAAATAGTGCCTTGATTTGAATGAGACATTCAAACTATGGCTGCAGTGAAAAGTTGACATAAAATGATGGTGATGCTAGTTATTACATTTATACCTTCGATGCGTATGCATGCAGATAGATTATAATGTCAAATTTCTGAGTGTGCATTTTATACAACAGAATATATAGTTAAGTAGTTATAATATCTGTAGTATTTCTATTAAAAGTGGAGAGGTCATTTATAAAATATTTTGGAACAAAGATAGAAAGTGCGAGAGCAAAAAAAACTCATAAATCTAAAGTTCAAGTTTGCATTTTGCAAAGTCAACATTAAATACCTGTCTCCTCCTCTAAGACTTTCAAAACAAAAAAAAAGCTATCATTATAATTATCAAGTAAACAGGTATGAACTTAGGTCAAACTCCACAAAGTTCTAACATGATACTTGATTTAATAACAATCTTAATAGAAGATAAAAGTGTTAAAATCTTTTGCTACCAACCCAACAGCAAATTGGCAGAGACAAACTGTTGGACAAAATGCCTTGTGGTATTTGTTCAGGCTTGCTGTGCCCTGAGTTTAAACCCTGCCATGATCTGTCTGCCTTTCTTTTTTTGTGAGAGTAAGAATATTGATCTGCACCTGGAAAGTTCCTCTTCAAGGCACAGACCAAGGCAATGCATTTTTTGTTTTTATTTTAGAGGCAGACCAACAGTTACCCATGCAAGCAATTTTTCCTTCTCCATGCTACACATGTCATCCAAACAAAAGACAAGGGCTGATAGAGTTTAGAATCAGTTACATTGCAGGTGAACTTACAAAACAAAGGACCAAAAGAGATAGTGAAAGGCATCATGCCCGACACTAACAATTCTATCTAACCACTACCCGAGACTGAGACTTCATTTGTTGACACTGAAAGAATGAAAGCCAGAGTTAACCTCAGCAGGATTTGAAATTGTAGTGGAAAGAACCTGAAGAAATATCATGATGCACTTAAAACAACAACCTTATGACTAAACAATTTACTGCCTTTATCAATCATTTGGTTCAAGTACAAATCATAGTGTCAGCAATGAAAGCTGCAGCAACTATAAACATATTAACTTAAATTACCCTGCAATATTTGATTCAACACAAGTTTTAGGGAATTTTTTCCAATCTCAAATGAATTAATGATTTATTGGCATGAATTGTAATAACTTTCTTAACCCTTTAGCATTTGAACTGGCTGTATCTGGCCAGAATTCTCTCACCTCTTTCTGTTCAAACCGGTAGTAACTGGCCACTCATACTGATGTTAAGGTATTGTTCTCAAAATAAATAACACCAAAATCTCATAGATTCGATATTATGTGAAATATATAGTAATGTAAATGCTAAAGAGTTATGGTACTTTTCCAATAAAGTAGAAGTTGTACAGAAAATAGCCCAGGTAAGTAGCTGTTATAAACAGTTTTATGAGTCTCATAAAAAATAGATCTCTTAGTTGGCAAAGTTTTTAGAGCGTAGGACAAAAGGCCTTGCAGTATTTTCTCCGATTATTTGAGTTCAAATCTCCCCAAGGTCATCTTTGCCTTTCAGGGTTGAGTCTAGAGTGTGAGATGAGATGTCTGACAGTATTTTTTCCAGCTTTTTATGAGTTCAAATTTTGCTGTTGCCTACTTGGGTGTTAGACTGAATCCATCACGCAGTCCACCATTTAACCTTTGGGTGCTTTTCTGTTGCAAAACATTCAAAGCAGGTTTCCGATTTGGCAACCTTGAAAAAGGCCATGAGCACTGACGTTCTTTCCCTGACTAAACAGTAAAATAAAGGAAAAAAATTGTAAATGAACAAACACAAAATGATATTCTACATATTCTACATATTCAACTAAATCAAATAAAATCATTCTCATTCTTCCAACTGATTTGAGAACTGGTGTCAAAATACGAATTGTTTTACTTGACATTTATAACTTTCACAAAGGTTTTTCTTTTTTACTTAGTCAATCTGGAGGAATGGACAGTGTCCATGGTCTCCACCGGTCTTACAAGATTAGAGAGATCAATGCCATTGATCTTCCATTTAAACTGGTTCATGTCCACTCCTTTTGGAATAGGAAGAACGTTTTGATGTAATGGTTAGTGTTGAGCTTGAGGGGTTGAACACAACATGGGTGATGAGAGGAAGAGAGATGAATATATCAAGAGTGACTGAGTGGAGGTGGCATGAGACTAGCCAGCACTGAGGAGCAGAAACCACTGTAGTAACTGTGAAGGAGGTAAAGGGAGAAGACAGCACATTTGTGGGCCAGAGACTGGAGAGTGTGAGGCATTAATAGTAGACTTGTCAACACAATAATATTTTTCCAAATGTAAACTATTTCTTCCTGTGTCTGACAAAATCATTTCATCAAATTACAGGAAATTCTTTAATTTTTTTGTTTTATATAGCTGTCACAAGTTTTCCTCAATTTATTCTATCACTTCTCTCACCTGCTCTATCACTTCATAATATTACTAAATTAATTCATCTATTTTTACCTGACCAGATTTTTTCAGATTTACATTTTGCAGCAATTAATACTTTTAACTCTTGAAACTGCCGAGTTTAACATACAAAACTACTTGTTTTAAATTTTTCAAATTTAACCCTTTAGCATTTAAACTGGCCATATCCAGCCAGAATTCTCTCAAACCGGCCATAACCAACTGCTCATACTGACATTAAGGTATTGTTCTCAAAATAAATAATATCAAAATCTTAAACATTCAATATTATGTGAGATAATTATGAGGTAATGCCTTTACCATGAAAATATGATAGTGAATATAGGGTAATGTAAATGCTAAAGGATTAAATTAAAACATTCCATCATAAGATTATATAAGAACCCATTGTTAAGTAATGTTCTAAATATCAACATAATAATGAAAATATTCAGCAATTTTCATTAAATTGAAATATATTTCATTAGAAATATGTAACAAAAGAGTTAATTCAATTCTGCTTTTCTAAATGTTTTTATATTTCATGGTTAGCTAACTACATTTCATTCCAATCTAAATTATAATGTTAGGTTTCTGAATCAGGCTAAATAAATATCATCAGATATATAATTGCATTTAACATTTTCTCCCATCAAAATAATTTCAAATCTTAAAACTATACACATCTTTATTCATCATTACTTTATGTCCATTTTCCATGCTAGCATGGGTTGGACAGGTTGCCACAATCAAAGACAATACAGGTCAGATAACCCTATTTTGTTCATATGTTCCATATTTTAGCATGGCTTCTACAGTTGGCCAAAATATGGATTTATTTAGACATTTCAACAAGACAAACACAGCTGTAAATAATAGAGTGTTTGTTCAGCTCACAAGAAGCAGGGTCTTCAAAGCAAGTTCAATTTCATGCTTAACCCTTTAGCCTTTAAACCGGCTGTATCAGCCAGAATTCTCTTACCTCTTTCTGTTCAAACTGGCTGTAACCAGCCGCTCATACTGATGTTAAGGTATTGATCTCAAAATCTCATAGATTCAATATTATGTGAGGTAAAGTCTTTACCGTGAAAATATAATGGTAAAAATAGAGTAATGTAAATGCTAAAGGATAAAGCCATTTCACTCACTCCTTGTATCAATGATTTCTAACCATCATCAATAGTCCAAAGACTCAAACAGACTGACTAGCTTTTGGCACACATACCAAAGGCGAACTCTCTAGTGAGTAAATAAACAACCCATCAGGGTTTACAATGGAACATTTTCATTTGTGTATCTAAATTTCAGCACACCTCAAACATGTAGATAGGTACAGAGAGATTAACCCTTTCTGTTATATTTATGATGAAATACAGTGGAAATAATCAAGTATTTGGAGAGATATAGTAATATAACTTTCTTATTAAGCTGGTGTTTAGAGCATAACTTAAATGTTCCCCACATAAAATTATGATGGAAGGTCTTTAGATAAATATGAACACTTTAAAATTAACAGTCTTGTATTGTAGAACACAGGTGGTTTTATGAGAACTGGTATTAAAAGGGTTAAAAACCAACATCTAAAAATGGTTAAAATATCCTATATCTAAATAAAACACACCTGAGAATGGAAGCTGAAAATATTGGCCTCACAAAACACATATACAAGTATAAATCGACCATCATATCATAGCAATAACAACTAACATTTCAAAATTCTTTACAAATAAGCATATTTGTTATAGAATATACACCTCACACCTAAATACGTTTAGCTGGCCTCCTGCAAAGATGCATCTCATAAGGAGTGATGCATTTCATATTGTATGTTTTAATGATAGGGGCCCTAGTCCTATCATGAAATGAAGTGTGTTGCTCAACAACATAATACATTGCCTGGGTCAGGAATTGAACCCACAACCTCGTGATCATAAGTTTAACACTCCAACCACTAGACCATTATCATAAAACTACACATTTTTCTTTGATTTGTTTAGATTAATATTTCCCAAAGTGGGATTCAAGAAAGCCCAGGATTCTGTGAGGTAAAGGTATCTTGAAATTTAATAAAAAATTGTTTTTCCTATGAAGAAACTCCTCCTCTAACAATTTATTTCATCTAATGTCTTATTAAAATTAAAGTGGTGAGAACTGTCCGTAAAATATAAAAGTATGGGTTCTCAATTTTGGGGAAAGTAAGTTTGGGGACAGAAAAAAGAGAAAAATTGGCAAATCTATAAACAGGATTAGTAGATGATTTTGAACCATATATATCTGATATAAATTCTTCATTATGTATATGTGGTGTCTGTATTTATTAGTGTGTACACTTCTCCCCAAAAATTTAAACAGGAAATAAGAAAAACGTCTGCTGTGACATTAACTATCTACAGGGTTCGTGCTTAAAACAAATGCTATTACAATCACAGAGAAAAAAATTAAATACCAACTAATTATCGAGGTTCTGTTAACACGAAAACCCATTGCCAAGTCAAGTTAAAATTGATTTTTGTCATTCTGAAACTTAGGATCCAAATAATTATCGATCAGAAATTATCATGAAGTGAAAGGCAACAGTAATTAAAGAAAAATAATTATAAATCATAACAGGTTATTAAGAGAAATTGATAAATAAAGATTTCTGGCAAAAAAAAAAAAAAAAAAAAAAAAAGAACCCTGCTATGTCTTTTAGAAAAGGACTTAAATTTCATAACTATTAGTTTTGACTGATAACGAAAGAATTACATTGTAGATATTGATTCAAAATAGCATCAGCTGTCAAAGAACAGACAAGCTCTTTATTTCTATCGGAATTATTTGTACGTTGATTGACATGTTTAAATTACCCAAATTAAAATGAATCTTATTTAGTTATTTATTCTATAACAGGACGTCTAAATCCTTTCATTACCATATTTTTTAATGAAAGACAGAGACTATAATTTTCAAATGATTTTGAAAATAATCAAGAATTTGGAGCAATTTACTAATATAACTTTCTCATTAATATATACACCCTCACTATGTAATTTAATTTTTTTTTTAATTGATGGAATTTAATGAAACAACTAAGTTTTTTCATTAGTAAGCTGATATTTATAACATTAGTTGAGAAAATTCTCTAAGATAAAATTATGATGAAAGGTTTTAATATAGATAGGAATATAGATTTTTAAAATGAGTAGTTTTGTATCATAAATTCAGGGAGGTTTGGTTTCAAGAATTAAACTTGTTTTGAGCATAACAAAGGTTCTTACATAAAATTATGATGGAAAATTTTAAAATAAAGTCTTATAGCATAGAACCAAGGGCGAATTGGTATCAAAACGATTAAGAAAACATTCAACTAAATTTTTTTTATGTAGATAGAAATAGTATTTTGCAAGTATTCCTCGTAAGTTTATGGCACAGAAATTGAGTGGCACTGCAGGTGATTGCTCAAAACTAATTTCGTCTGAGAGGAACTACGTATCAGCTAGAAACTCAAATTTGATTACACACACACACACACAACCAAGCTTCTAGCACGAACGTTTCATAGAATTTTGGTGACTGAAGTGGGCGTGAACGTGTGAAAGGACACGATGACTGAAATATCATTCCAAGCTTAAATTGGGCGAGTCTAAATTAATAGAATATTAAAAAAGAAAATGAAAACCATTTATAAGGTATATAGTTTGTGGGGAATATGCATCATCATCACTGTTTAACGTCTACACACACACACATACGTATAACATAGATATGTGTGTGTGTGTGTAGTATGTGATTGTATGTGTGTGTGTCTCTCTCTCTCTATACATATATACACACACCATCATATACTTTCATCGCTGGACGAATAAAATGCTGGAAGCAGCTGATGTCCTTAAGAGAAGTGCACACGATCCAAAGCCTATTAAAATTACAGTTAAGCTCATAAAAAATCAATATGAATAATCGAAACAGAATTCGATTTCTGGATGGAGAGAATATAAATAGCAAGACATGTTTGTGGGAAGAGAAAGCCTCTTATGTCCATGTTTGTATCACACACACACACACACACACACACACTATATATATATATATACACATGAGTGACTGCAATATGTACCACGTAAGCAGTGTAATAAAATATTTGGTGGGTGTATCGACAATTTAGTGAAAGATTCTCACAAAAGTAAGCGTAAAAATATACTTTCATACATACACAAAAATACTGATTGTATACTGTGAAAAAGAGAAGAAAAAACACACACCTAATCGAAAACAACAACAACAAAACAATGGGAGGGGGAGAATTATCATGTACTTCGATTGAACTGTTTGATTTTGGTTGTCTCAAGATACTACACAGATTATGCCAAAGTCAGCATCGGTAACCTTGCCAAGGAAAATAATGAGGTCTGAAAAACTCCTTTGAAGAAAATTTAACATAGATGCAGAGAATTATTAACCAGAATGATTTGGGTAACACAATTGTTGTTGAGTTTGTCTGAAAGGGGTGTGTAATAGCAACTGAAGTACCAGCATTTATAAATTGTACATTCAGGGGTGGGATCAACAGTGTACAAGACATCAAACGATGAAATTCCACATATATATTTATATATGAAAGAAAACACGAAAAAAAAAAATAAACATGCATATACACCCCCAATTATATATAGATGATTTTATTTTTAGAATGTCATTAGATGAAGAGTGAACGATGGTAATAAGTAGATGATCCACGAGTGGGTCAGGATAAGAAATCTATTTTCGACAACCACACTGATGCTGCCAATAGAATTAAACTAATAAGGTACCAGTGAAGTGCTTTAAAATAAGTGCTACTGCATTTTACAATAATTGTTTTTAATACAATGGAATACAGAATCGACCGCAAACAAGCAACATAGAGATTATAAGTAATGATAAATAATATCGGTGTTTAAGTGAAGGTTACAGGAGAACGTATCAATAGGAAAAATAGGAAGGTTACTGCAATATATATATATATATATATATATATATATATATATATATATATATATATATATTATATATATATATATATATATAATGAAAGGTACTACAGAGATGGATAGGGTGACTATAGAGACGGATGAGGTGACTGTAACGATTAAAGTGGAACATCATCCTGAATTACTGATTGCTGTTGTCAAGAAATGGATAATCAATTATGTCAGGCACATTGCTACGTTTAACATCAATTAACATAGAAGGCAGATGATGATAGTTTACGTCTTTTAAGGTACTCGGTTAAATGGTGACGCTGAATGTAAGTTTATGTACTATATCCACGTCGTTTACAGTCCATTTCGATGTCGTCATCATAGAAGAGTTAAACACACAGGACGAAAGAGGAAGAAGCGAAGGAAGGAATGTCCATAGATGTTTTATAGAGATTAGTTATGCTGTGAGCGTAAATTAAACGATTGTTTTCAATAAATGACAATTAGAACATTCGTTTGAAGCATATCAGTTATTATATTTCAGCATTACCACCTTTTTAACAGCTGTTATATACGTGCAAACAATCACATCACATCACACCCACTCGGTTCAGAAGGGGGAGTTGTCGGAAAACACAAGCAAGAAGAAACATGAAATGGAAATGGCACACATAAAGCAGCAATGACTGCAGCAAACGACAAATCGAGTATAATTCGAATAAATTCTTCGAATATTCAGATAGGTGTAATTAACTATAAAAATGATATATAACTGAAGAGATTTATAATGGGGGTTGGTAATGTATGGCGGAGAAGGGTCGAGTCGGTTTGTTACAATCGCTACGAAGAAATAATTATAAAAAGAAAAACAAACGGTATATATACAAATTATTCCGTATATATATATTTGTTACCCTATACTTGACAAAATGGACCTTTGATCATAAAACAACTATATATATATATATATATATATATATATATATATATATATATAAGGTTTTATATATATATATAAACTGTTGTTAGTGTATACAAAGTTCATCAGAATCGTGAAATCATTTTTTATTTCATTCCATCAACGAGATTATACAACCAACTATATATGAAAATATATGATGATAGAAAGTGTAATGTTTGGTAGACGATAGAAAATGTAATATTTGTTTGTATTGAATAGATTATATTTACCTGGAGAATCCAAGTGTCGGGTAAAAACGAAGACAACGTTTAGAAAAGTAAGAAGACGTATATAGTTGGTGCTTCCGCTGGCGGGGCGTCGTAGTCCTTTCAACACAGTATTAAGAGAGTGAAAGAGAGCAATATTTCGAGGTTGATCATTGAGGGAGGGGTAGATACAGATAGAGAGAGAGGGAGCGGGAGGAGATAAACAGGGGGAGTTACTCGCTCAACGTGTGTGCGATACATAGAAGAAAAAATACAGAGAAAGAAAGAGAGGAGAATCAAGGGGAGTTACTCATTGAACGGAACACGTATATATGATAGAAGAAGAAGAAAAGATACAAGGAGAACGTAATGGTGACACTTAAAATTTAGTAGGTTAATACATCTACATGTTTAAATGCAGTTTATACGGTGTTGGACAGTATTAAAGTAGTTGGCAAACACAGTTTTAATGAAATATGCATTCAAATGTATTAGTGTATGTAGTATTTGGAAGTTTATATATTGCTATTCTTTAATTTTTAAATGATTTATATCTACTAAATTGAAGGAGTGGTTACACCTTCAGGTTTGAAATGGTAAATGTTTCGTAGATATGCTCGACTGAACGATTGCGTTCATCAATGTACGTTTTACATATATTTTCGTATTTACATAAACACATATAATAGGTTGCATAATCTCATTGATGGAATGAAGCAAAAAATTATTTCACGGTACTGATGATAGTGGTTGAAAGATGACTAAAGAAAAAACTAGATATGGCGGCCATTAGAAGAGAGGGCGGAAATTTCACATCGAGGCTACAAGTATACAGCATCACTCGTGTCATGTGACCACTGACATAAATTATTGAAGCGGGTAGGGAGGTTAGCAGGTGTTTAGAAGTATATCCACGGCTTGTGTTAGCAACACGCGTTATAGTCTGCGCATGTATATACAACGAAATATATCCAACCAACGAGTGAGAATCTTTCTATAATCACTCGAGCTGTAACACATAGCAGCCAAACAGCCCTCAAATTACACTCAACTGTCTTTAAAAAAGGAGGAAGAACACAGAACAATATAGTACTACTTAGATTATGTCCGAAAAATATAGGGATGGGCTCAGTTGGAATATTTTTGATCAAATGTCAACTAAATTACAGCTGACCTAAGGCTAAAAAATAACAATATATGATATAAACAAAAAATACAAACTACAAGATCACCGTGTTCACACATGACTTATTACAATAGATATGTTACGAAAAGATGATTTAACGTTATAACTTAAATACGGATACTCATGAACTCATATACATTACAGTTAATTACATAAGATTGGATGTATACTGCTTGCGGCAAAACGTCAATAAATGTGCTTGTTATTGTATGTTTCTGGACTGTGGATTGGCAGAATCGTTAGAGCACCGGATGGAATGCAATGCGGTATTTGTTCCAGCTCTATATTCTGAGTTCAAATCCTGCCAAGATCAACTTTGCCTTTCATCCTTCCCTGGTCGATAAAATAAAGTACCAGTCACATCCTTGGGTCAATATCATTGACTTTCCTCTCCCTGCAAATTGCTGGCTTTGTGCCTAAATTCGAAAACGTTATATTCTGTACCTTTCAGTTGCGACTGTATAAATATTCGTATTTACACTTTGTACTCTCACCTCATTTAACCTCAAGGTCATCACTCCCCCTCCGGCATATTCGACCATGGAAGAATGAAGATGACATAGAATAAAAGTCAAAGCAACCTCTCAAGTGTTGGCACCCTGCTAAAATGCACCCAGTACAGTCTGTCACGTGGCTGACAAACGGATATAATGTAGTGTAGTGGGGTCTCAGACTTGTTGAGGGAGGACATGACGTTAAAATACATGGAGTTTCGGTGATTTGTGTTAAGAAGGGCATCCATGTTAAGGAGGGCAGTAACTGATTAATTATTGCTTTTGGTGAAACCACTGGTAACTCTGAGGTTTGAACTGCACAATTCACTCGAATTCTTACTCTACAATTAGCCTGTATTGAGTGCGTTCTACCAGAGATAGTAGTACGAAATACAACTCACCCACTCATGTAAATATATGTATGTATATTAACATCATCATCATCTCCGTTTAACATCTATTTTTCCATGCTTGCATTTATGGGTTATATATATGTATGTCATCATCATCATCATCATCATCATCATCACAATTTAACATCCATTCTTCCATGTTAGCATGGGTTAGACGAGTTGTCCCATTGTGAGTAAAGTCAAGAGATGACTGTGTCTTGCTCATATGGGACTGTTTCTGCCTTGATTTCTATGGCTGGATACCTTTCCTAACACCAACTATATATACAGCATGGACTGGGTGCCTTTTATCATGGCACCAAAATGACCACTTTACAGTGAGGACTGGGCGCTTTTTGTCATGACATGTACACAACCACTTTACAGTGTATACTGAGTGCTTTTTGCTGTGGCATGAAAACAACCACTTTACAGTGTGGACTGGGCATTATTGTTGTTTCGATAACATACCACACTAAAGGCTGGACTGGTTGCTTTTGTCATGTCACCAACCCGCCTACTCCACAGGGCAGGCTGGATGCCTTCTGTCATGCCACCGACACTCCCACATTACAGGGTGGACTTGGTACCTCCTGTCATATCACCAACATGACCACCTTACAGGGTGAACTGGATGCTTATTTGTCATGTCTCCAACATGACCATCTTGCTGGGAAAGCTAGATGCTCTGTTGTCATGTTACCTTACCAGGAGAGGGCTAGGTCCACTTTTGAGTCTCATGTTTGTGTGTGACCACCTTACAGGGTGGACTGAGAGCTATTAGCCATAAGCCATTTCAGTAGCATTATGGGAGAACTTGTTGGTCAAGAGAGGTGCGTCAGATGGGGGTGTATGGTAGGGTGGAGTACTTAGCTGGTGATGGGTGATGTATGGAAAGGGAAGAGGAAAACTAGTGCATACTAGAGACTGCTAGATGTTACTTCATCTTATATATATACATGATACATATACCCACATGATAATATATAAGAATAAATGTAGTTACTTGAAAAGAAATTGTGATTGAGAAGACTTAAGCTCAATGTGTTTATACAGCTAGAAATATACAGATGTTTAAATGTTAGAAGTGTTGCTATTTTAACACTGAACATATAAAACAAATTAAGATGAGAGAAATAAGTTTTCACATTTTTACAATTGTTTCAGTAGAAGGCTTTTCCTCAAACACAGAACTCGGCAAATCTAATAATAATAATGATTTCTACTATAGGCACAAGGCCAGCAATTTGAGGAGAGGAGAAAGTCAGTTAAATCAACCCCAGTGCATTACTGATGCTTTATTTTATCGATCCTAAGGATGAAAGGCAAAGCTACCTCGGCGGGATTTGAATTCAGAACATAAAGGGCTGTAATGCTATGCTGTAAAGCATATTGTCTGACGCTCTGCCGATTTTGCCAATATTAATGAAATAATCATAATATAGGAAAAGGAATAGTGTATATATTTACTCTAGTTTGTATAAAAAAAACCTTGTATCTTCATTTAACATCCATCTTCCACACTAGCATGTGTTAGACGGGAGTTGTCCCACTTGAGGCAAGGTTGGTCGGGTGACCGTGTCTTGCTCATATGGGACTATCTGGCAGGTTTTCTACGGCTGGATGCCCTTCCTAACACCAACCACATTTACAGTGTGGACTGGGAACTTTTTAGCGTGTTACTACACGGCCACATTACAGCGTGGACTGTGTGTTTTTTTTGTTGTGACACCTACACGATCTCGATCTCATTATCTCAATCGGTAGAGGGTCGGACGCCATGCTATCCAGCATAGTTACGTCCCTTTATGATCTGAGTTCAAATCCCGCCGAGGTTAACTTTGCCTTTCATCCTTACGGGGTCGATAAAATAAAGTACCAGTAATGCACTGGGATAATTGCGGGCCTTGTGCCTAAAGTAGAAACAATTATCTCATTTATTTAGACTGAATGTTGTGATACCAATTTTACAGAGAGAGGGTGGTGTTGGTGGGAGTCGGAGGATAGGGTAGTGGATTGGGGTGTATATTTGGTTAAGAGGTGCCTACTGACTGTAGGTTTCGCTTTGTACATAGGCAAGGTGGGTCTTCTGTATTACTGCGTAGCGCCAAAGATCTCGGTCCAGTGACATTGTCTTGGAGAGGTGTAAGTGTGTAAGGTCGGAATTTATCAAATCATCCCAGGTTTTTCTGGGTCTACCTACTCCGTAACTTCCATCAAATTTGATCGCCCTGCACTTTTTTATACAGCTGTCGTCTTTCATGCGCATCACGTGACCATACCAATGTAGTCTTCTCTCAAGTAAACAGCATCTGATCCCTCTTATTCCTAATTTCTCACTTAGTTCACGTATATTACTATTACACATCCAACAGAGCATGCATGCTTTGTTCCTTTCCAGTCTGCACAGGTCCTCTGCACGCAATGCCCATGTCTCACTGCCATGTAGCATTGCTGTTCGTATACATGCATCATACAATCTGCCTTTCATTTTTAGAGAGAAACCTTTTGTGGCCAACAGTGGTAAAGCTCTCTGAACTTTTTCCATCCTGTTCTGACTCTGGCCCTCAGAAAATTAATGAAAGACAAGTACAGGGTGAAGGTACATGTCATTTTCGCAACTACATTTCTACTAATTAATATTTTCTGGGCAGTATCAGACACCATGTTTTGCAGCATAGAGTTATGGCCCTTTACGCCTTGAGTTCAAATCTGCCGAAGTTAACTTTGCCTTTCATCCTTATGGCGTCGATAAAATAAAGCACCAGTAATGCACTGGGATAATTGCTGGCCTTGTGCCAGAAGTAGAAACATTATTATTATTACGAATAATGAGGTGGATTGGCAGTATCGATAGAGCATCAGACACCATGCTTTTCAGCATAGAGTTATGGCCCCTTGCATTCCAAGTTCAAATCCCGCTGAGGTTAGCATTGCCTTTCATCCTTACAGGGTTGATAAAATAAAGTACCAGTAACACACTGGGGTTGATTTAATCAACTTACCTCTCCCAGCCACAAATTGTTGGCCTTGTGCCTAAATGAAAAAACCATTATTATGAATTTATCTGTTTGTATCCTGAAATCCCACAACACCTTCATCCGATCGTTTTCTATTACTGGCTCTGGCTTATCTCATACTACTTCTCATAATGGGGTAAATTATTCAGTTTACATAAATGCCAGTGGATCACTTTTCCTATGATATCATGCCTCCGTCCTTTATAATGAGTTGGGACTAGTTTATATTCGGATATAATGACAGCCACACTTCTCTCTCTCTCCACGGCTTCCACAGAGCAGGGAGAAACCTTTAGCGGCCAATAGTGGTATAAACTCTGAACTTTTTCCATCCCGTTCTGACTCTAGCTTCTGTACGTTCAGAGCACCCTCCACCACTGCTGATTTTGTCACCCAGGTAACAGAAGGTGTCCACTATTTCAATAGAACCATCTGGGCAATGGAAGGAGCTAGTATCCTGTGGGCACTTGCTACTACTTATTGCACCTGAGCACCGGCCACATATAAAATCTATTCTCTTAGTTAGATTACCTGTGATCCTACTACATCTTTTATGCACCCATACTTTGCATTTGGGACATAATATGGAGTTTCTGCCTACTCCTTTCCTACACACTCAGCAAGGCCATTTCCCAGAGGGGATCAGTGCCCTATTTTCCTTCCTACATACTAGAACTTTAGTCTCAGACAAGTTAATTTTAAGGCCTTTTGATTGTAGGCCATGCTTCCATGTTTGGAATTTCTTCTCTAGTTCAGCCATTGATTCAGCTATGAGCGTTAGATCATCTGCATATAGAAGTTCCCATGGGTAGCCGGTCTTGAACTCCTCTGTTATAGCCTGAGGGCAATAATAAATAGGAGGGGGCTAAGGGCAGAGCCCTGATGAACACCAACTTTTACGCTAAATTCTTCACTATATTCATTGTTAATTCTAACCTTGCTGACTGTTTCTTTATACATGGCTTGTATAGTTCTCACTTTTAGCTAGGTACTTCTCCTGAAGTTGTCGTACAAGGAAAAGAGCATCTGTGGTACTTTTACCTGACGCAAACCCAAACTGCATTTCATCTAGATCAATTCGCTCTCTGATTAATTGTGCTATAACTTTTTCTGTGACCTTCATGACCTGCTCAATTAATTTAATGCCTCTATAGTTTCCCCTATCTAGGGCATCTCCTTTACCCTTGTAGCAGTTAATGATGATGTTGCTACGCCAGTCATTTGGTATGACCCCATTCTGTATGACTTGGTTTACTATCCGGGTGACCATAGTGTGTCCCACCATTTAAGATGCTTTCAGCATTTCAGCAACTATCTCCGAAGGCACAGCTGCCTTGCCTGTCTTCATATCTTTGATTGCCTTACTTATTATACTACCTTTAACTTGCACTGCTGGTCCCTCTATTGGATCGATGTGGGGCAGACTAACTTTGTCCCATTTATTCTCCTCATTTAGTAGCCTCTCGTAGTGACACTTCCAAGCTACCTTCTTATCAGCGTCAGTGATGGCAAGTATAGCATCATCATTACGGACACACTTCTTCCCGACAATATCACGGTTTTCCTTGACACATCGCCTAGCAATCCTGAACACGTCACGTTTTTGGTCCTCGCGTTGTAGAATATGTTTGAACTTTCTTTCCTCTGCTTCCCTTCTTGCGAAGTACACTTATCTCCTAGCTTCCCTCCTGGTCACTTGATAGTCTTCTCTACTTCCGCCATACTTTCCAAGCCTTCTTTTTGGCCTTGATTGACTCCTCCACCTTACTGTTCCACCACCAAGTTACTTTCCTCCTGCCTATAGGTCTGCTCCAGCCACAGATTTTATCTGTCGCCTTCAGCAGGTTAGCTTTCAGGAATTCCCACTGTTCCTCTATATTGTATGACTCTAATTGCTCTTCCTTACTGTCAAAAGCATCAAGTAATATGCTTTTAAATTTGTTACTGGCTGTGGGTTCCTTTAACTTCCATATTCTTCTATGAGGCTATGCTGTGAGGTGCATTCTTCATGGGGGAGGGATTTAGTGTTTACAACAGACACTCTGTCAGGTCTTCTGGTAAGGATATAATCTATCTGACTGGAGTGTTCCCATGATCTATAGGTGATCAAGTGATTGTCTCGTTTTTTGAAGTTTGTGTTACAGATAGTTAGGTTATTTGCGTCACAGAATTCCAGGATTCTGGAGCCTTCCTCATTTCTAGTACCAAACCCATAGCCTCCATGGATTCCGTCATAGCCTTCACAATGTTGTCCAACATGACCATTTAGGTCGCCAGCAATAATTATGTAGTCACTGTCGGTTATTTGGGAGGTAGTGAGCATTAGCAACTTATAGAATCTGTCTTTTATAATGCCAGGCAGTCCTGATTGGGGTGCATATGCGGATATTATTGTTACAGTAGTTCTATTTAGGACAAGTCTTATTTTAATTATTCTGTCGTTCACTCTATTTATGTCTATTATCTTATCTACCCATTTTTCTGCTAGCATGATTCCTACACCACTCAGCCCATTGTCATTTCCCACCCAGAAAAGTTTAGAGCATCGTTTTTTACCCACAATGAATCTAACAGACCCACCCCTCCAGCAAACATCAACTTCCTTACGTTCAAGCATCTCTACAACCTCATTAGAGCGACCTTTTAAGGTGCCTATATTCATGGTACCAACTCTGAAGTTTTGGATTGCATTTGGTGGGTGGGAAGGATGAGGCGCAGGGAGGGGTGAGGGAGATGGGATTATGATAGCCATCCGCGGCCGAAATAAAGAGAAGGTGTCCTTGCATTCTTGTCCGCAATATGAGGTGAATTTATCTTTATCTTTGGCATTGTCATTGAGTGTCCAGATTGTTCAGACTCTCCAGAATTCCACAGTCCATCTAGTATATCAAGAAGCAACCAGGTCTAAACTTAAGAAGTGATAGCCGAGGCAGTGGTTTTGTGAAAGAGATTGGTAGGAGAAACATTATAAGCCGCTGAATTATGATTGGACCAAATAATAATGGTGGCGAGTGGGACAGGGGGAGGGATCTGAGGGAGTTAGCGAGAAGGTTATTTTATAATATAATCCTAGAAATTCGGCCATAATTAAATGAGCATATAACAGTAATAAGAGTAATAAGAGTTTAAATACTAGTAGAAGATTATTTTCGGGGGTCTGACAGAATTATGGGATTTTAAAATACAAGAAGATTGTTTTGAACAATCAGACAGAATTATCAAATAGCATGCAAAAGGCAAACAGAAATAACAAAACAAACAACATATATTAGTTTAACATTTCATTTATTTTGTTATTTCTGTTTGCCTTTTACATATGTATATATATATATATAGTATTTTCTTAACGTTGTGCAGGAATCATTCCCTCATTGCTGTAACAAAACTCTGATGAGCTTTTGATTCCAGAGTTGGGCTCAATCAGTACAGATCGAACCGTGAGCTGATCAATCATGAAACACGCGTCACACCAGAATAAATATAATGAAAATTTGACACCTCATCCATGCTTATTGGCAGTATTGGTAGAGAGTTGGATGCCATGTTTTGCAGCATAGAGTTACGCCCCTTTACAGTCTGAGTTCAAATCCCACCAAAGTTAACTTTGCCTTTCATCCTTACAGAGCCGATAAAATAAAGCACCAGTAATGTACTTGGGTCAATTTAATCGACTTTCCCCTCCCCTTAAAAAAATTGCTGGCCTTGTGCCTAAAGTAGAAACAATTATTATTATTATAATATATATATATATATATAAATGAAAATAGAGAAATTAATGTAAGCAAAAAGCCAACAATAATTCAGACATATAAGTGACTATAACATCAAGATGAAAAATGTTTATCTCCTGCAGTGAATTTTTACCCAAACTCTACCTGAACTTCCACTTGGATATCTTTTTGGATCACTGGATTTTCTCATTGCTTTTTGATTTAATACCAATATACTATGACTTACTAGCACTTTTCCTCCACTATTCTCTTCTGACTACTTCTTTCTCATCATCTCACAATTCTATTTCTCTCTCACGCTGATCTGCCCACTCACCTCTATCTTTCCATTTCTTCTTTAATTTCTCATCCTAATTTCTGATGACAGACTATCGTCCAAAACGTTAAGACTCTTTTCCTACTATATCAAATACAAAATTAATATATTTCTTTATTGTACTGTGTCATTTGCTTTGTTATTTGTTTGCCTTTTGCACACACACACACATATATACGTATATATGTGCAAAATGCAAACAGAAATAACTTACGATTGCATCTGTGTATATATTCTTCAGCAGAATATGTATTTGGTATATATATATATATATATATATATATTATATATATAACAAAGGAATTGTGGTAAGGAACCAGATGGACCATAACGCACCAGAGTACTCAATACTTAGGGTAGTAGAGTCGAAATAGGAAAAAGTATGACCCCGACGGCAGAGCTCAAGCCGTTTTGACGGCTATTTCTGAGTCCAGAAATAGCCGTCGAAACGGCTTGAGCTCTGCCATCGGGGTCATACTTTTTCCTATATATATATATATATATAAAACATACCACATTTCTTTTATGATATATGACCCTTTCTCTGTATATATTTGGTTATATATAATTTAATTTTAGGTTTAATTTATATGTATAGAATATGTATAGATAATGTTTCTCAAAAACAGCCCAATAAAAACTTTTGTTTAGAGCATCCATAATATAATATAATTTTAAACAATATATAGAGCTATACAAGCCATGTATAAAGAAACAGTCAGCAAGGTTAGAATTAACAACGAATATAGTGAAGAGTTTAGCGTAAAAGTTGGTGTTCATCAGGGCTCCGTTCTTAGCCCCCTACTATTTATTATTGCCCTTCAGGCTATAACAGTGGAGTTCCAGACCGGCTGCCCATGGGAACTCCTATACGCAGATGATCTAACGCTCATAGCTGAATCAATGGCCGAACTAGAGAAGAAATTCAAAACATGGAAGCATGGCCTAGAATCAAAAGGCCTTAAAATTAACCTATCTAAGACTAAAGTTCTAGTTTGTAGGAAGGAAAATAGGGCGCCGGTCCCATCCGGGAAATGGCCATGCTCAGTGTGTAGGAAAGGAGTAGGTAGAAACTCCATTTTATGTCCCAAATGCAAAGTATGGGTGCATAAAAGATGTAGTGGGATCACAGGTAAGCTAACTAAGAACATAGATTTTATATGTGGCCAGTGCTCTGGTGCAATAAGTAGCAGCAAGTGCCCACAGAATGCGAGCTCACTCCATTGCACAAATGGTTCTATAGAAATAGTGGACAGCTTCCGTTACCTGGGTGACAAAATCAGCAGTGGGGAGGGTGCTCTGAAAGTACAGTAGCTAGAGTTAGAACTCGATGGAAAAAGTCCAGAGAGCTTATACCACTATTAGCCGCTAAGGCATTCTCCCTAAAAATGAAAGGCAGGCTGTATGATGCCTGCATACGAACAGCAATGTTGCATGGCAGTGAGACCTGGGCATTGTGTGCAGAGGATATACGCAGACTGGAGAGGAACGAAGCTTGCATGCTCCGCTGGATGTGTAATAGTAATATACGTGAACGGCAAAGCATAAACGAACTAGGGGAAAAATTAGAAATAAGAGGGATCAGATGTTGTTTACTCGAGAGAAGGCTACGTTGGTATGGTCACGTGATGTGCATGAAAGACGACAGCTGTATAAAAAAGTGCAGGGCAATAAAAATAGACGGTAGCCACAGAGTAGGCAGACCCAGAAAAACCTGGGACGACTTGATAAATTCCGACCTCACACACTTACACCTCTTCAAGACAATGTCACTAGACCGAGATCTTTGGCGCTACACTGTAATAGAGAAGACCCGCCTTACCTAAGTACAAAGTGAAACCTACTACAGTCAGTAGGCACCTCTAACAAAATACACCCCCGTCCCACTACCCCCACCTCATCCACACCACCCCTTTCAATGTAAAGTTATGTTGGTACCACAACATTCAGCCCAAAACAAATGAGGTCGTGTAGATGTCACGACAAAAAAAACACACAGTCCACGCTGTAATGTGGCCGTGTAGGTAACACGGTAAAAACCTCCCAGTTCCACACTGTAAATGTGGTTGGTGTTAGGAAGGGCATCCAGCTGTAGAAAACCCGCCAGACAGTCTTATGCGAGCAAGACAACCAATCTTGCCTCAAGTGGGAAAACTCTCGTCCAAACCCATGCAAGCGTGGAATATGAACGTTAAACGATGATGATGATGATGATAGAATATATCAATTGAGAAACTAACCAGTCTTTAATATATATATACATATTGAAACAAAAACCTGGTTAGTTTCTCAATTGATATATTTCTATATGTCGTTTAAAATTGTTATATTATATATATATATATATATATATATATATATATATATATATATATATATATATAAATGGAAAAGAATGAAACGAAATTTCATTTCTCACTCTTAGTACGGCTGACACCTAAATATAAGTATGTATACGTACATACATATATGTGTACAGACGTACAGTAGTATGTGTATATACATACATGCACACATATATATATGTACGTATGGGTTTACCGAACATTTATTATAATGTTCGGTTTGTTTGTAAACAAACAGCCCGAATTACGCCATACAGTGCTTGGCAACCATCCTCGCCCTTTTGTTCAACACTGACACAGGAATGATGTACTAGTTTCAAGCTTATTAGCTTATTAGCTTGGTTGCCGAGCACTGTATGGCGTAATTCACGCTGTTTGTTTTCAAACAAACCGAACATTATAATAAATGTTCGGTAAACCCATACGTACATATATATATGTGTGCATGTATGTATATATATACATACTACTGTACGTCTGTACACATATATGTATGTACGTATACATACTTATATATATATATAACTCAGATCCCCTCAGGGAAATGGCCTTGCTCAGTATGTAGGAAAGGTGTAGGTAGGAATTCCATTCTCTGCCCCAAATGCAAACAATGCATACACAAGAGATGTAGCGGGATCTCAGGAAGCTTAAAGAAGAATGTAGGCTTCACATGTAGCAGCTGTGCTGGGACAGCAAGCAGCAAACAGCCACAGGAAACAAGTACCACCAAACTCTGGGAGGGCTCTGTAGACAGCTTCTGCTACCTAGGTGACCGAATTAGCAGCGGAGGTGGATGTTTGGAAAATACAATAACTAGGGTAAGAACAGGATGGAAGAAGTTCAGGGAGCACTGTATGATGCATGTATACGAACAGCAATGTTACATGGTAGTGAGACCTGGGCGCTGTCTGTGGAAGACTTGCATAGATTAGAAAGAAATGAAGCCTGCATGCTCCAATGGATGTGTAATAGTAATATACGCGAACGGCAAAGCATAAATGAATTAAGAGAGAGACTGAGCATAAGAGGAATCAAATGCTGTGTGCAGGAGAGGCGGTTGCATTGGTATGGACATGTGCTGAGTATGAAGGATGACAGCTGCATAAAAAGGTGCAGAGCACTAGAAGTCGATAGAAACTGCGGAGTGGGGAGACCTAAGAAGACCTGGGATGAGGTGATAAAAGCCAACCTTACCCAATTACATCTCTCAAAGGCGATGACACATGACTGTGACCTCTGGCGTCACTCAGTAATTCAGAAGACCCGACCCCCCATGGGTACAAGCCGAAGCTGAAGCATATAGACAATATGCCCCCACACCCTGCCATTGCAAAGTGGTCGTGGAGGTGCCACAGCAAAATAAGCACCCAGCCCACGCTGTAAAGTGGACGTGTAGGCGCCACGGCAAAAAAGCACCCAGCACTCACTGTAAATGAGGTTGGTGTTAGGAAGGGCATCCAGCTGTAAAAATCAAGCCAGAATCAGTTCCCGTATGAGCAAGACAAGGTCAGCCGACCGGACACTGCCCACAACAGGACAACCCGTCTAACCCATGCTAGCATGGAAGAACAGACGTAAAACAGTAATGATGATGATGATATATATATATATATATATATTTATATATATATATATTTATATATATATATATATATATATATATATATATATATACTTGGGAAAGTAAGAAATCAGAGAAAAGACCGTTAAAACATGTTTATTTAAAACAGCACCTACGTATGTTTCGCCCAGTTGGGCTTCTCAAGGGCATAAATAATCAAAAGTGTTCCTTACATTGTTCGGAAATAACTATATGTATCACCTATCCTCCCCCCCTTTTTTTTTTCTCTCTCTCGATACATAAATACTCTATATATATATATACATATTGGCTTTTATGTTGAATTTATCTCTATTATGTAAACAAAAAGTAAGTTTTAACCTTTAATTCATCATCATCTAATATCCATTTTTCTGGCTAGCAAGGAAATATTAAATTTATATATATTGTATTAACTGTCTGGTTAATTGTTTTTCATCATCATCATTATTTAATATTCATTTTCTCTGCTAACAAGGGATGTTTATATTTTTACAAATTTATTAAAAACTCCTCAAAAGCATTTCTAATTGTTTGTCTGAATGTATGTCTCATCTTCTTTTCCCTTAACCCTTTAGCATTTAAACCAGCCATATCTGGCCAGAACTCTCTCGCCTCTTTCTGTTCAAACCAGCAGTAACTGGCTGCTCATACCTACATTAAGGTATTGTTCTCAAAATAAATAACATCAAAGTCTCATAGATTCGATATTACGTGAGATAATTATGTAAGATAAAGCCTTTACTGTGAAAATACAGTAGTAAATATAGAATAATGTAAATGCTAAAGGGTTAATGCTTTAAGCATCTCTCCTTCTCATTACATTCTCATTTCATTCTTTCTTTTCTATGTGACTATTATAACCTCTTACTGCTATTCACTTTCTTTTCCCCTTTTATTTCATTCTCTGTCTTTCCTTTCGCTTTCAATTAAAATTGCATCTTTATCAAATGTTACTGAAGAATTTCAGCTCTTCAAATTCTGAGTTCAAATCAGTCTATGAATGTTTTGGGTGAAGTTATTGTCTTTTCAACATCTGTAGCTTTATAAATGTGACATTTTACTGTATTTAAGAGCAATAAACTTGAAGAATACGTTCAGTCCTTCTTCACAACATATTCTATAACTTTCTTTATGGTTAGTATAATATGGCATTCATTTTTGTTATGTTAAAGGATATATTGTTTTCAATTTACTCACTCCAAGCAAAACAATAAAGCCACTAAAGGCAAGGGGTTACTGAGAAGGGAAAAGGACAAGACAGAGAAAACATAATTTAAGGAGATAGAAGATGACAACCAATGTTGCTTTTGAATTGTAGTATTCAAGAAGCTGGAAGAAAATTCTATTGGCAAGATGTATGAAGGAAGAAACAAGAAACTATCAGAATGTGAGATGATAACTTCTCCTCTTCCTCCTCCACCCACATATTCCCGTGGGGGTCGTTTGAGCAGAATCCTCAAGCATGCCTTCCATAGAAAAATTGCCTCAAAATTTGCCAGAATGTATAAACGATAATGAGGAGGATGATAATTTCAATAAAAAATAAATACTTATTTATCCAAAAGTTTATTTTGAAATATATGGAGGCACATGGTTTAGTGGTTAGAGCATTGACCTTGCAATCGAAAGGTTATGAGTTCAATTCTCAAACCAGGTGATGTGTTGTTTCCTTGAACAAGACACTTTATTTCACATTGCTCCAGTTTACTCAGCTGTAGAAATGAGATGATAGGGACTGCGGTCCCTATCATTCCACTGCAAAGTGGCCGTGGAGGTGCCATGGAAAAAAAGCACCCAGCACTCACTGTAAATGAGGTTGGTGTTAGGAAGGGCATCCAGCTGTAGAAATCAAGCCAGAATCAGTTCCCGTCCCACCCTTGGAAGCAGGGAAAAGCAGACGTAAAATGATGATGATGATGATAATGGAAACATTGATAAGTATTGAAAAATGTTTAGTTTTTTTTTGGTTTGATATTTCTCATATTTCCTATGCAATGTCTTTGAGCAGTTTTCTTTAAAACAAAACAAAAGGGTTTTAAAATGCAGTTTTTCCATTTTCACTCTTTCTTTGATTAAAAAGAATTGTAACACTATATGTTAAAGGGCTTATAAAAATACCAAATGTTTAAATGAAAAAAGAAATTAAGCTTTTAAAATTGTTTTACATATATTAGCTTAATTATCTTCAAGGGGATATATATGTTAATTAGGCAATTGCTTGCAGGTGAATGTGTTAACTGGGAAATTGCCATTGGTGAATTTTCTACACACACTTCTTAGGATAGATGATGTTGTTGTTAGAAAGTGTACTTTTAAATTGTGTTTTTTTTCCTTTCCTTACCATAATTCTAATAAAATACATTAGTCATTTGTTCCAAAGAACCTTGAAAATAACCAAGAATTTAGATGGATTTAGTAAAATATCTAACTTTCTCATTATTAAACTAGTGTTTGAAACATAACTTCATCCTTGAAACCCATGTCAACATACGAAAGCCAGACATCCGCTACCTTGTACCACAATAAAATGCTTGGTTGCAGATCAGAAAGACATCTGGCTAGGACGGTTGTGCCACAACAAAAATGGAATGTATGAACTAGATGTGGTCCCTAGTCTGGCCTAGTCTCAGCAAATGACAGCCCATCTAGCTATGGTGGGCATAGAAAGTAGATGTTTAATGATGATGAAGATGTACTGTCCCGCCACCTGTCACACTTTGATACACCTCTTCTGTCCAATCCATGCATGCATGGAAAGCCGGACATGCTCAACAACAACAAAAGCACCTCGTCCATCCTGTAAGGTGGTCATGCTGGTACCAGAACAAAATCACCCAGTCCACCTTGTAAGATAGTTGTGCTTTTACCAGGAGAAAAAAGCACCCAGTCCACTCTGTAAAGTGGGAGTGGTGGTATCACGAAAAAGCTCCCACAGCATGCTATAATGTGGTTGGCATTAGGAAAGGCATCCAGCTCTAGAAATCAAGCCAAAACAGATCCACATGACTAAGATGTAATCACCTAACCTGGCTTTCCTCATAATGTGGCAACTCGTCTAACTCAGACAAACATGGAAAATAGAGATTAAATTGATAATGTTGATGATGATGGTGATATATATATACTCAGCGTGACAATAAAGTCTTTAGAATAACTCTTTAAATGAAAATGCACAACATATTGAAACTAAAATTTATTTATTCTGCAAAACATAGTCCCCATTGAATGCAATAATATCTTTACAGTGCTTATGCAAAGCATTTAGCCCTTTCTGGAACCATTCTTTCGGCAATTGTCAAAATCAGTGCAACAATCCATCTGCCACTTCTCTAATGAAGTGAAAACAAATTTTCTTTGTTTATTCCAGTAACATGTGCAATGCAACACAATGATTGTTTTGGTTCTGCATCAATGATACTTTGAATGAGTTGAACGTTGGCATGAATAGTGGTTGTGCAAAGATGGCCAGAATGAGGAGCATCAATAAGTGATGATCTACTACCATCTTTGAAGTGTTTCACCCAATGATAAATGGTTGAATTTGCTGGAATGTTGTTAATTCCACTTTCCTTCAATTGTGCAATATTTGTTGCTGATTTGCCTCACTTCCATTCAATGAAAACATATGCTCAAAAATTTTTTTGACTTAAATCCATTTGATGCGTGTATTATAAATTCAAGAATGGCAACAAAATAATTATGCATGGGCCTGTGACAAAATACAACATTCATTCGGAATATAACACATGTACAACAAAATTCGAATTCCAACTAATATTAACTATATTTACTGCTAGATAAAGCACACAGCCTACTATCCTAAAGACTTTATAACCATGCCAAGTATATATATTGTATTGATAATATATATATATACATATATATATATATGTGTGTATATATATAATACATATATGAAGAATGCACCTCCCAACATAGACTCATAGTCAGCAACCTCATAGTCAGGACAAGACGTACTCGACAACAGAGGAGGACTATCCTCAGGAGAAAATATGGAAGCTAAAGGACCCCACAGCCAGTAATAAATTTAAAAGCATATTACTTGATGCTTTTGACAGTAAGGAAGAGCAATTAGAGTCATACAATATAGAGGAACAGTGGGAATTCCTGAAAGCTAACCTGCTGAAGGCGGCAGATGAAGTCTGTGGCTGGAGCAGAGTAACGTGGTGGTGGAACAGTAAGGTGGGGGAGTCAATTAAGGCCAAAAATCAGGCTTGGAAAGTATGGCGGGATGGGGGAAGTAGAGAAGACTATCAAGTGGCCAGGAGGGAAGCTAGGAGACAAGTGTACTTCGCAAGAAGGGAAGCAGAGGAAAGAAAGTTCAAGCATGTTCTACAACGCGAGGACCAAAAACGTGAGGTGTTCAGGATTGCTAGGCAATGTGTCAAGGAAAACCATGATATTGTCGGGGAGAAGTGTGTCCTGAATGATGATGCTATACTTGCTATCACTAACGCTGATAAGAAGGTAGCTTGGAAGTGTCACTACGAAAGGCTACTAAATGAGGAGAATAAATGGGAGAATGACAGTCTCCCCCACATCGATCCAATAGAGGGACCAGCAGTGTTAGTTGAAGGTAGTATAATAATTAAGGCAATCAAAGATATGAAGATGGGTAAGGCGGCTGGGCCTTCGGAAATAGTTGCTGAAATGCTGAAAGCATCTGGAACGGTGGAACACACTATGGTCACCCGGATAGTAAACCAAGTCATACAGAATGGGGTTGTTCCAAAGGACTGGCGTAGCAGCATCATCATTAACTGCTACAAGGGTAAAGGAGATGCCCTAGATAGGGGTAACTATAAAGGCATTAAATTAATCGACCAGGTCATGAAGGTCACAGAAAAAGTAATAGCGCAACTAATCAGAGAGCGAATTGATCTAGATGAAATGCAGTTCGAGTTTGTGTCAGGTAAAAGTACCACAGATGCTCTTTTTATTGTACGACAACTACAGAAGAAGTACCTAGCTAAAAGTAAACCCCTATACTTAGCTTTTGTTGACTTGGAGAAAGCCTTTGACAGAGTCCCCCGCTCCATTATCTGGTGGGCTCTTAGAAAACTAGGTGTTGATGAATGGCTTGTGAGAGCTATACAAGCCATGTATAAAGAAACAGTCAGCAAGGTTAGAATTAACAATGAATATAGTGAAGAGTTTAGCGTAAAAGTTGGTGTTCATCAGGGCTCCGTTCTTAGCCCCCTACTATTTATTATTGCCCTTCAGGCTATAACAGTGGAGTTCAAGACCGGCTGCTCATGGGAACTCCTATACGCAGATGATCTAACGCTCATAGTTGAATCAATGGCTGAACTAGAGAAGAAATTCCAAACATGGAAGCATGGCCTAGAATCAAAAGGCCTTAAAATTAACCTGTCTAAGACTAAAGTTCTAGTTTGTAGGAAGGAAAATAGGGCACTGGTCCCATCTGGGAAATGGTCATGCTCAGTGTGTAGGAAAGGAGTAGGCAGAAACTCCATTTTATGTCTCAAATGCAAAGTATGGGTGCATAAAAGATGTAGTGGGATCACAGGTAAGCTAACTAAGAACATAGATTTTGTATGTGGCCGGTGCTCTGGTGCAATAAGTAGCAGCAAGTGCCCACAGAATGCTAGCTCATTACATTGCACAGATGGTTCTATAGAAATAGTGGACACCTTCCGTTACCTGGGTGACAAAATCAGCAGTGGTGGAGGGTGCTCTGAAAGTACAGTAGCTAGAGTCAGAACGGGATGGAAAAAGTTCAGAGAGCTTATACCACTATTGGCCGCTAAAGGATTCTCTTTAAAAATGAAAGGCAGGTTGTATGATGCCTGCATACGAACAGCAATGTTACATGGCAGTGAGACCTGAGCATAGTGTGCAGAGGATATACACAGACTGGAGAGGAACGAAGCTTGCATGGTCCGCTGGATGTGTAATAGTAATATACATGAACGGCAAAGCATAAATGAACTAAGAGAGAAATTAGGAATAAGAGGGCTCAGATATTGTTTACTCGAGAGAAGACTACATTGGTACAGTCACGTGATGCGCATGAAATGGGGTGGGGGTAGTGGGACGTGCTGTATAAAAAAGTGCAGGGCAATAAAAATAGATGGTAGCCACGGAGTAGGCAGACCCAGAAAAACCTGGGACTTGATAAATTCCGACCTCACACACTTACACCTCCCCAAGACAATGTCACTAGACCGAGATCTTTGGCGCTACACTGTAATAGAGAAGACCCGCCTTACCTAAGTACAAAGTGAAACCTACTACAGTCAGTAGGCACCTCTAACAAAATACACCCCCGTCCCA
>OZ024740.1:62069457-62081957 GCA_964016885.1 Eledone cirrhosa | reverse complement strand
TAAAATACGACTTGTCCTCAATAGAACTACGGTGACAGTAATATCTGCGTACGCACCCCAATCCGGACTGCCCGGCACTATAAAAGACAGATTCTATGAGACACTGATGCTAACTACCTCCCAAATATCCGACAGTGACTATATAATTATCGCAGGCGACCTAAATGGTCACGTTGGACAACATTGTGACGGCTACGACGAAATCCATGGAGGCTATGGGTTTGGTACTAGAAATGAGGAAGGCTCCAGAATCCTGGAATTCTGTGATGCAAATAACCTAACTATCTGTAACACTAACTTCAAAAACGTGACAAACACCTGATCACCTATAGATCCGGGGAACACACAAGCCAGGTAGATTATATCCTTACCAGAAGACGTGACAGAGTGTCTGTTGTAAACACTAAATCCCTCCCCCATGAAGAATGCACCTCCCAACATAGACTGATAATTAGCGACCTCATAGTCAGGACGAGACGTACTCGACAGCAGAAGAGGACTATCCTCAGGAGAAAAATATGGAAGCTAAAGGACCCCACAGCCAGGAATAAATTTCAAAGCATATTACTTGATGCTTTCGACAGTAAGGAAGAACATTTAGAGTCGGACGATATAGAGGGAGAGTGGGAATTTCTGAAAGCAAACCTGCTGTTGGCGACAGACGAAGTCTGTGGCTGGAGCAGGCCTGTAGGCAGGAGGAGAGTAACATGGTGGTGGAACAGTAAGGTGGAGGGGTCAATTAAGGCCAAAAAGCAGGCTTGGAAAGTATGGCGGGATGGGGGGAAGTAGAGAAGACTATCAAGTGGCCAGGAGGGAAGCTAGGAGACAAGTGTACTTAGCAAGAAGGGAAGCTGAGGAAAGAAAGTTCAAGCATGTTCTACAACGCGATGACCAAAAACGTGAGGTGTTCAGGATTGCTAGGCAATGCGTCAAGGAAAACCGTGATATTGTCGGGGAGAAGTGTGTACTAAACGACGATGGCACACTTGCCATCACCGACGCTGATAAGAAGGTAGCTTGGAAGTGTCACTATGAAAGGCTACTAAATGAGGAGAATAAATGGGAGAAAGACAGTCTTCCCCATATCGACCCAATAGAGGGACCAGCAGTGTTAGTCGAGGGGAGTATAATAAGTAAGGCAATCAAGGATATGAAGACGGGTAAGGCGGCTGGGCCTTCGGAAATAGTTGCTGAGATGCTGAAGGCATCTGGCACGGTGGGACACACCATGGTCACCCGCATAGTTAACCAAGTCGTACAGAATGGGGTTGTTCCGAAGGACTGGCATAGCAGCATCATCATTAACTGTTATAAGGGTAAAGGAGACGCCCTAGATAGGAGTAACTATAGAGGCATTAAATTAATCGACCAGGTCATGAAGGTCACGGAAAAAGTAATAGCGCAACTAATCAGAGAGAGAATTGACCTAGATGAAATGCAGTTCGGGTTTGTGTCAGGCAAAAGTACCACAGACGCTCTTTTCATAGTACGACAACTACAGGAGAAGTACCTAGCTAAAGGTAAACCCCTCTACTTAGCTTTTGTCGACTTGGAGAAAGCCTTCGACAGAGTCCCCCGCTCCATTATATGGTGGGCTCTTAGAAAACTAGGCGTTGACGAATGGCTTGTGAGGGCTATACAAGCCATGTATAAAGAAACAGTCAGCAAGGTTAGAATTAACAACGAATATAGTGAAGAGTTTAGCGTAAAAGTTGGCGTCCATCAGGGCTCTGTTCTCAGCCCCCTACTATTTATTATTGCCCTTCAGGCTATAACAGAGGAGTTCAAGACAGGCTGCCCATGGGAACTCCTATACGCAGACCACCTGACACTCATAGCGGAATCAATGGCCGAGCTAGAGAAGAAATTCCAAACATGGAAGCACGGCCTAGAGTCAAAAGGACTTAAAATTAACCTGGCTAAGACCAAAGTACTAGTTTGTAGGAAAGAAAACAAGGCGGCGGTCCCTTCTGGGAAATGGTCGTGCTCGGTGTGTAGGAAAGGCGTAGGTAGAAACTCCATTTTATGTCCTAAATGCAAAGCATGGGTGCATAAAAGATGTAGTGGGATCACAGGTAAGCTAACTAAGAACATAGATTTTACATGTGGCCGGTGTTCTGGTGCAATAAGTAGCAGCAAGTGCCCACAAAATACTAGCTCTTTCAATTGCGCAGAGGGTTCTATAGAAATAGTGGACAGCTTCCGTTACCTGGGCGATAAAATCAGCAGTGGGGAGGGTGCTCTGAAAGTACTGTAGCTAGAGTCAGAACTGGTTGGAAAAAGTTCAGAGAGCTTATACCACTATTAGCTGCTAAAGGGTTCTCCCTAAAAATGAAAGGCAGGTTGTACGATGCCTGCATACGAACAGCAATGTTGCATGGCAGTGAGACCTGGGCATTGTGTGCAGAGGATATACGCAGACTAGAGAGGAACGAAGCTTGCATGCTCCGCTGGATGTGTAACAGTAATATACGTGAACGGCAAAGCATAAACGAACTAAGGAAAAAATTAGAGATAAGAGGGATCAGATGTTGTTTACTCGAGAGAAGGCTACGTTGGTATGGACACGTGATGCGCATGAAAGTCGATAGCTGTATAACAAAGTGCAGGGCAATAAAGATAGACGGTAGTCACGGAATAGGCAGACCTAGAAAAACCTGGGACGAGCTGATAAACTCCGACATCACACACTTACACCTCTCCAAGACAATGTCACTGGACCGAGACCTTTGGCGGTACTCAGTAACAGAGAAGACCCGCCTTACCTAAATATATAGTAAAACCTACTCCAGCCAGTAGGCATCTCTAACAAAATACACCCCGTCCCACCCCCCACCCCCACCCCATCCACACCACCCCGTTCTATGTAAAGTTATGTTGGTGCCGCGCCATCGAGGCCGAAACAAATGAGATCGTGTAGGTGTCACGACAAAAAAACACACAGTCCACGCTGTAATGTGGCCGTGTAGGCAACACGGTAAAAACCTCCCAGACCCACACTGTAAATGTGGTTGGTGTTAGGAAGGGCATCCAACTGTAGAAAACCTGCCAGACAGTCCTATGCGAGCAAGACAATCACTCTTGCCTCAAGTGGGACTACCCCCGTCCAAACCCATGCAAGCGTGGAACACGGACGTTAAACGTTGATGATGATGATGATGATGATGATATATATATTCATATATATATATATATATATATATATTCATATATATATATATATATATATATATATATATATATATATATATATATATATATTCATATATATATATATATTCATATATATATATGTATATATATATATTCATATATATATATATATATATATTCATATATATATATGTATATATATGTGGATGTACACTTTTAACTTAATTGAATATATATATATATATATATATATATATATGTATATATATATATTCATATATATATATATATATATATTCAATTAAGTTAAAAGTGTACATCCACATATGTATACTGAAATACTAGTATGCATATAAATACACACACGTATACATATGTACATGTACCGAGTTTTTCACTGGACACTTTACTGTGAGTGTCCAGCTAGTCTGTATGTAACCAAACAGACAAACCGGTTTTTAGAGTCATACGGGTTTTCAAGGAAACAACTTTCCTCTATTCTCCAGAGAGCCAGACAGGAATATTGGACTAGTTTCGATGTTATTACATCTCATCAGCAACATACACCCATCCTCCGGCTTCTCTAGAGAATCGTAAAAGCACATATCGCCATATGCTTTTTCTATGAAAATTAGTAGCGGGCAGACTAACTTGCACAGAACGTGAGCACGCACCGGCCCAGCGGAAACGATAAAAACAAATAACGAAACGAAATTAAATTTCGTTTCGTTTGTAACTCACTTTTGTATGACTGACGCTTAAACAATTAAGTTAAAAGTGTACATCCACATATGTATACTGAAATACTAGTATGCATATAAATACACACACGTATACATATGTACATGTACCGAGTTTTTCACTGGACACTTTACTGTGAGTGTCCAGCTAGTCTGTATGTAACCAAACAGACAAACCGGTTTTTAGAGTCATACGGGTTTTCAAGGAAACAACTTTCCTCTATTCTCCAGAGAGCCAGACAGGAATATTGGACTAGTTTCGATGTTATTACATCTCATCAGCAACATACACCCATCCTCCGGCTTCTCTAGAGAATCGTAAAAGCACATATCGCCATATGCTTTTTCTATGAAAATTAGTAGCGGGCAGACTAACTTGCACAGAACGTGAGCACGCACCGGCCCAGCGGAAACGATAAAAACAAATAACGAAACGAAATTAAATTTCGTTTCGTTTGTAACTCACTTTTGTATGACTGACGCTTAAACAATTAAGTTAAAAGTGTACATCCACATATGTATACTGAAATACTAGTATGCATATAAATACACACACGTATACATATGTACATGTACCGAGCTTTTCACTGGACACTTTGCTGTGAGTGTCCAGCTAGTCTGTATGTAACCAAACAGACAAACCGGTTTTTAGAGTCATACGGGTTTTCAAGGAAACACCTTTCCTCTATTCTCTAGAGAGCCAGACAGGAATATTGGACTAGTTTCGATGTTATTACATCTCATCAGCAACATACACCCATCCTCCGGCTTCTCTAGAGAATCGTAAAAGCACATATCGCCATATGCTTTTTCTATGAAAATTAGTAGCGGGCAGACTAACTTGCACAGAACTTAATTGTTTAAGCGTCAGTCATACAAAAGTGAGTTACAAACGAAACGAAATTTAATTTCGTTTCGTTATTTGTTTTTATATATATTCATATATATATATATATATATATATTCATATATATATATATATATATATTCATATATATATATATATATATATTCATATATATATATATATATATATTCATATATATATATATATATATATTCATATATATATATATATATATATTCATATATATATATATATATATATATATATATATTCATATATATATATATATACATATATATATTCATATATATATATATATACATATATATATATATATATATATATATATATATATATATATATATATATTCATATATATATATATATATATATATATATATATATATATATATATATATATATATATTCATATATATATATATATATATATATTTATATATATATATATATATATATATATATATATATTCATATATTTATATATATATATATATATATATATATATATATATTCATATATTTATATATATATATATATATATATATATATATATATATATATATATATATATTCATATATATATATATATATATATATATATATATATATATTCATATATATATATATATATATATATTCATATATATATATATATATATTCATATATATATATATATATATTCATATATATATATATATATTCATATATATATATATTCATATATATATATTGTTATATTTGGGGAGGGTCATATTTGCGTAATATTGCCAGAATTAATAACAGAACACACTCACTGGTTTGGTTGGTTTTAGCTTCTCGCTGTCTTTTATATATATATATATATCTGCGATCTAACTTACTCAGTCCTCAATGTTGCCATTGACTGACCGGCGGTCAAAAATAATACAGATACAATATAGACAAACACATATATATATAGTTTACATAATTTACATAAATCTTTCGTTGCACATCTGCAACATCGTCAGTGGTGTTATATTCATTGTTCCTCCTGTTGTGTTGTATGTCTACGCCATTTTTTTTGTTCAGTCTGTCTATATATTTATTTATTTATTTGCTTGTTTGTTTATCTTATTTTATTTTGTCTTCTTTGCGCATGCGTTTGCGTGTGTGTATAGTGTGATGTGTGACTAGTGTGTATAGTGTTGTGTCTGCTGGGTGACTAGTGTGTGTTTATGTGCTTGTGTATGTATTTATTTATCTTATTTTATTTTATTTAATTTACTTATTTATTTATACTTCTCTTAGGTCAGTGTTGTTTGTTTGGGTGTTGTTGTTGTTCCACTCATTCTTTCTGTTTAGCTTTGGTCTTCTAATTTCTATTTCACTGGCCTCTCTGATTTGCCTATCTGCTGGGTCATTCCTATGTTTAGATATTATTCTAATTTCTATGTTGTCTATGTTACCGTCGTGTTGTTGTCTAGCATGTTCGTATAGTACTGACCCGTTTTTTCGTCCTTTTAGTTCCCCCCAGTGTTGGTCTATCCTTTCACCTATGCTACGAGCTGTCTCACCTATGTATGTTGTTGTCGTGTTTCTGCAAGTACCCTCTGTACATCTTATGCTATAGACTACGTTTCTAGTTTTACAGTTTATCCGGGGGTTCACCTTACATATGATACATTTCCTATTGGTACAGTGGGTTTTCTTAAAAGGGTAGGTTTTGCTGATCAGGGATTTTATGGTGGTTCCTGGCTTTTCTACCACCTTTATTTTTAAGTGGGTCTTTCTCAGGGCCTTTCTACACTGGTTAGCTAATTTCCCTCCAGGGGTGGCGTCCACAAACATGACACTCTGATATCTCTGGTTGTCGTACCATGATGTGGCCTTCCCTATCTTATGTCTAGCCCTATCTAAGCTATTCCATGATTTGCTCCTGTATAGTGGGCAAATTCCTTTCATGTCCAGTTCTATGAGGGTCTTATACTTTTCCATGGCTCCTTCGTATACTCTGACTCTGTCTCTTTGGTTGTAGCCAGAGAACTGCATGCGGTTGATGAAGTGTTGGATGTGTCCTTCCATTTCTGTTGGGTCGCACATGCTGGACACATTCTTCATCACTCGTACCAAATCTGCGATCAGAATATTAAACTTAGCACTACTGGACATTGCTGAGTTTTTGAGTATCAGGTATTTGGAGGCCATGGGTTTAGCATAGTGTGAGTGGAGAATTTGGGCTCTCTCGTCTATAGTGTTAATCCAGAGTTCTGTGTCTAATACAGGTAGTCTATTGTTAGGGTGTTTGGAAGGGAAGTCTATAGTTACAGTTATACTCTGGTGTATGGAATTAGCTATCTGCTGGATGCTTTCCATCGTACTACGTTCTAAATCAAACTTGTTAGTGCTCTCTACTGGGGGTGTTCTTATAACTATATTGATATCGTCTACATAACGAGAGTACATGATGAGGTCTATGGAGCTTTCATTAAGGAGATCTTTAAGTCTCCTTTCCCACCATACCATGAAAAGGTTGGCAACATCACCAGCTATGCTGACGCCGATGGCTGCTCCCTCATTTTGGGTGTAGATTTTCTCATTGAACTTAAATATGTGGCCCTTTAGGGTAGTTTTGATACTAGCCCCTATTGCATGTGCGACCATTTTTCTTACCTGATCAGTGTTTTGGGGGGTCCGTATAGCTTTGGTCCACCCAATCCACCTTCCTATGGGAGTCTTTTTAGCCATTGAGGTTATGGTGGGGGGTCTACCTCTTATAGGTCTACTAGGGCAGAAACATCTAAGGTCATGGCTGTCTAGGTAGTCAGTGTCGTAGGTAAGTCTAAGTAGGAGGCCCAGTTCGTCTGTGTCGACGTCGCAGAACTCCACCTCACTCTCAATGATCATCTCCACACATCTTTTCACAGCAAAATCAATGTTAATGGATGGGTACAATGACACCACATCCATGCTGCCTATTATGCAGTTGGATAGGCTCCTGTTTTTGTTGCACTCACTGATTCTGCTGAGGAGGTCCTCTGTACTTTCACATACATCTGGGGACATCTTGATTATGGGGCGTATAACCATTGAGAGGAAGTAGGAGATCCTGTAGTTGCTAGCTATATTAGCTCCGCATACGGGTCTTGTTGGTGGCCCTGTTGTCGGGTCGTCGACTGTCTTGTGGTCTTTGCGGAGCCCATACAAGGGTGGTATGCCATTGTTAGACGCCTGGAAGTTGTTGGCAGTGCGTCTGCTTGGCTTTAGGATGTCAGTCCACATCATCATGTGAGCGTTGAGGATTTTTTCTCTCCCATCGTGTGTTAGTTGTGCAACTTCGCTCGTGTTGGTGATGTGGGGTTGCATTGCCTCGATGTAGTTCGGCATGCTATCTATTGACATCCTACCGGACTTATCTGTGGGTAGACACACTACCTCACCATCCCTTGTGCGCTGCTTGAGGCTAACCAAGCCTTCTACAGGTTTTATCCCAAGTTGTTGGGCCTCTGGTATGCTCTGTCTCATAGTGTACCTGTCTACTACTTGTCTAATCTTATTTCTAGCTATGGTGAACTGTGCCTCCGTCTCGTCATCTATTTGCTGTGGTATGCAAACTCTTTTATGAAAGGGTAACCTCGTAGGATAGATATTACCCATCTTATATGTTTTGTCAGCTGGGTTGAAAAATAGTTTCTCTAAGGGGTTTTCGTTATTTCTATCGTCATAGTTGTGTGTGTTGCTATTATTGTTATCATGGTGGTTGTTGTTGTTTCTATCATTAGCATTAATATTATTATTGTTATGATTGCTAGATGTATTGTTGTTTACTTCACCGTTATTGTTGTTGTTGTTACTGCTATTTCTACTATAGCGAGGATACTGGGTGTATGAATGTAACAAAACGAGACATGGTTTGTGTATATAATATTTAATTAACGGTAGATAGAATACTTGACATGTCAAAGATAGATGTTAGAATGAAACAAAGTTAGTAGTTACCGTTTTGATTGCCAGGCAAACGCGGCTGGCAGAGGGCGCCTGGCTAAGGCCAGGCGCCTGTTGGCCAAATTAATGGCAGAGCCAAATGAGAGGCTCTTCGACCTGGTGCCGAAAAGGCAAAGAGAGGAAGGAAGCTTAAAGTTGTTAGTTTTATAGGGCTCTGACCGGAAGTCGCAGAAAGGGTTCCACCTCCCGTCTAGATCCCAATCAAAACAAGGGAGACAACCGCTACATAACCTCCCGCCAGAATTTTAGTGTATAAAAATCGAAATGAAAACATGTAGCAAGTTGGCGAGAATGTTGTAACAGGCATGAAAATTACGACAAAAGAATGTTTGGAAAAATCAATGATAGATATCAAGGTAGCCAACCGCTCTTGGCCAGAGAACGACTGGACATCCATCTATCCATCACCCAAAGATACAATGTAATAAAGTAAAAGTAATAGAAGAGCTCAAAGTTCAAAATATAGTTCACAGGTGTGCAATCACATGACAGCTGGAAAGAAAGTGCGTTCCAGAGAATGAATGCAGGTGGTTTCTGTTCTGTGGTATATCGTGAAATTTCCAACCTCCGAATGGATTTTCTCACAGGAAGAGTGCTGCAAAAATAAATTCTCTGGCTTTGGTGAAGCTGTGTTGATGTATTGCTGTTGCTGTTATATTGCTGTTGCTGCTGCTGTTGTCTCGCTGAGTGAGCGTATTCGGTGTTTAAAATCACAGTAAAAAAATTTTTTTTTAGAAAAAAATGAGTTGCGCAAAGTGCTAGAAATAGCAGCCGAAGTTGATGGTCGATGTTGAGAATGCGTTGACCTGGAAGGGTCAAGAGGCCAGCGACCAGAGAAATAAGCATTCTTAATAAATGCGCGGTTATCAACGGTAAATTTACATTGTAAATTTATAAACCGGCAAATAGAAGAATATAGCTTAAGGCTGAAGAATCCCTGGTGATAAATGGCGTGCGGCTGTCTGTGAGTAGAGACATCTCAGTGAATCGAGAATTTATGCTGCCTACACGTGCCAATACAAGGTTGAAAAAAAAATATTTCTAACGCGCGAGAAAATGATAGTGCAATTTTGAAAGTGACAATGATGAAAAAGAAAGGCTTCAATCAGCATAATCATTGGTGTGAACTTTTGAAAAAAACAAAAAACTTGAACGATGAAGAAAACGATGAACAAAAGGCAATGGTTCATCGAAAATAAATGTTCCTGTTGAAATGTTTTTTAAAGAATATCAAATTTCTTTTTTTTTTTTTTGTGTTTTGAAAGAGTTCGTTGTAAGAAACGAGAAACATATATATATATCGTGAAATGTTTTTTTTGTTTTGAAAGTGTTCGTTGTAAGAAACGAGAAACATATATATATATTGGTGAAATGCGACAGTTAATTGATGCGTGAGAGAAAAAGTATGTCTGTGCGAATTCCACATGTGCGTGTGTGCGTGTCCTTGAGTATTTTCATAGTTTGTCGCTAAATTTGCTGTGTATTCGTAATGTTACTCACAAAACCAGATGTGCTATTTTTTTCTTTTTTTGGGGGTGACCACTTATAGCGATGAACGGCTGCGTGTTCGTATCACGCCGGGGTCACCAATATAGCGAGGATACTGGGTGTATGAATGTAACAAAACGAGACATGGTTTGTGTATATAATATTTAATTAACGGTAGATAGAATACTTGACATGTCAAAGATAGATGTTAGAATGAAACAAAGTTAGTAGTTACCGTTTTGATTGCCAGGCAAACGCGGCTGGCAGAGGGCACCTGGCTAAGGCCAGGCGCCTGTTGGCCAAATTAATGGCAGAGCCAAATGAGAGGCTCTTCGACCTGGTGCCGAAAAGGCAAAGAGAGGAAGGAAGCTTAAAGTTGTTAGTTTTATAGGGCTCTGACCGGAAGTCGCAGAAAGGGTTCCACCTCCCGTCTAGATCCCAATCAAAACAAGGGAGACAACCGCTACACTACCATTGTGGTTGTTACTATTATTATGTTTCTTGTTTTTGTTGATGTTGCTACATGTACTATTTCCATTATTACCACTGTGGTTATTGTTGTTGTTGTTGTTCGTATTGTTACCGTTATTACTACTGTGGTCACTGTTGCTGTGTCTGTGGTTAACGTTTCTATTATTATTATTATTGTGGTTGTTGTTGTTCTGTCTATCGCTAGTATTATTACCATTATCACTATTTCTCACTTTCCTGCCATTGTTATGGTTATGGCTGTTATTTCTATACCCAGAGTTATTGTTTATATTACTACTACCGTTATTATTGTTGTTGTTGTTTACCTTTGCATTCCAACGTATTTTTGTGAAACACTTTTCCAGCTCCGTTTTGCATTCCATAGGGTTAATCTTTTTGTAGATGGCAAATTTTGGTGGTAACTTTAGGATTTGTTGTTCTTGTTCACTGATTAAACACCCTAACAATAGACTACCTGTATTAGACACAGAACTCTGGATTAACACTATAGACGAGAGAGCCCAAATTCTCCACTCACACTATGCTAAACCCATGGCCTCCAAATACCTGATACTCAAAAACTCAGCAATGTCCAGTAGTGCTAAGTTTAATATTCTGATCGCAGATTTGGTACGAGTGATGAAGAATGTGTCCAGCATGTGCGACCCAACAGAAATGGAAGGACACATCCAACACTTCATCAACCGCATGCAGTTCTCTGGCTACAACCAAAGAGACAGAGTCAGAGTATACGAAGGAGCCATGGAAAAGTATAAGACCCTCATAGAACTGGACATGAAAGGAATTTGCCCACTATACAGGAGCAAATCATGGAATAGCTTAGATAGGGCTAGACATAAGATAGGGAAGGCCACATCATGGTACGACAACCAGAGATATCAGAGTGTCATGTTTGTGGACGCCACCCCTGGAGGGAAATTAGCTAACCAGTGTAGAAAGGCCCTGAGAAAGACCCACTTAAAAATAAAGGTGGTAGAAAAGCCAGGAACCACCATAAAATCCCTGATCAGCAAAACCTACCCTTTTAAGAAAACCCACTGTACCAATAGGAAATGTATCATATGTAAGGTGAACCCCCGGATAAACTGTAAAACTAGAAACGTAGTCTATAGCATAAGATGTACAGAGGGTACTTGCAGAAACACGACAACAACATACATAGGTGAGACAGCTCGTAGCATAGGTGAAAGGATAGACCAACACTGGGGGGAACTAAAAGGACGAAAAAACGGGTCAGTACTATACGAACATGCTAGACAACAACACGACGGTAACATAGACAACATAGAAATTAGAATAATATCTAAACATAGGAATGACCCAGCAGATAGGCAAATCAGAGAGGCCAGTGAAATAGAAATTAGAAGACCAAAGCTAAACAGAAAGAATGAGTGGAACAACAACAACACCCAAACAAACAACACTGACCTAAGAGAAGTATAAATAAATAAGTAAATTAAATAAAATAAAATAAGATAAATAAATACATACACAAGCACATAAACACACACTAGTCACCCAGCAGACACAACACTATACACACTAGTCACACATCACACTATACACACACGCAAACGCATGCGCAAAGAAGACAAAATAAAATAAGATAAACAAACAAGCAAATAAATAAATAAATATATAGACAGACTGAACAAAAAAAATGGCGTAGACATACAACACAACAGGAGGAACAATGAATATAACACCACTGACGATGTTGCAGATGTGCAACGAAAGATTTATGTAAATTATGTAAACTATATATATATGTGTTTGTCTATATTGTATCTGTAT
>OZ024740.1:61796957-62064457 GCA_964016885.1 Eledone cirrhosa | reverse complement strand
TATATATATACACATACACACGCACACATACATATATACATACACACATATATATACATAGACATATATATACACACATATATATACATACATATACATACATATATATATATACATATATATATATATACAATCATACACACTTATTTACATGCGCACATATGTATTTTTATACTCACATACAAACACCCAAACATAATACCTACTTACATACACATACATACATCCACGCTTACAAATACAAATAATTATAGGGGGGGGGGATTAAAATTATTAGTGGGAAATAGTAAATATAGGTTTCAAGGAACATAGAATATTAATCTGCATATAGATCATAATATGTGTTTACATAGTAGTTTCAGTATTAGGAAATGTAAGAAAGAAGGCAAATTTATGCATTTTAATATAAGTATACTATTAATTATAGGTTAACTAAATTAAAAATAGTTAATATATTGATTTCTAAGGTGTATACTACTTAGGTTTATAATATTTGAAGCGGAATTTTGAAGTTAAACAGTAGTAGAGTATTAATTATAGCATAACTAAATTAAAAATATTAACATTATGGTATCAATATTAGGAAATGAATTTAGTAATAGGGACAACCAAATCAAGTATTTCATCGGTAGTAGAATATAAATTATAGGTTAACTAAATTAAAAATTATATATTAATTTCTATAGTATATGTTAATTAGGTTTATAATAATTAAAACAGATTTTGTATTTTATCTATAGTAGAATATAATTATAGGTTAACAAAAATTAAAATTAATATATATATATATATATATATATATATATATATATATATATATATATATATATATATATATTTAATTGTAAAGAATATATTAATTAGGTATATATTTATAAATTTATCTCGGTTTATGATTACATGATATTCTGCAATCTATCTGTATTAGAATTTTAATTTTAAGCTAATTAAATTAAAATTATAGGTTAGCTAAATTAAAATTAATTTATAAATAAATTTCTAAATTGTACATTAATTAGGTTTATAATATTAAAAAATATCTCTCTGTTATTGATTACACGATATTTTGTTATATTTCATCTGTAAAGGAATTTTAATAAAAGGTTAAATAAACTAAAATTAATCTATAAATTAATTTACAAAGTATATATTAATTATGTTAATAATATTTAAAAGTTTTTCACAATTTATGATTACACAATATTTTTTAATCTCATCTGTAGTAGAATTTAATTAAATTAAATTTATAGGTTAACTACATTTAAATTAAATTATATATTAATTTCTAAAATATATATTATTAATTAGGTTTATAATATTTAAATGTTTTTCTCAGTTTATGATTACACGATATAATTAATTCCTGTCGCTTATTTAATAGGATATCCTTAGATTTCATTATTTCAAATAGTTCTTGGGAACATAATCTACATTCATTTCTATTATTTCGATAAGGGGTGGCTCTTTTGAGCACACTCCAGGTCATATCATATTCTATATTCTTATTTCTATAACTATTAATTTTTTCTGCTAGAGATGTTGTATTAGCCATGGGTTCAAGCGATTCTGCCCAAATTACTGATCTTGTGGGCCTCTTTCTTATTTTCAACATAAATGCTTCCTTTCCCCACCTTAAAGGTGGTTTATATCGTGATGACTGTCTTCTTCTTTCCAACAACCTTAACCTCTCAGAAATAGAAAAAAACAAAAAGCTTATTAGAACCTTCCTTAAAGACTATTATAGTCTTCATATTACTTTTGAAAACACAAGTAAAGTAGTTAATTTCCTAGATATAACTTTAGACTTAGCTACGGGTATCTACCAACCTTACCATAAACCCAACCAAAACTTACACTACATACACTCACAATCTAATCACCCTAAATCTATCCTTAAAAACCTTGCATATAATATATCACTTAGAATTTCTAACCTTTCGTCTAACCAAGATGTATTTGATAAAAATGCGACCTTCTATAACGAAGCTCTAGATAGAAGTGGCCACAAAAATAGATTAGAATATATACCTTCTACTAAAAATACTATAAACATACAACCTAATATTACCAACAAACACCAAATGAAAAGTACACACCTAAATGCCACCCACACTATACCCCAAAATACCAACAACTCCTCTAATATAAAGTATAGTAACTCTCAAAAAACTACTCATCATACAACTCTAATAAATGTTAATAATAAAACTCTTAATAAACAAGATAAAACACCTAAATCAATAAATCTAACTAAAAATGTGCGTGGTGGGGTCATTAACATTAATCCTCCTAGTAAACATCACGATACAACCTATAAAAATAATAAACAACATAGAAACCGTAATAGACGAGTTACTTGGTATAATGCTCCATTTAATTTACAAATTAAGGATAATATTGCTAAACAATTTTTTTATATCCTAGAGAAAAACTTCCCGCCAAACCACAAATACCATCAAATCTTAAATAGGTCAACAGTTAAATTCTCATACTCAACAACCAAAAACATAAAACAAAATATAAGTGCCTATAATGCATATAAATGTAAAAATACCATAAGTATACCACCAATACATCAAACTAACCATAATATCTCCTCAAATACAGAATTAACGAAAGGTTGTAACTGTAGAAACAAAGCAAACTGCCCATTAAAAGGAAATTGTCTTGTTAACAACATAGTTTATAAATGTAAAGTTAAAACTAAAGATTCTATTTGCTCATATATAGGAGCTACTTCTAACAATTTTAAGGTAAGGTTTAATACCCACAAACATAGTTTTAAAAATGCCCCACTGGCTAATACAACATCTCTAGCAGAAAAAATTAATAGTTATAGAAATAAGAATATAGAATATGATATGACCTGGAGTGTGCTCAAAAGAGCCACCCCTTATCAAAATAATAGAAATGAATGTAGATTATATTCCCAAGAACTATTTGAAATAATGAAATCTAAGGATATCCTATTAAATAAGCGACAGGAATTAATTATATCGTGTAATCATAAACTGAGAAAAATATTTAAATATTATAAACCTAATTAATAATATATATTTTAGAAATTAATATATAATTTAATTTAAATGTAGTTAACCTATAAATTTAATTTAATTAAATTCTACTACAGATGAGATTAAAAAATATTGTGTAATCATAAATTGTGAAAAACTTTTAAATATTATTAACATAATTAATATATACTTTGTAAATTAATTTATAGATTAATTTTAGTTTATTTAACCTTTTATTAAAATTCATTTACAGATGAAATATAACAAAATATTGTGTAATCAATAACAGAGAGATATTTTTTAATATTATAAACCTAATTAATGTACAATTTAGAAATTTATTTATAAATTAATTTTAATTTAGTTAACCTATAATTTTAATTTAATTAGCTTAAAATTAAAATTCTAATACAGATAGATTGCAGAATATCATGTAATCATAAACCGAGATAAATTTATAAATATATACCTAATTAATATATTCTTTACAATTAAATATATATATATATATATATATATATATATATATATATATATATATATATATATATATATATATATTAATTTTAATTTTTGTTAACCTATAATTATATTCTACTATAGATAAAATACAAAATCTGTTTTAATTATTATAAACCTAATTAACATATACTATAGAAATTAATATATAATTTTTAATTTAGTTAACCTATAATTTATATTCTACTACCGATGAAATACTTGATTTGGTTGTCCCTATTACTAAATTCATTTCCTAATATTGATACCATAATGTTAATATTTTTAATTTAGTTATGCTATAATTAATACTCTACTACTGTTTAACTTCAAAATTCCGCTTCAAATATTATAAACCTAAGTAGTATACACCTTAGAAATCAATATATTAACTATTTTTAATTTAGTTAACCTATAATTAATAGTATACTTATATTAAAATGCATAATTTTGCCTTCTTTCTTACATTTCCTAATACTGAAACTACTATGTAAACACATATTATGATCTATATGCAGATTAATATTCTATGTTCCTTGAAACCTATATTTACTATTTCCCACTAATAATTTTAATCCCCCCCCCTATAATTATTTGTATTTGTAAGCGTGGATGTATGTATGTGTATGTAAGTAGGTATGTATGTTTGGGTGTTTGTATGTGAGTATAAAAATACATATGTGCGCATGTAAATAAGTGTGTATGATTGTATATATATATATATGTATATATAGATATGTATGTATATGTATGTATATGTATGTATATATATGTGTGTATATATATGTCTATGTATATATATGTGTGTATGTATATATGTATGTGTGCGTGTGTATGTGTATATATATATATTTGTAGAGATGTGTGTATGTATATATATATATATATGTGTGTATATGTATATATGTGTATATATATATATATATATATGTGTATGTATATGTGTGTGTGTATATATATTTATGTGTATGTATATATCTATATATATATATATATATATATATATGTATATGTATATGTGTGTATGTATATCTCTTTATTTATGTATGTCTGAGTTGTGTGAGTGTGTGGTTGTATGTGTATATACATACATGGATATGTGTGTGTGTGTTTATATATACGTATATATATGTGTGAGTGTGTGTATATGTGTGTGCGTGTATGTGTATATATATGTATATATGTGTGTATATATGTGTATATATATATGTGTGTGTATATGTATATGTATGTATGTGTGTATATGTATGTACATATATGTCATCATCATCATCATCACCGTTTTACGTCCGTTCTTCCACGCTAGCATGGGTTAGACGGGTTGTCCTGTTGTGGGCAGTGTCTGGTCGGCTGACCATGCCTTGCTCATACAGGAACTGATCTGGCTTGATTTCTACAGCTGGATGCCCTTCCTAACACCAACCTCATTTACAGTGAGTGCTGGGTGCTTTTTCGTGGCGCCTACACGTCCACTTTACAGTGTGGGCTGGGTGCTTTTTTGCCGTGGCACCTCCACGACCACCTTGCGGTGGGGGGGGGGGCATATTGTTTATATGCTTCAGCATGTACCCATGGGAGGTCGGGTACCCTGTATTACTGCGTGACGCCAGAAGTCACGGTCGTGTGTCATTGACTTTGAGAGGTGTAGTTGGGTAAGGTCGGCTTTTATCACCTCATCCCAAGTCATCTTGGGTCTCCCCACTCCGCGGTTTCCATCAACTTCTAGTGCTCTGCACCTTTTTATGCAGCTGTCATCCTTCATACGCATCACATGTCCATACCAGCGTAACCGCCTCTCCTGCACGCAGCATTTGATTCCTCTTATGCTCAGTCTCTCTCTCAATTCATTTATGCTTTGTCGTTCACGTATATTACTGTTACACATCCATCGGAGCATGCAGGCTTCGTTTCTCTCTACTCTACGTAAGTCTTCCACCTTCAGCGCCCAGGTCTCACTACCATGCAACATCGCTGTTCGGATACACGCATCATACAGTCTGCCTTTCATTCTGAGGGAGAAGCCTTTTGCAGCTAGCAGTGGTAGTAGTTCCCTAAACTTCTTCCATCCCGTTCTTACCCTAGTTATTGTACTTTCTGAGCACCCACCTCCGTTGCTAATTCGGTCACCTAGGTAGCAGAAGCTGTCTACTGTTTCTACAGGGCCCTCCCAGAGATTGGTGGTACTTGTTTCCTGTGGCTGTTTGCTTGCTGTTTCAGCACAGCTGCTGCATGTGAATCCTACATTCTTAATTAAGCTTCCTGAGATCCCGCTACATCTCTTGTGTACCCATTGTTTGCATTTGGGGCAAAGAATGGAGTTCCTACCTACACCTTTCCTACATACTGAGCAAGGCCATTTCCCTGAGGGGATCTGGGTTCTGTTTTCTCGTCTACTTATAAGGACCTTAGTCTTTGTCATGTTGACTTTGAGGCCCTTTCTCTCTAGTCCCTGCTTCCAGGTTTGGAATTTATTCTCTAGTTCTACCATAGATTCAGCTATGAGTGCGAGGTCATCAGCATACAGGAGTTCCCATGGGCATCCGGTCTTAAACTCCTCCGTTATTGCCTGCAGGACTATGATGAACAGGAGAGGGCTAAGAACAGAGCCCTGGTGGACCCCAACCTGTACGCTAAATTCCTCGCTATACTCATTGCCAATCCTAACTTTGCTGACTGCTCCCCTATACATGGCTTGTACCGCTTTCACAAGCCATTCATCTACTCCTAGTTTTCTAAGAGCCCACCAGATTACTGCACGTGGAACTCTGTCAAAGGCTTTCTCAAGGTCGACAAATGCCAAGTAGAGTGGCTTACTTTTAGCTAGGTACTTTTCCTGTAATTGCCTCACAAGGAAGAGCGCATCAGTGGTGCCTTTCCCTGGAACAAACCCAAATTGCATCTTGTCTATATTCACCCGGTCCCTAATCAGCTGTGCTATAACTCTTTCTGTTACTTTCATGACCTGGTCCATCAACTTTATACCTCTATAGTTTCCTCTATCTAGTGCATCGCCTTTACCTTTGTAGCAGTTGACAATGATGCTACTGCACCAATCTTTTGGTATGGCCCCCTCTAGTATTACCTGGTTAACGATACGTGTGGTTATAGTGTGACCTACAGACCCAGATGCCTTCAGCATCTCGGCAGCTATACCCGATGGACCGGTTGCCTTCCCTATCTTCATATCTCTGATTGCCTTACTTACTATGCTGCCGCTGACTTGTACTGCTGGTCCCTCTATAGGGTCTACGTGGGGTAGGGTCTCTTCTTCCCATGCATTCTCCTCATTTAGTAATCTATCATAATGACTCTTCCATGCATCTTTCTTCTCAGCACTTGTGAGGGCAAGCTCACCTTTATCATTCCGGATACACTTCTCTCCAATGACATCACAACTATCTCTGACACACTGCCTCGCAATCTTGAATACCTCCTGTTTCTGGTCCTCACGTTGTAAAACATGCTTGAATTTTCTATCCTCTGCTTCCCTCCTAGCTAAGTATACTTGTCGCCTAGCTTCCCTCTTGGTCTCTATGTAATGTACCCTGCTCCCCCCGTTCTTCCATTCTTTCCATGCCTGTCTCTTGGCCTTGACTGCTTCATCTACCTTATTGTTCCACCACCAAGTCACTCTCCTCCTGCTTGACGTCTTACTCCAGCCACAAACCTCATCCGTCGCCTCTAGTAAGTTATTTTTTAGGAACTCCCAGTTCTCTTCTACGTTAAATGTCTCTATCTGTTCTTCTTTACTGTCGTAGGCGTTGAGTAAAATATCTTTAAATCTGTTACTGGTTGAGGGGACTTTCAGCTTCCAGATCTTTCTTCTCCAGGTTGGCCTCTGTTTCAGGGCTCGTCTAGTTCTGACCGTGAGGTCGCTGACAACTAAGCTATGTTGGGATGTACATTCCTCACTAGGGAAGGCTTTTGTGTTTACGACCGTCCATCTGTCACGTCCTCTGATGAGGATAAAATCTAACTGACTAGAGTGCTCCCCTGATCTATAGGTGATCAGGTGGTTGTCGGGTTTTTTAAAGTTTGTGTTACATATCGACATGTCATTGGCGTCGCAGAATTCTAGAAGTCTGAATCCTTCCTCATTCCTTGTGCCAACTCCATGGCCTCCATGTACTCTATTGAAGCCGTCGCAGTGTTTACCTACGTGTCCGTTAAAATCTCCTGCAATGATTAGGAAGTCCTTGTCGTCTGTTAGAGCAGTAGTGTGTATTAGGGACTCGTAAAACCTATCCTTAAGTTCGTCTGGCAGCCCCGATTGGGGTGCGTAAGCTGATATTATTGTGGTAATTGTCTTATTCAGGACTAGTCTGAGTTTAATGATTCTTGCATTTACCCTGTACACTGAGATTACTTTATCTACCCACTTGTCAGCTAATAGTATACCTACACCACCCATCCCATCGTCATTTCCCAGCCAGAAAAATTTGTAGCACTGGCTTTTTCCTACAAGGACTCTAGCAGACCCTCCTCTCCATCTAGTCTCTTGCACACAGCATACATCAACTTCCTTTCGCTCTAGCATTTCTACGATTTCTCCTGCTCTTCCTTTCATTGAGCCTACATTGATGGTACCAACTCGGAGTTTTGGGCATTTGTCGACACTCGTAGGGGAGGGTCTCTGGGTTGGCGCTTCACGTGGGTGCTTGGTAGCTCGCAGATTCATATTTCATCTATTGATTCAGAGTTGCTCGTGTATTCCCAGCTCATCCATCCATAACGGTGGGAAAATTGAGGGCTAGTAGGACAGTGGTGGTGGGGTAATGGCAGGGTGTGTTGGGATGCGCCAGAGGAGGAGAGAGTTAGTTAGGCAGGTAGCAGCAGCAGCAGTGGAAATGGCATGCTAGGTTTGATTGGTCGAATAGACTATGGTGGTGTGTGGGGGTGGGGGGGAGGGAAATTGTGAGGTAGGAACTGAGGGTCGCATGGTAAATATCCAAGTTAATACTACATCAGTAAAATTAACAATAATAACGTCATGAAAAAAGCTACTAAGAGAAACCCTCGAAAGTTTATCGCTAATACAGCAGGGAAAATTTAACGCTAATACAGCAGGGAACATCATAATATTAACGACATGAAAAAGCTACTAAGAGAAACCCTCGAAAATTTATCGCTAATACAGCAGGGAAAATTTAACGCTAATACAGCAGGGAACATCATAATATTAACGACAATATGTAGGCTAAAATACCTTCGTAGATTAGGTGGATGGCTGGCTGGGAAAATTTGAATCAGCTCTAGTGGTACATTTTAGCAGAGAAGAATGGCAAAGTGTCTTATCTCTTCAATATTTTCAGATTGAATGAATTAGGTTAAAGACAGGGTAGTAAGCCTTAAAGAAGTGCATAGAGGGGGGGGGGGGTAGGAACTGAGAGAAATACAATAGGATTAGAATACCGCATGGTAAATATCCAAGTTAATAAGTTAATACTACATCAGTAAAATTAACAATAATAACGTCATGAAAAAAGCTACTAAGAGAAACCCTCGAAAATTTATCGCTAATACAGCAGGGAAAATTTAACGCTAATACAGCAGGGAACATCATAATATTAACGACATGAAAAAGCTACTAAGAGAAACCCTCGAAAATTTATCGCTAATACAGCAGGGAAAATTTAACGCTAATACAGCAGGGAACATCATAATATTAACGACAATATGTAGGCTAAAATACCTTCGTAGATTAGGTGGATGGCTGGCTGGGAAAATTTGAATCAGCTCTAGTGGTACATTTTAGCAGAGAAGAATGGCAAAGTGTCTTATCTCTTCAATATTTTCAGATTGAATGAATTAGGTTAAAGACAGGGTAGTAAGCCTTAAAGAAGTGCATAGAGGGGGGGGGGGTAGGAACTGAGAGAGATACAATAGGATTAGAATACCGCATGGTAAATATCCAAGTTAATAAGTTAATACTACATCAGTAAAATTAACAATAATAACGTCATGAAAAAAGCTACTAAGAGAAACCCTCGAAAATTTATCGCTAATACAGCAGGGAAAATTTAACGCTAATATGTTTATATATATATATATATGTGTTGAGAATATATGTATATATATATGTGTGTGTATGCATGTGTGTCTATGTATTTATATATGTATGTGTATGTGTCTCTATGTATATGTGTATGTATGTATGCGTGTGTATATGTATGTATATGTATGTGTGTATATATATATATATGTATATATATATGTATATATATATATATATATATATATATGTATATCGGTGTGTATTTTATGTATGAGTATATATTTTATTTGTTTATTTTTTTAATTTATTTCTTTTTATTTCTAAATTTATAGATACATTTTATAAATAGGCAGTTCCCTGACACCCACAGTAATTACTGACCCCCTTCACCATCTTCTGCATATGGATGTAAAAGTGTATGTGGCAGTGTTTTTGTGTGTGTGTCTTAATATCCATGTAGTTATAATAATAATATATATAGGCAGACCTAGAAAAACATGGGATGAGCTGATAAACTCCGACCTCACACACTTACACCTCTCCAAGACAATGTCACTGGACCGTGACCTTTGGCGGTACTCAGTAACAGAGAAGACCCGCCTTGCCAGTAGGCATCTCTAACAAAATACACCCCGTCCCGCCACCCCCCCACCCCATCCACACCACCCCGTTCTATTTAAAGTTATGTTGGTGCCGCGCCATCCAGGCCGAAACAAATGAGATCGTGTAGGTGTCACGACAAAAAAACACACAGTCCACGCTGTAATGTGGCCGTGTAGGCAACACGGTAAAAACCTCCCAGACCCACACTGTAAATGTGGTTGGTGTTAGGAAGGGCATCCAACTGTAGAAAACCTGCCAGACAGTCCTATGCGAGCAAGACAATCACTCTTGCCTCAAGTGGGACTACCCCCGTCCAAACCCATGCAAGCGTGGAACACGGACGTTAAACGTTGATGATGATGATGATGATGATGACATGTGTGTGTGTGTGTGTGTGTGTGTTCGTGGGTATGTGTATGTTTATGTGTATATGCGCGTGAGTATGTGAATGTATGTATATGTGTGTGTATATATGAATGTGTATATATGTTTATATACGTATGTGTATTTTATCTGTAGATTATAAACATACAGAGACATTAGCCCTGAATTTTTGTATTTACATACATCTTTTCGACATGTGTATGCATGTGAACATATATTTTTATGCATATCTGTGAACGAAGTTACTTACATATATACACACACCTAACTGTATTTTCTTGATATATTTTTGTGTATTTCATTGGTCAATTTGAACTCTGTTCCCAAACAGACCTGTAATTTTGAATTGTTATTATTATCAATAAATATATTTCATTATTTATGAAGACGGCATATGTATGTGTTGGTATGTATGTTAGATTTGATAGTTTGTATAATTTTGTATAATTTTGTACATAGATCTGTTGAATATGCATGCCAATTCTAACACATATATGTCCTAGAAACGATCGTTAAATAATGAACTTTTTTTGTTTAATATAAGGAACTGTTTCATTGTTTTATTCATTATTTTTTAATACTTTATATATATATATATATATATATATATATTCACATATATATATATATATATATATATATATATATATATATATATATATATATATATATATTCACACATATATATATATATATATATATATATATATATATATATATATATATTCACACATATATATATATATATATATATATATATATATATATATATATATTCACACATATATATATATATATATATATATTCACACACATATATATATATATATATATATATATATATTCATATATATATATGATGATGATATATATTCATATATATATATATATATATATATATATATATATATATATATATATTCACATTTATATATATATATATATATATATATATATATATTCACATATATATATATATATATATATATATATATATATTCACATATATTAGCCGTCACAGAATTAGCCGTCGAAACGGCCTGAGCTCAGCTGTCGGGGTCTTACTGGTTCCTACTACCCACTCTACTACCCCAAGTATTGAGTACTTTGGTGCGTTATGGTCCACCTGGTTCCTTACCACATTTCCTTTGTTATATATATATATATATATATATATATATATATATATATATATATATATATATATATATATATATATATATTCACATATATATATATATATATATATATATATATATTCACATATATATATATATGAAAAAGGAGGCCTGGAAATGTCATTATGAGAGACTGATGAATGTGGAGAACGAATGGGAGAGAGAGAAATTACCCTTGGTAGATCCGACAGAGGGACCAGCTATTGAGATTGACGAATATAGGGTCCAAGAGGCGATTAGGGAAATGAAAAATGGTAAGGCTGCCGGACCATCGGGAATAGTTGCTGAGATGCTGAAGGCATCAGGGGACGCAGGCACTAAACTGGTTGCACGCATCATCAATCAGGCTATATATGGTGGTGTCATACCCAAAGACTGGTGCAGCAGTATTCTCATAAATTGCTACAAAGGTAAAGGGGATGCTTTGGAGAGGAGCAATTATAGGGGTATAAAACTGATAGATCAGGTTATGAAAGTGGCAGAAAGGATTTTAGCACAACTAATTAGAGAAAGGGTCAAACTAGATGAGATGCAGTTTGGTTTTGTGCCTGGGAAGAGTACAACAGATGCCCTCTTCTTGGTGAGACAATTGCAAGAGAGGTTCTTAGAGAAGAATAAGCCACTATACTTAGCCTTTGTTGACCTAGAGAAGGCCTTTGATAGGGTACCCCGATCTGTCATCTAGTGGTCCCTCAGGAAGCTAGGTGTTGAGGAATGGCTTGTGAGGACAGTGCAAACTTTGTACAGAGGTACTCTCAGTAAAGTCAGGGTAGGAATGGAGTTTAGTGAGGAATTCCAGATACAAGTAGGAGTACATCAGGGTTCGGTCCTCAGCCCGCTCTTGTTCATTATAGTCCTCCAAGCCATAACAGAGGAGTTTAAGACTGGCTGTCCATGGGAACTTCTCTATGCTGACGATCTGGTTCTTATAGCAGAATCAGTAGAGGAGCTAGAGAATAAATTCTGGCTATGGAAACAGCAGTTGGAAGCAAGAGGACTGAGAGTGAATCTAGCTAAGACAAAAGTGTTGATGAGTAGAAAAGAGGACAAAACCCTGATTCCGTCAGGGAAATGGCCATGTTCGATATGCAGAAAAGGAACTGGCATAAATTCTATAAAATGCACACAATGCAGATCCTGGGTACACAACAGATGTAGCGGGATAGCAGGCAAACTAACAGGTAGGGAGAAATATGTATGCAGTAGATGTACAGGAAAATTAGACAGTAGAAGTCGCACTGATAGACACATTTTTCAAATGCAAGAGGGCGCTATAGAAGTGGTGGATAGCTTCCGGTACCTAGGAGATCAGATTAGGGAGGAGGGTGTTCCGAGGCCATAGTATCTAGAATAAGGACGGGTTGGAAGAAGTTTAGGGAGCTGCTTCCTCTGTTGACGAAGAAGGGTTTCTCCCTGCGTACGAAAGGCCGGTTGTATGATGCCTGTGTGAGGAGCGCGATGCTGCATGGTAGTGAGACATGGGCAGCAACTGCAGAGGATATGCGACGGCTGGAGAGAAATGAGGCAAGCATGCTCCGTTGCATGTGCAGTGTAAATGTGCGTGAACGACCCAGCATAAATGTGTTGAGAGAGAAACTGTGTCTGAGAGGGATAGAATGTAGCGTACGGGAGAGGAGACTGAGGTGGTATGGACATGTGATGCGCATGGAGGATGACCGATGGGTGAAGAAGTGCCAGGAATTGCCAGTTGAGGGAAGACGTGGTAGAGGTAGACCACGAAAAACATGGGTGGAGGTGGTGAGAACAGACCTCAGATCATTGAAGCTCACGGTGGAGATGACGAGGGACCGTGACGAGTGGAGAGATGCTGTGCTGAATAAGACCCGTCCCACCCTTGCAAGCAGGGAAAAGCGGACGTAAAATGATGATGATGATGATATATATATATATTCAGTGGAAGCACATGGCTTAGTGGTTAGAGCATTGGGCTTGCAATCGAAAGGTTGTGCGTTCAATTCTCAGACCGGGTGATGTGTTGTTTCCTTGAGCAAGAAACTTTATTTCACATTGCTCCAGTTTACTCAGCTGTAGAAATGAGATGATAGGGACTGGGGTCCATATCATTCCACTGCAAAGTGGTTGTGGAGGTGCCACGGAAAAAAAGCACCCAGCACTCACTGTAAATGAGGTTGGTGTTAGGAAGGGCATCCGGCTGTAGAAATCAAGCCAGAATCAGTTCCCGTCCCACCCTTGCAAGCAGGGAAAAAGCGGACGTAAAATGAAATGATGATGATGAATGATGATTCACATTATATATATATATATGTATAAAGAAACAGTCAGTAAGGTTAGAATTAACAACGAATATAGTGAAGAGTTTAGCGTAAAAGTTGGCGTCCATCAGGGCTCTGTTCTTAGCCCCCTACTATTTATTATTGCCCTTCAGGCTATAACAGAGGAGTTCAAGACCGGCTGCCCATGGGAACTCCTATACGCAGATGATCTAACGCTCATAGCTGAATCAATGACCGAACTAGAGAAGAAATTCCAAACATGGAAGCACGGCCTAGAATCAAAAGGCCTTAAAATTAACCTGGCTAAGACTAAAGTTCTAGTTTGTAGGAAAGAAAATAAGGCGGCGGTCCCATCGGGGAAATGGCCATGCTCAGTGTGTAGGAAAGGCGTAGGTAGAAACTCCATTTTATGTCCCAAATGCAAAGTATGGGTGCATAAAAGATGTAGTGGGATCACAGGTAAGCTAACTAAGAACATAGATTTTACATGTGGCCGGTGCTCTGGTGCAATAAGTAGCAGCAAGTGCCCACAAAATACTAGCTCCTTCAACTGCGCAGAGGGTTCTATAGAAATAGTGGACAGCTTCCGTTATCTGGGTGACAAAATCAGCAGTGGGGGAGGGTGCTCTGAAAGTACAGTAGCTAGAGTCAGAACTGGATGGAAAAAGTTCAGAGAGCTTATACCACTATTAGCCGCTAGAGGGTTCTCCCTAAAAATGAAAGGCAGGTTATACGATGCCTGCATACGAACAGCAATGCTGCATGGCAGTGAGACCTGGGCATTGTGTGCAGAGGATATACGCAGACTAGAGAGGAACGAAGCTTGCATGCTCCGCTGGATGTGCAATAGTAATATACGTGAACGGCAAAGCATAAACGAACTAAGGAAAAAATTAGAAATAAGAGGGATCAGATGTTGTTTACTCGAGAGAAGGCTACGTTGGTACGGTCACGTGATGCGCATGAAAGACGACAGCTGTATAACAAAGTGCAGGGCAATAAAGATAGACGGTAGCCACGGAGTAGGCAGACCCAGAAAAACATGGGACGAGCTGATAAATTCCGACCTCACACGCTTACACCTCTCCAAGACAATGTCACTGGACCGAGACCTTTGGCGGTACTCAGTAATAGAGAAGACCCGCCTTACCTAAATACAAAGTAAAAACCTACTACAGTCAGTAGGCATCTCTATCAAAACACACCCCCGTCCCACCACCTCCACCCCACCCACACCGCCCCTTTCAATGTAAAGTTATGTTGGTCCCACAACATCCAGGCCGAAACAAATGAGATCGTGTAGGTGTCACGACAAAAAACACACAGTCCACGCTGTAAATGTGGCCGTGTAGGCAACACGGTAAAAACCTCCCAGCCCCACACTGTAAATGTGGTTGGTGTTAGGAAGGGCATCCAACTGTAGAAAGCCCGCCAGACAGTCCACGCTGTAATGTGGCCGTGTAGGCAACACGGTAAAAACCTCCCAGCCCCACACTGTAAATGTGGTTGGTGTTAGGAAGGGCATCCAACTGTAGAAAACCCGCCAGACAGTCCTATGCGAGCAAGACAACCACTCTTGCCTCAAGTGGGAAAACCCCCGTCCAAACCCATGCAAGCGTGGAACACGGACGCTAAACCTGATGATGATGATGATGATATATATATATATATTCACATTATATATATATATATATATTCACATTATATATATATATATATATATTCACATTATATATATATTCACATTATATATATATATTCACAAAAAACACACAGTCCACGCTGTAATGTGGCCGTGTAGGCAACACGGTAAAAACTTCCCAGCCCCACACTGTAAATGTGGTTGGTGTTAGGAAGGGCATCCAGCTGTAGAAAACCTGCCAGACAGTCCTATGCGAGCAAGACAATCACTCTTGCCTCAAGTGGGATAACTCCCGTCCAAACCCATGCAAGCGTGGAACACGGACGTTAAACGATGATGATGATGATGATGATGATATATATATTCACATTATATATATAAATATATTCGCATTATATATATAATATATATATACGCATTATATATATAATATATATATATATTCGCATTATATATATAATCATCATCATCATCATCGTTTAAACGTCCATCTTCCACGCTTGCATGGGTTTGGACGGGAATTTTCCCACTTGGGCAACATTGGTTGACTTGCTCGTGTAGGACTGTCTGGCGGGTTATCTACGGCTGGATGCCCTTCCTAACACCAACCACGTTTTCAGTGTGGGACTGGGAGGTTGTTACCGTGTTACCTACATGGCCACATTACAGCGTGGACTGTGTGTTTTTTTTGTCGTGACACCTACACGACCTCATTTATTTAGGACTGGATAGTGTGGCACCAACATAACTTTACATCGAAATGGGGTGGGGGTAGAGGGACAGGGGTGTATTTTTGTTAGAGGTGCCTACTGACTGTAGGTTTCGCTTTGTACTTAGGCAAGGCGGGTCTTCTGTATTGCTGTGTAGCGCCAAAGATCTCAGTCCAGTGACATTGTCTTGGAGAGGTGTAAGTGTATGGGTCGGAATTTATCAAGTCGTCCCAGGTTTTTCTGGGTCTGCCTACTCCGTGGCTACCGTCTATTTTTATCGCCCTGCACTTTTTTATACAGCTGTCATCTTTCATGCGCATCACGTGACCATACCAACGTAGTCGTCTCTTGAGTAAACAACATCTGTTCCTTCTTATTCCTAATTTCTCCCTTAGTTCGTTTATGCTTTGCTGTTCACGTATATTACTATTACACATCCAATGGAGCATGCAAGCTTCGTTCCTCTCCAGTCTGCATATGTCTTCTGCACACAATGCCCAAGTCTCACTGCCATGTAACATTGCGTGAATGTATTATATATATTATATATATAATGTGAACATATATATTCACATTATATATATAATATATATATTAACATTATATATATAATATATATATATATTCACATTATATATATAATATATATAATATATTTGCATTAGGGTCGGACGCCATGCTTTGCAGCACAGTTACGTCCCTTTACAGATTGCGTTCAAATCCCGCCGAGGTTAACTTTGCCTTTCATCCTTACGGGGTCGATAAAATAAAGTACCAGTAATACACTGGGATAATTGCTGGCCTTGTGCCAAAAGTAGAAACAATTATATATATAATATATATATATATCCTCATCATCACCGTTTTACGTCCATTCTTCCACGCTAGCATGGGTTAGATGGGTTGTCCTGTTGTGGGCAATGTCCGGTCGCCTGACCTTGTCTTGCTCAAACGGGAACTGATTCTGGCTTGATTTCTACAGCTGGATGCCCTTCCTAACACCAACCTCATTTACAGTGACTGCTGGGTGCTTTTTTTCCGTGGCGCCAACACGTCCACTTTACAATGTGGGCTGGGTGCTTATTTTGCTGTGGCACCTTCACGACCACTTTGCAGTGGGAGGGTGTGGGGGCATATTGTCTATATGCTTCAGCTTCGGCTTGTACCCGTGGGGGGTCGGATATATATTCGCATTATATATATAATATATATATATTTGCATTATATATATAATATATATATATATATATATAATATATATATATATATATATCCTTTTATTCTTTTACTGGTTTCAATCAAATATTGCGGCCATGCTGAGGCACTGCCTTAAAATAAATTGGTTGATGATATTGAGCTCAGTACTCATTTTTTTAAGTCTGGTACTTTTTTTTATCAATTTCTTTTAGTCGAACCACTAAGTTATGCTATTCAACTATATCTTAGAACACATTTTTCCAAAATGGGTTTTGATGAACCCCAGTTTTCTACAAAAGAATTCTGGTTTTCTGAGAGATAAAAATCTCTTTTGATAATACTTTGTTTGAAGTTTTATATATGAATAAATTCTTTCATTGCAACAACTTTTGTTTCCTAGCCTGTAAAATGGTAGTGCTGGTGCTGTTACCATAACAAAAAATAATTAGTCCATCCACTAAGGTTGTTGTGCCACACTCACAATAAAATGCTCCTAGTACATGCTGGTTAGCATTATGAAGGGCATTCAGCTGTAGAAACCATGCTGGCAGGACATACTGTAAAGTTATTGGCATCCAGCTGTAGAACCCAAATCAAAATGGACCTTACAAGCAATAGAAAATAAATATTAAATGGTAATGATGATGAATGATAATGATATCTAAATTTAGATAGCAAACAAATATCACCTAAACCTCACCCTAACATCTATTCCTGAAACCAAAACAAAAGATGGAGGATAGTCATAGCTTGAATAACTTTGATCATAAGTCTGCTGGGTACGGTAAGAGATAACTTAGGTTGTTTAGCTTTCAGTGGTAACCTAATGAATTACAGAACATTTTATTCTGTAATGTATGTGGCTTGCACATACAACAATAACAACTGTTGTGGTGAACACCCTTTGGGATTAAAGAGATGGACTTGGCAGACTATTATGAATAAGCAACGTGTCTCATCAACAGTTCGGTTGGAGCCTCACATTTTGTAGTTGGAAGTTATACCTGAGTTAGTACCCCTGCACCAGAGAAACGATAACCAATCAAAAAGGTTATAAAAGTGACGATGAAGATGAGATCCGAACTCACGCAGGAAAATCAAAAGGGTTATAAAAACAACAATAGGTGATTTAAGGTGATTTTCCCTGCTAAAGCAGAGGGGGACCCACGACAGGCTTCATGCTACTCATAACATTCATTTTAAGGCAATGTTTTATGGCCACATACCTTTCTGAATACCAACCTTTTTAGCTGTCTCTTACATCACACAGGGATTTGGTGTCCTTATTCTAAATTAGATACATACAACAATTTACACATAACATCTACAAATCTCATGGAGGCATATGGCTTAGTGGTTAGAGCATTGTCCTTGCAATAGAAAGGTTGTGAGTTCAATTCTCGGACCGGGTGATGTGTTGTTTCCTTGAGCAAGAGACTTTATTTCACCTTGTTCCAGTTTACTCAGCTGTAGAAATGAGATGATAGGGACTGAGGTCCCTATCATTCCACTGCAAAGTGGTCGTGGAGGTGCCACGGCAAAAAAGCACCCAGCACTCACTGTAAATGAGGTTGGTGTTAGGAAGGGCATCCAGCTGTAGAAATCAAGCCAGTATCAGTTCCCGTCCCACCCTTGCAAGCAGGGAAAAAGCGGACATAAAATGATGATGATGATGATGAAACAAAATCTGCCTAACCTTACAGTATTTCATACAATAAGTATTTCTACTTTTGGCACAAAGCCAGCAATTACCCCAGTGTATTACTGGTACTTTATTTTATCGGCCCTGTAAGGATGAAAGGCAAAGTTAACCTCGGCGGGATTTGAGCTCAGACCATAAAGGGCCTTAACTCTTTGTTGCAAAGCATGACGTCCAACCCTCTACCCTTTCATACAATAATGATTATTTATGATTCAACTTCTTGTCCAATCACATATTTATTGAATTTTATTTTACATAACACTTTTGGGGTTTATTATTATTTTTTCATGTGAATGAATAGAAAAGGATTAATTTCCAGTCAAAATAGAGTGAACAAAAGATTTGAGGTTTCAAACCCTATAATATTTCAAGAGATTAGTAGAGGAAAAATCACTTCCAAATTTATGCATACAAAATGCACACACATGCACATATAAATACACAAACATGTGCACATGCATGCACACAATCCCATTCATGAGTACAGAGAAACACAAATAGAGAAACAAACCTATGTATGCACATATAGAAACATTTTAGCAAGATACACTCATTCTATGGAAAACATATATATATATACACAAATAGGCCATCAAGTTACTGAATCATGTGTATAAATACATAAATACATTTACATATACACACACGCATGCATACACACACACACATATATGTATGGTGGTCATCAACTTGATTTTGAGTGAATCCACTTTCTTATTGCAGCCATTTATCTGTATCAGATATGTTAGCTTTTCTGTCATGAGCCCTCAGATTATTACCTAGGCCTAACTTTATATTTTATAACAAACCAGGCATGGAATTTGGTTACAACCCTTTATGCATTTGTCCAAAATAGATTTTCAAACTAGTAGTAGATGTACACACCTTTGATCATAAGGGATAGCAGAGTTTTGGTGGGACTGATAGAACTACATTTATATACACATTGTATGTGGTTTTTCTCACAAGTTATCTCACATATGTGACTAGATAGACTTTTGAAAGTGTAGTACTACTAGAGATAGTGTAAGGTAGACTTTTGAAAGTGTAAGGTAGACTGTTGAAAGTGTAATACTACTACAGATAGTGTAAGTAGACTTTTGAAAGTGTCATACTACTACTGATAGTGTAATACTACTACAGATAGTGTAAGTAGACTTTTGAAAGTGTAATACTACTACAGATAGTGTAAGGTAGACTGTTGAAAGTGTAATACTACTACAGATAGTGTAAGTAGACTTTTGAAAGTGTAATACTACTACAGATAGTGTAAGGTAGACTGTTGAAAGTGTAATACTACTACAGATAGTGTAAGTAGACTTTTGAAAGTGTAATACTACTACAGATAGTGTAAGTAGACTTTTGGAAATGTAATATTACAGGTAATGTAATGTAGACTTTTGAAAGTATAATACTATAGGTAATGTAATGTAGACTTTTGAAAGTGTAATGCTTCTGATAGTGTAATATATACTTTTGAAAGTGTAATATAACTATAGAGAGTGCAAGCAATATCAGCTCTGGATTATTAAACAAAACTTCAACAGCTTGTATTTTTGAGGCACTATGCTTCACTATTTCATGGGCAATTTGATTTTTCTCAAATTATTTACAGTATTTATATTTCTTGGCTGCAGACCTAAATCCACTGATTTTCAGTGCACAATGTTCTCAATTACCAGTATTATGTACATACATATATATACATGCATGCATGCATGCATGCATGTATACATACATCTGTACAGACAGACAGACATATGCACACATATTCATGTACACACACATACATATAGATAATCTGGAATGCACTGTAGAAAATAAAAATAACAACAAATAGCGAGGAATATGTTGAGACTGATGGTTCAAAGGTATACTGGTGGAGCCTAAAAATAAAATCTGTCACCAAATTCAAATACAATGAGCCTAATAATGTTGTTTGAGGACCACACTAAGAGCATTCTCTGTTGTAGAAGTTAGCTGCCCACTTGATGTCAATGTAGTAAGAAAAATACAAGACAAGGTCTATGGACTTCTGATGAAGAGTTTGTAGATCCAGAACCAAAAGACATATTCAGTTTCATGCTTACTATCATTGGAGCTACAAAGCTGCCTGGACAAACGTATGACTGAACTTGGAATTGTAGAGAAAGAATGTAGCTCCTTAATTCATTAGCTATAAATGGCTGCAATATATAAAACCATCAAAATACGAGGAAAATTTCCTTTTCTTCACAACCTTACCACTGGGAAGGTGACCTGTCTGATATAAACTCAAAATTAAGAAAAAAAGACAACATGCATGTATGCATCCATCCATCCATACATCAAGGTACTCCGTCGGTTATGACGATGAGGTTCCAGTTGATCCAATCAATGAAACAGCCTGCTTGTGGCTGAGCATTCTACAGACATGCATACCCTTACTGGAGTTCTCAGGGAGATTCAACACAACACAGAATGTGACAAGGCTGACACTTCGAATTACAGGCACAGCTTATTTTTGCCAGCTGAGTGGACTGGGGCAACATGAAATAAAGTGTCTTGCTCAAGGACACAACACGCCACCGGGAATTGAACTCACGGACTTGCAATTGTGAGCCGAATACCCTAACCAAAGAGCCACAAGCCTTCACATACATACATACATACATACATACATACAAAAATTATGATGGAAGGTATAAACACTTTCAAACAAAAAGTTATATATTGTATAAACACTTTCAAACAAAAAGTTATATATTGTAGAAACAAGGGTGCTTTTGGGGGGTTTCATATGAAAAGGGTTAAGCGTTAATATTATATAATTTTCAATCAAGACTTTCTAACATCAGTTCAAATTCTGATTCTGTGTCTTCAATGGCTGGTCCTTTGGATGATGTTGTTGATGTTGTTCTTGTTGATGCTGCTGTAAGGTAGTCAGGAATCTAAATAGTGATGGAAAAAAAGCAAAAGAAATAAAAAGGAATTAAATGATAAAATTAAAATTTCCTGGTATTTATGTATGTGTGAGTGTGAGTGAGTGTATATATATACGGAAAAAAGCACTCACTGTAAATGAGGTTGGTGTTAGGAAGGGCATCCAGCTGTAGAAATCAAGCCAGAATCAGTTCCTGTCCCACCCTTGCAAGCAGGGAAAAGCGGATGTAAAATGATGATAAAGAATGAATAATAACAGGTAGACATCATAAAAAGGTAATTTATTCCGTGTGCTTACAAATGTTTCCAGGATGGTTATACAGCCTAGTTATGCTATGTGCAAATTTATAATTATTTGCAAAACTCAATTATCAAATGCTGTGACCACTGTATCATCAGAGCAGAATGGTTAAAATGTAAAATCTAAATACCCTTAAGTGAGGTTATTGGGGAAGATATAGTAGAAAAGGAAGAGAGAAAGAAGGGGAGAGAGAGAGAGATATGCAGGGGTTGGAGAAATGGGAGAGAGTGGTTTGTAGAATACAGATATCAATAAAAACTGTAACTGCCACCTACCTGAAAGATGTCCATTGAAGAATAAATGCCTAAAGTCCAACATTGTTTACCAATGCACTGTTGAATCGAACGACCAGAAATGGTATTACATCGGGTCTACCACTACCTCCTTTAAATCTCGCTGGTATCGTCATCGATTCTCAATTAAACATCCTAATCACCGTTTTGTGACCACGCTCGCCAACAAGACCTGGCAACTCCGTGAACGCAACCAACAGTTCACCTTGAAATGGGATATACTTTCCAGTACTGTAGGTTATGTAACCTTGAACTCTTTTACATCTTAAAATCCAGAAATAAATTACTAAATGATAGAATCGAACGATCATTATACTGCAACCACAAACTGAAGGCTAAATTCTCTCACTATAAAATAACTTAACATTCGAACCCGTAACTACCACATTGCTTTCTAGCTAACTACTTTCTCTTCTTAACTATATCCCCCACACTACAAGACAATACCCTGCTTATCACTATAAATAGATACTTAGTGCAATTTGTAGCCTACAACTATGAACTCAATGTACACCCATCCCATAGCTTTCATCTGTCCCCTCTCTCTCGCCCTCGGTCCACCCCCCTCCCTCTCCACATCTATGAACCTGCTCTCTGTGGCAATAAATAATTCCAACCTTAACTATCAACGCATCCATCGCTTAAGGTTGTCGCTTTAAGAGTAACCAGTATAATAAAACCCCTACCACAACATTTCTCCAACCCCTGCATACCTCTCTCTCTCTCTCCCTCTCCCCTTCTTTCTCTCTTTCTTTCCCCTTCTTTCTCTCTTCCTTTTCTACTCTATCTTCCCCAATAACCTCACTTAAGGGTATTTAGATTTTACATTTTAACCATTCTGCTCTGATGATACAGTGGTCACAGCATTTGATAATTGAGTTTTGCAAATAGTTATAAATTTGCACATAGCATAACTAGGCTGTATAACCATCCTGGAAACATTTGTAAGCACACAGAATAAATTACCTTTTAATGATGTCTACCTGTTATTATTCATTCTTTATCTACACTCCGGAATACAGAAGGATCAGGAACTGAGTTTCTTCAAATATTCTTCCATTACTCGTTGAGTAACCCCTCACCGTACGTCAACTCTATCCAGTGTAGTAATTAACCATTACTGCATCTAGGATAATCCTATACCTAATATATATATATATATATATATATATATACCTACGTACATACATACATACATACATAAGTATATGTATGTATGTGTATATATATATATATATATATATATATTTGTAGTAAGGATTCTTGGATGCGCCCATAGGCGGTATGCCAGTTGAGGATTGGCTTCGAGGTTACTAGACGTATCTGAGGAACTTGCGAATCCAGAGTCAGGTTCGATCCACAAACAGATCGCACCTCGAGCTGTTTGCCAGAGAAACAATTGCAATATGTAATAAATTGTGTTCCAATGCATCACTGATTCTTCGTTATATATATATATAGGCATCATGATGATTTTCAGCGGACAACTGATGATATAGCAATTTCACCCTGTCCATTTGACTCTGTTTTCTATTATCCCAAAACACAACGTACTCAGATTTTATATTATATATATCATTGTTATGTAGGCAACCTTTGGTCATGAATGACCTGCTACAGAATAAATATTTTGTCAGCTGTCCCAGGGAAAAAAACCAACACTGTTTGTTTGCTAGCTTGAACTCAACTATATCCCTATATCTCTTTGACAGAGATTTAGTATAGTCTTTACAGTCTTAACAAGGGGATTCCTCTATAATTAGAGCAATCACTTTTGTCTCGCTTTTTGACAATGGGAATTATCACTCCTGATTGCCATTAGTTTGGTGTCTTACATGTATATAGGTATATATAAAGAGTCATCCAGAGAACAAGTTCTCTATTTAAGGCCAGAATTCTCTCGGCCAGAATTCTCTCACCTCTTTCTGTTCAAACTGGCTGTAACCAGCCGTTTATACTGATTTTAAGGTATTACTCTCAAAATAAATAATATCAAAATCTCATAGATTGGATATTGTGTGAGATATTATATGAGGTAAAGCCTTTACAGTGAAAATATAATAGTATATATACAGTAATGTAAATGCTCTCATGGTGTCAGCCTCCAAGAGGTTAGTCATTGCTCCCAGGTGCACCGCATGTACATCAGAAGATAATGTTGTGATTAAGTTTATGAGATCAGCAAATTATTCTTTCCTTCTTGCCAGAATGCACTTCTCTTCAGGGAGAAGAACCCCAGACAGGTTCTAGATAGCAGTTGTGGAGAGGGACTTCTTATTACAAAGTCAGTGGATGGTCTGCCAGAATACTTTATTTGTTGAATTCCAGCATAATCCCAAAGTCCTCCCATGTCTTAACTTTGGATACTTTTACTCTCTCTGCTGTGACTTTTCTCACTTGTTAGTATTGCAAGTGCAAGAAGGAAGACTTATTTCTAAACCAAGCTTTGTAAGCCTCCTTTTTTGCCCAGATGACATCTTTAACATCCTCATTAAACCAGTGTCATTTTTCCTCCTGTAAATCTTTTTATTATTTCTCTTCCTTTTCATACCCTCATCTATCCTTTTATCTATTTTTCTATCTTCTGATAAAGGACTAACATCTGAAATATTAAGACTCTTTTCCTATCATATTAAGTATTAAACTAATATGTACCACTAATATGTACCAACTAATATGTATCACTGCATTGTACTGTTCTCCTGTGTTATTTTTCCTCGTTGACTTTTCACACACATACATATATATATTTCATCCCCACCATAGTTTAGCATCTACTTTCCCAGCATTAAAAGGCATTAAATGATGATATATATACTTTGTAAACAGCCTTGTTAAACTCGGCTTATTTTTTCATGAAAAATATAACCTTAAGAGTATAAGGTATAACATAGTATATATATATATAAATAACATAAATAAAGATGCTGATGCCACACAAATCACCAAATCCCAACAATCACCTCAATGGTTCTCCCATGCAACCAAGATGTGCCTCATGCATCTGCCGCTGCCACGAGAACGCCATCCCCAGACGAAATCCGACCCAGTGACATGCTACAGGCAGGAAAAAAAAACACACATGTGTCTGCTGGGCACATGACCAACTGGGGCGTGTGTTTTTCCTTGCCGGCGGCATGTCACTGGGTCGGATTTTGTCTGGGGATGCCGTTCTTGTGGCAGCGGCAGATGCATGCAGCACGTCTTGGTTGCATGGGAGAAGCATTGAGTTGATTGGGCGATTTGTGTGGCATCAGCATCTTTATTTATGTTATTTTTATACTGAATTTCCATTGTAACTACAAATGTTGAGAGCTTTCTCCAAAGCAATCTCTTATATATATATATTGCCCTTGCAATCGAAAGGTTGTGAGTTCAATTCTCAGGGTGATGTGTTGTTTCCTTGAGCAAGACACTTTATTTCACATTGCTCCAGTTTACTCAGTTTATTCCACTGCAAAGTGGTTGTGGGGGTGCCACGGCAATAAAGCACCCAGCACTCACTATAAATGAGGTTGGTGTTAGGAAGGGCATCCAGCTGTAGAAATCAAGCCAGAACCAGTTCCCGTCCCACCCTTGCAAGCAGGGAAAAAGCGGACGTAAAATGAAATGATGATGATGATGATATATAATATGCCATACTATGGTTTCATGCTAGTATCCATGTTAGTGTTTTAAAAAAGTATGTTTTCCAACACATCGTTTGATATAATATTTATGTAATAAATAGAGTGGTCAATAGTTTAAAGTGGAGCTAAAATAAAAATATACAGTTAAAATATAGTTAAAATACACAATGAATTATGAATATTAATATTAAAATAAATATCCATTTAACAGATACAACATTGTTTCAATTACTAATGCAATTTCACTAGTAAAGGAATGAGTGGTGTCCGTACAGCAGTCTTCTGAATACGCCATTAGTTGTTTCCATATAATTTAATTTCTATGTGGCAAAAACCTTATTACCTCAACAGGAAGAAGACAGGAAGGAGTGTGGGTGGACTAGTGGTTAGGGTGTTGCTCTCACAATCATAAGGTCATGAGTTCAATCCCAGAATCAGACAATACACAGCTTAAAATGAGTACTAGCCACTGCAGCAGGTGTTAAACTTGTGCTGGACTGACATCCCAATAAAGGGACGAATTCTTGCACTGTTAGTCACTTAACACTATATTGAACCAGCCTAGAGAAACAGGTGTAAAACCCCCAAAAAATAAATGAAAAAAAAAAGATTAATATTCCTCATGAAATGGTTGGTATTTGTAATAAACTATGTCATACAAATCAAAGTGAACAGATGCAAGCACACACAGAAACTGCATTTTTTAAAATACAAATAAAAATATCAGAACTACAGAGAAACAAAATCTAGAACAAAATATTACATTGATAAGTGAGCGAGGTAGCGGCATTGTTTGTGCTATTGCTGTAAACCACTGTGACAATATTTTATTTTAATGCTGCGATACTCTTTTTACAAACTATTGTGCAGTGAATGGTTGTAAGATGCTATGTATTACAATGTTTATGGTTAAATGACTTACTAATATTATTGGTGATGATCAGAGTTGACTTAATCAAGATAGTAGGGTTTTATATTTAAATTTTATCAAGAAAGGGTGGTGCCCATAACCTTTTACAGAACCTCGCAGAGCGGTGGAAGGAAGATATACTCAAACTGCAATCTGGACTGAATGCTTACAACAGAGTGAACTCCACTAAAGGCATCCAATAATAGTGTTAAACTGGACAACAAATTAAATCTACTAACCAAAAATAACCCATGCTAGTGTGGAAAATGGACGTAAAATGATGATGATGATGAAGTCTACCACTCAAATTAAGTTTTCCATCTAAAATCATGTCTACCACCCGCTAGCCAAAGGAATAATGGTTTTTGCTTTGCCATTTGTGCTGTACTTACTATATATATATATATATATATATATATATATATATATATATATATATATATATAACAAATAGTTTACCCCTCTACATGGCTGAATACAATAAATGTACTCTGAGTTTTTTGAATATTAATAATATTCGATTCGTTTGCAATTATGCAAACAGCCTCTTTTTATTGCAAACAAATTGAATATTATTATTAATATTCAAAAAACTCAGATTACAAACTCAGCTTAAATATATATATATATATATATATATATATATATATATATATATATAAACTCACGCCTTTAATCAAATTGTAGATAGGAATATAAGTAATTTCAGCTAACCATATAAAGGAAAAAAAGCACTACAAAAATGGAGCAATGATCCATAGGTGATAAGAAACGTTTTTTTTCTATGTAAGAAATCACCATCATCATTTTATGTCAGCTTTCTCTGCTGGCTGAGTTGTTATATACTGAGTCAATTCTTATTTTGAGTTGCTACCCTCCTAAATAGGTCAAAGGATCATATCTCACTCATATGACTCAATTTTTTACATGGTTTCTACACCTGAAGGCTTTTCCTAACACCAACTAATTAACAGAGTATATAGGGCACATTCAATTGTGTGACAAACACATGGTTGCCATGTTTTCAAAAATACTAAGGAATCTTCTCTACCCAATGGTGTCTCTATTCAATTGTCAACCACTTTACAGAGTGTACTGTGTGCATTTTATCAAAGTGACAACACAAGGCACTGACTTTCTACTAGATGGCAAAAACAACCTCACTACACTACATCTTCATTAATTTAAGGTAGACATATTTAAGAGTGCAATTTGAAGAGGATCAAAATCATTGTTACAAACACAACCCCAACACATGTTGAACATGAACTGATAATGTTTGGTTGGCTCTGACTGAATGATAATACATTATCAATTCATTATATTGGGGAGGCAGTGAGGGGATCTAACAATGAACTATTTCTCTTAATTTCACTAATGAACACTTAATCCAGCCATCTAATATCAGGGTTTTATTCTTGTCTTTTGAACTGACTAGTTGTGAGGAATTAATTGGCATATTATTTTTTTCTTTATGATCAGGTACAAAATTCACGAGAGAGAGAGAGAGAGAGAGAGAGAGAAAAGAGAGTAATAGAAAGATAGGATGATATATATAGATGTGTGTGTTTATATATATATATATATATATATATATATATATATATATAGGAACAAATAAGACCCCGACGGCTGAGCTCAAGCCGTCAAAACGGCTTGAGCTCAGCCGTCGGGGTCTTACTTGTTCCTATTACCCACTCTACTACCCTAAGTATTGAGTACTTTGGTGCGTTATGGTTCACCTGGTTCCTTACCACATTTCCTTCGTTATATATATATATATATATATGTATATATATGTATATATACTCATTTTATTAAGGCTAAATAGAGAGTCTTGTTACTCTGGAGTTTTGTCTGTTTATAACAGAGTCATCAGACAAGGCGTCTAAAGTTAAGACATCAGAAGACTTTGTGGTTAAGCTGGAATCTGACTGCAGATCAGCAATTAAGTATTCTAGCGGACAATTTGCTGACTTCGTAATAAGAAGTCCTCCTCCATACCTGCTATCAGGAACATGTCTGAAGTTCTCCTAACTTTAGAGAGGTGCATCCTTGCAAGGTGGAGAGATTACTTTGCTGATATCTTAATCCTGGCCCCAACAACATCTTCTGATGTACACGAGGTGCAACTGGGAGCAATGAGGTTATACGAGGTTATACAAGCAATTAAAGAGCTCAAATGTGTTAAGACTGCTGGGAAGGATGAAATTCAACTCAAGATGCTAAAAGCCTTAAATAAAAAAGATGTTCTCTGGCTGATCTCTGGAAAGGCACCTAAACAATGACAAGTGCGAGTGATAATCCCAATTTTTAAAAAGGGAGACCAGTGAGATTGCTCCAATTATTGAGGAATCCCCTTGTTAAGGCTCTCCAGTAAAGTCTATACCAATATATATACAGCGAGAGAGACAGAGGGGGAGTGGGTGGGTGATATATATGTATATATCTGCTATTGAAATATTTACACTTGACTGTTTGTAAGTATTGAGTACTAAGTTGAATAATAGTCTCACCAGTCTTAACCATTAATATTCCACCTCTGTGAAGTAGATGGCAAATAAACATAGACAACATAGTGGGGGAGAGAGAGAGAAGAATGATCTTATGCATGCAATAGTGAGTGTATATTTAATGCATAGTGTTTGTGATTGCAAAGCAATAGTGCTGGTGGAGAAAACCAAGTGATAATAAAGTGAAGAGATTTTATAGTTTGTCAATTTAGTATTTATTTATTGTATTTCATTTTATTTTGTGTTGAAATTGTTCATCTTAAGATGAGGACGGTTTCAGAAGCATGTAATTAGAAAGAGTGATGAGACAAGAAAATCTGAATTTATTTAGAATTACAATTAACTGTGGTGTTTGTCATTATTTATAGTGTTCAAGCAAGACAACATAAATACCGAAGATGCAATTTAAACAAAAGTTATCACTACAGTAATGAAATCTGAAGATGAAAATCCTTTTACAGTAAAAGAGCAAAATAAATTTGATAAAAAAGCCATCCATAATTTGAAATCAAAATTTTGAAAGATGGCTACTTACCCCCAAATAGAATTATCTTTAGCAAACTCGGTTGATTGCTATAAATAAGATCATGGATTTAACAAAGAGTTCTGATTCATAATTCATATATGAATATAAGATGTCTGTTTTTCACATTATTTTCCTCATTTAGGATATATTGTTCATACAACATGCTAATCATTATTCTCTTCAGCTGTCTTTAGGTGATATCCCTGATCTCGCTTGGGATAGACCATGGAATTTTTATTTTCCAACTGGGTTTGCTGTTTTAACACTATTGTTCTAGAGGATATTAGGCCAATTGTGTTATTTTACTGTACTCAAGTATGAAACTTCAGGGTTTATTTTGTCCTCTCCTTTTTATTATATTAAAGCTGTAACTTTTAAAATTAAATGTAAAGGTTTATTCCTCCACCCTCCCATTTGTTTTTACAATAGAGTTATCATTCTCAGATATTTAAGCATTAAACTTCAGGATCATGATTTTTATTATCCCAGGCTTGTGTTTGACTGTCTACACCAATAAATGTTTTAAGACCCATTTCCCTTACTAAAACAAGAGTTAGCCTTGCAGGCACTATGACAAGTATCTCTATTTTTCTCTGTCCTCTGCATCCACATTCACTAAACCTCAGGCTTTCATTTCCTCCCTCCAGCATCTTTATTCATGTCTTTCTTGGTCTTCCCTTTCTTCTATTTCCTTCTACATTCAATTTCCTCTCTCCTTTCACTTGGTCACTTTGATCTTTCCTCAACACATGACTCAACCATCTTATTCCATTTCTCTTCATAACATTTACCAGTGGCTCTATTCCCAACATACTTTGCAGTTCGTTATTTATCTTCCTCTCTCCAAGTGATACTCCACTCATTCAGCAGACCATTCTCATTTCCAAATGCCAGTGGAAACCTTGAATTAACTTATTCAAAGTGAGAAAGAGTCCAAAAACAAAACAGACAATCAGCAACACATCTAGTCCAAGATTGAGCCTAGAATCATTATTTTATCAATTATGTTTGTTGTTTTAAGACTAAATTATTGTCTCAGAAGACAATAGTGTTGTCATTTTAACACCTTGTACCATATGACACCACATTAGCAAGACATTCTTGAAAAGTACAAAACATCATTATGACTACATCGCATTAAAATGTGTCCTTACTCTAATACTGTAAATTTCTTTACAGTGATCTGTCCACTAAGAAAGATACTATAAACAGTTGAATTAACAAACCCATTTTTAGATATTTTCTGCTAAATCATTACAGGACATTGTGAGTTAAACTTCAAGATTTATCCCCTTGTCCTTTTTGGTATATCAGGTGTGTGCTGATATTTGTCTGAGTTTACAGTGTTGTCTGAGATTCAAACTATTTTCCTTGTGTCATTTTTATTCTGTCTTTCTGTTCTACCCAAACAAGGTAGATTGGAGAGAATACCATTGGAGACATACTGTCAACTCTTTCAAGATGAGAAAAGAGTTTGAAAAAAAAAACAGACATTGCAATAAATTCATCTTAGGAAGAAGAAAAATAACCCAGATAGAAATAAAAATATAATGTAAAATGTAAATATACTCTAAATTTCAGGTCTAATTAAGGATAAATTGGAGTAAATTTAGCCTACTGAGGGGGTCAATTTTGCATTCTGGGAGTAAATTAGCTGATTCTGGATTTGTACATATTTTTTTTTCAATTATAATTCAAAATAATCTGAAGATGAGAAAAAAATTTGATGAACACCTATATTTTGCATTAAAATACAAATTCTTCTTAGCATTTTGGACTTTGATCTGCATTGTAGTAGTTTAATTCAGGAGAATGCTAAATATTTGGATTCAATAATTAATATATGTCATCAACACATTCCTGATATTAATGTCTGTTAAATCTTTCTAATGAATGTCACTGCCAATAATTTTAAAATTATTTTGAAAATAATCAAGAATGCAGAGAGATTTACTAATATAACAAACTCTCTTATTACAATCGTGGATTGACAGAATCAGTAGAATCACGGAAAATGTTTTATGGTATTTCTTCCATCTCTTTACATTCTGTGTTCAAATCTATCTTTTTGGGGTTGATAAAATAAAGTACCAATTAAGAACTGGGATTGATATAATTGACTTAACCCGTTAGCATTTACATTACTCTATATATACTATTGTATTTTCACAGTAAAGGTTTTACCTCACATAATATTGAATTTATAAGATTTTGATATTATTTATTTTGAGAACAATACCTTAACATCAGTATGAGTGGCCAGTTACAGTTAGTTTGAACAGAAAAAGGTGAGAGAATTCTGACCGGATATGGCTGGTTTAAATGCTAAAGGGTTAAATAGCTGGCTTTGTGCCTCAATCAGAAATCATTATCAAATTAGCACTTTTAGCATAACTTATGAAAGTTTTGTTTTTATATAAAATTATGATAGAAAGTTTTTAGATAAATATAAAACACTTAAAAATAAATAACTTTGTCTCATAGAACCACTTTTGTGTGGCTTGGTATAAAATGGGTTAAATAGACAGAGGACCTCAAATTTTGGAGAAGGGAACAGTCGTTTATATTGACTCCAGTACTTGGCCCTCAGAAGGATGATAGTTAACCTTAGTGGAATTTGAACTCCAAACATAATGGACTAGAACAAATACGCAAAGCATTTTCCAGATACTATAACAATCCAGCCAGTCCAGCACCCCTAACCCTAACCCATTTGATAATGACTTACCTAAAACTTTCTATAGTTTTTTATACAAAACTATAAAGGGTTGATATTTAAATTCAAACTTTCCTTCATAATTTTAAATAAGAAACGTTTGTCACCTTTTAACATGATTTGGCAGAAAATATCTAAAAGTGGGTTTGTTAATTTAAATATTTATAGTATCTTTACTAGTGGATAGATTATTGGGAAAATTTGCAGTAAACTAAAGACTTCAATTTTTCAATGTGATGCAGTCATAATGCTGTTTTTTTCAAGAATGTTTTACTAGTGTCGTATCATATGGTACAGGGCATAAAGAGTTAAGACATGTTCTTAACACCATCTTAATGAAACGGTCTGATATTGTACTAAATGTTTGCAAATTCTTAATTATTTTCAAAATTTCATATTAATATAGTATTAATATAGTATTTCATCTGCAATATAATAACGAAAGGGTTAAATAATGAAAAACTAACTTACACTGACTACAAAATCATTCTCCATAGTCACTGTTAAATCTGTTATCTGAGGGCCATGAACTCTTCTTGCTCGATCCCACTGTGCTTTAAGATGTACATCACTTTGTTCTGCCTTCACACCTTTGAAAAGTTGTCCACTAGATACACACAGAACATCATCACGCTGGATATCATCGAATGACTCCACCTGAAATTTCAATCAATAGGTAAAAATTAAAATATAAAGATCAACATAAGGGCTGAGGAAAAGGTAAGTGAGAGGAATGTTCTTTTATTATATACAAATATAGTGTTGTTTCATATATGTACAATAATTGGTTAAAAACCTTTATTTTCTCAGTGGATCCAAGACAATATTGGAGAGAAAGTTATCTGCAAACCTGACACCTGGCCTAAATGTTTTCAACAAAGAAAACTCTGCTAAAGGCACCCAAGGACAAAGTGGTGGTGTCACACTGGATGAAGGCTTAAGTCTATCACCTAAAAACTCAGAATGCAAAATGTAAGAACAAATACTGCAAGACATCTCATTTGATGCTCTAATAATTCTGTCAATCCACTACACTGGACTGGTACTTTAAATTATCAAACCTGAGGGGAAAAAAGGCAAAAGGCAAAGTTAATGTGAACTCAGTACAAATGCCATGAAGCATTGTCCCCTACACTCTAATATCTCTGCCGGTTTGTTGCATTGTATTATTTGCAAGTGCAACAGAGCAAGATGTAAGCTTATGTAAGACCATGGTCCACGCTTGGAGAGGAGATGAGCACCGACAAGAATTTCTGATGCTAACTGAAATGCAATGATGGACACACAACTAAACATCTAGAGTAGCACCCTAATGATTGGCTGCACTAATTGTAGGAACTTGATTGATTAACCCTTTAGATATGGCTGGTTTAAATGCTAAAGGGTTAAATAGCTGGCTTTGTGCCTCAATCAGAAATCATTATCAAATTAGCACTTTTAGCATAACTTATGAAAGTTTTGTTTTTATATAAAATTATGATAGAAAGTTTTTAGTTCATATTAATATAGTATTAATATAGTATTTCATTAATAAAACACTTAAAAATAAATAACTTTGTCTCATAGAACCACTTTTGCGTGGCTTGGTATAAAATGGGTTAAATAGACAGAGGACCTCAAATTTTGGAGAAGGGAACAGTCATTTATATTGACTCCAGTACTTGGCCCTCAGAAGGATGATGGTTAACCTTAGTGGAATTTGAACTCCAAACATAATGGACTAGAACAAATACGCAAAGCATTTTCCAGATACTATAACAATCCAGCCAGTCCAGCACCCCTAACCCTAACCCATTTGATAATGACTTACCTAAAACTTTCTATAGTTTTTTATACAAAACTATAAAGGGTTGATATTTAAATTCAAACTTTCCTTCATAATTTTAAATAAGAAACGTTTGTCACCTTTTAACATGATTTGGCAGAAAATATCTAAAAGTGGGTTTGTTAATTTAAATATTTATAGTATCTTTACTAGTGGATTGATTATTGGGAAAATTTGCAGTAAACTAAAGACTTCAATTTTTCAATGTGATGCAGTCATAATGCTGTTTTTTTCAAGAATGTTTTACTAGTGTGGTATCATATGGTACAGGGCATAAAGAGTTAAGACATGTTCTTAACACCATCTTAATGAAACGGTCTGATATTGTACTAAATTTTTGCAAATTCTTAATTATTTTCAAAATTTCATATTAATATAGTATTAATATAGTATTTCATCTGCAATATAATAACGAAAGGGTTAAATAATGAAAAACGAACTTACACTGACTACAGGATCTTTCTCCATAGTCACTGTTAAATCTGTTATCTGAGGGCCATGAACTCTTCTTGCTCGAGCCCACTGTGCTTTAAGATGTACATCACTTTGTTCTGCCTTCACACCTTTGAAAAGTTGTCCACTAGATACACACAGAACATCATCACGCTGGATATCATCGAATGACTCCACCTGAAATTTCAATCAATAGGTAAAAATTAAAATATAAAGATCAACATAAGGGCTGAGGAAAAGGTAAGTGAGAGGAATGTTCTTTTATTATATACAAATATAGTGTTGTTTCATATATGTACAATAATTGATTAAAAACCTTTATTTTCTCAGTGGATCCAAGACAATATTGGAGAGAAAGTTATCTGCAAACCTGACACCTGGCCTAAATGTTTTCAACAAAGAAAACTCTGCTAAAGGCACCCAAGGACAAAGTGGTGGTGTCACACTGGATGAAGGCTTAAGTCTATCACCTAAAAACTCAGAATGCAAAATGTAAGAACAAATACTGCAAGACATCTCATTTGATGCTCTAATAATTCTGTCAATCCACTACACTGGACTGGTACTTTAAATTATCAAACCTGAGGGGAAAAAAGGCAAAAGGCAAAGTTAATGTGAACTCAGTACAAATGCCATGAAGCATTGTCCCCTACACTCTAATATCTCTGCCGGTTTGTTGCATTGTATTATTTGCAAGTGCAACAGAGCAAGATGTAAGCTTATGTAAGACCATGGTCCACGCTTGGAGAGGAGATGAGCACCGACAAGAATTTCTGATGCTAACTGAAATGCAATGATGGACACACAACTAAACATCTAGAGTAGCACCCTAATGATTGGCTGCACTAATTGTAGGAACTTGATTGATTAACCCTTTAGAATTTACTTAGCATTTACAGTACTCTACATTTAGTATTGTATTTTCATGGTAAAGGCATTATCTCACATAATATCAAATCTATGAGATTTTGACAGCATCTATGTTGAGAACAAAACCTTAACATAAGTCAGTTATGGCCAGTTATGGCCAGTTTGAATAGAAAGAGGTGAGAGAATTCAGGCTTGATACAGCCGGTTTAAATGCTAGAGGGTTAATTGAATATATTGCATAGATTCAATCCCATCATCAGCTATAATTTTCCTTTAAAAAATACCGGTTTGGTTTTATTAAAAAAAACAACAAATTGTCGATTCTTATTTTCCTTGCATAAGAGACAGCTGCAACTATGTGATGCCCCTTAGGCATTGTAACCAATTCATGGTGGTGGGATTAGTGTGTGAGGTATATATTCTCAGGGGGGCAGAGATCCAGGTACTCATTCAGTATATCTTGAGCAATTTGCTCTGGCGAGCCACATTGGCAAGCTGTTGACACAATACATGTAAAAGCAGAGGCAAGAACAATAATGATAATTATTATATTTGTATAGTAACAATAAGATTTGTACCATAACAATGATTCATTCAAGAAACAACTTTCTATAAGAATATTCACTAAGGTGATATGTACTTTTATGTTATGTTGATACCAAGAGTTCATTCACTATTGATAATATATTTCATCCTTAGGCAAAATGCATTTATTCCACTTCATACCAAAATATGTACAAGAGTGAATCCTTAAATAACCAATTGTTTTTTTTTTTTACATCATTGCTCTGCTGTTGTAAAGAAGAAGAAGAAGAAGAAGAAGAAGAAGAAGAAGAAGAAGAATGATAATGATAATGATAATGATAATTAGGGAAGAAGACGCACGAGGTGGTAGAAGGTCATGAAATCGCTCCCGTAAGTTTTGAATTTTTAACATATTTAAATCATTTGTGAAATAACAACTCTTAGTACAAATGCTACGTAAAGCATCCGGCTTGAGCCCAAAAAAAATTCGGACCCAAAATATATTGTTATAAGGCTCAAATATTCAAATATTCAACTTTGTATTGTACATTGTATATTCAAAAAAGAAAATGGCTATAAATGGAAGAACCCCCCCCCCCCCCCCTCCTCTGTCTACACTATATAGAACAGCCAAACAACACCAATATCACCAACACCAGAAACTAGATACACCACCTACCCCATCACCTCTCTGTGTACACTAAACACAACAGCCAGATAACGGCAATTTCACCACCACCACAACCAATCTCAACATAATAAGGATAATAATAAATACTATTATTATTGTCCCAAGTCTTAACAAAATGTTTAATCCCAACATTAAGGGAATTTAGGTCAACACATATACACGACTAACCCCATAGATTCACCGAACGGACATCAGTCCTTCATTGCTACCACCGCTACAACACCATCACTACAGTAATACGATCACATCACCACCACCACTGCCTCGGTATCGACATCACCACCACCACTGTCTCAGTATCGCTACCGCCGCTATTCTCTCCCATTGCTTCCTGCTAGTTGCTGCCACCACATTATAGAATTCCTACTAAAAAAGAGGAAGGCATCAAAATATATAGATAGACTCAAAAGAAAAAAGAAAAAACAAACATCAAAACCAAAGCAGCACAACAACAACAGCAAAAAACGAGAAAAACAAACAGAGAAAAACAAAAACAAAAAAAAAAACAACGTAAAGAAAATAAGAATGAAGAGAGAAACAAGCGGACGGACAGAGAAGAGAAGGGAAAAACTAAGTCAGACATTCGAACACTACATTACAATGAAACTTATGCTTATTCATTTTTGGGGTTTTTTCTGCCTGTGTGTTTGTTTGTTTATTTGTGTTCGTCTACAGCGTGGTGATAATGCCACACAAGTGCCAAGTGGAGCGGCGCAACCACCGGAGACGGTGAATCCACAGATGGCTATGTAACCATACATTCGCCAATCCTCGATAAGAGTGTTTAAATATCGAACCTAAACAGTTCGAATAACGGTGAAATGGAGACTAGAACGTCATGTGACAGACTCTCACCCAACAGGTGCTCCCTGGCTCAGCAGCAGGAACCTGACTGTCAACCAAATACTGCTGGTGTTGGAGGAAGAAGAAGAAGGAAAGGGGCCAGAACCAACTGGACGAAAGAATTGAATAGAACTGTTATGCAATGTTACCTGAAAAGGAGACGGATGCATAACATCTGGAACGAGATTGGTCTATTTAAATTAGATGAACAAAAATTGGCCGGGCAGGCTCGGGTAATAAGAACTAATGGGTGGATAAGCGAGCTGGAACTGGAGGAACTGAGCAGAGAGAATAGCTTGGAGATGGAGGGTGTAGTATGCCAGACAAACGAGCCAGTGGGAAATGAAGGTGAAGAGGTCGAGAGAACGGAGGAACCACCCGAAGCAGACAATGATCTGAATACTGAGATAAATAATACCTGGAACAGAGATACGGCCACTGAGGAGATGAATGCTGACGGGCTAGGACAAGATTCGGTTGACATCCTAAATTTAGTGGTAGATGAATTGAACAATGATAGTGGGAGACCTATGAACCTAAGATTTGTAGACAGGAAAAAGTTAAAAGAAACAACAGCTAAGGTAAACAAAGTCATCCCATACCTTGAGGCGAGGAGCCTTCACCAGTGCAACAATATCCTCAAAGCAACAGCAAATATGGTGAGGAAATTACTTGGTATAAAAGCGAGAGGAAACAACAGACAAGAAAGAGCAGAGTCTTAGTGGAAGAAACGACTGAGTGGTCAAATCAAGGAAATGAGAAATGACATAGGAAAGCTTGAGTCACTACTGAATGGGACACTAAAAAACATAGGCACTAAAAATAGACTGGAAATAAAGTACAAAACTAGGAGGAAAAAGCTAAATATTATCATAGAGGAACTGAAGCAACGCATTGTAGCAAAGAGTGCAAAAATCAGGCGATACGACAACAGAGTCAGTCAGTATAAACAGAACCGCATGTTCGACAACAACCAGAAGATGCTGTTTGGACAGCTTGAGGGGAAAGAAAGAGGCAACGACTTGATCCCTGAGGCGGAACAAACTAAAACATTCTGGAGAGGAATATGGGAGCAGGATGTTAGACATAATGACCAGGCAGTGTGGATTGAGACAGTACAGAGGGAGATCGGTGAGCAGGCACACCAACAAACTGATTTGAGTATCACAGTTGAAACTCTTAAGGGGCAGGCCAAAAAACTAACCAACTGGAAATCACCAGGCCCAGATGGTGTGCAGGGGTATTGGATTAAAAATTTAACATCCCTCCACCCGAAACTGACAGCCATGTTCAATGACTGCTTGGTGTCGGGTGAGGTGCCAGAGTGGTTGACAAAAGGTACCACAGTTCTGATAATGAAAGACCGAATCAAGAGTAATGATGTTACCAACTATAGACCTATCACATGTCTGTCCGTAATGTGGAAACTGTTGACGAGCATTGTGTCTGAGGAAATCTACCATCACCTCCACACAAACAACTTGTTACCGGACGAACAGAAAGGATGCCGAAAGAAGTCACGTGGTACAAAGGACCAGTTACTTATTGATAAGATGGTAATGGGGAATTGCAGGAGGAGACACACTGATCTTGCCATGGGATGGATAGACTACAGAAAGGCATTTGACATGGTGCCTCATTCTTGGATCACCAAAAGCCTGGAGATCTTCAAGGTGGCAGATAACATCAGACAGTTGCTGGGCAGAAGTATGGGGTCCTGGGAGACAGAGTTGACATCAACTGGAGAATCCTTGGGAAGCGTGAAGATCAAGAGAGGTATCTTCTAGGGAGATAGCCTGTCCCCTCTGTTGTTTGTCCTTGCCCTGATGCCCTTGACCATTATACTGTGAAAAGTGAGAGCAGGATACAAGTTGGGAAAGGGAGAGCTTACCATCAATCACCTCCTCTTCATGGACGATCTTAAGCTCTTCGGGAAGAGTGAGAAGGAGTTGGATGTGCTTGTTGACACTGTCCGTATTTTCAGCAGTGATATATGTATGCAGTTTGGTATTAGTAAGTGTGGAGTCATTGTGATGAGGAGGGGTAGGTTGAGCAGAAGTAATGGAATCCAGATACCAACAGGTGAGATGATAAAGGAAATTGACTCTGAGGAAGGATACAAGTATTTGGGCGTTCTGGAGGCTGATGGCATAAAGAACAAAAAAATGAAGGAATTGTTAAGAACTGAATACATTCGGAGAGTAAGGAGCGTATTGAAGTCACATCTGAACAGCAGAAATGCCATAAGCGCAGTAAATTCCCGAGCTGTGTCCATTATTAGGTACAGTGCGGGAATTCTGAGATGGAATGTTGCTGAACAAAAAGAAATGGATAGGAAGACTAGGAAGCTATTGACTATCTACAACATGTTCCACAAGAGGAGTGATGTCAATAGACTCTACCTAAGGAGATCTGAGGGTGGAAGAGGTCTCATCAGCATAGAGGACTGTGTTCGGATGGAGAAAAACAACCTATACAAATATGTGACTGATAGTAAGGAGCCAATGCTCAGAACTGTACTGAAGGAGGGTACAATAGGCCAGGGGATGTCCAAGGAGGAAATAACATCAAGGAGAAAGAGCAGCCTTCAGGGAAAATCCCTTCATAGTACCTTCTTTGAGAAAACTGAATTTAGAGATCCACAGACATGGAACTGGTTGAGAAGAGGAGACCTCAAAAAGGCTACAGAAGGAATGTTAATGGCTGCGCAGGAGCAGGCCCTCAAAACGAAGTGGTTGAAACACCATATTTACAAGGAGGAGGCTAGCCCACTGTGCAGGATCTGTGGAGAGAGAGAGAGGAGACTGTGGCTCACATTGTATCCGAGTGTAAACACCTAGCCCAGACCCACTATAAGGGCTGGAGACATGATGTGATGGGCAGGGTGATCCACTGGCACCTGTGCAAAGTAAACAATTTACCACATTCTGAGAAATGGTATGAGCATAGGCCAGAGGCGGTGATGGAGAACAATCAGGTGAAGGTGCTGTGGGATTTTAGGATACAGACGGACAAGAAACTGGAACACAATAGACCTGACCTGGTGGTTGTGGACAAAGAAAAAAGATTGTGTCTGATTGTGGATGGGGCCTGCCCATTCGACACGAGAGTGCAAGAGAAGGAGAGGGAGAAAATTAACCGATACCAGGACTTAAAGTGGGAGGTAAAAAGGATTTGGAAATGCCATGAAGTCAAAGTGATCCCGATTGTCATAGGCGCACTGGGGACGATCTCCAAAAGTTTCCAGGGATGGTTAAAGAAAATCGGCCCCTTCACGCTTTTTGGAATGCTTCAAAAGGCATGCTTGCTGGGAACAGCAAGAACCCTCCGATACGTCCTGAATATCTGAGGCTGCAGGTAGTGGCTTGATATTCATTCCAACGGACTTTCCAGTTAACTAACATCAATGACTGAGATTCAAGGAATAATAATGATGATAATAATAATAATAATAATAATAATAATAATAATAATAATAATGATTTCTTTATTAACCACAAGGGTTTACATAAAGTAGACATTAAGGACAGTGCTGGACAATGCAGGACGGTACAAATGGGCATTTCTGCGTGTAAAAAACAAAAACAGAGGATGTAACAAAAATAACAATGAAAATAACAATGAAAAATTCCCCAATAGGGGGGGGACTTCGGAGGGACATTTGTGGAGAAAGCCCAGTAAAAAGCCACAATGACCCTGATCACCAAGGCAAGTGCCCTCTCCCAGTTTTCCACCTTTAATTTACAGATATATACTCAGAGTAGGCCCATTCACTCGGGCCATTCTTGCTTCTCTCACCCATCTTTCAACAAAATGCTGGGAAGAGAGCACTTCCCTCTCTACTCTGATTTTCCTTTTCAAATGAAATTTGAAAAAGTCAATCAGAGCATCACCGAAGAGGTAAGTGCTCGTCTTCAGCCCTTTCAAACATGTCCACCATACTATTTCTTTCGCCATGGCCACCAGACAGATAAAAACTGCCTGCCCTTCCCGGCTAAAGGAGGAGGGCGGGGCAATCCTCACGATGCACTCAGATGATAGCCGGATCCGTCCTAAACGCGACAGCAGGTGTTCGACATAAACCCACAAGTCAGCAATTTTCGGACACTGGACGAGTGCGTGCAGGACGGTTTCGTCGCCCTGCGCGCATCTCGGACATGTCCGGCTGACGGCACCTCCATGCCTGTGGAGTTTATCCCGAACTGGCAAGGCTCCTCGGTAGCACTGCCAGGCCAGAGATTTCTGGAAGTTGTCCATAGGCCCTGGCCCGAAAGTTCTTCCGAAGAGATTGGCTAGTTGATTTTCGTGACGCCTAGAGTTTCCCCAAGTACGTCGTCGCTCTTCCCCTCCACTAATCCTCTATAGAACGCCGAGGTGGAGTTTCCACCGATCACATTGCCCGATTCGTCGAGGGCTGTGAGCGCCTGAAGACATTCCAGTCTCCAGGCGCTCCCTCTCGGTTTTCGCTTGACCCAGGACTGCAGCTCCGTCAAGGAAACGAGCTGGGGAAATACGTGTCTAGCAAACGGCGACCACACCTGATCACCGTCAAGGAAGAGGTGGAGATGTCGTAGCCTGAGCGCGTGCCTGCGCATCATCAACCACGGCATGCCCAGCCCTCCACGTAGCGGGAGTTGACAACAGATGGACCGCCTGACCATCGGAGCGCGTCCCTTCCACAAAAAGCGAAAGAGCAAACGCTCCAGCGCAGTCAGGTGAGGCTTAGGACAAGGTACGACGGTCAGGCGGTAGCAGATGACGGACACGATGTACGCGTTAGCCACCTCCGCTCGACCTTTCAGGGATAGCTTCCTCTCCGCCCATTTCTGAGTGAGAGAAGCCACCCTACTTGTCACCTCGTCCCAGTTTTTGTACATCTGGAGGTCCGGACCGAACCAGACCCCTACCAATTTAACCGGTCCGTCCGTCCAGCGTCCGACGACACTGTTGGACGGCATGGACCTGCCTCTCCAGGTGCCGAGCTGCAGGCCCACTGACTTTTCCTGGTTGATCATTGCTCCTGTCACCGCTTCGTATTCTCTTAGTGTAGTGCCAATCGCCTCGATGTGTTTGGCGTTCGACACCACTACGGTGACATCGTCAGCATATGCTGACACGGATCTTCCGCATCCTAGTTCGCGCAGGATGCCCCTCAACGTCTCCAGTTTGTGCAGTAATGGCTCGAGAGTCAATACGTACAAGAGGGACGAGAGGGGACATCCTTGGCGGACCAAGCGCATGATGATGAACGGTTCCGACAGGTGACCGTTCACTCTCACCACAGAGCAGATGTCGCTGTGCATGGCAGCGATCCAGCCTCTGAAGACGGGCCCAAAGCCAGCCGCCCTCAGGACTGCCGCTAGGTAACGATGGTCGACCCTATCGAAAGCTTTCGACTGATCTAAATTGATCAAGGACCCACCCGTGCCAGGTTCCCTAGCTACCCTCTCTACGATGTATCGCATGAGGTGGAGGTTGTCGTGGATGGATCTGTCGGGAATGGCGCATGTCTGCGCCTCTCCCACCAGACCACCAACGACAAGCGCCAACCTCTTTGCTAGCACCTTGGCCAAAATCTTGAACTCTGTGTTTAGCAGAGTTATGGGCCGGAAATTATCTATGTTATCCCCCTTGTTCGGATCCTTTCTCAGCAGTGCCACCGCTCCTCGGCTCACAGAACTGGGAATTCTCCCGTTCTGTTGCCAGTTGCAGTAGACGTCCGCCAAGAGGCCTCCGAACAAGTCTGGCATCTGTACGTAAAGTTCATAGGGCAGACCATCCAAACCAGGCGATTTACCCCTTGTGCAGCCAGTCATTGCCTCCCTTACTTCAGCGGCTGTTATCGGCTTTTCGCAACACTTCGCCTCAGTGGCCGAGAGCCGCGGCAGTCCGTCGAGGTAGACACTAAAGTCCATCCCTCGACCCGGCCCACCGCTGCCCCCGAACAGCTGAGCGAAGTGTCGCTGAAAAGCTTCACACATTTGCCTGGGATCGAGTAGCATGCGCCCGTCGTGGTCCACCAAAGACCGGATCGTGGCTTTGTTGCCACGACGCGCCTCCGCCACTCGGGCCCATTGAACGGCTTTCGTCCCCTCGTGTCTGAGAGCACGCACCCTTGCTCTGACAACGCAGCCTTCATACTTTGCATTGAAGAATTGGTCAAGGGCCAATTTCGCCGCAGGCACATCGGTCACAATGCCTTTGCTAAGCGCCTCGTCTAATTTTCTAACTAGTTCTCCCTCTGCTCTATTTTTCTCTATTGCTAAAGCCTTACTAAACCTAATGGACTCTATTCTAATCGCTCTTTTCAGAGCAAACCACCACTTGTTGTTGACGATGGCCCCCGTCAACGGCCGCTTAACTAGTTCGCTAATCCGGTCTCTGTAGGCCTTGCGCGCTGGTAAGGACGCGTTTAGCTTCCGGTAGCCGGGTCCTCGTCTATGAAGCCTATCTAAGTCAAGCACACAGATCACGAATTTGTGGTCCGTGTAGCTGACTATCTTGAATTGTGGACAGCCTATGCTAAACCTATCTATTTCCCTACAAAATACTCTATGCGATTTGTCCAAGTCCACATTGGCACATTCGGGAAATCCAATCGGTACCTGTCAAACAGTTCAAAACGCCTGAGCAGGTTGGTGAGGCTCTTGCACCCTCCACCCCTATCCGCTAATCCCACACAGTCCCAGCATCCATCTAAGATCCCGTTCCAGTCGCCCACTAACACTAAAGAGCGGGACGTTCCAAGAAAGGTCTCCAGACGCCGGAAGAAATCAGGCCGCCCTGCTCCTGTCGGGGCATAGACGGCCACTAGCCTGAAAGCTTGCCCGTCTCCGCTGGTCACGTCCAGCAACACCAGCTTACCCTCTGGGTCCAGGAAGATGGCCCGTATGGCGAGATCCAAACCTCTCCGAAAAAGCACAGCAACTCCACCCCCTGATCCAGGACGGCTGGGAGATGCGTACACATCGTAGCCGCTGAAGATCGGTGCGAAGGCCCGTGCTTCGGAGATTCTGGTCTCGCTGATGGCCACTACATCTATGTTTAGTGACCTGAGGTCGTTGAGCAGGTGACCCTGCTTCCATGACGACCCCAAGCCACGCGCATTTATGCTGCCTATTCTGAGTGAGGTCATGTTTAAAATAGGGTGGAAAAGATGGGAAAGACCAGTTACCATTTTTTCGTAGAGGAGGGATGGTTTTTACATCCCTTTTCACTTGATCGTCTGGTGAAGGGTCCGTTGAATCGTCTCTTCGGCTGATCGTTGGCTCTTCTATGAGTATGTCTGAATATACTCTTCAATTGATAGTTCCTCCTAGGTCCCTGAAATCACCAACTGCGTTGGGGAATTTCGTTTTAATGTTTGTGTATTGTTTCTGTGCTATTTTTAGCAGTCTTATGTTAGTTGGCGTTTTGATTGGTGCTGGTATTATGTAGTCGTGTTGTGAAATGTCTGTGTGTTCAATTATGTAAGTCATTAGTTTCTTGTTGTGTGTATTTATTGCCATGCATTTGTTTTTCTGGGGGTTGGGTGTGGTTCTGCTATTTTCTTGTCGTTGTTGCTGGGTGTGTGTGTTATGTTGTTGTGTTTGCGATGTTGGTGCTTGTGGTGGTGGTGTTGAAGGTGTTGTTGGCGGTGGGGTTTTCGCCGGTGGTGATGGTGGTGCTAGTGTGGGTGGTGATGGTGTTGGTGGTGTTGCTGCTGTGAGTCTCTTTGCAGTAGACTTTACCCTTTTCTCATTTCTTTCCTCCCTTTTCAAAGGCGACGATGCGCTGCTTCTGCGTTTGTGCCTTCTTACGACCTTTTGCCATCCCTCTCCCACCTCACACTCCATGTCTGATTCTGAGAGGTCGGGGAGGGGTACCAGCTCCACTCTTTCACTTGTTGTTGGTGATGTTTGCACTGGAGTCTCTGTTGCAGCTGCATTTGGTATTGCTGTTGTTGTTGTTAATATTTCCACTGCTGCTGTTTTTGATTTCCGTGGCGTGGGTATGGGTGCCACGGACCTATCGTTCCTGGTTGCCGCTTGTCCTGTTGCTGGTAGCCGTGGAGCCGGTTTCGGAAGGAGGGGGTTTTCTCCTTTCTCAGGGTCTTCTCGTTGCAGAAGGCCCTGAGGTGAGTCTTCGATCCACAGCGAAAGCATTTCGGGCGTTTGCCCTCAACACTTATGGGCAGTTGAGTGCCGTTATCGAAGTCTATTTCATCCGGGATAGCTTCGATGCACTCCTGGTTGGTTTGAATTAACATCTCAATGGAGGTGCCGACCCAATCTTCTCTTACTTTTTTCTGTACTTGCAGTACAGTTGTTTTGTCCTCGATTCCGACGAGGACAGACGCGGCCAGCCAAGAAGGGGCCATCCCGGGGGGGACGTGGGTCAGTTTGACCCTCACAATTTTTTGCCCGCAGTAGGAGGGCACCAACACCATTTCCTCGCTCCTTAGGGTCACTATGGATTGAGCCTTTGCCTCCTGGGGTGTGGCAAAAAGTACGCCTACGGTGGCATATTTCTTGCCTCGGGTGATGTGTGTTTTCCGCTGCCACACAGACCCCAAGGCTTTTTGTATTTGAGCCTCTGTGGCTCTTTTCACCCTACGGGATTTTGTACTTACTGTACGGTACGTGACCGTACAGTGCTGTTGGGTTTTGAAAAAAATTTTCCGCTGCCTTGCAGATTGCTCGGTGTCCATTTTTTGTCACCATCTTCTTCGCTTCCTCTAATTCCTCATTTGTTATGAGGATTGTTTCCAGGTTCTTCGCAATACCTGCAAATGAGATTGGTTTTTCTTTGCTGCTGTTGTTGTTGTTGTCGTCAGAGCTGCTGTTACTTTTGTTGTTGCTGCAGGTACTACGACTACTGCCTCCGCCGCTGTTGCTGTGGTTGTTGTTGGTGTTGCTGCTGCTAATGCTGTTGTTGTTTATGCTGCTGGTGATGCTGTTGTGGCTGCTACTGTTGTTTTCATTGTCACTGTTGCTGTTGTTATTACGGCTGCTACTGCTATTATTCCTGACGTCAGACGAATGAAATGGGTTTTCGTATTTCCCGCACACCTCTTTCGTCGTTGTCGTCGTCGTCGTGGAGAAATCTTGCACGCTTTGCACGAGACTTTTCTTTTCTTTCGTCGCTTGCGAAAGAGGAGGGAGGGAGAGAGACACATTTAAAGAAGGGAGGGAGAGAGACAATCTTCTCTCTGCTGTAGTGACGATTGAGGAAGAAGACGGAATGAGTGGGAGTGATCTATGAAAATTCTTTTTCGTAGCCATGTTGTTTTTTTTGTTTAAAATAAATATTGGTCACAAAACCCCAATAAGCAGTTATTTAACCCCGAAGGGCCAAATAACGGGCAGAAAGACCCCTCTCACGAGGAGGAGGGTGTTTTTTTCTACAAGTTGGTTACAGTTTTAAACAATTTACAATTGTTATAGCGTTCAAAATTTACAATACCTTACAGAGCCGAGCCTCCGTCAACCATAGCATTCAATAATAATAATAATAAGGTGCTCTGGGAATGATACCTAAGGGGTCTAATGATTACTTATCGCAAATCCCAGGAAACCCGCGTATAGGAGAAATACAAAAGATAGTACTAATGGGAACTGCCCATATACTAAGGAAGATTCTGTCAATATAAGTACATCACAAGTCTAAACACTAAAGATGCATGTGTGAGTATGTATGTTCTTTCTTGAACATGGCGGACCTTGTTGTCTCTTGAGGTCACTGGTTGTGACTTGGTGATAACTCGTATGAACATAAAGCAAGATAAATGCAACTGTAATAATAATAATAATAATAATAATAATAATAATAATAATAATAATAATTAAAAAAATGAAGGGATTGTTAAGAACTGAATACATTCGGAGAGTAAGGAGCGTATTGAAGTCACATCTGAACAGCAGAAATGCCATAAGCGCAGTAAATTCCCGAGCTGTGTCTATTATTAGGTACAGTGCGGGAATTCTGAGATGGAATGTTGCCGAACAAAAAGAAATGGATAGGAAGACTAGGAAGCTATTGACTATCTACAACATGTTCCACAAGAGGAGTGATGTCGATAGACTCTACCTAAGGAGATCTGAGGGTGGAAGAGGTCTTATCAGCATAGAGGACTGTGTTCAGATGGAGAAAAACAACCTATACAAATACGTGACTGATAGTAAGGAGCCAATGCTCAGAACTGTACTGAAGGAGGGGACAATAGGCCAGGGGATGTCCAAGGAGGAAATAACATCAAGGAGAAAGAGCAGCCTTCAGGGAAAATCCCTTCATAGTACCTTCTTTGAGAAAACTGAATTTAGAGATCCACAGACATGGAACTGGTTGAGAAGAGGAGACCTCAAAAAGGCTACAGAAGGAATGTTAATGGCTGCGCAGGAGCAGGCCCTCAAAACGAAGTGGTTGAAACACCATATTTACAAGGAGGAGGCTAGCCCACTGTGCAGGATCTGTGGAGAGAGAGAGGAGACTGTGGCTCACATTGTGTCCGAGTGTAAACACCTAGCCCAGACCCACTATAAGGGCTGGAGACACGATGTGATGGGCAGGGTGATCCACTGGCACCTGTGCAAAGTAAACAATTTACCACATTCTGAGAAATGGTATGAGCATAGGCCAGAGGCGGTGATGGAGAACAATCAGGTGAAGGTGCTGTGGGATTTTAGGATACAGACGGACAAGAAACTGGAACACAATAGACCTGACCTGGTGGTTGTGGACAAAGAAAAAAGATTGTGTCTGATTGTGGATGTGGCCTGCCCATTCGACACGAGAGTGCAGGAGAAGGAGAGGGAGAAAATTAACCGATACCAGGACTTAAAGTGGGAGGTAAAAAGGATTTGGAACTGCCATGAAGTCAAAGTGATCCCGATTGTCATAGGCGCACTGGGGACGATCTCCAAAAGTTTCCAGGGATGGTTAAAGAAAATCGGCTCCTTCACGCTTTTTGGAACGCTTCAAAAGGCATGCTTGCTGGGAACAGCAAGAACCCTCCGATATGTCCTGAATATCTGAGGCTGCAGGTAGTGGCTTGATATTCATTCCAACGGACTTTCCAGTTAACTAACATCAATGACTGAGATTCAAGGAATAATAATAATAATAATAATAATAATAATAATAATAATAATAATAATAATAATAACAACTTACAAATATCTAGGTGTTTGTGAAGGAGATGGAATCAAGCACTCGACAATGAGGGAAAGGATAAGGAAGGAATGTTACCGCAGAGTAAGAGCAATCTTAAGAACGGAATTGAATGCAAGGAATAGGATCGATGCCATAAACACGCTTGCCATACCAGTAGTAACCTACAGTTACAATGTCATCAACTGGTCAAGCACAGAGATCCGTAGGCTCGATACAAAAATTCGAAAATTCTTAACCATGCACAGAATGCATCACCCTAAGGCAGATGTCGATAGAATATATCTCCCTAGGAAAGAAGGAGAACGTGGGTTAATCCAGTTAGACATTGCGTTGAAAACTGCAACAATTGGATTATCTACATATCTAAGGGAATCACATGATTGGATGATCAAACTCGTTTTGAAACACGAAAGCATCAAAAGATCATATTCCATTACAAAAGATGCACAAAGATACAGTAATGGACTACAAATTTCAGAAGTCCCATTTACTGCTGAAATGGAAAACACAGAAAAAGCAAAGCAGGTAAAAGTAACTGCAAAGAAAGAACTGCTACAGAAACTGGCTAAGAAATGGCAAGAAAAGCCTCTGTATAGAAAATACCCAGAGCGAGCTAACAATCCTGGTGTTGACAAAACTTTAACCCATCAGTGGTTGGCATCATCTGGACTGAAATCGGAGACTCAAGGACTGATTATATCAGCACAAGATCAGTGTCTGCCAACAAAAAATTTCCAAGCCAACATAATAAAAAATGGATGCAGCCCATTATGCCGTGTATGCAAAAAACAACCAGAGACCATTGACCATATAATTTCAATGTGCAGTCCTATAGCTCCAACCGAATACCTAAACAGGCATGACAGAGCTGCACAATACATACATTGGATAATGTGTAAGCATTTTGACCTGCCCCATCAAAAGAATTGGTGGGAGCATCAACCACCTCCCATACTTGAAAAAGATCACATCTCAATCTTGTGGAACTTTAGCATCCAAACAGACCGAAAAATAGATGCAAATAGACCTGATATAATATTGAAGGACTTTAAAAAGAGGGTATGCCTGCTAATTGATATGTCTGTTCTAATAGACAAGAATGTATCTATAAAAACATTTGAAAAATTGAGCAAGTATAAGGACCTGGAGATAGAAATTGGAAAAATGTGGAAATTGAGAACTAAAACAATACCAGTGGTTGTAGGCGTTCTGGGAATGATACCTAAGGGGTCTAATTATTACTTATCGCAAATCCCAGGAAACCCGCGTATAGGAGAAATACAAAAGATAGTACTAATGGGAACTGCCCATATACTAAGGAAGATTCTGTCAATATAAGTACATCACAAGTCTAAACACTAAAGATGCATGTGTGAGTATGTATGTTCTTTCTTGAACATGGCGGACCTTGTTGTCTCTTGAGGTCACTGGTTGTGACTTGGTGATAACTCGTATGAACATAAAGCAAGATAAATGCAACTGTAATAATAATAATAATAATAATAATAATAATAATTAATAATAATAATTTTTACCTGCTGGCCATTTTCAAAGAATAGGTATTTAGCATTTTTCCATAAGTTCAGTTTCCTTTCAGCTTCTTTCAGGATTCCCTCTAAAGTGCAGCCCTGGACATAACTTCCTCGGTCTTTAGAATTCTCACCATTTCGGTATACAAAGACACGTTTCTACAAAAGAAATCAAAAAGATTAAGCTGTTTAACCCTTTAGCATTTAAACCGACCATATCCGGCAAGAATTCTCTCACCTACTTTCTTTTCAAACCCGCCGTAACCGGCCGCTCATAACAATGTAAAGGTATTGTTCTAAAAATAAATAAAATCAAAATCTCGTAACTCCCATATTATGTGATCCCAATAGGTGTAGATCTCAAACAAGATGGTTGGATAACATCCATGAGCTTGGCTGTCCTTGTGTGGGGATGCAGCCAGTTGGAGACGGTTGCTTCTGACAAGAGCTGCTGGAAGTCATGTTTGTGGACTGTACCCCAACGATCCTCCCAGGAATAAGTGAGCAAAGAACAACAGACTAAAATATATTTGAATGATTCAGTTTTAAAATATTCAGAATCGTTAAAGGAAAACATTTTTCTTTTTTTAAAGATTTATGCATTTCTTTTAAATGTTTGTTTCCATATTATTATGTCTAGAGAAACAACTACACATCTCAGAAGCTTTACAAATGACAAAAGAATTTCTTTGAAAACTTCTCATTGTGAAATACTGTATAGGAATAAAAGATGTTTGCTTGCCTGATAATTCTGTTGATAGTAACAAATCAAATGTCACTACTCAAGAATAGAAAATAAATGTATCAAGCTAATAGCAGCCATGTTATTTTAAAATTATAACAATAGGAGCTATAGCAGTGAGGTGCTAAATTTGGCAATATTTGATTTTCATTTATAATTGATGTAAACATTTTTGTGGTATCACATTAGAAGTAACGGGCGGTGGATTGGCAATATTGGTAGGGCATCAGACAAGATACTTTGTGGCATTTAGTTACAGCCCTTTATATTCTGAGTTCAAACCATGCCATGGTCAACTTTGCCTTACATCTTTTTGCAGTCAATAAAATAAAGTACCAGTCAAGTACTGATGTCAATTTTATTGACTTCGCTTTCCCTGAAACTGCTAGTCTTATGCCTGAATTAGAAGTCTACTTCTTCGCCCACTTATTCCTGAGTATGTCATCAAACACTCCTTCCAGCAAGTCCTGTCAGAAGCAACCATCTCCAACTAATCCGGCTAGATCCCCAAGTGAGACCAGCCAAGCTCATGGATGTTATCTGACCATTTTGCTTGGGGTCTACCATTGGGTCTCCTGCCGGTTGGTTTTACCCGTAAAATCTGTTCAGTGATTCTTTCCTGAAACATTCTAACCACATGCCTATAGTATCAGAGCTATGATCATTCAATTTGGAGAAGTAGTGGCTCTACTGGGAGTGACTCTCTGATCTCCATGATATGAACTCTATCTCAAGTAAGTGAAATAATTATGCATCTACTGAGTTGACCTTATGCATCAAATTTTGAGAGAGGGCATATTTGATTAAATTGACCCCAGTGAGGTCAGCCATAATCAGTAAAAAATGTACTCAATACATGGTGTGTAATACACGGTTAACCCTTTCATTGCCATATTTCTAATCACCTCCATCTTCCTAATATTCACCTTCATGCCTTTTGCCTCCATACATTCCTTCTACTTATTCCTCTTCTCCCTCAGTCCATCCATACTCTCAGCCATTAACACCAAGTCATCTATGTAGGGCAACTCCCATGGTAAACGCTCCTTTATATTACAAATAGTAGTGAGCTTAACACTGACATTTGATGTTATACAACCATGATTTCAAACTCATCACTTCCCATTATTCCTCCTTTCAACTATAAATACTTTCTCATAGATTGTTATCAATATCATTGCTTCACTCCTAACTCTCTTAATTCCTTTCACTTCTTCCCATGGAACCCTATCCAGATCAACAAATCCAACAAACATATTTTTCTTTCCTTGTATTTCTTCTGTAACTGCCTCACAATAAGATTGCTTCAGCTGTTTCTTTTCCTGGCACAAATCCAAACTGCATTTTATCAGTCTTCACTATTTTTTAAAATTCTTTTATCTAAAACTCTTTCCAATACCTTCATCCATATTCTGATATCTTGATTGCTCTATACAAACCAGTTTATAGGATCACCTTTCCTTTTGTACAAGGGGATAAGAGTACTCAACTCCCAAACCACTGGAGATTTCTATCATCCTCTTCACACCTCAACTTCCTGCTGCCTCTAACATATCTCTCACAACTCTTGTTGATCCTCCTGCCCTTTCACTCTTCATTTATCTGAAAGCTTTCTTAACTTCCCCCTCAACTATCTTCTCTGCCATTCCAGTCATTTTCCATGCTCAACAATCGCTCTATATATATCTTCCACCTTTCCATGATTTCATCTGAGTTTACCACAATTTGTATCACTTCCTCCTTCAAACAGTTTACCTCTCTCACACATTTCTCTCTTTCTTTCTCGCTAACTGGTGTGAATATTTTTCATCTCAAAGGATGAGGTTAAAAGTCTGAAAAAATTAGTATCATAAAAAATAATTAATGATACAATTGCTCACCATATTTGACTGTTTATAAAGACGTTTGGTTGTCTTTACATTACAAGGTTTCAGCTCATGAGTTTGGTTTTCTTTCATGTTTACTTCATCCAAGTGATTCTATTAAAAGGGAAAAATACTGAATGAAAAAGCAAGCATTATCTGAAAGGATAAAACAGGCTAATCAGAGTGAAATGCACAGCACCATCTTCAGCATCATCATCGTTTAACGTCCATTTTCACGCTAGCATGGGTAGGACAATCAGTCCCTTTGTGAGAGTTCAGATCAGAAGACCATGTTTTGCTCACACAGGGCTGATTTTGGCTTGGTTTCTACAACTGGAAGCCCTTCTTAATGCCAACCACATTTATAGCAATAAATAAATAAATAATAGTGATGTCCCAGCATGGCCTCAACCGGTCAGCTGGAACAGATGAATGAGTAAAAAAGTAATATAATAGTAGTAATAATGCAGTTGGAGGGGAATGAATGATTGAATGAATTACTTTTAACTGATGAACTTTATCTTGATGGTGTTTTTCTTGATCTGTTGTGTCAGTCCAATGACCTGTAATTACAACAGGCTTAGCTGCATCTTGTGTTGCTTCATATTTACCTGAATAAAGTTCATCTAAACGTCGACCTAAAATAATTAAACAAAAGAATATATATATATATATATATATATATACACACACACACATGTATTTCTAATGAAATACTTTTTCTATGTGTTTCAATTAATTTTGAAAATAACCAATATTTGCAGGAATTTAATGAAATAAGTTTTTCATTAGTAACCTGATATTTAGAACATTACTTAAGAAAAATTTCTACAATATAATTGTGATGAAATGTTTTAACATGAGGATGAACATTTTAAAATGAGCAGTTTTGTAGCATAAACCCAGGCCAGTTTCAAAGGGTTTGGTATCAATAAGATAAAATCAAAGAGATAAGAAAAATAAATTACAAATTTAATGCAGTTAATATGAGACTTCAAAGACAAAATTGGTATGGTAAGGTCATTTGAATGCTTGCACACATAGAAGATGAAGGATTGATGGTCTGCATTTCATCACTGCACTACACTTTGTACTTGATAACAATACTTAATAACAATACTTGCTCAACCCTAGCTGTAACATTTTTTGTTGCTTTTGCTATTCTTTGACTCTACTTCAAACTTGATTGAGAAGGGAGGAGTGAGAAAGAGAGAGAGAAAGAGACATGGAATGACAGGAAGTAAAAGACTGAGAGAGAGAGGGAGAAAGAGAAAGACAAAGAGAAATATATTTTTAAAAATACATATGAAAGGGGAAGGAAATCAATATTGTTGTTGGGAAGGCTAGAAAATATAGAAATGTCTTGCCTTTCAGTTGTCGTAGTATATGTTTGTGTGTGTCCAGTTCCATTGCAATGTTAGCTTGTAACTTCCTCTTCTTACGCCGGTTCTCTTCTTTTGACTCAACAACTTTTGAAACAAGAAAATATTAAAATATTAACTAAAATGTGTGTATGTGTATTTGTGTGTATGTATGTTCTGGTTTTATTATTTCATAAATTTCGATAAAATAAAGTACCAGTAATGCATTGGGTAATTGCTGGCCTTGTGCCAAAAGTAGAAACAATTATTTCATGAATTTCCACTAATATAGAGAGAACCAGTTTCTAACATAGCAACAAAACTCTTTCATTGGAATCTAGGCAACATCGACTAGCTAAATATATATGTATATTTATGTCTATGCATGAGTATGCATGTGTGTGCAGGTATGAGTGTTATTGTATGTGTGGATCTGCATGTTTTGAATTATATGTGACACATCTTTTGTATCTATACATGTGTATATGCAGTTATTACATGCTAAATTTCTTAAATGTTTTACATATTTTTACAGTTCCATTAATGGACTGTACTTGCAACATCCTTAGTATCCGTGCTCTTTCTGGTTCTGTGAAGTCCAGCTTCTCAAGATTTGTACTGAGACAGTTAATAACATATGCCAGAACCCTAATGACCACAGGAACAAATCTAAAGCAAAGACAGGGTGGAGTATCTGCAGATTCTTTATTAGTTCAACATAAATGTTTTCCTTTCACTAATCTTTAACATTATATTGACATCAGCTGGGCAGCTAATTTCCACTAATGTGGAATCATTATGTTTGCATTTTATGGGGGTTTTAACTGGTACATTCCACCAGTACTCTTTCATACTATGTATGCTTATGTTCTCCACATCACTGTAACCTTCTATGTTCATTCTCAGGGCTATCCTTTCTACAGATTGAATTATATAGTGTTTTGTCCACTACATCATGCCTCACAGGTAGATAGTATTATGATGGTATCTTTGGACAGCTACTTATGATGAGGGTGACATCTTCGATGTTTATTCTACAGAGTCTGCATCTATTGTCATATCCAGGTGTTTTGCCTGCATTCCTATCTCTTTTGTGCATTATGTATTTTGTTATTTCCTGTTCTTGGATTGAAAAAGCATATCCTTCAAAGCGTGAGCTAATATAGTATTTGTTGGTCCAAGATAGACTACTTTGCATATCCTTCAAAGCATGAGCTAATATACTACTTATAGTTCAAGATAGATTTCTTTGATTATCTACATTACTCTCACTTTGAAGCTTTCTGGCAACATAGCCATGCATTACTTTTTGCTGATAAACATGCAGCTTTTCATCCATGGGTTCATTGTGGCATAGCTGTATGCTTTCCCTGGGTGTGAGTTTTTGGTTATTATGCAGGGAGCCCTTCTCAAGGAGCTTCTTCCCAACTCTCATGATGTTATTTTCCTCATCTTTATATAGAGTGATTAATTATTAATCATAAGATAGGAGAATGGTTGACTATTTCATCTTCTGGAGAAATGGGAGAGGGGTAAAATCAATTTTATCAACCCCAGAATGATGAAAAGCAAAATTAATTTCAATGGTGATTTGAATTCAGAATGTAAAGTGCCTTAACTAAATTAGGGTTTCTAATTTCAAGAAAAGGCCAGTAATTTATGAGGAGGAGAAAGTTGATTATATCAACCCCAGTATTTGATTGGTATTTTAAAATGACTTCAGCAATATTTGAGTTCAGAATGTAAAGAGACTTTCCCTTATTTCTATTGAAAGACACAGCTAATGATTTTCAAATAATTTGAAAACAATCAACAATTTTAAAGGGTTAAGTAATATAACAAGATGTCTTCATATTAAACTGGTGTTGGGAACATAATATAAGAAAAGTTCTTACATAAAATTATGATGGAAAGATTTTAGATAAATACAAAAATTCTAAAACAAACAGTTTCGTATTGTAGAAACAAGGGCAGTCTCAGGTGGTTTGGTATATAAAAGAAAACTTAAGTTATTGGGTTTAGTATTTATTTCAAGAATTTGGCAGTTTCAGGTAGGTTGGTCTCAAAAGGATTAACATAATTGTTTCTACTTTTGGTGCAAGGCCAGTAATTTAAAGGGAATGGGAAAGTTGTACTTTATTTTATCAACAAAGCTAACCACAATGGGATTTGAACTCAGAACATAAAGGGATGTAATAATATGCTGCAAAACATGTTGTTGGTTGCTTAAGGATCAACTACTCTCAGGTCCCAAATAATAGGGGGAGGGTGTTGAACATTTGCTTAAATTCTTATAAGCGGGGGGATTGGGAAATCAGTAATTGTATAGTGTATGTTCATAAATATGAGATTTCTTGTAATGTTCTTTTTTTCTCATATATAATGTTTTTTTTAACGTAAAATGACATTATTATTAGATTCTAGGGTGGTGGATTGGCAGTATCGGTAGAGGGTCTGACGCCATACTTTGCAGCAAAGAGTTACGGCTCTTTATGATCTGAGTTCAAATCCCGCCGAGGTTAACTTTGCCTTTCATCCTTACGGGGTCGATAAAATAAAGTACCAGTAATACACTGGGATAATTGCTGGCCTTGTGACAAAAGTAGAAACAATTATTATTAGATTCTCCAGCTGCTGCATCAATATGAATCACTTGGAGATAGATTAGCAAAATTTAATAAGTGGGTTGGGGTGGAATAAAAGCAGAGAGAGGTTGGAATAATCTGAAAAATTAATAAGTGCAGGATGGGGGGTCATTATTCAAGACCTGAGAGTACATAATACAAGATATCATGATATTTCGTCTGACACTCTAATGTTCCTACCAATTAAGTACCCTTATATTGTGATTAATTATTAATCATAAAATGAGAGATTCATTGATTTATCTCACCTTCTGGAGAAATAAACTTTCGATTACTTGATACCCAGACTTCAATAGGATAACGAAGAATATAACTCAATGCAGGTAAGTCAACAGCTTTTAGTAGAGTATCTCTTTTCTTTAGCATCTCGTCTTTATCAATCTGGTCTTCTTCTGTAGAGGAACGAGAGAGGGAAAAAATGATGATAATAATAAATTGTATCTATGCAAAAATCAATTCTTTGCTATTTATAAACTAAAGTGACACATTCGTGATTGTTTAAATTAGACTTGAATAAGAGAGAGAAAATATGTGTGTGAGAGAGAGAGAAGCAGAGAATGAAAGAAAAAAAAGATATATATATATATATATACATACATTCATAAACAACAGAAGACTGGACTGGAAATATTCTTCAAAGTTTTAATGGTGCAAAAACACTATACATATTTCAATGGCCTAGTTATATCATCCGATCAAGATGCAAGACTTAGGTGATTTCATCAGGTGAAAATTGCAAAATTAGCTAATTGATAACAGTATTACAACAAACAGAAAAGATTTGATTCAAGGATAGCTCCCCTACTCAGTGTTATAGTAATGGCACACACTCATCAATACTAAGCATTGTGGGTTGGTAGGTGCAACAAAGGGAGGGGGGTGAGGGTTGTTTGGTAGCAACAAAACTTCTATTGCCCTCAGAAAATGCTATATCATTAATCAGAACCAAGCAGTCTATTGCTACAGAGGTTTAGGAGTACTAAACCTTGCGTCAGCAGACCTGGCCGAAAACCAGCGTAGAGTGATGTTGAAAAATTAAAAGGATATAAGTGCTATAAAAGTGTACAAGATTATAGAAATTGTATAAAATTATCAAAAGGTATAAAATGTTATAAAAAACTAAAACATTATAAAAATTAGGGGTGAGTTTTATGTTAAATATATTAAGAAACATGAATTACGAAAAATAAAATAAAGACAACTGGCTTGAATTTTATGACTCTGGAGATGTGAATACTTCAGAACATCCTGAATTCAATATGGACAGCATGTGCAGCATCAGTACCACGTAACCACAAAAAACATCCCAAAAGTGCAATTTGGGAGACTGCAGCAGTTGTAATGCTGAACGTGAGTACAAACTGCATAAATCAGATATCAATAGGAAAAAGCGAAATAAATCATCCAACCATCTCAAGCAGGTGACAAAAAAGGAAGTGCTTGAATTTTAACAGCGCATAGCAACCAACCCTGTAAATATGTACACTCAAAGCAGAGGACTCACTCTCCAGTTGGTCCTCTTCACAATTCGCATACAAGCCAGATTACTGACGACCCCAAGGAATGCGCAGAACTCATTGCTGAATGCTATCCAGGCATTTTCACTGTTGAAGACCAAAATGTACCATTTTCACCACCTCTGACATCAAATTCTATAGCAACTATGGAATTTACACCTGCAATGCTGTGATGCCACCTTAAGAATAAGCACAACTATGCCTCTCTTGGTCTTGATGGTGTTACGTACCTGCTTCTCAAATGTGGTAGGTACTTTCTTCTGCACCAGCTTTCACTCTTTTTTCAATTCTGCCTTAACAACACTGTTACACCAGAGCAGTGGAAAACTGCCAATATAATAGCCTTGTGTATTTTTTGTCACACACTAGAGATGACTGAGGAAGCAAGGGGTGTCTAATATACACACATCTATGTGATGACTGAGGAAGTGGGGCAAGAAACTATAGAAGTCCCGCGTTTTAAGATTCGTCACAGCTGTGTGTTTGCATCACTTGTGTGAGTGCAAAGCAAGCAACCAACAAACATCACTTTTTTATATCATGTATAGATATTACAATTAGCCATCATTTTTGACGGCACGGGGCCAGCTTGGAATATTGTAGTATAGGAAATTTTTCTTTTCATGGAAGTTTCCATTTGGTATTCTAAGAACTGATTGCATCATATGTATGTGTGTATGTATTCATACTCATATGTATGCAAATATGTGTAGGTGTGTGCATAAGATCATATGTATGCAAATATTTAAGTATTGTGTATCTGTGTATGTATGTTTATGGAATGTTTTGTGTGAGTACAGCATAAAATACTAATTACTAGTCAGGTATTATAAGTTCAATTCAGTATATTCAATAAAGGAAAAAATAAAATAAATAAATAATTTATTAAATACAGAAAAGGGGGAAAAAAAGAGGTGAATAAATGTAGAATCAATATTCAAAAAGTAATTTTTTTAAATTAAATTTTTTTGTTACTAAAATTTCTTCCTTAATAATATTTAAATGATTCAATTCTGTATTTCTATCATGAAATAGCTAAACAAACATGTCTGAGATAATCATGTAGTATTCCATTATCAGTGTTACAATATAGTTCAAGATTTTTAATGGTAATTTTGCTGTAAGTAACCTACTACAACAACACAACAAAACATTCTAGACTACTTTCCCTGTTAAAATTGAAGTCAGCCTCGTGGGTCCCATGACAGGCTTCCAATTCATCATGGGGTCCTTTTTCAGGCAATCTTTATGGCCAGATGCCCTTCCTAGCACCAACCTTTTTAGTCTTCACATGACGCCAGGCAGGAATATGGTGTACCAGATACACATAGCAGATTTAGATAACTCAGACAGGTTCTATGGGGAACTTTTACAGACAACTTCAGGTACTGGTAAAGGTGACCTCATCATCTTGGCAAGTGACTTCAATGGACATGTGGGACAGTACCAGTTTGGATTCAGTGGAGTTCACAGTGGCTATGGTTATGGCTCAAGAAATGAAGAGGGATTGAGACTCCTGAAATTCTGTAGTGCAAATGAACTAACCATTTGCAATACAAATTTCAGGAAACCAGCCAGCTACCTGATCTCATATCAATCAGGTGAACACAAAAGCCAAATTGACTATTTACTTATTAGACAGCAAGACAAACGGACTGTAATAAATACTAAGGCCTACCCCACTAAATACTAAGGCACCCCACAAACATAAGTTAGTTATTAGTGACATCAGAATAAGCACAAGTCAGAACAAGATACACAGGAAAATATGGAGACGGAGGGTTTGGAAGCTAAAGGACCTTTTGGTTAAATATAGGTTTTGAAAGGCCTTACTGGATACATTGGATGAGAGAGGTGATGAACTAGATATGTATGATGTAGAGGACAACTCAAAATTCTTGGGTGACAATTTGTAAACTACTGACGAGACTTGCGGCTGAAGTAGAGCACCAGTCAGACAGACGGTGAACTGGTGGTGGAACAGCACATTGGACAGAGCCATTAAAGCCAGGAGACAGGCATAGAAAGATTAGAAAAATGGAGTAGCAGAGACTGGTACCAAGTAGCTAAGAGAGAAGCTAGATAACAGGTATACATAGGTTGGAGAGAGACTGAAGCAAGAAAGTTTGCCAATGCCCAGAGACATGAGGATCAGAGACACAAAGTGTTCCACATTGCAAGGCAGTGTGTCAATGTGAATTGTGATGTTGTTGGGGAAAAGTGTGTTAGAAATGACTGATGCTCAAAAGAAAGAGGCCTGAAAATGTTACTATGAGAGACTGATGAATGCAGAAGAAGATTGGGAGGAAGAGAAACTACCCTCAACCTACCCAACAGATGGACCAGCCATCGAAGTTGACATCTATAGGGTTAAAGAAGTAATCAAAGAGATGAAAAAAGGTAAAGCTGCTGGAGCATCAGAGATAGTTGCTGAGATGCTAAAAGCATCAGAAGTAAGAGCCAAATAAGTAACCCACATAGTCAATCAGGTAATACAGGACAGAGTCATACCCAATGACTGGCACAGCAGTACAATCATAAATTACTACAAGGGCAAAGGTGATACCCTAGAGAAGAGAAACTATAGAGGAATAAAACTAATGGATCAAGTTATGAAAATGATGGAAAAAGTTATAATATAACTAATCAGAGAAAGAAACAAATTAGACAAGATGAAGTTTGGTTTCATGCCTGGGAAAAGTACTACAGATACCTTCTTTTTAGTGAGGCAACTACAAGAGAATTTCCTAGCCAAGAAAAAGCCACTATACCTAACTTTCATTGATCTAGAAAAGGTCTTTGACTGAGTACCTCGATCTATTATCTGGTGGTCCTTAAGGAAATTAGGTGTAGAAGAATGGCTGGTGAGAACAGTGAAAACCATGTACAGAGGACGTGTCAGCAAAGTAAGAGTAAGAAGTGAGTTTTGTGAGGAATTCAAGGTACAGGTAGGAGTTCATCAGGGTTTGGTTCTTAGCCCACTATTATTCATTATAGTTCTCCAGGCTATAACAGAGGAATTTAAGACTGGCTGCTCATGAGAACTTCTCTATGCAGATGGTCTGGTCCTTATAGTCGAATACATTAAAGAACTCGAAAATAAGTTCTGGCTTAGGAAACAGAATATGGAATCAAAGATCTGAGAGTAAATTTAGCCAAAACTAAAGTGCTAGTGAGTAGGAGAGAAGATAGGAGCTTTGTTCCTTCAGTGAAGTAGCCCTGCTCAATATGTAGAAAGGGAATAGGCATAAACTCCATATTATGTACACAATGTAAATATTGGGTACATAAGAGATGTAGTGGAATAATAGGTAGACTAACAGGAAAGGAAGACTTTATATGCAGAAGATACACAGGAGTAACTGAGGGGAAGAGCAGCAGTAATATAAACCTATTCCAGTCACAGGAAGGATCCATAGAAGTGGTCAATAGCTTTTGCTATCTTGGTGACTTAATTATGCTCTGAGAACTTAATACCTAGAATAAGGATAGGATGGAAGAAGCTTAGAGAACTGCTCCCACTGCTGACCACAAAATAAAAAATGTCTCCCTACATACAAAAAGACGACTGTATGATGCCTGTGAGCGAAGTGTGATGCACATGTTAGTGAAACATGGACTGTGACTGCAGAGGACATACATAGACTGGAGAAAAATGAAGCAACCATATTTCATTGAATGTGCAATGTAAGTCTGAGAGAAAGACAAAGCTTGGATGAGTTAAGGAAGAAGATGAGTTTAAGAGGAATTCGAGGGGGTGTGCAGAAGAAGAGACTGGGTTGGTATGGATGTGATTCACATGGAGAATGATCACTGAGTGAAGACGTGTCAGGGAATCCTAGTGGAAGGAAGCTGCAGTAGAGGTAGATCAAGAAAAACCTGGGCAGAGGCTGTGAGAGCTGACCTCAAATTACTGAGACTCACAGAGGAGATGACAAAGGAACGCAATGAATAGAGAGATGCTGTACTGAGAAGGACCCCTCCAACCCACGCAAGTGTGGAAAAACAATTGTAAAAGATGATGATGATGATGACAGAACTATTAAATTATTATTGCTTTTCTTTACAGTTATTTTATCAGACTCAAAAACTGGAAGGAGGAAGGGAGAAAGTTATATTCAACCTGTTTTATAGAGCTTCTTTATATTGAGCACTCTGACTTACACTTATGATAAACAATAAGAAAAAAAAAGAAATTAAGAATTCTCACTCAAAAACACAACCAAATCTTCAAAATTTCACTACTAAAAACTGAAGACGTTATAGAAAGACTTACATGGAACACTCTATATTTTGATGAAAACAACCATGACTGACCTCCTAAATTTGAACACAGCTTCAGAATCACTAAATTCCACTGCTGTCAACAAACTGTTCCTCAACTTCAAACAGGACCTCTACCAGTTTATCAATATATTATGTACACCAGCAAACTAAACAAATTCTAAAGAAACCTGAAAGCCAAAATAGCGTCACTCTCAAGATCAAGCAGCATCCACATTATTATGGAAGAACCTGCATGAAATCAAGCCAACTAAACACCGAAGTGTAGTGTTAAACTTCATAACAGACACCTCTCAACACACTTATGAACATCAACATGGAAGCAGCCAAAACCATCTAAAGATAGACTATAGGATTGATTTATTAGCCATAAAAGAGACATACTGTAACATACAAAGACCACAAAGCTAACTTCCACATCAACCCATCTATAATAAAGCTAATTAACCTAAAGCTTTATCAAAATAGATCAGTGATGGAATTTTAGACACGATCATACCCACAGTCAAAACAACACATATCTAACATTCTAGAACAACACAGATGCAATGATAAAATTGTTTTGATCCATAAATCATAAAAGCAGACATAATTTCATCCAATTTGTCGTCAATAATTACTATCCATCAATTTCAAAGGACCTCCCGATGAGAGCAGCTTCACATGCCAACTCTTCCCTTCTATCTCTAAGCAGGATAGGAGAATTATATTACATGCTAGAAAATCCTACAAAAGAAAGATATAAATTTAAAAAAATGTTGTTGGATCCTGAGTATGCATGCATATAATCCTGTTAATGAAAGTAATCTGGTTAGCTTAAAATGTTGAGGCTTCTTTTAATAACATCATTCAGCTGTGTGACTATTTGACGATGAATTAACCCTTTAGCATTTAAACCGGCCATATCCAGCCAGAATTCTCTCACCTCTTGCTGTTGAAACCAGCCATAACCAGCTGCTCATACTGACGCTAAGGTATTGTTCTCAAAATAAATAACATTAAAATCTCATAGATTAAATATTATATGAGATAATTATATGTGGTAAAGCCTTTACTGCGAAAATACAATAGTAGATATAGTGTAATGTAAATGTTAAAGGGTTAATAAACATAACACTTTGTGTAGGAATGAAGATCATTGGGTAAAGATGTGCCATGAACTTCAAGTGGAAGGAAGCTGCAGAACAGAAGGAATGAGAAAAACCTGAGCAGAACTGGTGAGAGGTGATCTCAGAATGCTGAAACTCACAGAGGTGATGAAGAAATGCAACAGTTGAAGAACCACCCAACCCATGTATGTATGAACAAGCAGACGTAAAAATGATGATCATTATGATGATTTTCTCACCAGCAAGAGATATTTCTTTCATATCATCTCTGCCACCATCACCTTGTTGAGTTTGATTTAGTTCAGTTGCATTTAACTCCAATGTCTCATTAGCCTCATTAAGTGTCTGTAACGATCTAGTTGACTTTTTTGTATTTTTCACTGAAATGAGTAAAACAGAAACAGATGTGCTAGACGTAGGTATAGGGAACACTCATAGTGGAAAAAACATAAAAACAAGAGATTATCAACAGAAAAAAACCTTTTCAATCATGTGTTTTGGCTATTAACTATATTGTGCCTAAATTTTATGAAAAAAAAAATTTCTTGGTGTTTTTTACCATACTCAAACCTTTTGATGTAAAAAAAAATCCAATTTCTCTTCATGGGAGGCAGAAGCAGAACATCAATCCAAAAAGCATTTGAATGTCATATCATATTTCTCCGTCAACATCTATGAACCATTAAGCATAGAAGCCCATCTGTAGAACAAACCTGTGTACATGAGGCAGATAACATCATGAGAGTTAGGAAGGAGCTCCTTGATAAATACTCTTTGCATGATAACCAAAAACTCACATCCAAGGAACTTGCACAGCAACACCACATTGAATCCATGGATGAAAAGCTGCATACTTATAAGCCAAATATCATACATGGCTATGTTGCCAGAAAGCTTCAAAGTGAGAGTAATATAGATAAGCAAAGTAGTCTATCTTGGACCAACAAACAGTATATTGGCTCTTAATTTGAAGGATATGCTTTTGCAATCCGAGAACAGGAAATAAAAACAAAATACCTGATACACAAAAGAGATAGAAATGTGAAAATAGAAATCAGATGGCAGAATAAACATCAAAGATTACATCTACATCATAAGCAGCTGTCCAAATATGTTATCATGATTCTATCTACCTCTGAGGTATGATGTAGTGGCGAAAACACTATACAATGCAATCCATAGAAAAGGGAGCCCTGAGATTAAACATATAAAATGAAAGAGTACTGGTGGAATGCTCTAGTTAAAATCCTAATAAAATGCAAACATAACTGATCAGACATAGTGATATGGAACAGGGAAAAGAAGGCTGCCCAGCAGGTGTGAAACGGAGACATTTATGCTGAACTAATGATGAATCTGCAGATACTCCACCTTGACTATACCTTCAGATATATATCTGTGATCACGGGGCTCTGGGATATATTACTAATTGTCTCAGTATAAATCTTGAGAAGCCAGGCTTCACAGAATCAAAAAGAGCACAGCTAGTTAGGAAGTGGCAAGTAGTCCATTAATGGAACTGTAAAAATATGTAAAACATTTTGGAAATTCAGAATGTAATAACTGTATATACACTTGTATAGATACAAAAATATATGAACGTGTACACATATAATTCAAAACATACAGATCCACACTTACAATAACATCCACACCTGCACATACATAAACACATACAGACATACAGCCATATTTACCTAGTTGATGTTGTCTAAATTCCAATGAAAGAGTCTTGTTTCTATGTAAGAAACTGGCTCTCTCACTCGTGGTGGAAATTTATAAATTAAAGTTTTCTGATTTAGGCACAAGGCCAGCAATTTTGGGGGAGGGGAAAGTCGATTAAATCGACGCCAGTCCATTACTGGTACTTTATTTTATTGACCCGTAAGGATGAAAGGCAAAGCTAAACTCGGCAGGATTTGAATTCTATGCTGTGAAGCAGTGTGTCCAACACTTTACTGATACTGCCAATCCACTGCCCTTTTATAAAAGTAACAAAACCATATATACATTACTAAAATGTCAATAATTCTGCTTCACCTAGCAGATAATATTATAAGCGCAAGCAATAATGTTGTTTAAATGTAAAGAAGCCTTAAAAGCTCATCCAAGCTATCAATTTTCTCATATTCTTCCCACAAAAAAGAAGTATTTGAAGTGGCAAGAATTATTAACAGTATGTGGTCTATGGTTAATTTCCTGACACACTAAGAGTTCTGGACTTAAGTGCTCTTTGGTTGTTTTTGTCAAGAAACATTAAGCCAGTATATATGTGATATTCAGCTTGTTAACATTCAGTATTGACTTAGTGATCCAAAGAAATGGAATAGCTTTTTTTCCATATGACAACCATGTTAATAATGGCCAGGCAGATAGGACAGTGGATTGGCATGATCATAAGAGCATAAGACAAAATATTTTGTGTGTTTAATAACAGCTCTTTACATTCAGAATTTAAATCCTGCTGAGGTCAGCTTTGCTTTTCATCCCTTAATAATTGATGAAATTAAGTCAATTTAAATGACTGATGGAGCCCATCCCTCTCCAGATCTGAACACAATTGATTTCTTCAAGAGAAGGAAAGGGCGAAAGAGAAAGTAAAAAAGAGATATAAAAGAAGAATTGACTCCTGTACTAAACAGGCACTTCTTTTATCTACCTTGAAAGGAGAAAGCGATGTTGGCCTTGACAGGATTTGAAATCAGAGTGCAGAGAACTGGAATGAATACCACAGAATATTCTATCTGACATTCTAATGAATCTGTCAATTCACTGCCTTTAATTGACTATATATTCCTTCAAAGTTTGTGCTTTGTGCTAATGTTAGAGATCAATACTGAACAGACTAATCAAAGAATAATTAAAACATATAGCATATATACTTGTATGTAAGTCACACCGTTTTCCACCAAAAAATACAATATAAAACACCAGCATGCAATTCATTTACTGGCTCCAAAAAACTTTTATTTAAATTATATGCTACATTGTAAATATTGTATGTAAAATGGAGGTGCAACCTATAAACAAGTATTTACAGTAATGAAAATTCTTCTGCTGTGGCAGACTAAGATGGCAACACTATCTCTAAGAGCCAGGAGATATGAAGAAACTAATGTTTTTGTTTTGATTGAATTTTGTTAACTAACAAAAAAATGAGGGTATTTGAATTAAAAAAGGTGTTCTTGATCTTCTGGCTGATTAGAACACCTAAATTTTACTGATTATTTTCAGTACCATTTTCATTTAATTATTGATTTATTCTTTATAATACCAATCCACCTGAAAAAGTTTCTTTTGTAAAGAAAGCTGTTTATTTTAAAGTCCAAATCCCAGATAAATAAAAATCCCTTCAAAATCTTGATTATTTCTAAAATTATTTGAAACATATAGCCAGCGTCTTTCATTGAAAGAGCAAAGGATGACAAACAAATCAAAACAAAGTAATGTTTTACTCAGTATATTTCAGGGCTATTACCCCTTTTTCTAATGTGAGGTAGAAACAGTTCAAAACAAAAACAAATGATTGATGTGTTCTTCCCTAACATAAATATCATGTTGAAATATACTGGGTAAAACATTACTTTGTTTTGTTTTATTTGTCATCCTTTGTCCTTTATATATTTCTATCGCATTGTACCTGCTTTTTGAAACTTATCAGTTTTTTATAATACTTTGTATTTTAATTGATTAATGAAGTATTTGGGAAGGATTTACTACAATTATAACTTCATTAAGACGGTATTTGTAACATAGGGAATGCTTTTGCAGTCTTGTCTGTGGGGCGCAGCACCTTTACCACCACACCCTAGGCCCAGAGCCCAATCCCCCTCCCCCTCCTTCTGTGACACTAGAATCTTTGCCATTCCCCGTTTTTCTGTTTTTTTTTCTTTTTTCTTTATATTTCCCTATTTTACATTCCATTCTTTCTTCTCAATCTAAATTTTCTTTTTTTCTTTTTCTATTAAACTGTATTTACAAGATATATTCCATAAATAAATTATTATTAATTAAAATATATAAATAAATAAAATATTCTTCTATCAAATTGCATTGGAAGGTTCTAATTTAAATAGGAACCCTTTAAAATGGGAGGTTCTGTTTCAAAGAAACAGGCAGTTTGATATTAAAAAGGTTAAATTTACTGGATTTCTCTTTGATGTAATTTTCCACTTGCAGTGAAAGTTCCAGCTTGTAGTTCCTTACAGCTACTTCAATAAGATCCTCAATCACAAGAATCTGGGTGCCATCTTCAGTGTACATAGCACGAGCAACATTAGCCAATCCAAGAATCTGTGTACATTGTGATAGCAGCTGGAAATAAGAAAACAGATATTGAATAAGCAGTAATGAATGAATGAATCCATCCAGTCATCTATCCATTTATTCATGTATCCATCTAACCATTCATTCATCCCCCCATATATCCATTCATTCGTTCATCCATCCATACATACATTACACACACACATACATGATGGCTGCAACTCAATTTTGAGTAATGCTATCACTTGATTACTTAAGCATGAACAGCACGGATGTGGCTTTTTAGTCCTGCTAGGGACTTGCCTATGGCCATGCAACACAAAAGATGTCACATATCAAGCAATGCCTGTTCTTGAAGTTTTTTTAGATGAGGAAAGCCTTTGCACGGGGTCAATCCTACTCTGTAAACATCAAATGCATTTACCCAGAAAGTAGAACTGGTCTACATCATTGGATGCAAACGAAGTTGTAGATTTTATATCAGAGTGACCTTCTCCTAGAGAGATGTCTTAATGAAGACTAGGGGTCTCTCATTCAACTGCGCCCACTTAAAAACATACATGCATACATACATATTTAGCCATCCATCCATCTAGTCAGCCAGCCATATATCTAGCCATCCATATAAAATCCACCCATCTATACATCTATCTAGCAACTTGATTAATTCAAATTCTAGATTAGAGTAAGACAATAGACCTCAATGCAAATTATATTGTGTAACCTGCTGGGGTTCCATTGCAATTTAATCCTTTTCCTCTCATTCATAGCATTTATAGTCCTTTCCAACACCAATTTCTTTTTCTATATGCTTCACTAAATATTAAATCCTTTATTATGTTTATGTAATTTATCCTAGAAATATATTTGAGTATTTTGAAATAAAATATTAGCAACATTAAAATAAAAAATTCAGTGTATTTAACTGTGAGAGATTGGCATGTTATCCAGAGAAAGATTTGTATCTGTGTCATCTTCTAAATACAGATAAGACCAGATCCTATAGATCAGGCATGGGCAACCTTTTACGAGAAGCGGACTGCATGAGATATGGCTCATCGTCAGGCGGGCCTCAAGCGCTAATTTACATTCAGGGCCAGATTTTAAAAAAGGGCGGTAACTCAGTTTTTTTTATTTGTTTCTTCAGAATTCGTATACATTGTTTTCCTCAATCATAAAAATGAGAGAAAGATAAATTATGACTGAAAAGTTGGGGTAAGTCACTTAGGTGACTTAGGTGAACCATTCAGAAAGCTTCGCGAGCCGCAGGTTGCCCATGACTGCTATAGACCCGGAAGGTTTGTAAAATTAAGACTGCACCAATCTTCTCTTCACTCCTCCCCATACTTTCTCACAGCTAAATATACCACAGACTTCATCCATGCAGAACTTGCTTACTTATCCCCTCCCCTCAAACCCTCATCCCTGATACACTTCTCCTGCCCAACTGACATATATAAGCATGGAAGCTGGACATGCTCTACATCTTATCTCCTACAATGCCAAAAACGCACTAAGTCCAGCTTGCATGTTGATGTGGTGCCACAACAACAAAAACTCCCAGTCCACCCTGAAAGGTGGTTATGCTGGTGACACGACAAAAAATGCCCAGTCCATCCTGTTAGATGGTCATTTTGGTGCCATGATAAAAGGCACCCAGTTCACACTGTAATGTGGTTGTCATTAGGAAAGCCACCCGGCTGTAGAAACTGAACCAAAATACAGATCTATATGAGCAAAAGGTGGGTCACCTGACCTGATTTGTCTTATAACATGACAACTTGTCTAACCCATCCAAGCATGGAAAAACAGACATTAAATGGTGATGATGATGACACTTTATCTTGCAGAAACTCTTAGGAAACCTTACCCATAATTTTGAGGCCTTACATTAATAAATGAAATCAATATTATTAACTGAGACAGAGTAGTGGATTGGCAGAATTGGTAGAGTGTCGGATAAGATTCCATTGTGGTATTTGTGCTGGCTCTTCACATTCTGAGTTCAAATCACACCAAGGCCAAATTTGCCTTTCATCCTTCCAGGATTGATAAAATAAAGTATGAATCAAGTACTGGGTTGATTTAATCAACTTTTCCCTTCCTCAAAATTTGCTGGCCTTACACAAGTAACTGAAATCATTATTATTAGCTGGAACATTCAAATTTAAATAAGCAAAAATATGAAACAAATAAATAAATAGAGTTCAGTGATGACTTACACCTTCCAAAGAAGATCCTATGACTAAATGTCCACTATGAAGTCGACCATCTCCATTCTTATAAGCAAGCAATCTGATGACCTTCACATTTTGGGCTGCTGACAGTTCCTTTCCAATTGTATGAATATTGGTTTCATCACGCAGTTTTGATAGTTTCTCTTCCCAGTGATGTAATGTTAACAGAGCTTCATGTGTTGAAAGATCTACTTTTCCATTTAGGACCTGGAAACTTCCAAAGAGCTTTCTGCTTTCTAAATCTCTATCTGAAATGTTATATAAACATACATACATGAACACACACATACACACACACACACACACATATATATATATATATATAGAAGAGCTTCTACAGGACGAGAACTGTTTCATTCGTGAGAAATCATCAGAGCTTCCTGATGATTTCTCACAAATGAAACAGTTCTAGTCTGTAGAAGCTCTTCTATATTAAAACTTTTATACTCTGCTATGTATTGAGTACCTTACTTACTGTGGTTACATCTGATTCAACTGGAATAACTTATATATATATACCCATGCTAACTGTTGAAAATGGACACTAAATGATGATGATGATGATGATATACAGTTCCGTCTGATCAAGGTATGGTGCAGTCAGCTGGCCAGATTTGTATCATGATGTGGGTGACCCATCTAACTTATGCAAGCATGGAAATTGTGTTGGCTCACAGAAATAATATTGCTTCTACAAGCTAACACACTTCTAGCTACTGATTTCTATCCTTTGAGGTAAATTTTAACCCGATACCATCATTGATGGCATTTTGCTGTTTTAACAGCTTCCTTTTATATATATATATCATCATCATCATCGTTTAATGTATATCTTCCACGCTAGCATGGGTTTAGATGGGAATTGTCCCACTTGAGGCAAGATTGGTCAGGTGACCATGTCTCGCTCGTATAGGACTGTCTGGCAGGTTTGCTACGGCTGGATGCTCTTCCTAACACCAACCATGTTTACAGTGTGGACTGGGAGGTTTTTACTGTGTTACCTACATGGCCACATTACAGTGTAAACTGTGTGTTTTTTTTGTTGTGACACCTACACGACCTCATTTATTTTCGACTGGCTGTTGTGGTACCAACATAACTTTACAGAAAAAGGGTGGTGTTGGTGGAAGTGAGGGTGGGGGTGGAGAAGGGGTAGTGGGAAGGGGGTGTATATTTGGTTAAGAGGTGCCTACTGACTGTAGGTTTCACTTTGTACATAGGCAAGGCGGGTATTCTGTATTACTGCGTAGCGCCAAAGATCTCGGGCCAATGACATTGTCTTAGAGAGGTGTAAGTGTGTGAGGTCGGAATTTATCAAATCGTCCCAAGTTTTTCTGAGTCTACCTACTCCGTAACTTCCATCAATTTTGATCGCCCTGTACTTTTTTATACAGCTGTCGTCTTTTATGTGCATCATGTGACCATACCAACGTAGTCTTCTCTCGAGTAAACAGCATCTGATCCCTCTTATTCCTAATTTCTCACTTAGTTCATTTATGCTTTGCCGTTCGCGTATATTATTATTACACATCCAAAGGAGCATGCATGCTTCATTCCTCTCCAGTCTGCGCAGGTCCTCTGCACACAATGCCCACGTCTCACTGCCATGTAACATTGCTGTTCGTATGCAGGCATCATACAGTCTACCTTTCATTTTTAGAGAGAAACCTTTAGTGGCCAATAGTAGTATAAGCTCTCTGAACTTTTTCCATCCCGTTCTGATTCTAGTTACTGTACTTTCAGAGCACCCTCCACTACTGCTGATTTTGTCACCCAGGTAATGGAAAGTGTCCACTATTTCTATAGAACCAGCTGGGCAATAGAAAGAGCTACTGTCCTGTGGGCACTTGCTACTTATTGCACCTGAGCATTGGCCACATATAAAATCTACGGTCTTAGATAGCTTACCTGTGATCCCACTACATCTTTTATGTATCCATTGTTTGCATTTGGGACATAAAATGGAATTTCTGCCTACTCCTTTCCTACACAGTGAGCATGGCCATTTCCTTTCTACATACTATAAAATTAGTCTTAGGCAAGTTAACTTTAAGGCCTTTTGATTCTAGGCCATGCTTCCATGTTTGGAATTTCTTCTCTAGCTCAGCCATGGATTCAGCTATGAGAGTTAGATCATCTGCATATAGAAGTTCCCATGGGCAGCCGGTCTTGAACTCCTCTGTTATAGTTTGAAGGGCAATAATAAATAGGAGGGGTCTAACGACAGAGCCTTGATGAACACCAACTTTTATGCTAAATTCTTCACTATATTCATTGTTAATTCTAACCTTGCTGACTGTTTCTTTTTACATGGCTTGTATAGCTCTCACAAGCCATTCATCAACACCTAGTTTTCTAAGAGCCTAGCAGATAATGGAGCAGGGGACTCTGTCAAATGCTTTCTCCAAGTCAACAAAAGTTAAGTAGAGGGGTTTACTTTTAGCTAGGTACTTCTCCTGTAGTTGTTGTACAAGGAAAAGAGCGTCTGTGGTACTTTTACCTGACACAAACCCAAACTGCATTACATCTAGATCAATTTGCTCTCTGATTAGTTGCGCTATTACTTTTTCTGTGATCTTCATGACCTGGTCAATTAATTTAATGCCTCTATAGTTTCCCCTATCTAGGGCGTCTCCTTTACCCTTGTAGCAATTAAGGATGACGATGCTATGCCAGTCATTTGGTATGTCCCCATTCTGTATTACTTGGTTTACTATCTGGGTGACCATAGTGTGTCCCACCATTCCAGATGCTTTCAAAATTTCAGCAACTATCTCCGAAGGCCCAGCTGCCACGCCTGTCTTCATATCTTTGATTGCCTTACATATTATACTACCTTTAACTTGCACCGCTGGTCCCTCTATTGGATTGATTTGGGGCAGACTATCTTTTTCCCATTTATTCTCCTCATTTAGTAGTCTCTCGTAGTGACACTTCCAAACTACCTTCTTATCAGCATCAGTGAGGGAAAGTACACCATCATCATTACGGACACACTTCTCTCCGACAAAATCATGGTTTTCCTTGACACATTGTCTTGCAATCCTGAACACCTCACGTTTTTGGCCCTCGCATTGTAGAACATGCTTGAACTTTCTTTCCTCTGCTTCCCTTCTTGCAAAGTACACTTGTCTCATAGCTTCTCTCCTGGCCACTTGATAGTGTTCTCTACTTCCCCCATCCCGCCATAATTTCCAAGCCTGCTTTTTGGCTTTGATTCACTCCTCCACCTTACTGTTCCACCACCAAGTTACTCTCCTCCTGCCTATAGGTCTGCTCCAGCCACAGATTTCATCTGTCGCCTTCAACAGGTTAACTTTCAAGAATTCCCACTGTTCCTCTATACTGTACGTCTCTAATTGCTCTTCCTTATTGTCAAAAGCATCAAGTAATATGCTTTTAAATTTGTTACTGGCTGTGGGGTCCTTCAACTTCCATATTCTTCTCCTCAGAGTGGTCCTTCTCTGTTGTTGAGTACGTCTAGTTCTGACTACGAGGTCACTAACTATGAGGCTATGTTGGGAGGTGCATTCTTCATGGGGGAGGGATTTAGTGTTTACAACAGACACTCTGTCACGTCTTCTAGTAAGGATATAATGAATCTAGCAGACCCACCCCTCCACCTAGTCTCTTGAACACAACAAACATCAACTTCCTTACGTTCAAGCATCTCTACAACCTCATTAGAGTGACCTTTTAGAGTGCCTACATTCATGGTACCAACTCTGAAGTTTTGGATTGCGTTGGGTGGAAGGGATGGGTTGGAGGTGCAGGGAGATGGGATTATGTTAGCCATTCATGTCTGAAATAAAGAGGAGTCCTTGCATTCTCGTCTGGCAACAGGAGGTGAATTTATCTTTATCTTTGACATTGTCATTAAGTGTTCAGATTGTTCAGACTCTCCAAATTCTGTAGTCCATCTAGCATATTGAAAAGCAACCAGGTCTAAACTTAAGGAGTAATAGCTGAGGCGGTGCTTTTGTGATAGAGATTGGTAAGAGAAACATACTATAAGCCACTGAATTATGATTGGACCAAATAGTAATGGCGGCATGTGGGGGCGGGGGGGGGGGGGGAGTTAACGAGAAGATTATTTTAAAAAATGTCCTACAGATTCAACCTTAGTTATGAAAAGTTAAACGAACATATAACAGTAATCGGAGTTTAAATACAAGATTATTTTTGAGAGTCTGACAGAATTATCAATAATATTGAAAAGATCGGATTCTAAGTTAAACGGACATAAATACTGATATAATATATATATATATATATATATATACACACACACATATATATATATATAAATTTATGAAATCACATTACCATGGGGAGCTTTGCACACACATTCTTACTCAATGATAAATAAAATGAATCCAGGAACAGAGTAGTTCACTTACAGAATCAGTGGTGTAGTGGCAGGTGTGTTAGGACAATCTCAAGCATTTTGGAACTGATCCAGACTTGCTGGGAAAGTCATCACCGGTGATGAGTTATGGATCTTCGAGTACGACCCAGAGGAGCCATCAAGAGTGCTGTAATGACAGAGCTTCAGAGAATCCTGGGAGAACCATTCCAGGAGTGTATTGAGGCATGGCAGAGAAGGATGGGTAAGTGTGTTAGACTGAAGGGGGATTATTTCAAACAGGAAAACATGTCGTTTGTAGTATGGGTTCGAAATATTTTTTTTTGCAACCCCAGTCCTGTTTCATTTGACACACTTTGGATACATATATACATATATATATATCAATGGATCACTGTTCAAATAGAACTGGCTGCATTGTGATATTTGTTCTACACTGAGTTACATACACTTCCTTGCTGCTCTCATTGTCGGAAATATAGTGAATCAATGATTAACTCAGTTCCTGTATGAGCAAGGCATGGTCAGCCGACCAGACACTGCCCACAACAGGACAACCCGTCTAACCCATGCTAGCGTGGAAGAACGGACGTAAAACGGTGATGATGATGATGATGATGATGATTGGAAACCTATAGATAACAATGATATTATTCACAAATTCTGATATAAAATAAATCAAAACTAAATAAATAGAGTAATTTGATGTAGAGTCCCCCTACCCAATTTCATTTACGGAAAAAAAATTGACTGCAAGATTCAGAGGTCAGGTAAGTTCAAAACTCAGGGAAAAAAACCTAGAAAAAACATTTCTTAACAAACAACGTAGGGTGCTTTTCTATAAATTTAGCAACGTTAATGAACATTTGGAAATGTTCTATAACATTTAATGGGACATTAAGTGACATAAGAAAACATTATTTGATGCAAATGAATAGTTGAGGTTGTAGAATTGCTTGAACGTAAGGAGGTTGATGTTTGCTGTATCCAAGAGACCAGGTGGAGGGGCGGGTCTGCTAGATTCATTGTGGGTAAAAAACGTTGCTATAAGCTTTTCTGGGTGGGAAATGACAATAGGATAGGTGGGGTAGGAATCATATTAGCAGAAAAATGGGTGGATAAGATAATAGATGTAAATAGAGTGAATGACAGAATAATTAAAATAAGACTTGTTCTAAACAGAACTACTGTGACAGTAATATCTGCATACGCGTCCCAATCCGGACTGCCTGGCGCTATAAAAGACAGATTCTATGAGACACTGATGCTCACTACCTCCCAAATAACCGACAGTGACTATATAATTATTGCTGGCGACCTAAATGGCCACGTTGGACAACATTGTGACGGCTATGACAGAATCCACGGAGGCTATGGGTTTGGTACTAGAAACGAGGAAGGCTCCAGAATCCTGGAATTCTGTGATGCAAATAACCTAACTATCTGTAACACTAACTTCAAAAAATGAGACAATCACTTGATCACCTACAGATCAGGGGAACATACCAGCCAGGTAGATTATATCCTTACCAGAAGATGTGACAGAGTGTCTGTAGTAAACACTAAATCCCTACCCCATGAAGAATGCACCTTCCAACATAGACTGATAATTAGCGACCTCATAGTCAGGATGAGACGTACTAGACAGCAGAAGAGGACTATCCTCAGGAGAAAAATATGGAAGCTAAAGGATCCCACAGCCGGAAATAAATTACAAAGCATATTACTTGATGCTTTCGACAGTAAGGAAGAGCAATTAGAGTCGTACAATGTAGAGGAACAGTGGGAATTCCTGAAAGCAAACCTGCTGATGGCGGCAGACGAAGTCTGTGGCTGGAGCAGGCCTGTAGGCAGGAGGAGAGTAACATGGTGGTGGAACAATAAGGTGGAGGGGTCAATCAAGGCCAAAAAGCAGGCTTGGAAAGCATGGCGGGATGGGGGAAGTAGAGAAGACTATCAAGTGGCCAGGAGGGAAGCTAGGAGACAAGTGTACTTCGCAAGAAGGGAAGCAGAGGAAAGAAAGTTCAAGCATGTTCTACAACGCGAGGACCAAAAACGTGAGGTGTTCAGGATTGCTAGGCAATGTGTCAAGGAAAACCGTGATATTGTCGGGGAGAAGTGTGTACTTAACGATGATGGTGTACTTGCCATCACTGACGCTGATAAGAAGGTAGCTTGGAAGTGTCACTACGAAAGGCTACTAAATGAGGAGAATAAATGGGAGAAAGACAGTCTCCCCCACATCGACCCAATAGAGGGACCAGCAGTGTTAGTCGAAGGTAGTATAATAAGTAAGGCAATCAAAGATATGAAGACGGTTAAGGCGGCTGGGCCTTCGGAAATAGTTGCTGAGATGCTGAAAGCCTCTGGAACGGTGGGACACACCATGGTCTCCGGATAGTAAACCAAGTCATACAGAATGGGGTCGTTCCGAAGGACTGGTGCAGCAGCATCATCATTAACTGCTACAAGGGTAAAGGAGATGCCCTAGATAGGAGTAACTATAGAGGCATTAAATTAATCGACCAGGTCATGAAGGTCACGGAAAAAGTAATAGCGCAACTAATCAGAGAGAGAATTGATCTAGATGAAATGCAGTTCGGGTTTGTGTCAGGCAAAAGTACCACAGACGCCCTTTTCCTTGTACGACAACTACAGGAGAAGTACCTACCTAAAAGTAAACCCCTATACTTAGCTTTTGTCGACTTGGAGAAAGCCTTCGACAGAGTCCCCCGTTCCATTATCTGGTGGGCTCTTAGAAAACTAGGTGTTGACGAATGGCTTGTGAGAGTATACAAGCCATGTATAAAGAAACAGTCAGCAAGGTTAGAATTAACAACGAATATAGTGAAGAGTTTAGCGTAAAAGTTGGTGTCCATTAGGGCTCTATTTTTAGCCCCCTACTATTTATTATTGCCCTTCAGGCTATAACAGAGGAGTTCAAGACCGGCTGGCCATGGGAACTCCTATACGCAGATGATCTAACGCTCATAGCTGAATCAATGGCCGAGCTAGAGAATAAATTCCAAACATGGAAGCATGGCCTAGAATCAAAAGGCCTTAAAATTAACCTGGCTAAGACTAAAGTTCTAGTTTGTAGGAAAGAAAATAAGGTGCCGGTCCCTTCCGGGAAATGGCCATGCTCAGTGTGAAGGAAAGGCGTAGGTAGAAACTCCATTTTATAACCCAAATGCAAAGTATGGGTGCATAAAAGATGTAGTGGGATCACAGGTAAGCTAACTAAGAACATAGATTATACATGTGGCCGGTGCTCTGGTGCAATAAGTAGCAGCAAGTGCCCACAAAATACTAGCTCTTTCAATTGCGCAGAGGGTTCTATAGAAATAGTGGACAGCTTCCGTTACCTGGGTGACAAAATCAGCAGTGGGGGAGGGTGCTCTGAAAGTACAGTAGCTAGAGTCAGAACTGGATGGAAAAAGTTCAGAGAGCTTATACCACTATTAGCCGCTAAAGGGTCCTCCCTAAAAATGAAAGGCAGGTTGTATGATGCCTGCATACGAACAGCAATGTTGCATGGCAGTGAGACCTGGGCATTGTGTGCAGAGGATATACGCAGACTAGAGAGGAACGAAGCTTGCATGCTTCGCTGGATGTGTAATAGTAATATACGTGAACGGCAAAGCATAAACGAACTAAGGGAAAAATTAGAAATAAGAGGGATCAGATGTTGTTTGCTCGAGAGAAGGCTACGTTGGTATGGTCACATGATGCGCATGAAAGACGACAGCTGTATAACAAAGTGCAGGGAAATAAAGATAGACGGTAGCCACGGAGTACGCAGACCCAGAAAAACCTGGGACGAGCTGATAAATTCCGACCTCACACACTTACACCTCTCCAAGACAATGTCACTGGACCAAGACCTTTGGCGGTACTCAGTAATAGAGAAGACCCGCCTTACCTAAATACAAAGTAAAACCTACTACAGTCAGTAGGCATCTCTAACAAAATACACTCCCGTCCCACCACCCCCACCCCATCCACACCGCCCTTTTCAATGTAAAGTTATGTTGGTGCCACAAAATCCAGGCCGAAACAAATGAGATCGTGTAGATATCACGACAAAAAAACACACAGTCCACGCTGTAATGTGGCCGTGTAGGCAACACGGTAAAAACCTCCCAGCCCCACACTGTAAATGTGGTTGGTGTTAGGAAGGGCATCCAGCTGTAGAAAACCCGTCAGACAGTCCTATGCGAGCAATGACAACCACTCTTGCCTCAAGTGGGAAAACTCCCGTCCAAACCCATGCAAGCGTGGAACATGGACGTTAAACGATGATGATGATGATGATGATACTTAAATACATGGAATATCAAAATAGTTAGAGTAGATAAAACAAGAAATACATAATGACTAATATCATTTATGCATTTTTCCAGCAACATATTTCTGCTTCATTGAGCATTGTCAGTGAAATGTAACATCACTAAAATTTGTTGAAGTACTTGCTAATATACAGAAATGTGTGGTAAATTTGTAGGTGTATGAAAACAGAATTGTTTTGAAATTAAATAAATATGATGATATACCATCCATATGTTCTATATAAAACAGAAACATATCTTGTAGATATGTCTCTTGTAATTGCTTGAATAATTAAATATATATGGTCAGATGTATATTGCTTGTTTGTTTTTTCTCACTGAATATTTCGTTTGCCTTCAGCTTTTCAATACCCATTTTATTTAATGTAATTGGTCATCTAGATGTCATTATCTACAGGGTCTTTGCATTAACCCTTGAATTACCATATTTTTAATAAAAGGTACTGTCTATTATTCTTAAATCAATTTTGCACCTGGCCCAAATGCTTGTAACAGAGTTGCATATTGAACTCCATTTAGTTTTTTAATGCTCACATAGCCTGGCTAAATTGCTGAGAAGATCACTTCACATTCAGAAGGTTCCAAGTTCAGTCCTACTATGTGTCATATAGGGCAAGCATCATTTACTATACGCCTTGGGTTGATCCAAGCCATGTGAATGAAACTGAATAGACAGACACTATTTGGAAGCCTCTCAAATGGACTCTCACTGTAATACAAAGGAACAGTCCTGTTATACACTGTGTAACAACACAACAAATACTTTATGGTCATTTCCCCACAAAAGCAACTTTACAACAAAAAGAGAGTTAAATGCATATTAATAATTACAGGTTGAAACATTTGTAGACCTTGTTTAGTGTGGTCCTTCTTCTTTTACTTGCAGTGACAGGCTTCTGACATCCATGTATAAATCATATTTTTAATACTCAATTCGATATAAATACATATTTATTGTTTGAAACCAAATTTATATACACACAAGAGGATATAAGAAATGAAAGCAATTACTGGCCTTTAGGTTGAAGCTAGGCAGAAACTGTCTAGAACAAAACAGGAAACGTTGAACATCTCATACCGTAATAGAACAATTCCCGAGATGTTGAATACGTCTTGTTGATAAATATTTAGTTCCTCTTCACAGGAAAATACGAGGAATATGTAGGAGCTACTCAGTAATACGTCTTCCCCTCTTGCTGTCTAGAGTTATCTCTACTGAACTAGAAGGTTTTATAAGGAGGGGGCAACAATGTATTCATACGTGATCAAATACAATTGGTCTGTTTAACCCAATCACATATGAAACATTGCTATTGCAAGGTATGAAGTAGTTCCGCTACAGCTTTGTGGGCCCCATGACATGAGGTCTTTTTTCGAGGCAAGGTTTTTACAGAAGGATGCCCTTCTTGATGCCAACTTTTTTAGTGACTTTTATGACATGCAGGGATGTGGCATACCTATTCTAAACCAGATACAGAGAGAGAGAGACACCTTGTCACACACTGAGAATTATATTTGATGTATATGTTTCTGTGAAATGCTCAACTTTGATGTTCATTTTATGAGCAGATTGTTTCATTGATCAAACAATTGGAACAATTATTTTTGAAACCAAGGGAGGTTCATTTATATCTATACACATTACCTACAGGTGACCAAAGTATTTGACGACAAATACACTACTACTACTGCTGCTACTACTACTACTACTACTACTGCCACTACTGCTGCTACTACCACTACTACTACTATAACTTCTACTGCTACTACTACTACTACTGCTGCTGCTGCAGCTATTACTATTAATGCCACTACTGCTGTTACTGCTACTACTATCACTACCACTACTACTACTGCTACTACTACAACAACAACAAGATAAGAACAATTACTGACCTTGTTCACCCATAGCACAGGAAAATTCTGTACCTGGCTTTAGTTTCTGCATACAATATTTTCCTCTTAGGGTATAGGCACATGAAAGACAGAGATTTTTATACAAAACACTTTGACCACTTAAAGGATCCTGTTTCTGGGGCAGTTCTACTGAGTAACCCTGTAAAATTTGAGAAAACAAAATAGATTTTTTTGTTTTTCTTTCACTTTCAATTTATTATCCAACACCAACACAATAAGGGAGCCTCTGCATGATCCTTTAAAACCATGTTAGAAATAACAGCCAAACCTTCCGCACACCTTTAGCATTTAAACCTGCCGCATTTGGTCAGAATTCTCTCACCTTTTTCTGTTAAAACTGGCTGTAACCAGCCACTCATACTGATGTTAAGGTATTATTCTCAAAATAAATATCAAAATCTCATAGGTTTGATATTATGTGAGCTAAAGCCTTTACCATGAAAATACAATAGTAAATATAGAGTAATGTAAATGCTAAAGGATTAAGAACATACTTAATAATGCAGTCATGGGTTCTTTGCACATAAGGAAAAAGATGGGATGATTATAGCAGGAAAGTTTTTTATTATAGATCTGCTGGATCAAGACTGACCAGGGACTAAACAAAAACAACTACCACAGGTAGATCATATCACCAAGAGTTGATGAAATAACAAATTATGCCGAATTATAGGTCAATCGAATAATATTTAGAGGTTGCACACTTTCATATCTTTTTATTTATGATGTCCCACCCTTGCAAGCAGGGAAAAGCGGACGTAAAATGATGATGATGAAGACCACAAAAAACATGGGTAGAGGTGGTGAGAGCCGACCTCAGATTGCTGAAGCTCACAGAGAAGATGACAAAGGACCGTGACAAATGGAGAGATGCTGTGCTGAAAAGGACCCATTCCACCTTTGCAAGCAAGGAAAAGCAGATGTAAAATGATGATGATTGTGCATGGTTGCTATCACAGGAAGCCATTCCTAACACCAACGACTTTACAGAATGTATTGAGTGCATTTTATCATTGCACCAGCACTAGGGAGGTTGTCATCATTGACTCAGCCGAAAAGGCCTTTTTACCCTGAGGTAAGGGAATGATGACTTCTTTTTTATAAAATTGTTTTGGTTGCTATTTCAAGCAGATTCAGTGACCAAAGAAAGATTTTGATTTGATAGTAAGCTCTTAGAATTGATTTAATTGATTGTAGTTCTTCCATCAAATAAATTTGCTGAAGAAATGATATTCTTAAAAAAACCTTCATTGTGTAAATTGTTTATCAACATATACAATCTTCAGGAAGACTGATACAATACTTCGATATTTCACAGAAAAACATAACTTCAAATGCAAACTTAGAACCTGATTTTTCTTTCATTTTCATAAACAGTATGAAAAGGTCAGCCTATCTTTAGACATTATAAAGTTAATGAGAACAACAATGGTAAAAGCAGAGCCGATGAATGAGTGAATGAATGCATACATATATACATACACACATACATCATACATACATATTAATACATTATACATACATACATAGTTACATACATACATACATATTTACATACATCAAACATACATACATACATACATACATACGATATATACATACATACATACATCATACATACATGCATACATGCTTACATACATAGTTACATATGTGTCTCTGTGTCTATGCATGTGTTTTATGGTTTATTTATGTAAATGTTAACGTGTGCAATACACCCATATTGTGTAGGCAGATAACTATGAAATAAAATCAATAAATGTGCACCAACAACACACCCACACACACATATCTATATCTATATACTGATATCCATATTATCATCATCATAATTTTTATGTTTGCTTTTACATATTTGCATGGGTTCTCTAGTACAGCATTCTTCCACTTTTTCTTTTCCTTTATACACACAGATATACAGATATCATCATCATCACCGTTTTACATCCATTTTCCACACAGGCATGGGTTAGACGAGTTGTCCTGTTGTGGGCAATACTAGATCAGGTGACCATGTCTTGCACATACAGGACTGATTCTGGCTTGGTTTCTACAGCTGGATGCCCTTCCTTATGCCAACCTTATTTACAGTGAGTACTGAGTGCTTTTTGTTGTGACACCTACACAACCACTTTACACACATACCACGCATAGAGACATATATGTAACTATGTATATATGTATGTACGTGTGTGTATGTATGTATGTATATTATGATGGGTCACTCTTGAGTGCTTCTGGGTAACATGTAATCTAGTACAATCTGTCGCATGGTCGGATCATTGGCAACTAAAGCGGCAACTCCACCAAGTTTTCTTGGTGAGGAGGGTGATTTTCGACATCCTGCAGGACAAAAAACAAAACCTGACAAAGGGCAGAAGAACTCATAAGGGTCAACGGCCATCCAAAAATATGTAAATATGTACATATGTATGTATATATATATGTGTGTGCATGTGTATGTATATGCGCAGGGATAGAAATAGTCGGGCTGGAGATCCGATCACGTGGTTAAACTACTGGGAGTGAAGGACCCCTAGCCTTTGCCAGGGCATTCTTCTAGGAGAAGGCAACTCAGGAAACTGGGATAACTCTGATATAAAACCTGCGGCTCAGTAGTTACCAATGATGTTGATCTTTTCTTCTTTTCGGGTTATAGCTACTGTCGCTCAGAGAGTGAGATTGGCTCAGTGCACAGTCTTTCTTCACTTTAAAAGAAATCTTCACGCACAGGCATTGCACAATAGAATTAATTAATAATTATTTATAATGGTATATTGTGCAATGGCCATACTCGAAAACGAGGGGGCAGCCATTATGTATTTATGTATGTGGACATACACACATAAATACACACACACATACATACACACATACATGCGTATATCTACATACATTCAGCCATAGAAACCATGCCAGAATTGAACATACAAGGGAGATAAGCGAGATGTGTGTCTCCAACCCATTTAGGAGGGCAGTAACAAATAAGATCTAACTCTGATGTTACAACCTTTCCAGCTCATACCAACATGGAAAGTAAACATAAAATGATAATGATGATATGTGTTTGGGTGTAGGTGCATGATTGTAAATGTATTTATATTCACATACTTCTAATATACTCTGTAAAGTGGTTGAGAGGATTCTTCAGTCATATCAAGGCCATGATAATCTCCTTAGTATTGGTGCCATTATAAAGTGCACCCACTACATTCTGTAAAGAGGCTGAAATTAGGAGGGGCTTCCACCTGTATAAATCTTGCTAAAATCAGAAAATATGCATGAGATGTGGTCTCTGGCCTATCTAGGAGGAAAGAAACTCTGATTATGTGCTAACTTGGTCTGTTATAACCCTTCCATCCCATGCCAGCATGGAAAAGCAGACATAAAGTGATGATGACCATACAATAATATACATTCAGAAGAAATATATAATACAGAGAAAAGAAAATGAAATAAAATATATCATCTATAGAACTTACAGGTTGATCAATTTTGGTCTTAGAAGTTATAGCATAAGTACAGATATTGCTGCTGTTTGCTGCAGTGATTTCTGTGAATGAAGAAAATATAGAAGCACAATAAAAGAATATTTCAGACATTAGTATTGTTCAAATTATTCAGACTCTGTTAAACAATTTTGTTATCATGTTTTGTTACCATATAGAGATGACTGTGAAGTGAACATTCTAAGCATTCTGCCAAATCTGCATTCAACATACTGTTAGTTGAAGTTAAAGTTTGTCCCAAGCTTAGAGACTCACAAGGCCAGTGTTTATCCCAGTTTTCATTGGTATTAAGCAATTGAGAATACATGACTTCTTTCTGGACAGGACTCGAGTCCATTGCAGGGGCAACTGTCAATACTTATTCTCAGCTGGGTGTACTGGAACAATATGATATGAAGTGTTTTGATCAAGAACATCACATGCAACCCAGTCCAGGAATCAAACCCATGATATTATGATCATAAGTCCAATGCCCTAACCACTAACTCACTTGCCTTCTGTGTCACCTTACTGTGGCAACAAATAAATACATAAAGCTCATTATTGTATGTAAATTATACAATATTACACCAACCTTTGTTTAAAATTTCTACTTCAAAAGCTTGGATATAGCCAGCTTCAGCATCATAATACCACCTCTGGTGTGCTTCGCCATACTTGTTTTCTTTCTTGGCTTTCAATATGACAGCACAACCTGCATATGATACTATACTCCCTGTCCCTGAAAGTGGCATGGAGACAGTCAAAGCAAAATTATGCCCACACCTTGAACGAATCTCTCTGCCAAAGAGAAAGCAAAAGAGAACAAAAAAAAGTTAGTTTCTTGTTGATTACATTAATCTTTCCATGACCCTATTCCTCAAGAATTTGAGGGTTTTTAGTAAAATAGTATTTTCATTAAGTTGTTGTTTACAAAATAAGACAAAAGTCCTTACATAAAATTATAATGGAAGATTTCAATTTAGATGTAAACACTTAAACTTAGACAATTTTAACACAGAAGTAGATTCTTGTAGGTTGGTATTAAAATGAGAGTATAAGACTTTCCTTTAGATGAATTCTGATGGAATCCTGTGTCAGAGAAACACTTTGGAACTTCTGGAACTCTCACAGTCTTATCCGGCCCTCTCAATTTGGATTTATCCCCAACTCCAGCTGCTGGGATCAACTTATCGAGTTTCTTGAAGACATCACCCAGATCACTGATGGCGGCTCATGGGTGGATGTTGTTTACCTTGACTTTGCGAAAGCCTTCAATTCTGTGCGACACAAAAGGCTTATGGCAAAACTATCTGCAATGGGTGTGAAGGATGATCTTTTTAACTGGTTGAAGTCCTTCATTCTCAGTCGAAGAGAGGTAGTCACGGTTCTGGGACATCATTCCTCACCATATGAGATGTCATCTGGTGTACCACAGGGATCTCTTCTTGGCCCCCTTTTGTTTGTGGCATATATTAATGACATAGATGCCAACTTAAAGAATGCCACAGTACTAAAGTACGCAGATGGCATCAAGCTGTACCTTGAGATAAAAAGGACAGATCCTGAACACTATAGATCTTGCTTGCAGTCTGACCTGGACACAATGCAACAATGGATCTCAGACTTGCAACTCAAGCTAGCTGTGGACAAGTGCACCACCATGCATTTTGGGAGTAAAAACCCAGCATCCACATACTCCCTCCACAGCACTAATATCAAGAAGTCTTCTTGTGAACGTGACCTGGGCATTACAGTCAGCAGCGATTTGCGTTGGACGAAGCACGTCTCTAAAATTGTCAAGAGAGCTAAGGGTATCTTAGCAACACTCAGCAAGACCTTTGTCAACTGATCTCCAGCTATCTATTTAAGGCTGTACATGGTGCGGCCACACTTAGAATTTGCATCACCAGTCTGGAACCCCTATCTTGCTCAGAACATTGACCGCCTGGAAACTGTTCAGAGACGTGCAACCAAGCGAATACCCTCCATCAGGTATCTACCATACTCTGAACGCCTTGCTTCCCTGGGCATAGATACATTGAAGCTCCGACGCCTGGCAATTGACTTGGTAAACACCCACAAAATTGTTAACCATCTTGCCAACAACAACCCTGAGTACCTTTTTGATTTCCATGTGTCTAACACACGTGGACATAACCAGAAAGTGAGAAAACAACACAGCCTCCATGACTTTCGGAAACATTTTTTCATGCTCAGAGTTGCTGAATCATGGAACAAACTACCTGCATTGGTTGTTAGCTGTTGAGACACTGCATCCTTTAAAACCTCCATGCTTCCCGAGATTAGCCAACACTACGCCTAATGTTCCCCCTCCATACACATACACACATGTAAATCATGACTCATACACTATTCACTTCTCTGACATTTGTATATTATTCTATGTACTATACATGCACCTTTGACGAGTTGTAGTGCACTTGAGCACTTTACACAATAATTTCATTATTATAATTGCTAGTCCATTACAGTGTTAAACATCATGTGCAGCTAGTACTCATTTTCTCAGCTGAGTGGATAGGAGCAACATAGAACAAAGTGCTTTCCACAAAGACACACTACTTGTCACGGGGTTAAGGCGACAATCTTACAAGCATAAACCAACACCCTAACCAATAGGCCTTTGCACTAATTATATAAATAAACGTAAACCATATAATTTAGTTGAGAAATCTTACCTTACAGATACAATTAACACAACACTGGCCTGGGAATTGATGCCACAACTTTATAATTGTAAGATCAACATCCTAACAACTAAGCCAATGGCTTCCCACTAATTATATAAATAGACTTAGACCATATAATTTCATTGACAAATATAACCTTACAGATACTAGTTAACACAACTATTCCAAAACACAATCAATAACTGATCTAAAATAATGAATATTGATTTCTCAAATTGCAAGAAGACTTCTGGGTTTTTTAACATGAGGCGAAATAGTATTGTGTGATATTTAGGGTGTCCTTGGGAGAAGTAATTATTGGAAATGATGAGGTGGGTGAAACAGTTGTAAATAGGACAAGATATTGTGTTTCAGATTCAGCTTTATATATACACTCACTTCAAATATTATTCTACAGCATTTGCCAAGTATGTATGTATGATTCCTATCTTTATCACCTTATGTTGAAGTGGATGAGCTGGTAGTGGAAGAGGAGGAGAAGAAGAATCAAGTAATCCTATTTTACACATAAGAGTTGAGATCAAACTCAGCTTAGAGAGTTTATTATATATATATATAAAACAAAGGAGGTGTGGTAAGGAACCAGATGGACCATAACGCACCAGAGTACTCAATACTTAAGGTAGTAGAGTGGGTAATAGGAAAATGTTTAACGTGGGGCTGAGAATGAATGAGATTAAGACGAAATATCTGGAAGAGAATATTAAGAAGCCAGAGAAGATTACTAATGTAGGCGGGAAGCCGCTAGAATTGGTTGAGGACTTCCTATATTTGGGAGCAAAGATTGGGAATACGGAGGATGATGTGGTTGAGAGGAAGAGCAAAGCCTGGGCGGCGTGCCACAGCTTGAGATCGGTGTAGAAGTAGGACCTTCGTAAAGATCTGAAGATCTGCCTCTTCGTTGCTGTAGTGGAGTCTCTGCTGCTGTACGGGTCTGAGACTTGGACACTGACCAAGAAACTCACTCAGATGGTGGATGGGTGCTACACAAGAATGCTGAGGATGGCTCTGAATATTAATCAGTATATACATATATATATATACATATATATATATATATCTGTATATCAAATATATATATATATATATATATCCAAACCCATGCAAGCGTGGAAGATGTACGTTAAATGATGAGGATGATATATATATATATGTATATATATATATGTATATACTGATTAATGTTCAGAGCCATCCTCAGCATTCTTGTGTAGCACCCATCCACCATCTGAGTGAGTTTCTTGGTCAGTGTCCAAGTCTCAGACCTGTACAGCAGCACAGACTCCACTACAGCAACGAAGAGGCAGATCTTCAGGTCTTTATGAAGGTCCGACTTCCACACCGATCTCAAGCTGTGGCACACTGCCCAGGCTTTACTCTTCCTCTCAACCACATCATCCTCCACTTTGCATTGGGAGTGGGTGGGGGCATATTGTCTATATGCTTCAGCTTGTAACCGTGGGAAGTCGGGTCTTCTGTATTACTGCGTGATGCCAGAGGTCACGGTCGTGTGTCATCACCTTTGAGAGGTGTAATTGGGTAAGGTCGGCTTTTATCACCTCATCCTAGGTCTTCTTGGGTCTCCCCACTCCACGGTTTCCATCGACTTCTACTGCTCTGAACCTTTTTATGCAGCTGTCATCCTTCATACAGATCACATGTCCATACCAACGCAACCGCCTCTCCTGCACACAGCATTTGATTCCTCTTATGCTCAGTCTCTCTTTCAATTCGTTTATGCTTTGCCGTTCGCATATATTACTATTACACATCCATCGGAGCATGCAAGATTCGTTTCTTTCTAATCTACGTAAGTCTTCCACCTTCAGCGCCCAGGTCTCACTACCATGTAACATTGCTGTTCGTATACACGCATCATACAGTCTGCCTTTCATTTTGAGGGAGAAGCCTTTTGCATCTAGCAGTGGCTCCCTGAAATTCTTCCATCCCGTTCTCACCCTAGTTATTGTACTTTCCGAAAACCCACCTCCGCTGCTAATTCGGTCACCTAGGTAGCAGAAGCTGTCTCAGTTTGGTGGTGCTTGTTTCTTGTGGCCGTTTGCTGCTTGCTGTCCCAGTGCAGCTGTTACATGTGAAGCCTACATTCTTAGTTAAGCTTCCTGAGATCCCACTACATCTCTTGCGTACCCATTGTTTTCATTTGTTGGCAGAGGATGGAGTTCCTGCCTACACTGAGGGTTCAGCTTTCGAGTTCTGCTTTCTCATCTACTTATGAGGACCTTAGTCTTTATATATATATATATATATATATATATATATATATATATATATATATATATATATATACACACACACACACATGTGCATTGAACAATGGAAATAAAACAAATGTCAAAAATAGGTTCTTAATTAGTTCATTGTTTTACGATCATTTCAGAGGGTTGATTAATCATGGTAAATTGATATATTGGCTAATAGATAATTATGTGTGTGTGTATATATATATATATATATATATATAACTGAATCAGTGAAAGAGGTAGGGAAGGAATTCCTTCTGTGGAAACAGGACTTAGAATTAAAAGACCTCAGAGTAAATTTAGCAAAGACCAAAGTTTTAGTTAGTAGGAAACAAGATAAGACTCTCCTCCAATCATGGAAGTGGTCATGCTTGATATGTAGATATGTAGAAAAGGATAGATAGTAAATCTTTTCGATAAACACAATGTAAAGGATGCATAAACAAGAGGTGCAGTAGGATTCTAGGCAGACTAACAGAACTTGTTTATGAGAGATACACAAGAGTAGTTAGTAGTAAGAGCCTCAGTGAAATAATCTTTTTCCAATCCTGGAAAAACTCCATAGAAGCAGTTGACAACTTCTGTTACCTAGGTGATCTAATTAGCAGTGGAGGAAGTTAAAGCATAGTAACTAGAATAGGATGGAAAAAGTTCAGGTAGCTATTGCCTCTGTAGACACCAAAAGGTTTTAGTCTACAAATAAAAGGTCAGTTGAATGATGTCTACATGTGAAGTGCAGTGTTGCATGGAGGAGAAAGATGGGTAGTAAATGCAGAGAAAGGAAGTGAGCATACTTCGATGGATGAGTGATGTTAATGTGCATCAATGGTGAAGAATGATTAAGCTGAAAGAGAAACCATGTATAAGAAGAATCAAATGCAGTGTGCATGAGAGAATACTACACTGGTGTGGCCATGGATGACCGTCATTGAATGAAGAAGGAGTTACTAGTGGAAGAAAGTTGCAACTGAGAAAAACAAAGGAAAACCCGACAGAAGTGATGAAAGCAGATCTCAAAATGATGAAATTCACAGTGGAGATGACAAAGAAATGCAGCAAGTAGAAGGAGGCTATACTAGAAAAGACTCTTTCAACTAATGCAAGTATGGAAAGACATGTAAAAAAGATGATATTGAAAACAATAAAAAACATTTGCAAATTAAAATATTGTGTACCACAACAAATACATGAAAAATTAGGCATAAATTCTTGAAATTGAAATAATTATTATAACTTCTGTGAGTAATTTAGATATGTTATGGACTCGTAACTCCCAAGGACATCGAATTGACATACAGCATTTCTAGGGCATTTTTAAAAAAACCTGGCGGAGCCCATCTCCTCTCCAGGCCTGAATACAGTATATTTCTTCCAGAGAAGGATAGAGTGGGTGAGAAAGGAAGTGAAAAAGAGATATAGAGGAAGAATCAAACCCAGTACTTGACTGGTACTTTTTTTTATCGACCCTGAATGAATGAAAGACAAAGTTGACCTTTGCAGGATTTCAACTCAGAGAACAGAGAGCTGAAATGAATACCATAAAGTATTCTATCCAACATTCTAATGACTCTACCAATTCACTGCCTATAATTTAGACATATAAAATTCAAATTATATATGTGTAAATATTTGACAGTTTTCTATGAGAAAGCATTGAGAAAGCATAGATTCACATCACTGAGTATTTAATTTAAAACTTTCTCACCCATCAGATTGTATTATCCAGCGTTGGTTAATGTTGTCAGGTGAACGCTTCATAAGAATCACATCAGCTATGCGACTGTCATTTTGCATAGCAGTTAAAACAAGGTTTGGGTTTTCTGCACAAGCTATAAAACCGTCTTCATAAGTAAATTTCTGTAGGTCTTCTGGGCTCACTGAATGTTGTACGCTCACTCTGAAATAATAATAATAATAATTGTTTCTACGTTAGGCACAAGGCCAGCAATTACCCAATGTATTACTGGTACTTTATTTTATCGACCCCGTAAGGATGAAAGGCAAAGTTAACCTCGGCGGGATTTGAACTCAGAATGGCAAGGGCCGTAACTCTATGCGTCAAAGCATGGCGTCCGACCCTCTACCAATACTGCCAATCCACCAATAATAATAATAATAATGATTTCTAGTTTAAACACAAGGCCAACAAACTGTGGGAGAGGAAAATTGTTGATATCGACCCCAGTACTTGACTGGTACTTTATCTTATTGACTTCAGAAAGATAAAAGCCTAAGTTGGCCTCAGCAGGATGTAAAGATATGATAAAAATACAGTAAAACATTTTGTACAACATTCTAATGATTCTGCCAAGCCACCAGCAATCCACATTAAAACAGCCAAATGCCATCAATGATAGTGATGGGCAAAATTACCTCAGAGGACAAAGACAAGCAACTAGTGGTCAGCTGAGAGACAATCCATGAGGTGGGTGACAGGCAGATGAAATATAGAAAAGATTGAGAGAGGAAGAGGACAAGGAAAAGTGTGTTGGCTCATAAAAGTGACTGGAAGAAGGAAATAAAGTAAGGCGATGTACAAGACAAGTTCACCCACACATCTTCACCGTCATTAGCTCCCAGACCAGCAAAATGGTTTTGCACAATTTAATTGAGAGTACCATTTTAAAATGCAGGATAAGCATGAAACCTTTTATGAGCTCTGCAAATCTAATCTTTGCTTTAGCAGGAAAACATGTCCTTAAAATACTTGCTATTGTGTGGTTTTTGAATGGTTAAAATGACTCTTCAAACAATGCAATTTGCTTTAGTTTCAACACACAATCTTGTATCAATTCACTTACCAAACGATTCAAAATAAATAACGATTAGTAGGTTATCATTAAGAATATCACACTAACTTGTTTATAAGACCGTGCTTCTCTGGTACAGAGTCTTCTTCAGCAAACATTTCTTCTTCATTATTGTCACAATGTTCTACATTGACCAGACATTCCCAAGGCCACTTCAATTTATTCATGTAGATATCAGAATAAATATGTGATATGTCATGCCAAGATTTGCTGAAAGAAAAACAGAAAATTCAAAATAATTGTTAAGATGTGTTATTGTGATTTCTCAAACGATAAGTACGGGCATGGTTGTGTGGTTAAGGCAGCCATTTTCTTTCAAGTTTAATTCTACTATGTTGACAAGTGTATTTTACTATAGCTTCAGGTCAACCAATCTTTTGTAAATTAAATGTGGTAGAAAGAAATTATGCAGAAGTCCATGAGAGAGAGAGGGTGTGTGTGCAACAATAAATGGTAAAACACAATAGATGATGAAGATATATTAGTTTCATTCTTAATATAGTACAAAAAATCTTAACGTTCATCAGAAAATAGAATGAGAAATGGAAGGAAGGAAGGATGGATACATATTGACATTTTCCAGCAGCAACAAATGAAAGTTTGAGACCTTTTTTAGCCACTAAAAGGAAACCACTGATCTACAATAAATATTAACCCTTTTAATACTAAACTACTTGGAACTGGCCCTGGCTCTATGATATAAAACTGTTTATTTTAAAGTGTTTATATTTATTTAAAATTCTTCCATCAAGATCTTATCCTTTGTTAACAAAGAACCTTTGTTAAGTTATGCTCCAAATATCAACATAATAATGAAAAAAGTTATTTAAATTACTAAACACCTCCAAATTCATAATTATTTATTTGAAATATGCTAACGAACTGGTTACAGCCAACTGAGGTCAACATTATCTTCCATCCTTTCATCTTTCCTCTCTATTTTTTATTCACTTTAACACTTTTTCTGCTATTTTTTCCTCTTTCTATAAAATTTTACAAAAGTAGAGTTGAGGAAAAGCAGCTTCTGAAAAAACTCACTTAGCTTTAGAAAAGCTTTATACAAATCAATAATTTGAACACAGTGTAAAGATCAAAAGATAAAGTTGTCATGATTTGGAGCAATACATTTTGCTAAATGTTTAATATCAGCAGAATGTTAAAAAAATTCAGACAGCTATTGTTAGTTGGTGACATTGACAAAATCATGATCGCAATCATTTTTATGTCTGCTTTTCTCAAATAGAAGCACTATTCTAAAGCTGAATGATCTTCCTGATTCCAATTTATACTTGTTTTCCAAGTAAAGTACTATATTCCACTGGTCTTTGCATATAAAACTGCTGAGCTTCTGAACATCTAATTTTTGTGGGATAAAACCAAATGTCAAGATTAGTGAAGTGGTGTTAATGAAAGTCATGTAGAGATGAATACATATAATATAATATTATGTATGTATAATAAGATATTGTATATACATTTTTTAACAAGTATTATTATGTCCTTTTTGGATATAAGCAGCACATAATGACATATTGAAATATACACAACACCAGCACAAATTTAATGTTGAAAATGAAACTTTGAAGAGCTACCCATAGCTGAGGATTGCCAGAACAAAACAAATTAGATAGGTTGAAAAGAGGACAAAACTCTGATTCCATCAGGGAAATGGCCATGTTCGATATGTAGAAAAGGAATTGGCATAAATTCTATAAAATGTACACAAGAGATGTAGTGGGTGCACAAGAGATGTAGTGGGATAGCAGGCAAACTAACAGGTAGGGAAAACTATGTATGCAGTAGATGTACACGGAAATTTGACAGTAGTAATCGCAGTGATAGACACATTTTTCAAATGCAGGTGGGTTCCATAGAAGTGGTTGATAGCTTCCGGTACCTAGGTGATTAGATTAGCATGGGAGGCGGGTGTTCCGAGGCCATAGTATCTAGAATAAGGATGGGTTGGAAGAAGTTTAGGGAGCTGCTTCCTCTGTTGACAAAGAAGGGTTTCTCCCTGCATACAAAAGGCCGGTTATATGATGCCTGTGTAAGATGCATGATGCTGCATGGTAGTGAGACATGTGCAGCAACTACAGAGGATATGCGATGGCTGGAGAGAAATGAAGTATGCTCCGTTGGATGTGCAATGTCAATGTGCATGAACGACCAAGCATAGATGAGTTGAGAGAGAAACTGTGTATAAGAGGGATTAGAGGGAGAGAAGAGTGAGATGGTATGGACATGTGATGCGCATGGAGGATGACCACTGGGTAAAGAAGTGACAAGAAATCCCAGAAGGAAGACGCAGTAGAGGTAGACCACGAAAAACATGGGCGGAGGTGGTGAGAGCAGACCTCAGTTCGCTGAAGCTCACGGAGGAGATGACGAAGGACTGTGACAAGTGGAGAGATGCTGTGCTGAATAGGACCCGTCCGACCCTTGCAAGCAGGGAAAAGCGGACGTAAAATGATGATGATGATATATATATATCATCATCATCATCATTGTTTAATGTCCATCTTCCACGCTAGCATAGGTTAGACAGATTTGTCCCACTAGAGGCATGTTGGGTCGGGTGACCGTGTCTCGCTCATATAGGACAATTTCTGGCTGGTTTTCTACGGCCAGATGCCCTTCCTAGTGCCAACCACATTTACAGTGTGTGCTGAGTGCTTTTTATTGTGACACCTTCATGACCACTTACAGAGTGGGCTGGATGTTTTCTGATACCAACGTAACATACACACATATATATTTGTGTGTATATACATATATCATCATCACCTCCATCTTCTGCCAAATTTTGCACACTAACATGACGGGTTGTCCTGTTGTGGGCAATGCTAGGTCAGGTGACAATGTCTTGTTCATACAGGACTGATTCTGGCCTGGTTTCTACAGCTGGATGCCTTTCCTAACGCCAACCTCATTTACAGTGAGTACCGGGTGGTTTTTGTCATGATGCCTCCATGACCTCTTTATAGTGTGGGCTAGGCTGTTTTTGCCGTGTCACCATCACAACCACTTTTCAGTGTGGGCTGAGGGCTTCACTCGATGCATTTACTTTGGCCTATCCTCATGGCGGTGTATGGGAGAGTGGAGTAGGGCATACTATATATATGCTTTGGCTTGTGCTCATGGGAAGTCGGGTCTTCTGTATTATATATATATATATTAGGGTGGCCCTTATTTTTAACTTTCTAAACGTTTAGCTCCCACCCCCCTATCTTGTTCCAATTAACCAAAAAAACAATCTATGCAAAACTTTAGCTCAAGCGGACAACTGTAAGGCGGCCCTCATTGAACAGGAAATTTTGAAGTTTTCGCCCGGAATGTCATTTTTTCAGATAAAAATTTTTATCTCTTATATAATTTTCTCTTAAATTAAAAGCTTGTTCAGACTTGTTCTTGATATTAGAAAGATGAGTGACAATAAGTATAATGGGGGAAGGCAACTTGCAAAGCTGGGCACTGAGTGCAGGTACAGGGCAAACACCTATTTTCGCTGTGGGAGCAGCAAAATTTTAACTTTTGGAAAATTACCTTTTTGGATGTTTTGTAGTACCAACATAACATACATATATATATATATACACACACACATATATATCATTTGTGTCATTAGGGACTCTAATATACATATATCCATATGTAGTTGACAGCTGAGAGAAATGAGTACTCAGTATTGAGTAATATATACATATATATATATATATATATATATATATTTCACCCTACAGACCCACCAGCCTGAAGTCCCCACCCCTATTCCTTTAGCCTTCGACTGCTCACCTTTCCCCCCACACATCCCCCACTAACACCTCTAACACACTCCTCCATTTCACCACCCCACCCCCTTGGCCCACCCCACAACTAATAATACTAACACCCCACCCCCACCCCACAACTAACAATACTAACATCCTAACACCCGTGCACCCACACACGCACACACCCACCTGTACATATATACACGCACTCACTCTATCCACACACCCTACTACCACCACTAACCCTCACCCTCACATCCACATACACACGCACACACACACACGTACACCTACACACATACACAAACACTACCTTCAGCCCTCCTGCTCTGACCCGCCGCCTCCCTCTCTCAACTCCACCCACCACCACTTGTTTATTTTTATGTTTATTTTTATTTTTATTTCTACTTCTACCCCCCCCCCCCTTTTTTTTTTCTAAATGTCTTTCCACCACTCCCCCACACACCCTCGGAACTCTCTTCCTACCCACTTTTCTCCTGATGAAGGGATTATGCCTGAAACCTCGTTCCCCACTACCCACTCTCAAAAGCGTGAACCTAATAAACTCATATCTGTACTGCCTCTCTGTTTTTGTTCCCGTCTAAGATTTAACTATATATATATATATATATATATATATATATATATATATATATATATATATATATATATATATATATATATATATATATATATATATATATATATATATATACTGTCCTTACTATCCTTGCTTTCATATTTCTCCTTGCTCCCCTTTTCTCATTGTATTTGTATATAAACAAGTACATAGATAGAAGGAGAAAGGGAGAGCAAGGAGAAAAGGAGAGTAAGGAGCAAGGAAAGCAATGAGAAAAGGAGAGTAAGGAGAGCAATGAGAAAAGGAGAACAAGGATATAAGGAGAGCATGGAGAGCAATGAGAAAAGGAGAGCATGGAGAGTAATGAGAAAAGGAGAGCAAGGATAAAAGGAAAGCAAGGAGAGCAATGAGAAAAGGAGAGCAAGGATAAAAAGTAAGCAAGGAGAGCAATGAGAATAAGAGAGCAAAGAGAGCAATGAGAATAAGAGAGCAAAGAGAGCAATGAGAAAAGGAGAGCAAAGAGAGCAATGAGAACAGGAGAGCAAAGAGAGGTTAAGGCAAATATTGCTCAAGTTATGCTGGAAGCAGACAAATATGAAGAAGAGGAAGGAGAAAAAAATCAACTGAAGAGGTACATTCTGCATCAAAATGAATTTTCTTCCTTTACAAACATCAAGTTTTCGTCTTTTGTAACTCCTGGTACAAAAACTTTCTTCATGAGATTTTCTATCAGCACTGATTTCCTCGACAAAGATGCTTCAGCATGGAAAGATGATCCTGGTTACAAAAGTGGACTTGAAAAACTTGTGAGGACAGTTATTGTGAATGATGTTGCAGAAAGAGGTGTCATTCAGGATTACAATTACATTCTCACAAAAGATGAAACTGAGAAACAATTTGTTTTACAGATCGTTACCGAAAACTGTAAAACATACCTAACTGCCACTAAATCCTCTCTTATGCAAAAATAATGTTCAGTGTTCAGTGTTCACATTATGTTTTTGATTCTATAGAAATTATTGTTGTAAATAAAAATGTGTTTCCCTTATAGAAGTTGTGTGCTTTATTAAGAAAACCTAATATTTCTTAAGTTTTTCATGTTATTTCAGGAATTTTTCAAATTAACTATTGGTAAACTATTTGATTCAGAACGTTTTTCAACATTTGCTGGGGGTGCCTGGATGTATCCACATAAATTTCTTTCAGATGAAAAAAGAAAATGGTCGAGATAGGGAACAGTATACTGCTTTTGAACAGATTAATCGTTGTGTATACTATGTTCCAACTTCAAGGCATTTGAGTGTTGCCTAACAGTTGTTTGATTGAGCTGAAAGTTTGCACACCCCGTGTTTTTGTTGATTGGAACAGGATTAGCGGGTGGGATCAGCAAAATGTTAACTTTCAGAAAATTACCTATTTGCTAAGGGCCACTCTAATATATATAGATATGGTGGGTGTTCAGAAAGTACAATAGGTGGGTGTTCAGAAAGTACAATAACTAGGGTAAGAACGGGATGGAAGAAGTTTAGGGAACTACTACCACTGCTAGCTGCAAAAGGCTTCTCCCTCAGAATGAAAGGCAGACTGTATGATGCGTGTATCCGAACAGCAATGTTGCATGGTAGTGAGACCTGGGCGCTGAAGGTGGAAGACTTACGTAGATTAGAGTGAAACGAAGCCTGCATGCTCTGATGGATGTGTAACAGTAATATACGTGAACGACAAAGCATAAATGAATTGAGAGAGAGACTGAGCATAAGAGGAATCAAATGCTGTGTGCAGGAGAGGTGGTTGCGCTGGTATGGACATGTGATGCGTATGAAGGATGACAGCTGCATAAAAAGGTGCAGAGCACTAGAAGTTGATGGAAACCGCGGAGTGGGGAGACCCAAGATGACCTGGGATGAGGTGATAAAAGCCGACCTTACCCAATTACACCTCTCAAAGGCAATGACACGCGACCGTGACTTCTGGCGTCACGCAGTAATACAGAGTACCCGACCTCCCATGGGTACAAGCTGAAGCATATAGACAATATGCCCCCACACCCCTCACCGCAAGGTGGTCGTGGAGGTGCCACGGCCAAAAAGTACCCAGCCCACACTGTAAAGTGGACGTGTAGGCGCCACGAAAAAGCACCCAGCACTCACTGTAAATGAGGTTGGTGTTAGGAAGGGCATCCAGCTGTAGAAATCAAGCCAAATCAGTTCCTGTATGAGCAAGGCATGGTCAGCCGACCAGGCACTGCCCACAACAGGACAACCCGTCTAACCCATGCTAGCGTGGAAGAATGGACGTAAAACGGTGATGATGATGATGATATATATATATATATTAGAGCATTGGCCTTGCAATCGAAAGGTTGTGAGTTCAATTCTCAGACCGGGTGATGTGTTGTTTCCTTGAGCAAGATACTTTATTTCACATTGCTCCAGTTTACTCAGCTGTAGAAATGAGATGATAGGGACTGGAGTCCATATCATTCAACTGCAAAGTGGTCGTGGAGGTGCCACGGCAAAAAAGCACCCAGCACTCACTGTAAATAAGGTTGGTGTTAGGAAGGGCATCCAGCTGTAGAAATCAAGCCAGAATCAGTTCCCGTCCCACCCTTGCAAGCAGGGAAAAGCGGACGTAAAATGATGATGATGATGATGATATATATATCATCATCATCATCATCATCATCATCATCAGGTTTAGCATCCGTGTTCCACGCTTGCATGGGTTTGGACGGGGATTTTCCCACTTGAGGCAAGAGTGGTTGTCTTGCTCGCATAGGACTGTCTGGCAGGTTTTCTACAGTTGGATGCCCTTCCTAACACCAACCACATTTACAGTGTGGGGCTGGGAGGTTTTTACCGTGTTGCCTACACGGCCACATTACAGCGTGGACTGTCTGGCGGGTTTTCTACAGCTGGATGCCCTTCCTAACACCAACCACATTTACAGTGTGGGGCTGGGAGGTTTTTACCGTGTTGCCTACACGGCCACATTTACAGCGTGGACTGTGTGTTTTTTTATCGTGACACCTACACGATCTCATTTGTTTCGGCCTGGATGTTGTGGGACCAACATAACTTTACATTGAAAGGGGCGGTGTGGATGGGGTGGAGGTGGTGGGACGGGGGGGTGTTTTGATAGAGATGCCTACTGACTGTAGTAGGTTTTTACTTTGTATTTAGGTAAGGCGGGTCTTCTCTATTACTGAGTACCGCCAAAGGTCTCGGTCCAGTGACATTGTCTTGGAGCGGTTTAAGCGTGTGAGGTCGGAATTTATCAGCTCGTCCCATGTTTTTCTGGGTCTGCCTACTCCGTGGCTACCGTCTATCTTTATTGCCCTGCACTTTGTTATACAGCTGTCGTCTTTCATGCGCATCACGTGACCGTACCAACGTAGCCTTCTCTCGAGTAAACAACATCTGATCCCTCTTATTTCTAATTTTTTCCTTAGTTCGTTTATGCTTTGCCGTTCACGTATATTACTATTGCACATCCAGCGGAGCATGCAAGCTTCGTTCCTCTCTAGTCTGCGTATATCCTCTGCACACAATGCCCAGGTCTCACTGCCATGCAGCATTGCTGTTCGTATGCAGGCATCGTATAACCTGCCTTTCATTTTTAGGGAGAACCCTCTAGCGGCTAATAGTGGTATAAGCTCTCTGAACTTTTTCCATCCAGTTCTGACTCTAGCTACTGTACTTTCAGAGCACCCTCCCCCACTGCTGACTTTGTCACCCAGGTAACGGAAGCTGTCCACTATTTCTATAGAACCCTCTGCGCAGTTGAAGGAGCTAGTATTTTGTGGGCACTTGCTGCTACTTATTGCACCAGAGCACCGGCCACATGTAAAATCTATGTTCTTAGTTAGCTTACCTGTGATCCCACTACATCTTTTATGCACCCATACTTTGCATTTGGGACATAAAATGGAGTTTCTACCTACGCCTTTCCTACACACTGAGCATGGCCATTTCCCAGATGGGACTGCCGCCTTATTTTCTTTCCTACAAACTAGAACTTTAGTCTTAGCCAGGTTAATTTTAAGGCCTTTTGATTCTAGGCCGTGCTTCCATGTTTGGAATTTCTTCTCTAGTTCGGTCATTGATTCAGCTATGAGCGTTAGATCATCTGCGTATAGGAGTTCCCATGGGCAGCCGGTCTTGAACTCCTCTGTTATAGCCTGAAGGGCAATAATAAATAGTAGGGGGCTAAGAACAGAGCCCTGATGGACACCAACTTTTACGCTAAACTCTTCACTATATTCGTTGTTAATTCTAACCTTACTGACTGTTTCTTTATACATGGCTTGTATAGCTCTCACAAGCCATTCGTCAACACCTAGTTTTCTAAGAGACCACCAGATAATGGAACGGGGGACTCTGTCGAAGGCTTTCTCCAAGTCGACGAAAGCTAAGTATAGGGGTTTACTTTTAGCTAGGTACTTCTCCTGTAGTTGTCGTACAATGAAAAGAGCGTCTGTGGTACTTTTGCCTGACACAAACCCGAACTGCATTTCATCTAGATCAATTCTCTCTCTGATTAGTTGCGCTATTACTTTTTCCGTGACCTTCATGACCTGGTCGATTAATTTAATGCCTCTATAGTTACTCCTATCTAGGGCATCTCCTTTTCCCTTATAGCAGTTAACGATGATGCTGCTATGCCAGTCCTTCGGAACAACCCCATTCTGTACGACTTGGTTAACTATCCGGGTGACCATGGTGTGTCCCACCGAACCAGATGCCTTCAGCATCTCAGCAACTATTTCCGAAGGACCAGCCGCCTTACCCGTCTTCATATCTTTGATTGCCTTGCTTATTGTACTACCCTGGACTAACACTGCTGGTCCCTCTATTGGGTCGATGTGGGGGAGACTGTCTTTCTCCCATTTGTTCTCCTCATTTAGAAGCCTTTCGTAGTGACACTTCCAAGCTACCTTCTTATCAGTGTCGGTGATGGCAAGTATGCCATCATCGTTAAGTACACACTTCTCCCCGACAATATCACGGTTTTCCTTGACACATTGCCTGGCAATCCTGAACACCTCACGTTTTTGGTCCTCACGTTGTAGAACATGCTTGAACTTTCTTTCCTCTGCTTCCCTTCTTGCGAAGTACACTTGTCTCCTAGCTTCCCTCCTGGCCACTTGATAGTCTTCTCTACTTCCCCCATCCCGCCATGCTTTCCAAGCCTGCTTTTTGGCCTTAATTGACTCCTCCACCTTACTGTTCCACCACCATGTTACTCTCCTCCTACCTACAGGCCTGCTCCAGCCACAGACTTCGTCTGCCGCCGTCAGCAGGTTTGCTCTCAGGAATTCCCACTGTTCCTCTATATTATACGACTCTAATTGCTCTTCCTTACTGTCGAAAGCGTCAAGTAATATGCTTTGAAATTTATTTCTGGCTATGGGGTCCTTTAGCTTCCATATTTTTCTCCTGAGGATAGTCCTCTTCCGCTGTCTAGTATGTCTCGTCCTGACTATGAGGTCGCTAATTATCAGTCTATGTTGGGAGGTGAATTCTTCATGGGGGAGGGATTTAGTGTTAACAACAGACACTCTGTCACGTCTTCTGGTAAGGATATAATCTACCTGGCTTGTGTGTTCCTCCGATCTATAGGTGATCAAGTGATTGTCTCGTTTTTTGAAGTTAGTGTTACAGATAGTTAGGTTATTTGCGTCACAGAATTCCAGGATTCTGGAGCCTTCCTCATTTCTAGTACCGAACCCATAGCCTCCATGGATTCCGTCATAGCTGTCACAATGTTGTCCAACGTGACCATTTAGGTTGCCTGCAATAACTATATAGTCACTGTCGGTTATTTCATATATATATATATGTATACATATATATACGATGGTTTTCAGAAGGTACTCAATACATTAGTAGAGAAGAAGCTTCTTTATTTTATATAGAAATGACTCCTCAGGATTACAACTGTTTCATTCATATGAAATCATCAGGAATATCAGATAAAGTTGGTCAGATTCATTATTTATAGATGTTTTGGGGGGGGTAAATATGAGAGGAAAAGAAGGAAGAGGAGGGAGAGGAATTAGGAGGAGAGGGAGAGATAAGGTGAAAGAGAATAATATTTTCCCTTATCTTTTTCTCTCCTCTCCCTCTAATTTTTCTTTTTCCCCCTTTTCCTCTTATATATATACCCCCCAAAAGTCTACAAATAATGAAACTGACCAACTTTACCTGACATACATGATGATTTCATACAAACGAAACAGTTCTAGTCCTGTAGAAGTCATTTCTATTTACTATACACATATACATGGATACTAGCTTTCACGTTCTCTCTTTGGTTAAACAGTAGAAAAATAAATAAATAAAATATAATGTTCTTCTTGTCGTATGACATATGCATATTGGTTAGAGGGATGGATTGAGATTGGTGAGCCAGACTAAGGCATCATTTTAGAATTATAGATTGTCTCCAGGCTGCCGGTAAAACATCAGATGATTCAATCCCAAACAACATGCAGCACTGTCTGGTCAGGGTCCCCACAGTCACATGCTGGGTTATCTTTCATTTTCCATCAATGGACATGATGGGCTGTTTTGACATGTATTGTGAAGATCTGATTAAGGGACACCCAAGGCTTTCTGGGAAGGTCAAAGCTGGCTGGTTTAGATGTGGGGCCCTGGGCAAGGTCTTGGCTGATAAACTTGGACTCATTCCATGATCTTCACCACTATTTTTTAAGATCAAAATTACTGTATTGAAGGGTCTTAATTGACTCCCAGAATGGTTTGCATGATTTCAAGCGCATGTTGTGAAGGTTTTCCAGGTCTTTATGGGTGGGAAGGTTGAAGGTTGAAGTTGGTATGAAGTGCTGCCTCGCAGATCATCTGACACCACATGTGAGAAGGAGCTATATAAGAAAGGATAGGTAGCCACTGAGTAGGTGTAGATTTCAGTGTGCCAGATACTATTCTCATTGCTGAGTTGAGGATGACGTCAACTTGCTTGGCATGACAGCTCCCTTCCCAGATCAGTGAACAGTACTCGGCAACTGAGTATGCAAGTGCTAAGCATGCAGTTCAGAGTGGGTGTGCATCAGACATATGCTCAGATATATTCATCAGATATATGCACAACTTGTACAATAAAATATAATAAAATATAGGTAACAGAATAACACTGAATGTGCCTTCTGGAAACAGGCAAATTTTACACCCATTATTCTGTACCTCAATGGCAGTCATCATCATCATCATAACGTCTGCTTTCCCTGCTAGCAAGTGTTTAAAAAGGGTCTTCACAACCAAGTCAGCATTGAAGCGGGACTATTGACCTCCCAGACAGGCAGGGGGTACACATCTATCTTACATACAGTCCCACACTCTACCAAGTGCCTTTTATCATGGCACCAGCAAAAGAGAGGTTGTCATGTTTTTGACACAGTTGAAGGATCCTTACAACCCTTTGTTTGGCAAGCTTTCTACAGCTAACTGCCTTTCCTATCACCAATCACTTTACAGCATGTACTGGGTCGGTTTATCACGTAGATCAACAACAGTAGGGAGGTTGTCATGTTCTTGACACAACTGAAGGGTCCTTCCAACCGTTTTGTTTGGTTAGTATGGTTATTAATCAGTTCAATTACAAATTATTAAGACAGCTATGAATAATTATATCAGGGAGTACCAGAGGGAAGCAGGCCTTGGGAAGAAGAAATACTCTTGGGTCCCAAATAATAGGGGCATGGAATAAGTGAGGGGGGTTGGAATAAGTGGGGGTGGGTTTTTTGGAAAATCAGTAATTTTTCTAGTTTGTCTCAGAATTAATAATTTAGTTTACATATTGAAACCTTAACCCAGAGGTGGAGAACCTTTTCACGCTGAAAGGCCCTATTAAGTGACTTATAATAAGACCGCATTCAAGAAACCATAACTATATATTTTTAAAATCTACAATATTTTGTAAAAATCTAGTTACTATGTACTAATTGTTTAAGAAATGGAAACAATTTATTTTAAAGCTAACTACGTTTTAATGACTCTGTTGTAACTGCTTGTTGTAGGAAAGCATTTTGATATTGGCCCTTATAATCTACTAATTTTATATTTTGGCAGTCTGTCAGTGCAGATTATTTCATTGAGTTTTCTTTTACACTTTGTTATTTAAAATATGTTCATTTTATGGTTTAAATTAAAATAATTGTTTCTACTTTAGGCACAAGGCCAGCAATTACCCAGTGCATTACTGGTACTTTTATTTTATCGACCCCGTAAGGATGAAAGGCAAAGTCAACCTCGGCGGGATTTGAACTCAAATCGTAAAGGGACGTAACTATGCTGGAAAGCATGTCCGACCCTCCACCGATACTGCCAATCCACCGCTCGGTTTAAATTAAAATAATAAGAGATAAACAAAAACACATTAATAAAAATATTTAATTTGTTGGAAATGTTTCCTTCTTTCAAAAGGCTGCATAGAATAGCATAGAAGGCTGCATGCAACCTTAAGGCCACAGATTCCCCATCTTTTCCCCAACCCATCCTATTTATTTTATAACATATAAGATTTCTAGTAATGTACTTTTTTAGTCATGTATAGTATTTTTTAATGCATAAAGGAATGTCACGGGAATGCTACCACTTAAAATTAAATTTCGCCAGAGATAGATTAGCAGAATTTAATAAGGGAGGGTGGTGGTAAGAGCAGGGGGAGGGGGGAATTATTCGATGTAGAAATGAGTTGCTATGTCACTGATGCCAAGTAGTATTGGCCTTTGACCTTCTCTTGGACAACATCGGTGGCGTGGAGAGGGGAGACTGATATGCATCGGCAACTGCTGGTCTTCCACAAAAATACCTTCCCTGGTCATGCACCTTGCTGGGGAAGTTTCTAGGTGCAAAGCTCTTGGTCAATCATGACGAAAGGGTGAGGGAGGTATATTTTTAATATATATCTATATATATAAAGTTGTAGTTCCTGTCTGTTTGTTTGTTTGTTCACAAACTCCTCCTATGGTTTTGGAGATAGATCCCCATAACCATATATATTCTGAAACTACATTGCCCGGGGTACTTGGATAAGTATATTTCATTTAAATGAAAGGGTTCCTCAGGGGCACAAACCCCCGCTGAAAATTTTTTCCCTTCGATTTATATGAAATTTAAACCATAGGTAAATGACAAGATATGATGCCTATTCACAAAAGTTTTGAATTGATATTTAAAAAAAAAATTATTTACAAGATACAAAATAAGAATAAGATTTAATAATATAATTTTGATTTGATATATTACAAAAAATACTGTTTTCCAATTTTTCATGCATTACATTTTACACTGAGTAATATAGAAATGCAGAGTTTTTCTCCATAAATTATATCACAGATTTAAAATCAGTCATCATTTTCTTACAAAAAAAATGTGTGAAATGCAGCAAGGCGTGGGTAATTCGGCTAGTATATATATATTAACATGCAAGTATACATACACAAACATATATATATATATATATATATATAAGTATGTATACGTACATACATATATGTATACAGATGTACAGTAGTATGTATATATATATATACATACATGCACACATATATATATGTACGTATGGATTCACTGAACATTTATTATAATGCTCGGTGTGTTTGTAAACAAACATCCCGTATTAAGCCGTAGTGTCCAGCAACCATCGTTGCTCATTTGTTCAACACTGACAAAGGAACGCTGTACTAGTTTCAAGCTTATTAGCTATTGTCAGCAACGTATACCTTCCTGCCAGATGATTGAATGTATGAAAGTATATACTTTCCTTATGCTTATTAACAGCTGAGAAGCTTAATTTGCATATCGAGTGGGTTAATCGGCTGGGTGCACCGAAAACGATAAACGGAAAAAATGAAATGGAATTTCATTTCCCACTCTTAGTACGGCTGTTACTTAAATATAAGTATGTACACGTACATACATATATGTATACAGACGTACAGTAGTATGTAGGCTGCTCAGCCGTTAATATGCATAAGGAAAGTATATACTTTCACACATTCAATCATCTGGCAGGAAGGTATATGTTGCTGACGATAGCTAATAAGCTTGAAACTAGTACAGTGTTCCTTTGTCAATGTTGAACAAACGAGCAACGATGGTTGCTAGACACTACCGCTTAATAAGGGATGTTTGTTTACAAACACACCGAGCATTATAATAAATGTTCAGTGAATCCATACGTACATATATATATGTGTGCATGTATGTATATATATATACATACTAGTGTACGTCTGTATACATATATATATGTACATATACATACTTATATTTAAGTAACAGCCATACTAAGAGTGGGAAATGAAATTTTGTTTCATTTTTTCCGTTTATATATATATATATATATATATATATATATATATATATATATATATATATATATATATATATTATATATATGTATATTATATATATATATATATATAATATACACATAAACATAGTGTAGAATTGATGACATATTTTATTAGTTTTGATTTTAAAAAAAATTCAATAACATTAAATGCATTGCTGATTACCATACATGTAGACCAAGACATAGGAAGGGGAAGGGGATGTTAAATGATGATGATGATGATAGTGGCAGTAGCAGGGAGGAGGATAGTGAGAAGGGGTTTTTGTGAGGTGCTTGAGATATTAAAATGTAACTTGCTATATCTTGTCATTGGGTTGGTCATTTTCTTTCTCAATATCTCCAGAAAAGCCTACGTCCTCCACACTGTTGGACATTTGTAAGTCATTTTCTTCTGAAACTCCATTAGAGAGAAGAATTAATGGGGCAACAATAATTGTTGAATTTGGAGCCAGACTGCCCTTTACTGTCAACACATAATCTGAAAATAAATAATAATTGGTAAAGTGTGAGAAATAAATGGTAATTTAGTAGAAATTAATAGTTAAAATTTATGCAACACATGGCTGCAGTGTCATGACTGATACTAGTAAAAGAATAAATGTTACTGAATGGAATGGCAGTGTCCCAGTTGATTTAATCCACAGAAATACCTGCTCATAAAATCAATGTGCAAGTAGCTGATTATTTCACAGACATGCGTAATGTGTACCCTTAATGTAGTTCTTGGAGAGATTTGGCATGACAGTATGTAAAAAGCCTAGCCCAATCTCTCTCTCTCTCTCTCTCTCTCTCTCTCTCTCTCTCTCTCTCTCTCTCTCTCTTTCTCTCTCTCTATCTATCTATCTATCTTTCTCTCTGTTTATGTTCCATAACTTAGTAGATCAATAAAATAAACACCAGAATGTAAGTACCGGTGTCAACGTTATTGATAAAATCCTTTCGAGATGGTGCCCCAGCATGGCTATAGTCTAATAAGTGAAACTAGTAAAAAAAATAAAATCGTCATACATTCCTACTTTAAATCACAAAGATTACAAAAATAATGGGGATAAGAGATAAGGATTTATTGTCTTTGATATTACCATAGATGGCAACTATAGATTTAATAAATTTAACAAATGAGACAGCATTATAATAGATAATGGCAGGCTGGTGTATTGGCAGAATTGTTAGACAGTCAAACAAAATGCCTCGCAATATTTCTTCCAGCTCTTTACTTTCTGTGTTTAACCCTTTAACATTTAAACTAGCCATATCTGGCCAGAATTCTCTCACCTCTTTCTGTTTAAACTGGCTATAACTGGCCACTTAAGGTATTGTTCTCAAAATAAACAATATCAAAATCTCATAGATTCGATATTATGTGAGATAATTATATGAGATAAAGCTTTTACCACGAAAATACAATAGCAAATATAGAGTAATGGGTTCAATCCTACTGAGGTTAATTTTGTCTTTCAGTCTTCCAGGAGTTCCATAAAACAAAGAACCAGTCAAGCACTGGTTCGGGCATTATGAACTTTTCCCTTCCACAAATTAGAAATTATTATAATTGTTTCTACTTTTGGCACAAGGCCAGCAATTATCCCAGTGAATTACTGGTACTTTATTTTATCGACCCCGTAAGGATGAAAGGCAAAGTTAACCTCGATGGGATTTGAACTCAGACTGCAAAGGGCCGTAACTCTATGCTGCAAAGCATGGCGTCCAGCCCTCTACTGATATGGCCAATACCCAGTATTATAATAATAAACAATGAGCCGAAACAGGTGATATATCAATGTAACAGGTGACAGATGACTGTAACAGTGGCAAGTGACATGGAACCATAATAATAAGAAATTCAACAAAAACATTAATTGTTGTCTAGGAAATGTAACAGACTGTGTGGTGTCAGTAACAGTGGTGAATGAATGGATGACTGAGGCTAAGTGTTGAGGTAGCTGATGGGTGAATGTGGTGAGAATGGCCTGTGTGAGTGGGCCTACTCTGACCATGCGCTAATTTGAGGAGGAGAGGAGTGCTCTCCCCGGGTGCCCTAGAAGCGCAGGGTGGTTCAGGATTGGTGGGGTACCTGAGTCACCCCTGGGTCGTCCACCCTCCTATTGGGGAATTAATTTGTTATATTTATGCATAGTTTATTTTATATAATTTTTATATCTTCATTGTTAAATTAGTCTTGCCATTGTACACCTTTACTCGAGCTTATTGTAAACCCTCACTGTCCCTGTCTTTGTATTGTCCCCTACGTGTTTGCCCTTGTGGCCAATAAAGGAAACTATTATTATTAAGAAACCATTAAAATGAATAATAAATAAAGAAATTATCATTATTATTAGGGTGGTGAACTGACAATATCAGTAGAGCCTTGGACAATATGCTTTGAGGCATAGAGTTATGGCTCTTTATACTATGAGTTCAAATGCCACCAAGGTTAGCTTTGCTTTTCATCCTTGCGGGGTTAATAAAATAAAGTACCAGTAATGCACTGGGGTTGATTTCATCAACTTTCCCCTCTTCCAAAATTGCTGGCCTTGTGCCTAAAGTAGAAACAATTATTATTATTAGGGCAATGGATTGGCAATATCGGTAGAGGGTCGGACACCATGCTTTGCAACATAGAGTTACAACCCTTTGCGTTCTGAGTCAAATCCCGCCGAGGTTAGCTTTGCCTTTCATCCTTACGGGGTTAATAAAATAAAGTACCAGTCACGCACTGGGGTCGATTTAATCGACTTTCCCCTCCCCCAAAATGAATGGCCTATATAAGAAACCATTATTGGTAGAGGGTTGGACGCCATGCTTTCTAGCATAGTTACGTCCCTTTACAGTCTGAGTTCAAATCCCGCCGAGGTTGACTTTGCTTTTCATCCTTACGGGGTCGATAAAATAAAGTACCAGTAATGTACTGGGTAATTGCTGGCCTTGTGCCTAAAGTAGAAACAATTATTAGGATAGTGGTTTGGCAGTATCGGTAGAGCATCAAATAATATGCTTTTCAGCATGGAGTTACGACCCTTTACGTTCTGAGTTCAACTTTGCCTTTCATCCTTATGGGAGCAATAAAATAAAGTACCAGTCACGCACTGGACAAAAGGGCTAAGGCAGTAAAGTCTGATCTGAGGAAATGTGTCTGCTATTTCTAACAGGACAAGCAACCTCATAAAGTTTCATTCATTGACTGGAATAAATAATGTTGCTGTGTATAGTATTGGTGATGGTGTGATGATGGTGATGTTCAATACAATAAAGATGATAATTAGGATGTGACAGTAATGATGATGATGATGATATTGCAGCAGCTGCTTCAACGATTGTACATTATTCTATGTACTATATATGCACTTTGATGAATTGTAGTGCACCTGAGCACTGTACACAATAATTTTCATTATTATTATTAACAATGATAAAATAAAAGATTCTCAGAAAAAAAACCAAAACCTACTAGTTGGATCCCTGAAGCAGCAATATTTGCGGATTTTCATCAAATCGGAAGATAAGTGTGTTAATAATACCCGCCGTTTTTGTTCTGATTTAGTAACTTTGGGGTTCAACCATGATTCATGACAGCTTACATAGACAGTCTGATCCCTCTTAAGGTCTAGCAGGGAAAACAGTTCTTTACCCATGGCACTGAAGAGGCGTCTAGCAGCCGAGGGCAAATTCAATGTGCTTGTACAGGAATCCAGAAACTAAAAGAATAAAGCAAATAATCCTTTTGATACCTGGAAATGTTCCCTGGTTATATGATGAAAAACAACTTGTTTTAAAGTCTCTATATTCATCTAAAAATTTTCCATTATAATTTTTTGTAACAATATTTTCTTACGTTATGTTCTAAACACCAACTTACTAATGAGAAAGATAGCTATATTACAGAAAATCCCTCCAAATATTTTTTTTCTTTAATTAATTGGAAATCATAAGCAGTATAGTTCATTAGAAATATAATAATGAAAGGGTTAAATAATATTTCTACTACATAAATGAAAAATATTGTTCATAGTCTCTGACTTAACAGTTCAACGAATAGATATGAGATTGATAAAATAAGTACTAGACTTTAAAATAATAAGTACTGGAATTGATATGAGTGACTAAACCCTTGAAGGTAGTGTCCCAGCAAGTTACAGTTCACCGATTGAAACCAGTAAAAGAAATATAGAATTTATGAAATAAATATTCCTACTCAGTGGTAATCCAGAGGTAGAAATTATAGAACAGATGAAATGACTTATGATATTTAGTTTTCTCTCTCTACATCATCAGTTCAAATCTTTAAATAATTTAAGAATGAGTGACAGCATATATGCTCCTTTTTGGATCGGTATCCATCCAGTTACGTACCAATTTTCCTTATTAAACAATACTAAAAATCAATGCTTTCACAACTAAACAATGGAGTCTCTATGCAGATGCTTGCCCTGTTAGACATAGAACTCAAATCTCCCTCAAATTACATCTATTTGTCTGAAATATAGAAATAAGGACACACTGAATAATGTATTCCTAGATATACTGTGTAGGAAAAAGTACATGGCATGCATTCATGGACCCGTAACTCCATTTCTAGGGTATTTTAAAACCTGGCAGTGCCCATCTCTTCTCCAGGCCTGAATACAACATATTTTTTTCTAGAGAAGGATAGAGAGTGAGAGAATGGAAGTGAACAAGAGATATAGAGGAAGAATCAACCTCAGTATTACACTGGTACTTTTTTTATCAAGCTTGAATGAATGAAAGCCAAAGTTGACCTCCGGGAGCAAAGAACCAGAACGAATACCGCAAAATATTCTATCTAACGACTGCCAATTCGCCATATAAAAAAAAAAAAAGATCATATGGTGATGGCTATAATACCTCTGATAATAGGAATGCTGGATCAGGGTTAAGCTAGGTCAGAACGAAATCACTAATTTCATTGACTGTAGTAAGATAAAGAAAAAAACGTTTTTAAAGAAATAACTAAATCAGACAAATAAAGAAAAGAAAAAGATCTATTTTAGATATCGATCGAAAGATATATTTAATTATTAAATAAGCTGTTCACAGGGTAACAAGATTGGGTATAAAACAAGAGATATAACTCTACCTAAACTGCTCGTTATACCTTTTTAATTGTCTCCCTTTCTAGCGATAACGTATATATTGTGTATGTGTATGTATGTACACATACACACACACACACACACATACATATATATATATATATATATATATATATACACACACACACGTATATATACATATATAAGAAAGTGAATGAAATATATTCATACACACATAAGTGCGCATTAAGATATATCGAAGCTTAAGACTATATATTTTATTCACTTTTTTATGATTAAGACTCAATTTTATTCTCTGAATTCTATCTTGAGCTGTTTTTAGAGACAAGACATATGTTTGATATGTTTGATTTTCTATCATTCATGACACCCTTTACTTTGAAAGTAATAATAATATATACATATATATAGCAGGGAAAAGCGGACGTAAAATGATGATGATGATATAGGATAAAGATCCCATAACTCCTTGTGGAGTCGTAGAGGCATGATCATATGATGTGTCTAAGGCATATTTCAACCTGGCAGAGCCTAACCCATTCCAGGTCTGAACACAGCTGATTTTTTCTATAGAGGAAGAATCGACCCCAGTACTGGACTGGTACTTTTTTATCGGCCTTGAAAGGACGAAAAGCAAAGATATATGATCATTGTCATTTAAACCTTTAGCATTTAAACCAGCCATATCCGCCCAGAATTCTCTCACCTCTTTCTGTTCAAACTGTTTGTAACTGGCTGCTCATACTTATGTTAAGGTATTTTTCTCAAAATAAATGATATCACAATCACATAGATTTGATATTATTTGAGATAAAGTGTTTACCGTGAAAATACAATAGTATATATAGAGTAATGTAAATGCTAAAGGGTTAACATCTGTTTTCTCTGTTAGCAATAAGTTCTCAAGCGGAGCTTCTGACTTCTCATATGGGCTGAGGACCTGCATATTGTTTACTTATGTTTCTCTACCGGGTGCTTCTATCTTACAAATATTCCCATGCTCTATTGAATGTATTTTATCATAGAACCAGCATTAGTGAGGTTGTCATGACTTTGACACACCTGAAGAGACTTCCCAACTCTTTGCTTAGCAGACTTTCTACAGCTGGATACCTTTCCAACCACTTTACAGAGTATATTGGGTGCATTATCATGTAGGTCATTAACACAACCAGATATTCCCTCAACCCTTTTTGGCATAGTTTCTATAGTGGGATGTCTGTCCTATTGCTACAATGTGTACAGGGGACGTTTTTTGTGGTACTAGCACCTGGAAAAATATTTGCATCTTAAATAACCAGTTCTTTCCACATCAGTTCCTATTCAGATTTACAGCCCACCTATATGCATACATTGTGATGCATTTGCTATATCCATATCTTGTTCATGTGCTACAATTTTTAATATGCTTTTTACAACTGGAAAGCTTTCCAAAAACCAACCTCTTTACAACATGTACTGAATGTTGTTTCTCTTTCTAAAAGCACTAGAGACGATATTTTTAACAGAACTAAAGTGTTCCCCCAGCCCTGTATCAGTTCATTTCAAATTACTGCCTTCCTAGATAGGTAGACACCTAATTAGTAGAGCCATTAAACCATTGAATAAGATAAGTTTTGGCTCATTGCTCTTTGATGAGTTCAAACCCCAAGATCAACTTTTCCTTTCTTCCATTCAGTGGTGAAGGTCTATAAAATAAAATGGTTCATGGAGGTGGATTGGTAGAATAGGTAAACTGTTGAGCAAGAAGCTTTATGGTTTTTGTTCTGGTACTTTGCATTCTGAGCTTAAATCCTACTAATCGTTTGACCACAAGATTACAACTGATTATGAAAGTCACAATGGTTGGAGATGGATTGTTGCTATCTGCAAACGCAGTTGAATGATGATGATGAGATGGATAGCCTATGGTACAAGTTGCAGACCCTACATCTCATTCATATATTCCTAATACATAAATAGCAATTACTAAATTTTTGTCTAGCTTATCAAAACATGGTTTCAACCCCCCCAGTAAGAGTTTCTTCCTTAATCATCATGCTTACATCTCATTTCCCCAACATATGTTTCATTTCTGCCACATAGAAAAAGCCAATATTTATGTCTAAATAAACATCTATCCGATCTTTTGGGTTATTACCTCATTTGCATCATAGAGAGATGAATCAGTTTTTAATATTTACACCTACACATAAAAATTGTTTCATCTATAGAGATGAGGTTAGCAATAACTCACCTCAGATGGACATTTAATTAACTATCCAATCTCATTAATAACCCTTATTTTACAGCCTTTTAACTATTTACTTTTCTATTTTCATGATATTAGTTAGAAGACATCAAATTGGAAAATATTAGCATTTGAGGCCATTTTCCCTACTAAAGCAGGAGTTAGCCTACATGATAAGCTTTAAGCCTTTAGCATTTACATTACTCTATATATACTACTGTATTTTTGTGGTAAAGGCTTTATCTTACATAATTATTTCACATAATATCGAATCTACAAGATTTTGATGCTATTTATTTTGAAAACAATACCTTAACGTCAGTATGAGCAACCATTCACAGCTGGTTTGAACAGAAAGAGTTGAGAGAATTCTGGCCAGATATGACCGGTTTAAATACCCAAGTGGTCCTTTCTGAGGCAATTTTTCAGTGGATGCTCATCTTGACACCAACACTTTTGTTTGCATCTTACAACATATAGATACAGCAGTCATGAGTGCATTGGATAGTATGTCCTTCAATATTTGTTGCAGTTCACTGGTGAGGGGGAAGTTGTTTAGTCAGAAGGTAAAGCAATGCCTGTGACTCTTTTCAGGGTCTCTGAAACTGCTAGGAGAAAAAGAGGAATGTGTCCTCAAATCAGAGACTTGGTCTAAATGTCTGCACTAGTGTGGGCTCCACTAAAGGTACTCAAGAGCTAGGTGATGGCAGAATTAAACCAGGAGACAAACCATGTCCCCCAAGAGTACACTCTGAGTACAAATCCCACTAAGATCAATAAATAAAGTACCAATCTAGGGTGTAGATTAGTGGGGTTGTTAGAGAACTGCATAAGATGCTTTGCAATATTTGCTCCAGCTTTTTGCATTCTCAGTTCAAATTCTTATTACTAGCCTCTTCATGGCAAGGAAATGGGAACTTCAGGGCTTGACAGAGGGTGATAGGCCTCCAATATAGGATGGGGTGAAGGATCAATAAGAGCACCATCTCAGCCACATCAACATGTATGAATGTAAACCCTGCAAAAAAGTCAGGAGGGACAGTGGTTATGACCTTCCCCAACAATGACCAAAACCAAGTCAGATCTAGAAACACTACTGTAACTTTTTCCAAACCTTTTTTTCTTCAATATAATGGAGTGTCTTATAAACCATTGCATCTTATATCTCAAAAGATATGATACTGTATATAAAAAAAAAAAATCAAGCTTTTTAGACCAAAATTTTAAGCTAAATTTTGGTGCTTACATGGATATTATATTTGAGGTGGTAAAATTCAAAATACCTTTTCAGTAGTAGAAGTCTGAATGATTAAAAATGATTTTTAAAAAGAGGAGAAAAGAACAATAAATTACAGTGAATTATATTGATAAATGCATATGGTCTAGCTTAACAAAGAAATGGTGTGATTTATTTTGTATTATACTAATTAGAAATAAACTACAGTAATTATAGTGCTTATTCAATAATGGATTTGAGAAATCCATAACTTTATGTTTGTACAAATTCATTTTCTTACTCTAACATCTATATACAGGATAATCCATCAACCAGCAAATATTGATCTATTAATAGTGAAAAATCTAGGTCTGACTTTTATATGAGGTACATGGAAAACTGAAAATTGTTAGCCCCAACTCCATGCCTTTCAAATTAGGTTAAATGGTACATAAGATTGACTTTTATATTTCCTGTGTATATCCCAATTTTTAGAAAAGGTGCACCATATCTTTATATGTGATATGAAGTGACTAAAAAGTTGGCACCAAGAAGGGTATCTGGCTGTAAAATATGCTCTTAAAAAATACCCCATGGTGTGTATGAAGCTTATCATGAGGCTCACAAGATTAACCATGACTTTGGCAAGGAAAATCGCCTTAACTCTTTCATTACTATACTGCTAATGAAGAACACTGTCAATAATTTTCAAATCATTTTGAAAATAATCAAAAATTTGGAGGGATTTAATATTATAACTAACTTTAAGCGGAATATAACTTAAAGGTCTTTACATAAAATTACGATGAAAGATTTTTAGATAAGTATAAACTGATTTTGAGATAAATATTTAACCATGTGTATCCAGTTAAGAAAAGGTGCATCATATCTCTGTGTATTGTAAGAAGTAATTAAAAGGGTTGTCAGGAATGTCATCTGGTTGTAAAACATTGCTTCAAAAGGTCTTTCCAACCCATGACAACATGGCAAAATCAACATAAAAACAATAAAGATGATAATTATAAACATTTTAAAATAAACAGTTTAGTATTATAGAACCAGGGTAACTTCAGGCAGTTTGATCTCAAAGTGGTTAAAACACTTTGTGTTATTGCTGTAGTATGCAGTAATCATATAAAGATCCTTAACCTACCATTGTAAATTCTAGTTCCCGTACAGTCAAAGGACTACAGTGGAGGTTTCTATTTTCAACCTGAGTGCTGCTGCCCAAATTCATCTTGCTTGAATCATTATTTTCATTGGTGTGAAAATGTTTGACCTCTTTCTTATCTGACAAAGCTCTCATCATCTGAAACAAAAATAAAAAAAAACACTTCAAAATTACACCAAAACAAAATCTTATTCAAAATAAAGTTGTCAAAGAGACTAATAAAATAATGGTCACAAATTTAAGCACAAATCCAGCAATTTGAGAGAAGGGATTAGTTGATTTATAAAATAGATCCTCAAACGTTTTCAGACCATATATGTATGGCCCTTTATGTTCTGATCTCAAATCCTGCCAAGGTTAACTTTACCTTTCATCCTTACGGGGTTGATAAAATAAAGCACCAGTAATGCATTGGAGTTGAGTTAATCAACTTTCACCTCCCCTGAAACTGTTGGCCCTGTGCCTAAATCAGAAACCATTATTTTATGCATTTTCGGGCGGTGGATTAGCAGTATCGGTAGAGGGTCGGACGCCATGCTTTCCAGCATAGTTACGTCCCTTTACGATCTGATTTCAAATCCCGCCGAGGTTGACTTTGCCTTTCATCCTTACGGGGGTCGATAAAATAAAGTACCAGTAATGCACTGGGTAATTGCTGGCCTTGTGCCTAAAGTAGAAACAATTATTTTATGCATTTTCATTTCATTTCTCAGGGTTGATATCAACCACTTAAGCAACCCTGATTTAAATCAAAACCAGTACTTGATTAGTTCTTTATTTTATCAACACTGGAAGGAAAAAAGTAAAATGAACCTCATAGAGATTTGAACTCAGAATGTAATGATCATAACTAAATGCTACAAAGCATTTTGTTTGATGCTCTATCAATTCTGCCAAAAGATAATAATACTATTGTTTAACCTTTTGTAAGGTTTCTTTAGCAATGGGTTGCCACATGAAGCATGTTAATTGGCCTCAGATCAGCCCCTAGTCTCAGAGGCTCAGTGTATCACATAGAACTACCAAGAACAATGGACACAGCACTTGACCAACTGTGGAAAACATTACAACTGACGACGATGTGTCTAGCACACTGAAAAAAGCAAGCAACTGGACGACATGATAAGATCACAAACTTTTGGCTGAAATATTTAGCAGGGACACATGGAATACAAGCAAAAAAGTTTAATGAGATGCTGACAGAACCAGAAAAAGAACCTGACTGGCTCCCTATGTGGAAAACTACCTTGCTTCCTAAGAATAATGACATGGCAAATCCCCAAAATTACAGGCCCATAACATACCTGCCTACTAGATACAAAACTTTAACTGCAATGGTATTGCAGAAACTGACCAAGCACCTGGAAAAAACCTGCTTCCAGAAGAAGAGAAAGGATGCTGCAAAGGTCAGATGACCAGTTGCTAATCACTAAAGCCATAATCAAAAACTGCAGAAAAAAACAAAAAAAAAACAACAAAAAAAAATCTCAGCATGGCATAGATTGACTACCACAAGATATTTGACAATGTTTCTCATACATGGATACCAAACACACTAGCCATGAACAAAGTAGCACCAACAATAAAAACATTTGTCAAGCATACCATGAAAAAGTGGCAAACAATTTTGCAGATATAAACAAAGGATGGAAAATCAAAGTTAATCTTGAGAGGATCTAAACTTAGAACATAAATACCAAAAAGCACTTTATTCAACATTCTTCTGAATCTACTAAAATAATAATTCTTTCTAACATTGACACAAGATCAACAATTTCATGGAGAAGAAAGATGATAAAAATTGATCCTAGTACTTGGAAGGATGAAAAGCAAAACTTTATCTCAACAGGATTTGAAATAAAAATAAAGTTTCGTACCTAAATGCCACAAACCATTTTGTCCAATGCTTCTCATGAATTTGCCAAGCAATAAAATAATAAAAAATTTTTTAAATTAATAAAAAATTTATTGTATGTGAATAGACTTTTATGCACCCCCCCTCCCCTCCCCCACCATCGAGAGATTGAAATATTTAATGTATTTTTAGTTGTTTCTTTCCACTCGGAATACAAATATACATGTAAATATATTGAAATGTATTAGACACAAGAAACATTGTCTCTTCTATGTTTTAACATTTCCTTATTATTCCAATATATCACCTTTTCAAAAGGGTGTGGATGTATATGTGCGTGAGCATTGTGTGTGCTTGTGCATGGGAATGTGAATATATGTGTGAGCATATGAGCAAGTATGTGAGTATGTGTATTTGTGTAAACAAGTTTGTGTGTGTACACATATCTCTCTCTGTACATATCTGTATATGCGTGCTTGCACATCTCCACATACACAAATACATTCATGCATACACTCATATAGAAATACACATGCATATATCTCTCTCTCTCCTATATATATATATATATATATATATATATATATATATATATATATATATATATATATATATATATATACATATATATATATATATCATCATTTTACGTCCGTTTTTCTCTGCTTGCGAGGGTGGGACGGGAACTGATTCTAGCTTGGTTTCTACAGCTGGATGCCCTTCCTAACACCAACCTCATTTACAGTGAGTGCTGGGTGCTTTTTTTCCGTGGCACCTCCATGACCACTTTACAGTGTGGGCTGGGTGTTTTTTTACCATGACACCTCCACGACCACTTTGCGGTGGAATGATAGGGACCCCAGTTCTATCATCTCATTTCTACAGCTGAGTAAACTGGAGCAATGTGAATTAAAGTGTCTTGCTCAAGGAAACAACACATCACCCGGTCCGAGAACTGAACTCACAACCTTTCGATTGCAAGCCCAATGCTCTAACCACTAAGCCAGGCGCCTATATATATATATATATATATATATATATATATATATATATATATATATATATATATATATGTATACATGTAAAGTTATATTTAAAATTGTTGGGTTACAACTAGTAAATATTTATAACTGATATAAAAGCACTCGACAAATACTTGGAGTATATTTACAATATTAAATAAATGGAAAACTATATTTATAAAACCATATCTATTTCATTATATATATTTCGGGGATATCATATTAACAATATGCTATGCCTTCATCAGACAAAATACAATATAAACAGTTTTATAGATAAATATATTCGATATACCGTAATAAACATCAACTTCATTTGAAGAGGTTTACTCTAGCAGTGACTGCTAGAGTTAATATGATATCCCCGAAATATATATAATGAAATAGATATGGTTTTATAAATATAGTTTTCCATTTATTTAATATTGTATATATATGTGTATATATATATATATATATATATATATATATATATATGTATATATATATATATGTATATATATATATATATATATATATATATATATATATATATATAAGTTTTAATATAGAAGAGCTTCTACAGGACTAGAACTGGTTACCTCCGATCAACCCGGAATAACTTATATATATATATATATATATATAGAGAGAGAGAGAGAGAGAGAGATGTGTGTGTATATATGTGTGTATTTATGTATGAGTGTATGCATGCATGTATTTGTGTGTGTAGATGTGCAAGTACACATATACACATATGTATGTATATTTATATATATATGTATATATATATATATATATCAAACAGCCATGCCTAACTGTGACTGCTTCCATGTAGCAGATGAACAGAGAGCTATTCATTCTTGAAAGATGTAAACCATGAAATCAGTTAGCTAATTCATCCTGACAACTAACAGACAATGTGGTTTGTTTGCCATTTACCTTTTTAAACAAGGAAGTGCTATGACAGCCACTCCTATTGTACAACAATATTATCAAAAACAACATCAAGAAAAACAACATCATCATCAAGAACAGCAGAAACAACAACAAAATAGTCAAATTCATAAACATTATCATTAAGAGCAAAAACAATGTATTCATTAACAACAAGTGTCATATCATCATCATTATCATCATCATAAAAAAAATGTTATTATCACCATCATCATCATTGTCATCATCCTCATCAAAAGAACAACAACAGTATCAACAGCAGCACCATCATCCTTATCATCATCATCATCCACAACATCTTCACTGCCACAGCCACCTCTACCACTACCAACACAAAGACAAACATTAACACCAACAATGTCAACAATACTAACACCACCAAAAATAACAACAACATAGCCACCACCACCAACATTGACAACACCACACCACCACCATCAACATTGACAACACCAGTACCACCACCATCAACATTGACAACACCAACACTACCAAAAATAACAGCAACATAACCACCACCAACAACAACACAACCAATAAGATTAACACCACCATCACCACCAACAGTAACATAGGCACTACCAACAACCAACATCTCCCCCACCATATCACCACCACCTCCAATGAGAACAACATAACATAACCACTATATTTTGTAGTCAGTATCACTTAACAGCTAAGCACTAAGAGACATTTTCTGATCAAAAGGTTAACCACACAAATAAATAAATATAGAAATACATAAAGGCACAAGCACGGCTGTGTGGTTAAGGAGTTAGCTTCACAACCATGTCACTCTGTGTTCAGTCATGCATCTTGGGCAAGTGCCTTCTATTTAGTTTCATGTAAACCAATACATTGTGAGTGGAATTTGGTTGATGGAAACTGTCACATAAATATATATATGTTATCATCATCATAATGTCTGCTTCTTCATAATTATATGGGTTGTGCAATTCTTTTTCAGCTCAGCATCTCTCAACTTGTCGCGATCCTTTATCATCTCTTCTGTGAGCTTCAGCAATATGAGATCAGCTCTCATTATTTCTGGGCAGTATCGGTAGAGGGTCGGACGCCATGCTTTGATGCATAGAGTTACGGCCCTTTCCAATCTGAGTTCAAATCCCGCCGAGGTTAACGTTGCCTTTCATCCTCACGGGGTCGATATAATAAAGTACCAGTAATACACTGGTTAATTGCTGGCCTTGTGCCAAAAGTAGAAACAATTATTTCTGCCCAGGTTTTCTTTGGTCTTTTTCTACTATGATTTCCTTCCATTGAGATTTCTTGGCATTTCTTCACCCAATCAGCATCATCCTAGCACACCAGTCTATACCAGTGCAGGCTTCTCTCCTGTACATCTGATTCCTCTTATACTCAATTTTTCTCTTAGTTTAAAGATGCTTTGTCATTCATGCACATTAACATCATGTATTCATTGAAGTATGCTTACATCATTTCTCTCCAGCCTTCACATGTCCTCTGCAGTCACTGCCCATGTCTCACTACCACGCAGCATTGTACATTGCATACATATCATCATCATCATCGTTTAACATCCATTTTCCATGCTAGCATGGGTTAGATGTGCTGTCCCGCTGTGAGACGTCCAGGTTGGAGGACCGTGTTTTGCTCACACAGAACTGATTCTGGCTTGGTTTCTACAGCTGGATGCCCTTTCTAATGCTAACCACATTTACAGTGTGTACTGGGCACTTTTTGTCATGACACCTACATGACCACTTTACAGTGTGTGGTGAGCGCTTTTTATCATGACTCCTACACGACTGCTTTACAGTGTGGACTGGCTGTTTTTCATCATGACACCTACACGACCACTTTACAGTGTACACTGGGTGCTTTTTGTCATGATACCTACACAAGTTTACAGTGTGGACTGGGAGCTTTTTATTGTGACTCTTACATGAGCGCTTTACAGTGTGGGCTGGGTACTTTTTGTTGTGACACCTACATGACCACATTACATTGTGGACTGGTCGCTTATTGTTGTGGTTCCAAGATGACCACTTTATGGTGTGTATTGGGGTGGGGGAGATTCATGGGGAATTGGGGAGGTAGATATAGGGGTAAGGTGATTAAAGGGAGAGAGGTGTATGAGAAGGGTGATGGGAGGGAAGGTGGTGCATACAAGATCTATGCCTCAGCTCCTGCATATGGGGAGGTGGTCTTCTGGTGCACCATCACAAGGTGGGGAGAATACTTTGCTGATCTCTTAAACCTGATCATGATAGCATCTTCTGATGTACACGAGGTGCATCTGAGAGCAATGATTAATCTCTCAGAGACTGAGGTCACTAAAGCAGTTAAAGAGCTCAAATGTGGCGAGGCTACTGGGGTAGATGAAATTCAGCTGAGATGTTAAAAGCCTTAAATAGAAAAGGTATTCTCTGGCTGACACATGTGTGCCGTTGGCCTGGATCTATGGAAAGGCACCTAAGCAATGGCAATCAGGAGTGATAATCCCAATTTTCAAAAAGGAAGACAAGGGAGATTGTTCCAATTGTAGAGGGATCTCTGTGTTAAGCCTACCAGGTAAAGTCTATGCTAAGTGTCTGGCAAAGAGATGCAGGGAGATTGTCGAGTCCACGCTAGCTGATGAACAGTGTGGTTTTTGCCCCAGATGCAGTAGAGCCAACCAAATATTCACACTGCAGCATGTCTTTGAGAAATCGTTGGAGTACTGCCAAGAGGTGTATTCTTACTTCGTGGACATCAAAAAGGCATCCAATCGCACTCCACAGGACCTGCTGTGGAAGGTTCTGAAGGAGTATGGGATCAATGGACAGCTTGTTGTTGTCCTGATGTCTCTATATGAATGCCTTAATATTTGTGTTTGGATAAATAGTGCGAATCACAACGTTTAATGTGCAAGTTGGACTCCACCAAGAGTGTGTACTGTCACCTCTCCTGTTCATTATTGTCATGAACAAGATTGACATGCGCAGTCAGGTTGGAAGTGGTATCACGACTGGCAGGTGTTGGATCAGTCAGTTGGAATTTGCTGACAGCATGGTGTTACTTAACTTGTCAAATGATCTCCGACATACACTTGATAGGTTTGATGCCTAGTGCTGCATGGCTGGAATGAAATCAGTGTTGCAAAGACTGGAACACTCACCCTCTCAAGAAAGCCTGCAGAGTTCACTCTATATGTGAATCGAGTTGCATTGAAGCAGTTGAAGAATTTCGAGTATCTCCAGACTGTGTTCATGGGTGATGGAATGCGGTAGGATGAATTAAGTGCAAGAATTGCAGGAATTGGTGCAGTAATGTGCTAGCTCCAGCATTCGGTAATCAGAGGAAGGAAGTTAGGTGTAAAAGCTAAAATCATCATCTTCAATTCCATATTCGTACCAACCCTTACCTTTTGTCATGAATCTTGAGTAATTGCCGAAAGAATATGATCATGAATACAAGTGACCAAAATGGGGTTCTTCCAAAGGGTCTTTGGGGTAGACCCCAACTCACTTGAAGTGTTTGAGGACTCTGCCCTCTCGACCCTCCCAGGAATAAGTGAGCAAAAAAGAGAATACATATATATATATATATATATATATATATAAATATAATCATCATTGTTTAATGTCTATCTTCCACGCTATATATATTTAATATAGAAATGGCTTCTACAGGACTAGAACTGTTTCATTCGGGAGAAATCATCAGGAAGCCTGATAAACTTATATATATCAGAACTATCAGCGTACAACAAATACATTACCCATAATACTTTTGCTATGTCCATTGCCCCCCCCCCCCCCCCACACACACACACATACATACAGCAAAGATACCATAATGATATACACATTGACCCTGTTGTGCTGTCATGCAGAGAACTATCAATTCTGTGGGAGCTGGCAATGTAGTTGAATCAGTCACAGAAAGAGCAAGCCATATTTATGGACACAAAATTATTTGGTAATGCAAAAATAAGTTGAACTGTTGATATAAATATTCTCACCTTTCATATTATGATATGATTACTTTTTGCTTTCGTTTGCACCCAAACTGTGTGTGTGTGTGTTTATTTCCTGTAATTTAGCAGCTCAATAAAAAAGAAATCAATAAAATATGCACCTGACTTGAAAAAATTGATAGACTGAATAAAGGTTGTGCTCCAGCATGGTTGCAGTCTAATGACTGAGACCAGTAAAAGATTAAAAGAGTAAAAATAAATAAAAAAATAAATAAAAAAATAAATAAATAAAATTAATGAATAAATATTGAAAGAAAGCAACATCTTCAACATTTTTTTTTTCTTTTCTGTTTTACACATCGTTTACATTTTTGTTTTAACCCTTTCGTGACCATATTCCTGATGAGATGGTTGAATGTGTTTCAACTTATTTTGAAAATTATCAAGAATTTGGAAAGTTTTTAAGTTGGTGTCAAGAACATAACTTCCTAAAATTTTGACAGAAGGTTTTATTTTTAAATAGGGACACTTTAAAATGGACTGTCTTATCACAGAGCCAAAAACAAGTTCAGGTAGAATGGTTTTGAAAGGGTTAATTTATAAACATTTTAGAAAGGGAGAAGAAACAAATCAATTTAAAAAAAAAATTGTTTTCCTTTCTTTTTGTTTTTAATTAATTAATGATGTGGTTTCCCAATCTATATCTTACATTAGTAACATTTGGTCCAACAACTGGTAAAGCCTTTGATAAGTTCCTTTCACCATTTTTGAGAACCATTAATCTGATTGGAATCACTGTAAATACACAAAACAAATCCAAGATGCAATGAAAGGTGCTGTGATAATACATGAGCATGTCAGTATAATACCTTGGTTCACAAACTTAAAGCTGTTTGTCATCCAAAATGTTTGTAAACCAAAACTATTTTGCCCATATGAAATGTTGAGAGAGAAATATAGCTAGAAAGAAACTGTGTGAGAAAGACAAATAAATATAACCATAATAACTAACTACACAGCAAGTGACACTTTCCCCCTGATTCTTGCAGCTTGTCATCAACTGTTGTTGCCAACTTGTGTGTTCGTTACTTGAGACACCGTCAACTGAGATGTTTTATGTTCGGAAAAATTGTTCATGAACTGATTTGTTCATGATGTGAGGCAATTGTGAACCGAGATTCCATGGTATTAGTTCCGAGTCAGGGATCCATCTTGACCAAATAATTCAGAGATTCACTCCACAATCATAAACTTTTGAGTTCCATTCCACTGCATGGCATTTTAGGAAACTGTCTTATAAGTGAAATTGGATAGATAGAATTAACTGGAAGACTTTCAAATGGACTGTAAACTCTAATTTAAAGGTCCAGTAATATTACACTGAATCTCCCTGACAAGTATGTTAAGAACACATATATCTATGGAATGCTCAATCACTTGCAAGTCAATTTCATGAGCTGGCCGTTTTGTTAATCAAATAACGCAAATACTCAGTATCAAAACCAACAGAGATCCATCCCATTCCATTCGTGAGTCAATGAGTTTCTATGTGGTTATTCTACAAGTTAGAAATAACAGTCAAATCCCCCTCAAACTATACCTAATTACCATCAAAAAGGTGAGACACATTGGATAGTGTGGTCAGAGTTACACTAGAAAATGAAAATGCATGTTTCAGAAATGTTTGATCAACAGAACAGCCTGCTCAGTAAATTAACAAGTGAATGAGTATTCTACATATATGTGTGCTCTTAACATAATTTTTAAGGAGATTCAGTGTGACACAGTGTGTAACAAGAATGACCCTTAGAATTACAGGTACAGTTCATGGTATGGGCTTCTAAGCTGTTTCCATCTATCTAATTTCACTCACTAAGCTTGAGTCAACCCAAGGCCGTAGGAAAAGACATCAGACTGTGATGTCATGCAGTGGCACTGAACCTGAAACCACATGACTGCTCAGCAAACTTAACCATTCAGTCATGCTATGTCTACTAATATATATATATACATATATATATATATATATATACACTATCATCATCATTTAACGTCAATTTTCCCTTGGTGGTTATGGCTGGAATGTCTTTGATTATCATCATCATCATCATCATCATCATTTTTACATCCATTTTTTCATACTTGCATGGGGTTGGACGGGTCCTTCTCAGCACGGCATCTCTCCAGTCTCAGCAATTTGAGGTCAGCTCTCACAACTTATACCCAGGTGTTTCTTAATCTACCTCTGTGGCTTCCTTCTAATGGCATTTCCTGGCACTTCTTCACCCAGCAATCATCATCCATGTGCATTACATGTCTATAGCAACACAGTCTTCTCTCCTGCATACAGCTCTGATACCTCTTAAACCCAGCTTCTGCCTCAACTTGTCCTAGCTCTGCCTTTCTCTCACACTTACATTGCACATCCAATGAAGCATAGTTGCTTCATTTCTCTCCAGTCTACGCATGTTCTCTGAAGTCACAGCCCATGTTTCACTACCATGCAACATTGCGCTTCGCACACAGGCATCATAAAGTCATCCATTTGTACGTGGGGAGAAACCACTTGTGGTCAACTGTGGGAGTGAGTCACTAAATTTTCTCCATCTATCCTTATTCTAGCTATTATACTCTCAGAGCACCCTCTTCTGTTGCTTATTTAGGAGCAAACCTTTCTGTGCCATCAGTATGTGTGTGGGGTGTGCCTGTTTATGTGTGCGCATACATTTTTAATATGTAACAAATTTGTTTTTTTAGAAAATGTTGCGATTATATTATTAAAGAGAACTTATCTTGCAGTATCTCAGAATGAAATGTTCATTGTTGTTGCTGGAGCTAATTAGTCTTAGTTCTGTTTGAACATAGAGGCAGCTAATCAATTATTTAGAAGCAACAATTAGTTTGGAATATTAAAGACAATATTTGCCAATTTTTGTATAATACTTTACCTTTTGCCAGGGGTGGCAAACCTTTTTGAAAGAATGAACTTATATTGGCAATAATATTTTAGAAAAATTCCTTTGTCCCCATGGGAATTTCTGTGCAGCAGATTATAATCTTTATTATATCTCATCTGTATTTCATGAATTATTTTAGAAAGAGAACCAAATGTTTGAAAGTATACTTATATTAGCTTGTTTAGAGTCTTTGATGATGATGATGATCAGCTTTGATAATGAAAATTCAGATGTTTAATCAATTGAGTGTCCAATTCATAAATTAATGTGTAAGTGGTTGAGTATTTCACACATATCTGTATCCTTAATGTAATTTGCAAGATGAACCATTGTGGTGGGACTCTTCTACAGTTTCCATTTACCCAATTTCATTCACAAACCTTGAGTCAATCAAAGGTTATGGTTAAGTCACTTACCCAAGATGTCACACAGTAGGATCGAACCTTGAACCTCACTATTGCCAAGCTGACCTTTTAACCACTTAGCTATGCTGTGTCCACAGAATCTTTGATGACAATGTTAATCACAGACAACACCAGTATATTCAGAGATCAAAGTAATAGACATAACACACATATTGCTATTTTGACAAGATGGTAAATTGATATCAATGAAACACTACAAAAAAGTAATGAGCACTTCTCTTCCACCTCTGACCAAGCCATTTATAAAACAAAAGAAAACATCATTATATAGAATTGATTGCTATGCAGTATTGGGCATGCAAGTGTATCTCTGTGTGTTAAGGCAGTAAAATGGAAGAGTTGTTACACCATTGAATAGAATGCCTTGCAGTATTCATTTTGGCTCTCAGAATTAAGAGTTCAAATCTCACCAATGTTAACTTTGCCTTTTATCTTTTTAGTGTTGATAAATAAATTAGCAGTCCAGGGTAGTTGATTAGTAGAATTGTTAGAAAATTGGAAAAGATCTCTTTGCAACACTTGAGCTAGCTTTTTGTGTCTTGAGTTGAAAAGCTATCTAGATACCAATCACTGGGTTAATCACATCACTATGGGAGGAAAATACCCAATCTGCACTAGGCCATTGTGGACAGATAAGTTTAAAACAAGTATAATTGCTGAGGCTTCATCTAGCAGTGGATTGAAAATGGCTGGGGAGAATGCAATTTTGTCTTATAAAATATGTTTAATTCTTAATGTCCTGTACCGAATAAAATGGCATTAGCAAAGACATCGCTGAAAAGTATAAAACAGCACTATAATTACATCACATTAAAAGCTAAAGACTCTTATCTTCTTTTTCTTCTTCATCCACTTATACCTGAGAGTGCTTCTCTGATCTTTGAGCTACGCACTCTATTGAGTTTTTTCTTTGGTTCCAACTGTTAAGGTTTGCTCCCTTCCGGACCCTCTTTGAGGTCTCGGCATACGCAAACTTTGTGTGTCCAAGACAGGTCGCAGGCCTATCGCTAGTCTTTGCAGCATGAAATGGAGACTGCAATATATTTTTCGAACAGGTTTCTCTACCAAAGGCCTGAACGCATCCCTTGTTAACCCGCATGAAGGACAATGTGGTATGGTTCGTTTTTGGTTTCTCATCATGTTTCAGTCTAATACCGAAACTTTTCACAATGATCTGCTCTCTAGTAAAGATGCTATAAGCATTACAAGTAATAAACCTGTTTTTAGATATTGTCTCCTCTTGTCTTGGGCATCTTTTTAAACCTGGTTAAGATGATCCCCTCTGCAGGCCTGACTACAACTGATTTCTTCCAGATAAGAAGAGAGACAGTAATAGAGAGGACATGAGGAAAATATATAGAGCAGTGGTTTTCAAAATTTTTTCACCTCTGGACCCCCTTTGATTCCTATTTTAATCTGGTGGAACCTGATAGCCATTTAGTGTTGTATATCTATACTAAAAAGCTGACGGCCGTATGTAAGTAACAAACTTTCCGCCAAGCGGCTGGACCAAACGGCACCAAATTTGCACCATAGATGTAACTTTTTCTAAGTAAGAAAGTGAGGGTATTTTTATTTACTGAATTTTGTTAAAAGATTAAAGACATTATTTAACTATTCACTTCTTCAAAATTTTCAAATGTCAACACTTCCGGTTATACAACATTCCTAACGTCTTCACAAACCAAAGTATCACCTTCCTGTTTTCTTTCGGTTGCAACCTTTTTCGAAATATTTACTTCTGCGTTCACAGCTTGATTGTTTTAGTTTCAGAAGACCCCGTTAAGGGTGAAAGCAGCGATTCTTCTCTTAAACTTTAATCTGTTATTTTAATATATATATATAATTATATATTCGTGTACAGATATTTTTGCATACACAAAAACAAAATATAAACAAACGTATTTATTTCACGAAAGCACAGACGGCTTATTGTCATTGTTACTGCCAATATGCCATCCAAAAAGTCCTAGCCTGGCCGCAAGATCAGATTTTCCAAAAGAAAAAATGTTACTAGAGCAACAGAGAGAGACTAAGCTTCGCGATTTCCATCAACAAAGCTCAGGGTCAAACCCTACTGACTCCACTTCAGTATGGACTTGGTCTATACAGACCCGTCCAACCCTTGCTAACAAGGAAAGCAGAGATTAAAACAACAATGATGATGATGATATATATATCGTTGCTAAATACTAAGGTGCTTATCTGTGAGAGTTGTATTGTGATTTCTCTTTGTTAAACAGGTGTAAACTGGTAAAAGCACTCCACATCAGTCATATATATCCAGCATTACAATGGTGATCAAACACAACAGTTTCTTTGTAAAAATTAACATTATGACAGTCCAACCCATGCTAGCAGGGAAAGCGGACGTTAAAACGATGGTGATGATATATATACATACACATATTATTCAAAATATTAATAAATGAAGACATTCACATAATCAAAATATATGTTTTATTATATATATTTCAAAGGTACTGTGCTGTTTTTTCAGTACGTCCTAGTCAGATAAAATACATGAATTGATGTCTGACATACCTCAACTGTGTTGATGGTTCAATTCCAATACTGGAATTGAACCATCAACACAGTTGAGGTATGTCATACATCAATTCATATATTTATCTGATGAGGGCGTACTGAAAAAACAGCACAGTACCTTTGAAATATATATAATAAAACATATATTTTGATTATGTGAATGTCTTCATTTATTAATATTTTGAATACTATTAATAACTCCAGAAAACTTCTTGTAGAGTGCTTTTAATCTATTGTAAAACTATATTCATTGAGTAATCAATGAACCATATTAATCTTTGGTTACATACACACACACACACACACACACACACACACACACACATACACATATATATAGAAGTATGGTTGTGTGTGCATGATATATAGTATATATGCTTGTATATATATATACATACATATACGCAATGCAAACCAAATATATAAATATATGTATACATATATACATACACCTAATGCAAGCCAAAGTCCTCCCCACTCAGGAAAATATACTGGAGACAATATGCTTGTGTGTTTTGTGTGTGTGTGCGTAGCTGTCGAAACGGCTGAAGCTCAGCTGTCTGGGTCCTGACTCTTTTCCTATATATATATATATATATAGGAACTACTGATATATTAAGTTAAGGGGTGAAATACTTGTTTAAGTGGGGTTTCTTCTCTGAATACCTTCTACTGTCCAGCTCTCCTGAGAGTTTCTTACCACTATATATATGTGTATGTGATGTGTGTGTGTGTATATAAATTTATTTACATTCAATCACCACTGATTCTGTTTGTAGTTGTTATTGCTTTTGTCAAGTATCATTTCTTTTGATTTCTATTAATTCCCTAACAAATCTTTTTATGACTGGTTAGGTTAATTCTTTTATTTATTTAATTTTTAATTTGTCTTCTTTCTCTAAAGCTTAAGATATTTTCTTTGAAAGCAAGATTTTTTCAAGGACCCCCTATAATACTAATGTGGCCTCCTAAATTCTTATAAGGAGCCCCAGTATCCATGTGGACCCTGGTTGAAAACCACTGATTTAGAGGAAGAATCGACCCCAGTATTGGGCTAGTACTTTTTTATTGACCTCAGAAGAATGAAAAGCAAAGTTAATCTTGTCAGGATTTGAAGTCAGAGCTCAGGAATCTGGAAATAATACCGGAAAGCATTCTATCCAACATTCTAATGACTCTACCATTTCATAGTAAAGAGTTTATGTTTTGTATTTAATAGAATAGTAATAAACAATTCAGTTTACAATAAAACAAAGAATTAACCAGCACTACTATCAACACTACTGCTATCTCCATCACAAACACTACATATTCATCATACTTGTTAAAATCCTCATTCCTGTTAACAATGGATGAATATCCTTTTAACTCCTTCGGGGTGAGATTGGCTAGCTTTCATACAGATTCATGCACGGTGCCGTAACTCCTGAGGGAGTCATAAGGGCGCCATATTGACATACAGCATTTCTAGGGCATTTTTAAAAATCTCGTGGAGCCTATCACTCTCCAGGTTTGAACACAGCAGATTTCTTCCAGAGAAGGATAGAGAATAAGAGAATTGAAGTGAGAAAGACATATAGAGAAAGAACTGACCCAATACTTAACTGGTACTTTTTTATCAATCTAGAAAGGATAAAAGACAAAGCTGACCTCAGTGGGATTTGAACTCAGAGAGCAGAGAGTCAAAATGAATATTGCAAAGTATTCTATCCGATGTTCTAATGACTCTGCCAATTTGCCAGTTCTTTTCATACATATAACAAACTTATAAAATAGATAAATAAACAAATATCTAAAAAAAAGCATTAAAAATAACTAAATTGTTCCTGAACTACACTGGTACTTTAAAACTGAGGAAACCTTGCTATTAATGATATGTCTAATTTTAGATCTAATCTATACAAGAACTAAAATAGGACTTACTTCCTGATAATTTGCTGTTGCTTTTGTTGTTCTTTGATAATGGAGGTGCATTTGGAATAAGATAACCTTCCATTGGCCAGTCATATTTCTTGAGAACAAAGTAAAAAAAACAATTAGTCAAAATGATTATTTTTAGACAAAAATATATATAATGTGATAAAAATAGTAACAGAATAGATATTTCTCATAGACGTATATTTGTAAATAAATGTGTCAATATCAAGCTAAGTGAAATTCAGTCTTTGCTAGTCATTAGACTTCTTTTGATCTGAAAACTTACAAAATTGTAGTTCTTAAGTTATTTACTTCAAACCAATGACCATCTTGCAAACACAGTTTACTACCGACACAGATACATAAACTGAATAATTATAAAGTCAGATACCTCCTGTATCTGCGTTTGTCAGACTGTAGCCCAAACTATTTTTTTCTGTTTTTATCTCTCTGGCTACGTTACCACACACTACATTTCTATCTCTTCCTTTTCAGTTGGAGCACATTGTTTTGTAGCATGTTTTTGTCTTTATTTCTGTAATTCCCCAAAAGGCACAACTTATTCTTTGTCTCTCTGTTTTGTTGTATTCTATGTGCACTGGAATGAATAGTATCAACTTTAATGCACCGGAACAATACAGATTTCTAGAAGTTGAATGACAAGAAAGAACTCTCCATATTTCCATTGTCATAACTTGTGCACTCCTCTCCATTTTGATTCAAATATCATCATCATTTTACGTCCGCTTTCCCCTGCTTGCAAGGGAGGGCTGGGTCCCCTTCAGTACAGCATCTCTCCATTTGTCACAGTCCTTCGTCATCTCCTCTATGAGCTTCAGCAATCTGAGGTCAGCTCTCACCATCTCTACCCATGTTTTCCGTGGTCTTCCTCCACTGCATCTTCCTTCTACTGGGAATACCTGGCATTTCTTCACCTAGCAGTTATCATCCATGTGCATCACATGGCCATACCAATGTAGTCATCTCCTGCACACTACAGTTTATTCCTCTTTACGCAGTTTCTCTCTTAACTCATCCATGCTTGGTCATTCACGCACAGTGACATTGCACATCCATTGGAGCTAGCCTGCTTCCATATCCTATGCAGTTGCTGCCCATGTCTCACTACCATGCAGCATCGCATATCTCACATAGGCATCATACAACCGACCTTTCGTTCGCAGAGTGAAACCCTTCATTGTCAACAGAAGAAGCAGCTCCCTAAACTTCTTCCATCCTGTCCTTATTCTAGATACTATGGCTTCGGAGCATCCTCCTCCCATGCTAACTTAATCACCTAGATATCAGAAACTATCAACCACCTCTATAGATCCTATCTGCATTTGAAAAATGTGCCTATTACTGACACTTCTACTATCAATTTTCCCTGAACACCTACTACAAACAATGTTTTTCATTCCTGTTAGTTTGCCTGCTATCCCACCTCTTGTGTAACCAAGATCTGCATTGTGTTGTACATTCTCTCTCTCTCTCTATATATATATAGGTTGGCATCAGGAAGGGCATCTGACTGAAAAAAAAACTTGCCTAAAAGGTTTTGTCCCAACCCAAGCAATCATGGAAAAGGTGGATGTAAAAAAACAATGATGATGATGATGGCCTCTGTATGTATATATGAATGAAAGTGTATGTGTGTATGTGTGTGCCTGCATATGATCACCAATTAAAAAGCCAGTAGTGATATTTATTTATGTCCTCCATAAACATTAGAACTTGCAGTGATAAACCCTTATATAAAATACTTAACCCTTTCATTATTGTATTTCTAATGAAATACACAGCCTATGTGTTGCAATTAATTTTTAAAATAACCAAATATTTGGAGGAATTTAATAAAATAAATAACATTTTCATTAGAAAGCTGATATTTAGAACATTACTTTAAAACATTTCTACAATCAAATTATGATGAAATGTTTTAATATAACAATAAACATTTTAAAATTAGTTGTTTTATATCATAAACCCAGAGCACTTTCAGTGGGGTTGGTTTCTAAAGGGTTTTAACATAAAATATTGATTGACATCAGGAAGGTCACAGAGAAAAAAAAAAAAAAAAAAAAAAAACTGTCTCAAAATATCTTGTCTAACTGCTGCCAGCCTGGAAAAGTGAACTTAGAAACAATGATGAAGATCGGTACTAATGAGAACTAAATATAACTCCTTCCTCTACACTCTTGTAACAAAATCATGGCTGAAAGACAATTTGATATTTGACTGATTATTTAGATACTAGTAAACAAGTGCTATCAATAATGATTGCAATAACAATAGCATTGAATCCAGGATTGCTATGCCATATATACAAAAATTATATTATCATGTAAACAAGAAAATTTGTCTTTTGATAAATTTATGATTTACATAAGAGAAACCCTATAATTAAGGTTGATTGCTAACATATGGAAGTGATTAAAGATAAAAATGAAATTTTAATAATTTATTTCTAGGATATAATTGCATTAATGTTGAACATGTGTCTACAAATAAAATACAAGATTAAATATATAAATAACTTTGGAGAAAAATTTATTTACAGGAACAAATGTGGGGTTAGAACCCAGGACCTTGTGATTGGAAAGTGAATTTCTTATTATAGCAACAAGACTAATATAGAAAATGCATTGTGTGTAAGTGTAAATCAGGCATAGGCAACAAGTTTTGAGCAGTGAGTCACATAGAATGTATCATAAGGTGGGCCGCACTACTAGAAAATTCAAGGCAATTTTGAAATTAGGCATGTCATTGAGAAAGCCATATCTTCCAGATACCAGCTGGCATCTAGAAGATATGGGGTTTATTTCCTCATAGCTGCCAATGGCAACTTCTTATTCTGTCTTTTAAGGGCTTCACCCTGTTTTATAGGTTATCTTTATAGTATTTCTATGCTTGAGCACTTTCTTTATACTTATATATATACACCTACACACACACATACACATTCACAAACACACATAACATATTATTATGGTTGATATAATATGAAGGAGATGGAAGGAAATTATTTATTGACCATTTGCCCAACAAACCTTTGAAACAAATATCATTAACGTTGATGGTAAATGTGACAACAATGTCGATTATGAAGATGGTTAACAGTGGTGGTGGTGGTGGTATTGATGGTAATGATCATGATTATGATGGCAGCATTGATGATGATGGAGGTGTTGCTGTTGTTGTTGGTGATAATGAGGATAATGGTGATGATGATGACTGTGGTGGTGTTAGTAGCAATAACAGTAGTGGTAATGATCATGATGGTTGTATAGTTGCTAATGGTGTTGTAATGGTAGTGTTGATGATGCTGATTGTGATGACAATGGAGATGATGATGGTGGCATTGAGTATAATGGTGGTAAAACATAATCATGATGATAATGAAGATGTTCTTGTTTAGCCCTAGATTAACCCTGATTAATGTGATTTATGATCAAAAGCATTCCAGCCATGACCATCCTATTTTTCCCTATATGCAGGGAATCCAATGCTATATTATTGAATATGAACTGTTTTAAAAATAATTGTTTCTACTTTAGGCACAAGGCCAGCAATTATCCAGTGCATTACTGGTACTTTATTTTATCGACCCCGTAAGGATGAAAGGCAAAGTCAACCTCGGCGGGATTTGAACTCAGATCGTAAAGGGACGTAACTATGCTGGAAAGCATGGCATCCGACCCTCCACCGATACTGCCAATCCACCGCCAATGATTCCCAACCTCTACTCTATAAACCCCTGGCGGTCAACAGTGGTAGTACTAGGAGTCTATGAGCTTTTTGAGTAGATTGAATTTTTAAAAGCCTGGTATCCATGGAGAAGTTTATTTAACCATTCCATGACCATATTTCTAAACAAATACATTCTTTTTCAATTAAATGATGAAGAATTCTGAAGGATTTATTAAAATTATTAGTTATTACATTACTAAAATATGGTTCATATATGAAATTATATTGAAAGATATTAATTTAACATGGTTCTTACATAAAATTGTTAAAAGATTTTAAAATAAATGGTTTTGTTTCATAGAACCAGAGGCTAATTTGAGCATGTTTGTATCAAAAGGGTTGAATAACCAGGGTTTTTGGTAGTCAAATGGTCAGAAACCACTACAATAAGGTGAGATTTCAGACAGATTGGCCTGCTATTTCTAGCATGTATAACGACCACATAGAGGCTCTGTGATTGGCTGAAGATGACGAAGGTGTGAAAATTCATTTAAGCAAACAGGGTCCTTGGTAATGAAAATATTGAGAACAACAGCTGTTGAGAGTGATTTCTTGGCAATTTGACTGCTATTTCTTGTGAATACATAAAGGCTCTTTCATTGACTCTATAACAGGGGTGCTGATGAAAATGAAGATGACTGCTGCTGCTGGTGATGGTAGTGGTGTTCACAACAATTATGATAACAATGGTGATGATTATGATGGTGTTGTTGATGATAATGATAATTACAGTGAAATGATACTGGCAACAATGGAATAATGACAATAATAAAGATGATGATGGTGATAATAATGATGGGGGTGATGGTGAAGAGAATGGTTCCGATGACAATGTTGATTAAAAGATGTCTGTTTTATTGATGCTTGAGATGTTGCAATAGATTCATAAATATTTATACTATCACAAAGACAATTATATAATTATGTTTCCATAACTACTGAGATATCTTGATAGCAGCATTTCTAAGATACACCTACATCATATATTTATAGACTTATATAATATTGTATTCTTTCACTGGTTTCAACCACTTTGAGAACCTCTGATCTAGAATCTTGTAGGTTTGGCACATGCAGTGGAACAGCCAGAGTTTCTACTATCTTGATGGTCCTTGAGTTTGTCTTCACTCTTCCCCCAAAACAAGTTAATTTTCAATACTGTTGACCAAAAGTGCTTCCCTAGATGGACTGCCCCTCCATCCTTCCTAGCTACTCTACAGGACACATACCAATGATGGAATGGAAGTAGAAAATATGTCTCACCTCATTGAGAATGCCTGTGTCGCAACAAACAGGCCAAGAATAAGCAAGTTTGTTCCATTCAGAGTTTAGAACCTGTGTATGCTTCCACTGACCAAGGTTATCAAATCTTTCCTGTTTTATTGCCCACCTGTAAGAATAAATAGTATATACAACAACTATTAATATTGTCACTGTGGCAGTATGGTTGAGGTGGTGGAGGTTATGGTGGTGGTGATGGTTGAGGTGGATGTTGGTGGATGTCAGTGGCAACAGTGGTAGTGACATGGCAGGAGTGGTGACAGTGGTAGTGGTAATGGTGGTGGTGGTGTTGGTAGTGTGGTGCTAGTGGTAGTATGTGTTGACAATGGTGAAGCAGTGGAGATATTACAGTAATATTGGTTGCTAGTGGTGGAGGTGGTTGGTAGTGATGTGGTGGTGGGGGTGGTTGGTAGTGGTGGTGGATGTTGGTGACTCTAGAACAGAGGTTCTCAAAGTGGTTGCTGCTGTTCCCAGGGGGGGGGGTGAGAAGGTCCATTATATCAAGTGGTGGCAATAGCAGTGGTGGTGTTGCTGGTGGTGGTGGTGGTGGTGGTGTGATGGTGGTTGTGGTTTGGTGATAGTTGGTGGTGGTGGTGGTGATAGTTGGTGGTGGTGGTGATGGTGGTTGTGGTTTGGTGATAGTTGGTGGTGGTGGTGGTGATGATAGTTGTTGCTGTTGGTGGTGGTGGTGGTGGTGGTGATGGTAGTGGTGGTGATGGTGGTTGTGGTTTGGTGGTGGTGGTGGTGGTGGTGATAGTTGTTGCTGTTGGTGGTGGTGGTGGTGGTGGTGATGGTAGTGGTGGTGATGGTGGTTGTGGTTTGGTGCTGGTGGTGGTGATAGTTGTTGCTGTTGGTGGTGGTGGTGGTGGTGGTGATAGTTGGTGGTGGTGGTGGTGGTGATGGTGGTTGTGGTTTGGTGCTGGTGGTGGTGGTGGTGGTGGTGGTGGTGATGGTGGTTGTGGTTTGGTGCTGGTGGTGGTGATGGTGGTGATGATAGTTGTTGCTGTTGGTGGTGGTGGTGGTGGTGGTGATGGTGGTGGTGGTGATGGTGGTTGTGGTTTGGTGCTGGTGGTGGTGATGGTGGTGATGATAGTTGTTGCTGTTGGTGGTGGTGATAGTTGGTGGTGGTGGTGGTGGTGATGGTGGTGGTGGTGGTGGTGATGGTGGTTGTGGTTTGGTGCTGGTGGTGGTAGTGGTTGTGATGGTGGTGGTGGTGGTGATAGTTGTTGCTGTTGGTGGTGGTGGTGGTGGTGGTGGTGGTGGTGATGGTGGTTGTGGTTTGGTGCTGGTGGTGGTGGTGGTGGTGGTGGTGGTGGTGATGGTGGTTGTGGTTTGGTGCTGGTGGTGGTGGTGGTGGTGATGGTGATGGTGGTTGTGGTTTGGTGCTGGTGGTGGTGATGGTGGTGATGATAGTTGTTGGTGGTGGTGATGGTGGTGATAGTTGGTGGTGGTGGTGGTGGTGGTGATAGTTGGTGGTGGTGGTGGTGGTGATGGTGCTTGTGGTTTGGTGGTGGTGGTGGTGGTGGTGGTGGTGGTGGTGGTGATGGTGGTTGTGGTTTGGTGGTGGTGGTGGTGGTGGTGATGGTTGTGGTTTGGTGCTGGTGGTGGTTGTGGTTTGGTGGTGGTGGTGGTGGTGGTGGTGGTGGTGGTGGTGGTGGTGGTTGTGGTTTGGTGCTGGTGGTGGTGGTGGTGGTGGTGGTGATAGGTGGTTGTGGTTTGGTGCTGGTGGTGGTGGTGGTGGTGGTGATGGTTGTGGTTTGGTGCTGGTGGTGGTGGTGGTGGTGATGGTGGTTGTGGTTTGGTGGTGGTGGTGGTGGTGGTGGTGGTGGTGGTGGTGGTGGTGGTGGTGATGGTGGTTGTGGTTTGGTGCTGGTGGTGGTGGTGAGAGCAGTAATAGTGTGGTGATAAAGGATTCAAAGAAAACAACAAAGAAAAGGTAGAATGGAAAGAATTTGGTAGAGAAGAATAAATTATTTCTAATTGTCACGGGGATTGTCACGAGGGCGGTGGATTGGCAGTATCGGTAGAGGGTCGGACGCCATGCTTTACAGCATAGTTACGTCCCTTTACAATCTGAGTTCAAATCCCGCCGAGGTTGACTTTGCCTTTCATCCTTACGGGGTCGATAAAATAAAGTACCAGTAATGCACTGGATAATTGCTGGCCTTGTGCCTAAAGTAGAAACAATTATTTCTAATTGTCACAATTTTATGAAACTGGTTCCTGTTTTACAGCTGAATAGACTGAGGTATGCAAAGCAAGCTGGAAAAAGTTGATAGCAAAGCATTTTAATCAATTAATTAAATAATTTTAGGAAATGCCTACCTCTGTAGTCCACCAAGTTTCCGTGGTAACTGGTCACTGATAATCAGGTAGATGTTATGTCCTTGCTTTATGCTGCTCGATTCTATGGAATCAGTGTTGTCATTAGTTTCTTCATTGTTAGAACCATGTAATTGCTTGCCAGGCCAGGTCAGAAACAGATCAGGATAGATCTGGTGACATGAAATATAACACCATTATATGAGATAGGAAATGTGGTGGGTTGACAGAATCATTAGAGCAATGGCTAAAATGCTTTGCAGTATTTAGTTACGGCCTTTTAAGTTCTGAGTTCAAATCCTAACGAGGTCAACTTTGCCTTTCATCCTTCTGGGGTCAATAAAATGAAGTACCTGTCATGTATTAGGATAGAAGTAATCAACCTTTCTCTCTACAAAAATACCCCTTCCCTCAAATTGTTGGCCTTGTGCCTGAATTAGGAATCAATATTTGTCCTAGCTATTTACATTCTGAGTTCAAATCCTGCCAAAATCAATTTTGCCTTTCGTCTTTCTGAGAACAGTAAAATCAAGTACGAGCCATGTACTGAGGTCAATATAATTGATTATTATAATAAGATAAAATATATTTACCTGTTGCTGAACATTACATACATCCAACGATCCAGCATAATGCACAATATCCAGCATAATGCACACATAAGCTAACAACATGGTAAAAATTTGAACATTACAGATGTAGTGATGAGTCTAAAATTGTTATTAGAAATAGCAGCCAAGATAGACTCTCGAACAACTCAACATTTAAGGAGTAGCAAATATCATATATATTTTAAAATTTGTCAGTAATATACTTTACATTTCAATAAACAAGATTGCTTTGAATCTAATTTAGAGAAGCTTATAAATATAAATTTTGAAATATCTTAAATAGGACTTAGACTAACTGAAGGGAAGATCACAGTTAAGTACTTTAAAATAAAGAAACTGCACAAGCATCTCATCCTAAGGGTAGATTACTTGTTAAGTGACCTAAAGCTTAATCCCTCTAACTTTATACTTTTTTCTTATAATAATAATCAGAATCCTCTCTGAAGATCGACAAGTTCTGGCAGAACGAACTATCTTAATTAATTTAAAATAGTTAATATATATATGAGGGTTGGCTGAAAAAGTTCATAGGCTGACCAAGATAGTCTCATGGAATATGACCAAATGAGGTTTATTTTATAACAAAGTCCTCCTTGCAGTTCACACATTTCCTCCATCAGTGTTGCAGTGCTGGAATCCCATTGGCGAAGAAGCTTTCACCCTGTTGGTTAAAAAAGTCATCAACAGCAGATATGACATCATCATCACTGTGATACTGGTTCCTAGCCGCCAAGTGTTTTTTCATGTTGGGGAACAGATGATAGTCAGATGGGACCAAATCAGAAAAATAGAGAGGGTGATCAATAAGTCACAGTCATGTACAGCAGCCACTGAAACCAAGAACTTGTGCGCTGGAGCAGTGTCTTGTTGAAACATGACCTCTTTTGTCAGTTTTCCTAGGCATCTGGTCTTGATAGCCTTTCATAGCTGCCTCAACAAGTTGGTATAGTACTCTCCAACGATGATGCAGCTCTTTTGAAGAAAGACTCTAAAGACAATGCCTTTTGCATAAAAAAACTGAAGCCATCACCTTCCCTGCAGATGAAACGACCTTGGCTTTCTTTGGAGCAGGTGAGGAGGGTGCTTCCACTGCATGGATTGTCTCTTTGATCTGGCTCAAAGTGATAGGTTTGGAAACATTCAAGGAAACCAATTGGATCTGTCTCAAACAATGTCAGATTTTCCTGTCATGTGATCAACCTGGTGCACTTTTGATTAGGTGTCAGAAGATGTGACACCCACCAAGCAGGAACCTTCGTCATGCCAAGTTCATTGTGCACAATATTCTCAACTCTCTCATGGGATATGATAATATCATTGGTTCTTTGATTTATAGTCAATCACCTGTCAGCCATCACCCTGTGGTGAACCCAATCATTGTTTTCCTCGGTGGTGGCAGTTGCAGGATATTCTGACCTTGGGTTATCTTCACGACTCTCTCTTCCTCTCCTAAATTCAGCTGCCCACTAACTATCACTGTTGATAAAGCTGGAGCATCATCCCCTAATGTAGCAACCATGTCAGCATGAATATCTTTCGTGGCTAAACCCCTTTTCTGCAGGTACTTCATATCACCACAATGCCAAATTTTGTCCATTTTCACTACTAGTTACTTTTGAAGTCAGTTTATTAATAAAAAGAGTCGAAATTAATGCATACAAGATTTCACAGCACTAGCATCACTCCTTTATAGCCAGCCTATGAACTTTTCAGCCAACACTCATGTGTGTGTGTAAATAATATATATATATATGTGAATGTATGTGTGTAAATTAATATATATATATGTGTGTGTAAATAATATATATATTTTGTTTACTCTGGGTCCGAGGTGAACTTTGCCTTTTATCCTTACGGGGTCGATAAAATAAAGTACCAGTAATACACTGGGATAATTGCTGGCCTTGTGCCAAAAAGTAGAAACAATTATTATATATATATATATATAAGGGCGATGGATTGGCAGTATTGGTAGAGGGTCGGACGCCATGCTTTGACATATAGAGTTACAGCCCTTGCCATTCTGAGTTCAAATCCCGCCGAGGTTAACTTTGTCTTTCATCTTTACGGGGTCGATAAAATAAAGTACCAGTAATACACTGGATATTTGCTGGCCTTGTGTCTAACGTAGAAACAATTATTATATATATATATATATATATATATACACACACACAAACACAAACCTTATCATATAAAACTGACCTCTTATCTAAAGGATATCTTGACATATAGGACAAGTTGACATGATGTTGGACATTGTGACATGAGAAGTGAAGTAATTAGCATTGCTGCAAACTACTCCTATATTTAAATGTCAAATATACGAATGTCAAAACAAATAGATGAAATATTTACCTTTGCTGATATTGTTCCATTTGGGTTAAATATCCAAGTCTGGTTGGGATCATATGTTTCTTTCTTCTGTAATCCAACAACACAACCGGAGATTTGGAATCCTTGGCTATTAAGTTGCTGGTCTTTTATCCAAAAGTCTGTGTAGACAGCAAGACAAAGTTGTGGCATGGCTTTACAGTAGATGGTGCCATTCTGTGGGAGATACAGAGATGAGATGATAGCAAGTTAGAATTTTGAAAAAAATAAGAATAATGCAGAACAATGAAAAAAATACACAAGAGGAGAATGTAGAGAATAAGTGAGTGATTGTGTGAGTGAGTGACCGTGTGAGTGAGTGACCGTGTGAGTGAGTGACCGTGTGAGTGAGTGATTATGTGAGTGAGTGACCGTGTGAGTGAGTGACCGTGTGAGTGAGTGACTGTGAGTGAGTGACTGTGTGAGTGAGTGACTGTGTGAGTGAGTGACCGTGTGAGTGAGTGAATGACTGTGTGAGTGATCTAAAGAGTGAGTTAGTGAGTGATTGAGAGAGTGAGTGATTGAGTGAGTAAGTGACTATGAATGAATGAGTGAGTGAGTGAGAATGTGAATTAATGATTGAGTGGCAGTGTGAATAAGTGAGTAAATCAGTGAATGGGTGACGGAATGAGTATGTGCATGAATAAGTAATTAAATTAATGAATGTGCAAGTGAGATAATGAATGATTGATTGGATAAGTGGATAAGTGAGTAGTAGTGAAATAGAAAGACTGAAAAAAAAAAGAATAATATACTCTCAGGTCTTGAATAATTGTCGTCGTCATCGCCCTTCCCCCCACCCCAGCTTATTAAATTTTCAGATTTTTTCCAACCCCACCCCTACCCGCTTTTATTCTAACCCCTCTGCTTATTAAATTTTGACAATCTATCTCTGGCAAAATTTTATTATAAGTGATTGATATTGATACAGCAGATAGATAATCTCATAATAATTTTATTTTGTATCAAAAAAACATTATATATGACAAAAAAAGAACAAGAAATCCCATATTTACAAATGTACACTATACAATTACTGATTCTCTATTATTTGGGACCCAAGAGTACACTAACGCCCATATACACACACACTTATATACTTACACATGCGTACACACATACACTCATATGCACATGCACTTACAGTTATAGAGTCTGATAAATAAACGTTCAATTCAATACAGTGTAAAATATTTTACTGTATTTTACAACCCCATCCACGTTACAAAAAAATGTCATCATTGAGATGTGAATGTGTATGGTGGGCATGCAGCTTACACCATTTTAAATAGTGCTGTTCTGAACATACACAGTTGGAAAATATTATCATCATTCGTCATAGCTGTTATGTCCATTTTTAAATGTTGGTATGGGCTGGACAAGATGTTTTGAGACAATGTTTTACACTTGAATGTTCTTGATGTCAACCTTTTTAGATGCCTTTTACAACACACAAGGATAATGTGTACTTATTCTAAAAACCAGGGTATTAAAAAAAACTGCAAAGCAACTCACATTTTGTTCACCTAATGTTTTTTTCTTTTTTAATGGCCTGACAAGATACTAAACCTCATTCACTTACTGAATGGGGTGGAATTCATCAAATGAGAACAAAGAAACAATGTTTCCATTAGTTTTTCCATTGCTGTTACTCTCTACTGGTTGCAATTTCTGGTAGAAGAAACAACAGGAAAGAAAGTGTCTTGCTCAAGGACATAACACATTTCCCAATCCAGAAATCGAACCCGTAACCTCACAAAAACCACGATTGTGGATCTAACCACAAAGACAGGCACTTTCACTAATGTAAAGGAGAAAAATCTATTCCCAAACCACTATCATTCCATTATTAAGTTTTTTCAACTGCCAAAGAACCGGACATTATGATTCACCCAAAATATTGACATACATAGGCACCTTTATATGAGTGTCTTGAACATATATGTGTATTTTTAATAATGTGGCAGTGAAGGAGGAGTTCAGAGAGTGGAATTGACTTCTTAAAACACAAGCCCACTGCAATGAGCTTTATAATATAGATATCAAGCATTTAGTTCGTAAGAGAAAAGAAGGATTGTTTTACAGCTGAATGTTCTTTTTATAGCCAAGACTTTACAATGAAATTTGTATGTCTGAAGGAAGCAGAAAAATATGTATTGCAATATAACAGAAATACTATGGGGCAGAGATGAAAATGTCTGACGAGAGTGTGCATAAAGTATATACATACAAATAGAGTCTTGCTGTCCAAATATGGTGAGTGGGAAACAAACTCCAATCAACTGAGATTAGCTTTCCAAGACGAAGGGAAATAATACCTATAGCCTGAGCTGATCCAAGCCCTTTGGAACACTTTAAGGCAGTGCAATGGGAGTGATCATTGTCTTGAAACCAACAGACAAGTTTTGAACTTATTAAATATCTTCAGTAAAACATATTTACTTAGCTAGTGGATTAGACTGACTGACCAAAAAGATTTAGGAAAAGGAAAAGAAATTGTAAACAGATTATTTGCATCAACAAAGAATAGAAGAAATACTATGAGACAATTTGAACTCATAATAACAACATAGCTGGTAGTTCAACATAACCATCTCACAACCACTGGTGCTATTTAAAAAAAAATGAAATGTTAAGCTATTTACTATTCTAAAACATCATTATCATAAACCTACCATATCAGAGACTCTTCAAAATGTTCATTTTATTCTAATGTAATTTCAATTCTAGTATTGGATGACAGCTAAGATTGTTTTTCTGTTCAAACTAACATATGACTTTTTGTTTTTCATTTTCTCATTTTTGTTTTTATACTAAAGCTTAACTGAAATGATGTTAAAACTGAATTAATTACTCAGCTCTTTAGAATATTGCCAAAAGCTGTCACCTATTATTGGTTCATGTAAATCAACCAGTAATCTGATCAATATTTGATGTGCTCAATGTTTGATATAGCAGGATGATGGTTCAAAGGTTAATGCTTTGAACCTAAATGAGAGGATATACAGAGGATGACTTTTTATCTTACTTTTCAGTTTTTTACCAAGAAATGAGGGAGAGAGATTGTAGCATTTACCACCACCCCTCCTTTCCAACCATAACCTCATAAACCTTAGTGTACCTCTAATACACTGCCCACCAGCCCTGTATTCTAGTACTGGCAATGTTGGCTATATCCTGCCAGCCTTGTATTCCAGTAATGACAATGTTTGACTATATCCTGCCAGTCCAGTATTCTGGTACTAATAATTTTGACTACAACTTGCCAGTTCAATATTCTAGCCATGACAATGTTGACTATATCCTGCCAGTCTAGTATTCTAGTACTGACAATGTTGACTATATCCTACCAACCCAATATTCTTGTATTGACAGCCTCTGACTATAACTTGCCAGTCCAAGACTCTCACCATGACAATGTTGACTATATTCTGCCAATCTACTACTCTGATACTAACAATGTTGACTATATCCTACCACTCCAGGTATTCTAGTATTAACAATGTTGACTATATCCTGCCAGTCCAGGTATTCTAGTACTGACAATGTTGACTATATCCTACCAGTCCAGTATTCTGCTACTAACAATGTTTGACTATATCCTACCAATCCAGTATTCTAGTACTGACAATGTTGACTATATCCTACCAGTCCAGTATTCTGCTACTAACAATGTTTGACTATATCTTGCCATAAGCCTAGCAAGAACCTTTCTCGTTGAATGTTAAAACTAATGTAGGTAAAAAAAAATAGCACTTATAGACATACATTTCTATATAGGACATAAATACCACCAAATTTTTAACTGCCACACAGTCGCACATGATGCCAGAAATATGAAATCCTGCCACTTAAATAAACACCCGAGCCTGCAGACCTATAGATGGTCATGTAATAATTCAGATATATTGATCAACAGTGTAACAGCGCAGCTATAACATTCAAAGCTGAAGTAACATCATCAGAAAGAAACCTGGACATATGGAGGCATATCAGTTAGTTGATTTAAAAACTGTTTCATCAACCATGAAACAACTTTCAAACATTCAGACAACACCATGAAGCTGGCAAGCCAAGTATGAAAACTCAAGGACATGGGTAAAAATGTCTCTATAAAATGGAAAACACTCAAAAAATCTCAACCCTATATAAATGGATGGAAAAGTTGTAATTTATGCATAGATGGAAAATTGTTTATCCTAGAAAATCTTCCCACCAACAAGAGATCCTTAAACACCTGCCTGGATTTTTTTTAATTGCTGTCCTGTGCATCTAAGTACCTTTTGAAAAGATGGCCCACTTGAATTTTTAACTATCATCTATTATAGAGTTCTCTTCCCCTTTTTAGAGTTACAACCCTTTATGTGGTATATTACTTCTCTGTAATTGACTTCAATGTAAATTACTTCCTCCTAAAACCCAAAACTCTCCTATGTTTTCTCCTACTGGAAGTTTTTTCTTTGAAACACTGCAAGTTGAATAAGTTGGGTTCACCCAACAAAACATATCTTTGCATTTGTACGTATTTTGTCTTCATTATAGTATTGAATTTAATAATATATTAAAACTCGTCCCATATATATATATATATATATACACATCACTCACTCACTCTCAAGATAATCCCCATGACCCAACACTTACTCTTCCCTCCCATTTACATCCCTGATTCACCCTTCTTCATCCAACGATTTCATCATGTTAAGTTGGGTACACCCCACAATGTACTACCGGATACCTCTCACTCACTCACTCCTTTGGTAAGCAGCATGTAGTGAGTGCATCACCCCTAAACAGAGCCCGCATATTTACCCCTCTCTCTGTTTCACACTTGATTAAACACAGAACATGTTAAAAATGAGAGTATTAGAAAGTGTACTTCCATGTCATTCCCAAGGGAACAGGGGACATTCAATGAGATTGTATCAACCAGGAATATAGATTGCACTTATCACAGGTTTCACTTACAATCACTAGAACATTCTATAGTACAGTATAATATATAAAATTTTGTTTTTTAATCCAACACCACTGTGACTGATGTGAATGAAAAATGAGAGAGAGGGGGTGTTTGAGAGACAGAGTGAGAGAGAATGAGGGTTTGAGAGAGTATGATAGAGTGCATGTGTGAGAGAAAGTATGAGAGAGGGCATGTGTATAAGAGAGAGCATGTGAGAGAGAGAGAGAGAGTGTGTGTGTGTGTGTGTGTGTGTGTGTGTGTGTGTGTGTGTGTGTGTGTGCGCGCGTGCGCACGTGTGTGTGTGTGCGTGTGTGTGAGTGAGTGAGAAAGAGAGAGATAGGCAGACAGGCAGTAATATAATGGGAAGAGAGGAATGAATGAAAGATAGATGCCACTAGTGTCTATCTAGTAATGTATTATATTTCTTAATACAGAATGATAACCTTCAATGTCAAATGGCTACATCAGTAGTTACACATTTTCAACATATATATCTGTTAGTAGTGAACAAAGCATCTTTGAGACCAGCATATATGCATGATGGATGTACTCTAGTATTATTATTCCATAATGACCTCAACCCAGTGGGATACAAGTGTGTGTGTGTATATATATATATATATATATATATATATATATATATATATATATATATATATATACATATATATATATACATATGGCAGACAATACAGAAATCAATATCTCTGTTTCTACTTATGTCAAAACATCTGGAGATTTCCTTTCATTTTTCACAAGTGAAATATTTCTGTCTTTTGTCATGTTAAATTCTTATGATAAATGCTGACTATAAATGCATGGCTGTGTGGTTAAGGATTTCACTCCACAACCACATGGATCTGGTTCAATCTCATGCAGCTTCTTGAGTAAGTGTCTTCTAATATACCTCAGGATGACCAATGCCTTGTGAATACCTAGTGAGTGGAATTTGTTGGACATGTGTAAAGTGGCCATGACAAAAAGCACCCAGTACTCACTGTATATGAGGCTGGTGCTAGGAAGGGCATCCAGCTGTAGAAACCAAGCCGAAATAAGTTCTGTATGAGCAAGACATGGTCACATGATCTGGCATTGCTAACAACAGGATAACCTGTCTAACCCATGCCAGCATGGAAAAATGGTGGTTAAACAGTGATGATGATGATATATATATATATATATATATATGGAAAGTTATATTTGAAATTGTTGGGTTACAACTAGTAAATATTTATAACTGATATAAAAGCACTCGACAAATATTTGGAGTATATTTACAATATTAAATAAATGGAAACTATATTTATAAAACCATATTTATTTCATTATATATATTTCGGGGATATCATATTAACAATATGCTATGCCTTCCTCAGACAAAATACAATATAAACAGTTTTATAGATAAATATAGATATAAAACTTCTATATTAAATATAGGAACACATGTAGACCAAATTGGGCATCATAAACTTTTTGAAATGATCTTTGCTAGATGTGATTTGATAGATAATTTTTGGCTTTGTCTGTTTTTCGACTCTGATGCTTATAATGAACTTGGCAATATATTGTCAATTAATTTTGAAGGGTTGATCTTTGTGGTTTATTTTTATTTTTTATTATTGTAGTATTTTCTAATATTTTCTTTTTTTATTTTTAATATCTTTAATATGTAAATTTTTTAATATGTAATATTTTTAATATGTAATATTCTTTCGTAATATTTTTTTTTTTAGTTTTCTATTTTATTATTACTTATTATTATTATTGTTATTTTTTTAGTTTTGTTTCTGATATATATTTTTATTAGTATATTGAAATCTGCTCTCTATTTCTGCTTGATAGATAATCTTGTAGAGTAAAGACAGGAATAATAATACACATATATGTATACTCAAATTTTTATACCACATTGAGAATGTTTTCCGTGAACTTAGAGTTTGCAGAGTTGATCATGTGGATTCACATGGATGTTTGTAGCTATCACATAAACATATGAATTTTTTTAAAAAACTAAACATAAGATAATTAATTTTCACACACTATGGATACTTGTCTCATTCAGGAATACTGATATTTACAATATAGTGGAAGTTTTATAAATACTAATACATTAAAACATAGGGTTTTTACGCCTCGAATATATCTGGCTATTTTTAAATCTTTTCTCTCGCTATTTTTTTCTCTCTATATTTTTTTCTCTCTATATATATCTCCCTTACATTAATACTAGAGCTAAATAAATAAATAAATAAATAAATGTATCATTGATACATTTACTCAACTGACCTCCCACTACCTAATTTTCTCTATATATATATGTATCTATCTCTATTTCCTCTCTCTCTATATATATATATGTCTTTCTGTTTCTTTACATGAAGTTCTTCTCTTTATCTATCTTTCCATCTCTCTATTTTGTTCCATGCATTTCTTCTTTTTCTTCCTTTTCTTCGTTTTCTGTCTTTCTTTCTTTTTTCTCTTTCTTTCTCTCTGTGTAAAATTTTTTCACTGCCAGTTCAAGCTCTTCAAATGCAAGTCGGTGTTGTTACGGTATGTCGAATCTATTTATCTATAAAACTGTTTATATTGTATTTTGTCTGAGGAAGGCATAGCATATTGTTAATATGATATCCCCGAAATATATATAATGAAATAAATATGGTTTTATAAATATAGTTTCCATTTATTTAATATTGTATATATATATATATATATATATATATATATATATATATATATATTATCATCATCACCATATATAAATAAATATATATATATTTATATATGAATATGTGTGTCCATATATATCACTTTGACTGACCAGTCTGTCGGGTGCCAATCGGCGCCGCTAGCCATAAGATAACGCCATCCCACTGGCTGGGCGGGCAGGCCGGTACTCATTTCTACAGCTGAGTAAACTGGAGCAGCGTGAAATAAAGTGTCTTGCTCAAGGAAACAACACATCACCCGGTCCGAGAATTGAACTCACAACCTTTCGATTGCAAGCCCAATGCTTTAACCACTAAGCCATGCGCCTTCACTATATATATATATGTTTACCACTGTGTGTTTATGTCCTATAACTCAACAGTTCAACAAAAAACAAGTCCCAGACTTGAAAAAGTAACTACTGGGGTTGATATGGTCAATTTAATGAAGACAGTGCACTGGAGTGACTGCAATTTAATAACTGAAATAGGTAAAACAATAAAGGAATATTACACCTTTGTTGTTGATGTTGTTTAACATAGAGTCAGCGCTGAAAGAGTAGTCCTATGATCAAAAATATTCTAGCCATGACCATCTCATCATTTCTTTAAAATACATAATAAAATATTTGAGGTTTTTCTTTTTCAAGTGTCCATGTTACACAAAACATGACTTGCTAAGCAGAACCAATGAAACACCATGGTGTTTTGCAGCAGCTGGGATTTGCTCCACAAAATAATTTCTTCGTTTGTGATTTGTCTTTCCAAAATCTCAAACCCACAAGAACCAGTTGAATAGGTGTAGTGAGAACTGCAGCAGATTAACCATGCTGGTGGAAGTCTTGTGCGTATTAAAATGCAAGAAGACTTAAGTCTAAGTAAGCATGTTTCGTGATTTGCTAGTTTATACTTTCATATGGATGATGAGTTTTTTTTTATTTTTTTTGTAATATATTCTGACAGTGAAGTTCTTGTCATTGTTAGCAGCTTGCCTTGCTGAGGTATTTGGTGATGCCTGTGATAGTACTTGCTTGTTTCAGTGCCTTAGCCTTGCCATCACCCACAGTAAACTTGTTGACTTGCCCCAAAATTTTCCAATGACTCTTGTGGTGTGTAGCCAATTAATTCAAAAGTCTTCTTGCATTTAAAATTTTCCAATGACTCTTGTGGTGTGTAGCCAATTGATGCACTTAGTTTTGAATTAATGTTTTTTTTTGGCCTTGATTTTTGTATTTTTGTGCATTATATTTATAAGGTTCCTAGTCATAACTTATTGATTATATCATCATCATCATTTTATGTCCGCTTTTCTCTGCTTGCAAGGGTGGGACGGGAACTGATTCTGGCTTCATTTCTACAGCTGGATGCCCTTCCTAACACCAACCTCATTTACAGTGAGTGCTGGTGCTTTTTTTTCGTGGCGCCTACACGTCCACTTTACAGTGTGGGCTGGGTGCTTTTTTTTGCCATGGCACCTCCACAACCATTTTGCAGTGGAATGATAGCGACCCCAGTCCTATCATCTCATTTTTACAGCTGAGTAAACTGGAGCAATGTGAAATAAAGTGTCTTGCTCAAGGAAACAACACATCACCCAGTCTGAGAATTGAACTCGCAACCTTTTGATTGCAAGCCCAATGCTCTAACCACTAAGCCATATGCCTATATATATATATATATATATAATCTTGTACATTTGTTATTTGATAATAAAAGTGCTTTTATTCTAACTATGATTAAGTGAGATATATGCTGAGTTCTGTTTTATGAATTTTTTCAGTACATATTCATCTATTCTAAAACTTACCTCTTGCAATATACAATCAGTGAAGTTTGTGTTTTTTTACTGGATGCTGCATCAGGGGTATCAGATACCCAACATAATATACAAATTTCAATGTAAACATTAAAGTTGTAAACTTTATATTTTCTGTTTTATGTCCATTCTACCATGCTAGTATGGGTTAGACAAAAGCTGGAACTTTCAGGTGGCATTAAGTGACATTAGCATCATAGTATGAAGTGCCTTGCTCAAGAACACAATGCATAACCTAATATGGAGATCAAACTCATTACCTTAAGATTGTGGGACCAACATCCTCACCACTAAGCCATATACTTTCATGCTATAAAATTCATGGCTCAAATTTTTAAATCAGAAACACAAGTGCAACACTTTCTTCTTGGTTGACTATGTATTTATAAAGTGGCATTGCAACACATTAAAATACAGTACATACAATAAAATTATATTTTCAAATATTGGTTGACAAAAAAATGAGAAGAGTAACTATAGAGATTTAACCAATAACAAATACAAACCAAAAATCAACCCACAGATACAGCATACATGAAATTACCTATGAAACTGTTCAACAATATTTTTAATCCACCATTGAAGATTTTACCAAGACTCCTTTGATCTTATCTTACCTACTGCAAAGCATGTAAAGTTTTATTCTGAGAATAGGGCAGCGAAGGTCTTGAAATGGGAATAATGAATTTAGAAATGCTATATAGAATAAAATGAAATAAATAAAGATGAGATGTTGTAAATAAAGGCATAGGGGTCTAGTAATGTATATGTAACATGATAAAATATCCCTTAACTACAGGCATCTTACTGCATAAACTTGGTTGGTTGGTTGGCTGACTGGTTGGCTGGATGGATAGATAACTATATATATTATTTAGGGTTCAAGGAGAAGGTTGTGTTTAACATAGAAGAGGAAAACTGAGAAAGACATGGGCATAAGTGGTGAATGCTGACTCCAAGAAGCTGAACCTCACAGAGAAGAAAAGAAAAGAAACAAGTGGAGATATGATGTACTGGAAACGATTCATTTAACCCATGCAAGCATGGAAAAATGGATGTAAAAATGATGATTATGAAGATGATGATGACAACTATCTAGTTAGCTAGAGAGACTGACATACAGACAGACAATGCAAGCAGACAAATAGATAGATACAAAATATAATAGATTTCTCAAAGTCTCAAGGAATTTAGCAACATATTCTATAGTTGAAATTTCATCAATCTTTTATTTCAATAATATTTATTAATGTGCACATGAACATGTGTTAGATTGTTTATCAGAATGTGCGTACCATTTCACATAATTTGCAAAGGTATCACAATAAAATGCACCCAGTACATTCTGTAAAGTAATAGTGCAGGTGCCAATAAAATGCACTCAGTATACACTGCAATCTGGTAGTGCTGATGCTATTTATACTGTACCCAGTACATTTTTGAAAATTGGTAGTGTTGATGCCCATATAAAATACACCGAGTACACTCTGTAAAGTTAGAAAGGACATCCAACTGTAGAAAGTTTAAGTCTAAAGTCTGTCTTAAGCCAGAAGGCTTGTTAGGCCGGTGCTTATCCCAGTCTCATGGCGTGAAGCAACTGAGAGTGCAAAACTGCCCCCTGGACAGGATGCTAGTCCATCGCAGGATTAAACCTCCCGCTATTGCTGGTACTCATTTTCAGCTGAATATACTGGAGCAATGTGAAATGAAGTGTTTTGCTCAAGAACACAACACGCAACCCAGGAATCGAACCTACAACATTATGATCATAAGTCCAACACCCTTACCACTAGGTCACCTGCCTCCACAAGCTGTAGAAACCATACCAAAAATGGAACATATGAGCAAGACATAGCTCTCAAACCTATCTCATCTCAGACAGTGAAGACCCGTTCAACCCATGAAAGCAGGGGGGGGGGGGGCAGACATAAAATGATAATGATGAAACACAGCAGCAGTGATGGAGGAATCAGCTGTAAGTGGTGGATTATGTTTTTAAATTGGTCAATAAACTACTTGTGTTACAAATACAGTATAAGATAAGGAGGAATCAATAGAATGGTAAGAGAGGATTATTAATGATGGATTATGGATTTATTTACAAGAAATTGCTGGCAGTTCTCTGATGTTGACTGGAGCTGATAGAGCAGAAATTGATATCAACAAAATTCTTGTCTAAAACAGCATATTAATTCTATCCCCAAGTCATACATATATCATATATACACACTAAACACACACACATGCACAAACACTCACACTCACACACACACACACACACATATATATATATATATGTATATATACACAGATGAAATATGAATCTGCGAGCTACCAAGCACCCACGTGAAGCGCCAACCCAGAGACCCTCCCTTACGAGTGTCGACAAATGCCCAAAACTCCGAGTTGGTACCATCAATGTAGGCTCAATGAAAGGAAGAGCAGGAGAAATCGTAGAAATGCTAGAGCGAAAGGAAGTTGATGTATGCTGTGTGCAAGAGACTAGATGGAGAGGAGGGTCTGCTAGAGTCCTTGTAGGAAAAAGCCAGTGCTACAAATTTTTCTGGGTGGGAAATGACGATGGGATGGGTGGTGTAGGTATACTATTAGCTGACAAGTGGGTAGATAAAGTAATCTCAGTGTACAGGGTAAATGCAAGAATCATTAAACTCAGACTAGTCCTGAATAAGACAATTACCACAATAATATCAGCTTACGCACCCCAATCGGGGCTGCCAGACGAACTTAAGGATAGGTTTTACGAGTCCCTAATACACACTACTGCTCTAACAGACGACAAGGACTTCCTAATCATTGCAGGAGATTTTAACGGACACGTAGGTAAACACTGCGACGGCTTTAATAGAGTACATGGAGGCCATGGAGTTGGCACAAGGAATGAGGAAGGATTCAGACTTCTAGAATTCTGCGACGCCAATGATATGTCGATATGTAACACAAACTTTAAAAAACCCGACAACCACCTGATCACCTATAGATCAGGGGAGCACTCTAGTCAGTTAGATTTTATCCTCATCAGAGGACGTGACAGATGGACGGTCGTAAACACAAAAGCCTTCCCTAGTGAGGAATGTACATCCCAACATAGCTTAGTTGTCAGCGACCTCACGGTCAGAACTAGACGAGCCCTGAAACAGAGGCCAACCTGGAGAAGAAAGATCTGGAAGCTGAAAGTCCCCTCAACCAGTAACAGATTTAAAGATATTTTACTCAACGCCTACGACAGTAAAGAAGAACAGATAGAGACATTTAACGTAGAAGAGAACTGGGAGTTCCTAAAAAATAACTTACTAGAGGCGACGGATGAGGTTTGTGGCTGGAGTAAGACCTCAAGCAGGAGGAGAGTGACTTGGTGGTGGAACAATAAGGTAGATGAAGCAGTCAAGGCCAAGAGACAGGCATGGAAAGAATGGAAGAACGGGGGGAGCAGGGTACATTACATAGAGACCAAGAGGGAAGCTAGGCGACAAGTATACTTAGCTAGGAGGGAAGCAGAGGATAGAAAATTCAAGCATGTTTTACAACGTGAGGACCAGAAACAGGAGGTATTCAAGATTGCGAGGCAGTGTGTCAGAGATAGTTGTGATGTCATTGGAGAGAAGTGTATCCGGAATGATAAAGGTGAGCTTGCCCTCACAAGTGCTGAGAAGAAAGATGCATGGAAGAGTCATTATGATAGATTACTAAATGAGGAGAATGCATGGGAAGAAGAGACCCTACCCCACGTAGACCCTATAGAGGGACCAGCAGTACAAGTCAGCGGCAGCGTAGTAAGTAAGGCAATCAGAGATATGAAGATAGGGAAGGCAACCGGTCCATCGGGTATAGCTGCCGAGATGCTGAAGGCATCTGGGTCTGTAGGTCACACTATAACCACACGTATCGTTAACCAGGTAATACTAGAGGGGGCCATACCAAAAGATTGGTGCAGTAGCATCATTGTCAACTGCTACAAAGGTAAAGGCGATGCACTAGATAGAGGAAACTATAGAGGTATAAAGTTGATGGACCAGGTCATGAAAGTAACAGAAAGAGTTATAGCACAGCTGATTAGGGACCGGGTGAATATAGACGAGATGCAATTTGGGTTTGTACCAGGGAAAGGCACCACTGATGCCCTCTTCCTTGTGAGGCAATTACAGGAAAAGTACCTAGCTAAAAGTAAACCACTCTACTTGGCATTTGTGGACCTTGAGAAAGCCTTTGACAGAGTTCCACGTGCAGTAATCTGGTGGGCTCTTAGAAAACTAGGAGTAGATGAATGGCTTGTGAAAGCGGTACAAGCCATGTATAGGGGAGCAGTCAGCAAAGTTAGGATTAGCAATGAGTATAGCGAGGAATTTAGCGTACAGGTTGGGGTCCACCAGGGCTCTGTTCTTAGCCCTCTCCTGTTCATCATAGTCCTGCAGGCAATAACGGAGGAGTTTAAGACCGGATGCCCATGGGAACTCCTGTATGCTGATGACCTCGCACTCATAGCTGAATCTATGGTAGAACTAGAGAATAAATTCCAAACCTGGAAGCAGGGACTAGAGAGAAAGGGCCTCAAAGTCAACATGACAAAGACTAAGGTCCTTATAAGTAGACGAGAAAACAGAACCCAGATCCCCTCAGGGAAATGGCCTTGCTCAGTATGTAGGAAAGGTGTAGGTAGGAACTCCATTCTTTGCCCCAAATGCAAACAATGGGTACACAAGAGATGTAGCGGGATCTCAGGAAGCTTAATTAAGAATGTAGGATTCACATGCAGCAGCTGTGCTGAAACAGCAAGCAAACAGCCACAGGAAACAAGTACCACCAATCTCTGGGAGGGCCCTGTAGAAACAGTAGACAGCTTCTGCTACCTAGGTGACCGAATTAGCAACGGAGGTGGGTGCTCAGAAAGTACAATAACTAGGGTAAGAACGGGATGGAAGAAGTTTAGGGAACTACTACCACTGCTAGCTGCAAAAGGCTTCTCCCTCAGAATGAAAGGCAGACTGTATGATGCGTGTATCCGAACAGCGATGTTGCATGGTAGTGAGACCTGGGCGCTGAAGGTGGAAGACTTACGTAGATTAGAGAGAAACGAAGCCTGCATGCTCCGATGGATGTGTAACAGTAATATACGTGAACGACAAAGCATAAATGAATTGAGAGAGAGACTGAGCATAAGAGGAATCAAATGCTGCGTGCAGGAGAGGCGGTTACGCTGGTATGGACATGTGATGCGTATGAAGGATGACAGCTGCATAAAAAGGTGCAGAGCACTAGAAGTTGATGGAAACCGCGGAGTGGGGAGACCCAAGATGACTTGGGATGAGGTGATAAAAGCCGACCTTACCCAACTACACCTCTCAAAGTCAATGACACACGACCGTGACTTCTGGCGTCACGCAGTAATACAGGGTACCCGACCTCCCATGGGTACATGCTGAAGCATATAAACAATATGCCCCCCCCCCACCGCAAGGTGGTCGTGGAGGTGCCACGGCAAAAAAGCACCCAGCCCACACTGTAAAGTGGACGTGTAGGCGCCACGAAAAAGCACCCAGCACTCACTGTAAATGAGGTTGGTGTTAGGAAGGGCATCCAGCTGTAGAAATCAAGCCAGATCAGTTCCTGTATGAGCAAGGCATGGTCAGCCGACCAGACACTGCCCACAACAGGACAACCCGTCTAACCCATGCTAGCGTGGAAGAACGGACGTAAAACGGTGATGATGATGATGATGACACACAGGGTATCCCCAAAAAATGTATACACACTTCAAAAGCATTCTAATCAAGGTATGTATACATTTTTGGGGGACACCCTATATGTATGTATGTATGTGTGTGTATATATATATATATATATATATCATCATCATAGTCACCATTTAATAGCCATTCCCTGCTACATATATATATATACTACTACAACTTGCAAATCATTTATCAAATCATCTGCTTTATCTGTAGCTTTAAAAGAAACGTGTTAGATTTTGTGTATTCCTATGTATCTTATACTTACAACTAAACAACTGGTGTATATGTTTGCATTTGTTTGAGTATATAAACATGCATGTAAGTATAAGATACATAGGAATACACAAAATATAACACATGTTTCTTTTAAAGCTACAGATAAAGCAGATGATTTGATAAATGATTTGCAAGTTGTAGTAGAGTGGTGAATGATTCAGACATACTAGCTAGTGTGATATCTCCAGTGAAATTTAAAGATCGTTCAAGCATAAAAGCCAACGTCAGAATTGTTATATACCACTAATACATACTATTAGTGTCAGTGTTCACTAATACATGCTGTGTGAAGGTGTGTGGCTAAGTGATTAGGGTGCTGGGAATACAATTGTAAGACCCTGAGTTTGATTCCCTGACTAGGTAACTCACTGTCCTTGAGCAAGAAACTTTATTTCATATTGCACCAATCTGCTCAGCCGAAAAAAAAAAAGTTACATTGACACTAGTACCAAGCCAAGCTGAGTTGGCCATGTCCTGTCCCTTGGAACAACATTGCTGACACAGAGAAGGAAAGATGGCATGCCTGGGTGACTGCTGGTATTCCACAAAACAATTTGCCCATACTTGCGCCTAAGAACTTTCTAGGTGCAAATGCAAACACTAAATCAAGTATTTCCAGATGGTCTGATATTAAAAAGATTAATATATGAGTCTTTTAAATGTTTTCTGTTCAGCAGCATATGTGGTGACATCAATGTAAAATAGGTTTAAATTGATATTACTGGTAATTTTCTGATATTATGCCATTGGCAAATTATGGTTCTGTAGTTCAAATCTCATATAGATGAAGTTAGTATTTTATTCCTCTACCATTGACAAATGTGAACCTCTAGCAGTCATATAATCTGCTAGAAATAGCAACTAAATATCCCTCATATATCCTCTACCATATTCAAAATGGAAGAACACATTGGACAATGTAGTTCCTGATATACAAAATGATAACAGACTTTGATCATAGTTCTGCTCAATCAAGGATGACCTGGAGTTAAACACAACCGAATAGAAAATGAGTTAATGGTACATGGGATACTAATGTGTCATACAGCATGTCTTGGGCATTTTAGAAATCTGATGGAGCCCACCCACTTCCCAGGTTTGAACATAGTTGATTTCTTCCAAAGAAGGAGAAAGAAAGTAATAGAGAAGAAGTGAGGAAAAAATATAGAGGAAGAATTAACTCCAGTACTGAATTGGAACTTCTTTATTAATCCCAAATGGATGAAAGGCAAAGTTGACCTTGGAGGGTTTTCAACTCAGAGCACAATGAACCAAAACAAATATTGCAAAGCATTCTATCTGATATTCAAATGATTCTGAAAATTCATTGCCTATAGAAGCACAATAACTGAGTGGATACTGTGTTAAGCTACCAGCTTGTAAATTACTCACTGAAATAGGTAGGCTAGTGATGATAAATATTGGCATGACTCAGAGAGGACATCATTTGTGGATAACATTCTATGTATAGCATGTCATCAGAGAAGACAAAATATCAATCACCATTAAACATTTTTTTTCTTTTTTTGCATGACACACTGAAATACAGTTTTAATTTAATTAATTTTTATATTTTCATTTTTATTGATTTATTATTATTCGTTATTATTTTCTTAATTTCTATTTTTTTTTATTAATTTTATATTTTATTTATTTTTATATTTTCATTTTTATTGATTTATTATTATTTTCTTAATTTATATTATTTTTTATTAATTTTATATTTTATTTATACTTTTATTTATAATTTTTTGCGTGACATACTAACATAAACTTTGTTAGAGTAGAGTGCCTTGTGATATTCTGAGTTCAAATTCAACTATGATCTACTTGGATGCCTTTAGCGAAGTCCACTTACTTACAAGCATTTTGTACTTTATTTTATCAACTCCAAAGGATGAAAGGCAAAGTGGACTTCATTTCAAATATAGGCAGTGCATTTCCTTAGAAACATGGTCACAAAGGTATTAATAAAGATTTCTTCTATTGGCTGAAACCATAAATATTTGTTTCTTTTGATATATTATATGAATTACTTACCTTACAAATCTTCCATATTTGTGAATCAGTAGGCCATAATTCTTTGTCTGATCGTGGCAACTTCTGGTTTATGACAACCTCGGGTAAAAGAATCTGATCACTTCTAATCTGAAGATAGAAACAGAAGCACAATTTAGAAAATATAATTTTAAAAACCAGTTCAGTTAAAATAAAATAAATGTCTACATACTAGTACTAGCTTCGGTATATTCTTCTGAATTAGCTTCAGCATATACTTTTACTCTTTTAGAACTGGGCTAAGTTCTACAATATATTGATTTAGGCCTTACATATGATTTGTTTATTTGAGTGAGTTTTCCCTTGTTTATTCTTATCAACAACCTAAATTTTCTTCTTGCAATAGAATGGTAAGTGAATTAGAATGCTCTTATATCAGTGTATATTAGATTCAAATGCTGCATTAGGCAATTTTAAAACAAATTATCCCTCTGCATTATGCTTCTGAAACCAAACAGCTCTTGTTTCTACAATACCAAACTATATACTTTAAAGTATTTATATATATCTAAAATCCTATCATAATTTTATGTAAGTACCTTTAAGTTTTGCTCCAAACATTAGCTTAATTTTACTAACTCTTTTGAAATTCTTGGTTATTTTAAAAATTATATGAAAATCATAAGCATTTTCTTTCATTAGCAATATGGAAGGGAAAGGGTTAAACTGATATATTTGCACAAGGCCAAAAATGAAATGTAAAGAAAAGCAATATAATTTTTAAATTGACACTAGGGTATAATTGGGACTCATTTATCAACTCCAAAAGAATAAGAAGAAAAATTTATCCTGGGATTTGAATGTAAAGAAACAAAACTAAATATTAAAAGACATTTTTTTTAAACTGTACCATCTTTTTATTCTTTAACCCTTTCATTTTCATATTTATAATAAAATACACAGTATTCTAATTGATTAAAGAAGAATTTGCAGGATTTATTAGAATTATTAATTATTTCATTATTAAGATGGTATTTGTAATATAACTTGATATAAGGTTTCCATACCAAATATTTTTGGAAGCTTTTAATTGAAATATAAATTAATTACAATGACAATAAAGCACCCAACCCACACTGTAAAGTGGTCATTTTTGTGCCACAATAAAAAGCATCCAGTCCACACTGAAAATGTGGTTGGCATTAGGAAGGGCAGAAAGAGTTCTGTATGAGCAAGACATGGTCATCTGATATGGCATGTCTCACAAAAGAACAACTCATCTAACCTGTGCAAGTGTGGAAAAATGGACGTTAAATGGTAATGATGATAATTGTTTCTACTTTAGGCACAAGGCCAGCAATTACCCAGTGCATTACTGGTACTTTATTTTATCGACCCCGTCAGAATGAAAGGCAAAGTCAACCTCGGCGGGATTTGAATTCAGATCGTAAAGGGATGTAACTATGCTGGAAAGCATGGTGTCTGACCCTCTACCGATACTTCCAATCCACAATGATGATAATGTGATATGGTTTCATAAAACCAAAGGTGATTTGGAGGTAGGTTGGTTTGAAAAGGGTTGATATTGATTTCCTATGTAAACTTAAGATCAGTTTTTCTAAAGATACAGACGTGTCCATGTGGTTAAGAAGTTGACTTCACAATCATATGGTTCTGGATTCAATCCCATTGCATGGGATCTTCAACAAGTGTCTTCTACCATAGCCTCTTTAAGTCAAGCCAAGCTTGTTGAGTGAAACTGAAGGGATGGAAACTAAAAAAGCCTGTTTGATTATTTGTATCTGATCTTCATTGATAGACCTGCTGTTTTACATCTGTATTTCTATGCTTGCACAAATTGCATGAAGCCCATGCTCTGCTTATCCCAGTATCATTGACATTAAATGATTGAGAGTACAAGATTCCCTTTTAGACAGGGTGCTAACCCATCACGTGATCAACCTCCAACAGCCACTGGTATTCATATTTTTTTGTCCTTCACTGATTAAACCACAAAAAATAGAAAAAGGTGTCAACAGATGTAACCTTCTTATGTTATTCGTGTTTATGTGATAAAGTCATTCCTAGTGTATTTTAGTTATTTACCAGTAAGTAGATCTATAAGATAGATTTAAATACCTAAATGCATAGATTCAGAAACAATATATATGACACAAAGTATCATCATTATCATTCTGTGTCTGACATGGGTTGGATTAATCATCCTAGCTCAAACCATTTCTTATTTGGAGTTACTGCTTTTGTAGAGAACCATATCTCATCTGTACATTCCATTTTTGGCATGGTTTCTAACATGAACCACTTTACTGAATCTACTGGCTATATTTTATCATAGAACCAGCACAACAGAGAAGAATGTCATGTCTTTAGCAAGACTGAAGAGTCCTCTCTACCTACTTTATCACCATTCTAGAGAATGTACCTATTTTATGTACTTTTCATTCCAGAATCCAGAGACAGTATAACAACTGAATTAAATGAAATGTTACAGCTACTGGAAACATTTGGTATTTATTGAAAGAGACATAAAAAATGACAATGGGGACTTATTGTGATGGTGTTTAATTAAAAGAGTAAACCTTCTGATTGTGCATAAATATAATGGTTTCTGATTTAGGCACAAGGCCAACAATTTTTGGGGAAGGGGGCAAGTCGATTAAATCAACCCCAGTGCATTACCAATACTTTATTTTATCGATCCCATAAGGATGAGAAGTTAGCTTTGCCTTTCATCCTTACAGGGTCGATATATTAAAGCACCAGCAGCAACGTACTGGAGTCAATTTAATCAACTTAACTCCCTCTCCCCGAAAGTTAGCCTTGTGCCTAAATCAGAAACCATTATATTCATGTACAATCAGAGTGTTCACTCTTTTAATTAAACACCATCACAATAAATCCTCATAATTGTCATTTTTATGTCTCTTTTTCCATGCTTGCATGGATTAGATATGTCCTCTTCAGCATGGAGTACCTCCACTTGTCATATTCTTTTGTTGTCTCCATTGTGAAGTTCAGTTTTCTGAAATCCTCTTTCACCACTTCTGTCCAAGTCTCCCTCATTCAATCTTTACCACTTACTTCTATATAGAACTCCTGGCACTTCTTCACCCAGCAATTATTATCCATATGTATTACATATCTCTACCAATACAATCTTAACTGTTGCCCATTAAATCTGATTCCTCTTATGCACAGATTTTCCCTCAGCTCATCTGTGCCTTGCCATTCAAGCACACTAACCTTACACATAAATGGGAGCATGCTTGCTTGATTTCTATCTAATGTTCACACATCATCTGCATTCAATATATAACTCTTATTATCTCACAACATTGCACTATGTACACATCATACTATTTAGCCTTGAGAGAGAGAACTTTCATTGCCAGTAGAGGCAGTAGCCCCTTGAATCTTTCCACCTTGTTCTTATTCTATCTATTATGCTTTCAGAGCACCGTTTTCTCCACTGTTAATTATGTTACCTATGCAAAAGAAGCTATTAACTATTTCTATAGAGACCTCTTTAGATTATGATTTGACAAATACAAATACAAACCTTATGTTGTAGAAAATGCCATGTTTTTTCAAGTTCATATTTTTCTGAATCTTCAAATGGATTGATAAAATCAGAAGGTGTGTCACTAAATGGAAATTCATTGACAGCAAGCCATTGGGAAGTTCTAGAAATATAGAAAGTGGTTACTCATCTAATAAAAGCTCAGTTAGATAGAATCAAATCAATATCAAATAGTCTAGATAAGAGGTGTGCAACATATTCCATTGGTGGGCCACTTTTGAACATTGGAACAACTATTAGGGCCATTAATATTTATTAAACACTATTCCAAAGATTCGCAACTTCTTTCCATAACATGGAACTGGGAAATTATAACACATATAACCCTATTAGTGAAGCCCTTTAGTATAGGTCAACTAACAGAAAATTGTATTACAGTTACAAAAAAAATTCTAAATAAGCCTACAAGGTAAAAATTTAAAACAGTCATTGTGGGCCACTCTGACTGGGCTAGCGGGCCGGATTGTGGCCCATGAGCCGCCTTTTGCATGCTCCTGGTCTAGATACATCAGCTATCGATTCTTTCTGCCCTGATTATTATGAGAGATATAATCATTATTGATATATACAGACACACCCCACTGACTTTGTTATACAAATTTTCAAGTGTCATTTTCAAGTTATTTTATCACAGCCTGTTTTTAGTTGGAATTATATATGTATGTATGCACACACACAAACAGCAATAACAACTTCTGCTATTGCCACTCCCACCACTACCTTGGTCAGTCAAGAATTTCTGAAAAATAATTCTCCAGGTTTTCTCTCCTCTAAACTCATCTTAGTCTTTCATTTATTTTCTCATCTATTTACTGCCTCACTCAACTCACTGATTATGTTAGATGTTCTAACTAAAGTTTCTACAGGATCTAGGTGAAACCATACCTGCCTATGTAAATCATATCAATACAAATATGAACACTATAGTCAAAATTCCCTTACAGGTAAGAATTTCCAACCTTTATTTTATTTGGTCACATGAACTGCTAGAATTAGCAGTCAAATATCTCTCAAATCACACTATACTTTCTTAAAAGAGAAACACGTTGGATAATGTAGTCTGATATACACTATGTTTGAACAAAATGTCAGAATTGTCATGACTGGAATTTGTTTAATCATAGATCTGCTAAATCTGGATAGACCTGGGGCTTAAAAAAAAATAAGGATATTATCATCAACATCATCATCATCGTTTAACGTCCACTATCCATGCTAGCATGGGTTAGACAGGTTGTCCCATTTGAAGCAAGTTGGGCCAGGTAACCATGTCTTGTTCATATAGAACTGTTTCTGGCAGGATTTCTACAACTAGATGCCCTTCCTAATGCCAACCACATTTACAGTGTGTGCTGGGTGCTTTTTACTGTGACTCCTACATGACCACTTTACAGTGTGGGCTGGGTGCTTTTTTGTCATGTCTCCTACATGACCACCTTTCAGTGTGGACTGGTTGCTTTTTATCGTGACACCTACATGACCTCTTTACAGTGTGAACTGGGAGCTTTTTGTTGTGACACCTACACAACCTCTTTACAGTGTGGACTGGGTTATTTTTGTTGTGACACCTACATGCCCACTTTACAGTGTATTTACAGATATATATGTAAATATTAACATTTACTTACTTATCACTCCAGTCTTCATCCCTGGTATTCCGCACAATTCTAGAGTCTCCATCACATTTTTGGGTAATTGCTTTCTCAAATATTGCCTGCATGCAGTATGCTATCCAATGTCAAAACAAATATAAGTTAACACATCTATGTGATGGTTACATTAGTGCTAATATATTTAACCCTTTCAACAAAAACAGCTAAAAAATATATTAATAAACAATGGGTTAACCTGATAGAGTTTTAAGATCCAGTTTTCTTCTACCTTTCATTACCATATTTCTAATGAAAGAACTCCCTATTAGCAAGAATAATCAAGAATTTGGAGGGATTTAGTAATATAACTAACTTTCTTATTATGAAGATAATATTCAGAACAGAACTTTACAAAGGTTCTAACATAAAATTATGATGAAAAGCTTTTTACATAAATATAAACATTTAAAAATAAACAGTTTTGTATCAAAGAACCCAGAGTTGTTTCAGGTAGCTTTGAACCAAAAGGGTTAATATAGTAAATATCAAATATCAGGCACATTCAGTTTAGTATCATTTTTTTTAACATCCCCTTTCTCTAACTTTTTTTATTAATCCTTTTTTAAATAAAACTGTTTTCAATTTTTTGTTTTGTACTTCAAATTCAGAATCTGCAAAAAAAATATTATTTACAATTTAAAATGTTGTAGTTTGCTTGAATCATTGTATATAATATATATAACATGGAAAGAGATAGAAGGCTGAAAAATGCAAAATGGACTGTAAGATGAGGTAACGAAAAGTAAGTTAACTGGTAATCTTTGTTTTGTTTTTTGTTGTTCTTTACAGTCCATTTTGCATTGTTTAGCCTTCTATCTCTTGTGCTGGTAGGTGTGTGTGTGTGTGTGTGGTTTGATAGTTGGGTAGGCAGGTAGGTAGATAGGTAAATAGATAGATGAATAGAAAGATAGGTAAACATCCCTCAATCCACACATTCATCCATACATGCATATATACATCATCTATACATACAAACTTTGCTTTATCCATCTAGTCATCCAGCCATGCATACTAAAGTATGTTGACTGACCTCTGTCAATTTCTATGATGAGTGTTCCAGTTCTTTGATCAACAGAATAGCCTACTCATGAAATTAATATGTAAATGGCTGAGCATTCCACAGACACGTGTAACTTTAATGTAATTCTCAGGGAGATTCAGTGTGACAGTGTGTGACAAGGCCAACCCTCTGAATTACAAGTACATTCAATTTCACTCGCTTGACCCAAGGCTATGGTAAATAAGACTTGCCTAAGATGTTACACAGTGAGATTATACTTGAGAGATAATAATTTCAAAGCAAGCCTCTTAACCACATACAAACACATACATACATACATGATGATGGCTGCCCCCTCGTTATTGAATATGGCCATTGCACGATACACCATTATTAATAATTATTAATTAATATAGAGGGACAGTGGGAATTCCTGAAAGCAAACCTGCTGATGGCGGCAGACGAAGTCTGTGGCCGGAGCAGGCCTATAGGCAGGAGGAGAGTAACATGGTGGTGGAACAGTAAGGTGGAGGAGTCGATTAAGGCCAAAAAGCAGGCTTGGAAAGTATGGCGGGATGGGGGAAGTAGAGAAGACTATCAAGTGGCCAGGAGGGAAGCTAGGAGACAAGTGTACTTCGCAAGAAGGGAAGCAGAGGAAAGAAAGTTCAAGCATGTTCTACAACGCGAGGACCAAAAACGTGAGGTGTTCAGGATTGCTAGGCAATGTGTCAAGGAAAACCGTGATATTGTTGGGGAGAAGTGTGTACTAAATGATGATGGCGTACTCGCCATCACTGACGCTGATAAGAAGGTCGCTTGGAAGTGTCACTACGAGAGGCTACTAAATGAGGAGAATAAATGGGAGAAGGATAGTCTCCCCCAGATCGATCCAATAGAGGGACCAGCAGTGTTAGTTGAAGGTAGTATAATAAGTAAGGCAATCAAAGATATGAAGACGGGTAAGGCGGCTGGGCCTTCGGAAATAGTTGCTGAGATGCTGAAGGCCTCTGGAACGGTGAGACACACCATGGTCACCCAGATAGTAAACCAAGTCATACAGAATGGGGTTGTTCCGAAGGACTGGCGTAGCAGCATCATCATTAACTGTTACAAGGGTAAAGGAGACGCCCTAGATAGGAGTAACTATAGAGGCACTAAATTAATCGACCAGGTCATGAATGTCACGGAAAAAGTAATAGTGCAACTAATCAGAGAGAGAATCGATCTAGATGAAATGCAGTTCGGGTTTGTGTCAGGCAAAAGTACCACAGACGCTCTTTTCATTGTACGACAACTACAGGAGAAGTACCTACCTAAAAGTAAACCCCTATACTTAGCCTTTGTCGACTTGGAGAAAGCCTTCGACAGAGTCCCCCATTCCATTATCTGGTGGGCTCTTAGAAAAATAGGTGTTGACGAATGGCTCGTGAGAGCTATACAAGCCATGTATAAAGAAACAGTGAGCAAGGTTAGAATTAGCAACGAATATAGTGAAGAGTTTAGCGTAAAAGTTGGTGTCCATCAGGGCTCTGTTCTTAGCCCCCTACTATTTATTATTGCCCTTCAGGCTATAACAGAGGAGTTCAAGACCGGCTGCCCATGGGAACTCCTATACACAGATGATCTAACGCTCATAGCTGAATCAATGGCCGAGCTAGAGAAGAAATTCCAAACATGGAAGCACGGCCTAGAATCAAAAGGCCTTAAAATTAACCTGGCTAAGACTAAAGTTCTAGTTTGTAGGAAAGAAAATATGGCGCCGGTCCCTTCCGGGAAATGGCCATGCTCATTGTGTAGGAAAGGCGTAGGTAGAAACTCCATTTTATGTCCCAAATGCAAAGTATGGGTGCATAAAAGATGTAGTGGGATCACAGGTAAGCTAACTGAGAACACAGATTTTACATGTGGCCGGTGCTCTGGTGCAATAAGTAGCAGCAAGTGCCCACTAAATACTAGCTCTTTCAATTGCGCAGAGGGTTCTATAAAAATAGTGGACAGCATCCGTTACCTGGGTGACAAAATCAGCAGTGGGGGAGGGTGCTCTGAAAGTACAGTAGCTAGAGTCAGAACTGGATGGAAAAAGTTCAGAGAGCTTATACCACTATTAGCCGCTAAAGGGTTCTCCCTAAAAATGAAAGGCAGGTTGTATGATGCCTGCATACGAACAGCAATGTTGCATGGCAGTGAGACCTGGGCATTGTGTGCAGAGGATATACGCAGACTAGAGAGGAACGAAGCTTGCATGCTCCGCTGGATCTGTAATAGTAATATACGCGAACGGCAAAGCATAAACGAACTAAGGAAAAAATTAGAAATAAGAGGAATCAGATGTTGTTTACTCCAGAGAAGGCTACGTTGGTATGGTCACGTGATGCGCATGAAAGATGACAGCTGTATAGCAAAGTGCAGGGCAATAAAGATAGACGGTAGCCACGGAGTAGGCAGACCCAGAAAAACCTGGGACGAGCTGATAAATTCCGACCTCACACACTTACACCTCTCCAAGACAATGTCACTGGACTGAGACCTTTGGCGGTACTCAGTAATAGAGAAGACCCGCCTTATCTAAATACAAATACACCCCCGTCCCACCACCCCCACCCCATCCACACCGCCCCTTTCAATGTAAAGTTATGTTGGTGCTACAAAATCCAGGCCGAAACAAATGAGATCGGTGTCACGACAAAAAAAATGAGATCGGTGTCACGACAAAAAAAAAAACACACAGTCCACGCTGTAAATGTGGCCGTGTAGGCAACACTGTAAAAAACCTCCCAGCCCCACACTGTAAATGTGGTTGGTGTTAGGAAGGGCATCCAGCTGTAGAAAACCCGCCAGACAGACCACGCTGTAATGTGGCCGTGTAGGCAACATGGTAAAAACCTCCCAGCGCCACACTGTAAATGTGGTTGGTGTTAGGAAGGGCATCCAACTGTAGAAAACCCGCCAGACAGTCCTATGCGAGCAAGACAACTACTCTTGCCTCAAGTGGGAAAACTCCCGTCCAAACCCATGCAAGCGTGGAACATGGACGTTAAACGATGATGATGATGATGATGATGATAATTCTATCGTGCAATGCCTGTGCGTGAAGATTTTTTTTAAAGTGAGGAAAGACTGTGCACTGAGCCAATCCCACTCTCTGAGCGACAGTAGCTATATAACCCGAAAAGAAGAGAAGATCAACATCATCGGTAACTACTGAGTCGCAGGTTTTATATCAGAGTTATCCTAGTTTCCTGAGTTGCCTTCTCCCAGAAGAATGCCCTGAGAAAGGCTAGGGGTCCTTCATTCCCAGTGGTTTGACTATTTCTATGTCCCCGCACATATACATACACATGCACACATGCATATACATATATACATATACATACATATGTACATATGTATATACATATTAAATATTTATGAATACATACATACATTACGATGAGTGTTCCAGTTGATCTGATCAACGGAACAGCCTGCTCATGAAATTAGCATGCAAGTGGCTGAGCATTCCACAGACACATGTACCCTTAATGCAGTTCTCAGGGAGATTCAGCGTGATACTGAATGTAACAAGGCTGGCCCTTCGAATTACAGGTACAACTCATTTTTGCCAGCTGAGTTGACTGGAGCAACATGAAATACAGTGTCTTGCTCAAGGACACAATGCACTGCCAGGAATCAAACCCATGACCTTACGATTGTGAGCCGAATACCCTAACCATAAAGCCACGTGCCTTCACATGCATACCTGGAGATAGATGAGAACATATCCTATAATGGTATCTGTAATAAGGAACACGTAACCAGGGAATACTACACCCGATTAAGAAAGATCTGGTAATCGGAACTCTCTGCGCAAAACAAAACAGTGGCTCACAATGTGTTTGCTGTGCCTGTCCTAACACCAACGTTTGGAATACTCAATTGGACGATAGGCGAAATCCGAGTAGTTGATGTTGGAACTCAAAAAATACTAAACAACACCAGAAACTTCCACATCAACAGTGACATAGGCTGCCTTTACTTGAAACGTAAGCAGTGAGGCAGAGGCCTAACATCAGTGCAGACAGCATTTGAATGTTGCATCATATCTCTCCGACAACATCTACGAACCTCGAAGCGTAGGAGCCCGTCTCTCAAGCAAGTCTATCTGCATGAAACAGATAAGATCATGAGAGTTGGGAATGAACTCCTCGAGAGATATTCCCTTTGTGATAATCAAAAACTCACACCCAGGGATGTCGCTCAGCAGTATCGCAGTGAATCCATGGATGAAAAACTGCATGCTTATCAGCAAAAAATCATGCATGGATTTGTTGCCAGGAAGCTCCAGAGTGAGAGTAATATAGATAAGGAAAGTAGTCTATCTTGGACCAACAACCGCTATATTGGTTCCCACTTTGAAGGATACACTTTTGCAATCCAAGAACAGGAGATTAACATGAAATACCTGATTCACAAAAGAGATAGGGATGCAGGCAAAACACCTAGATGTGATAACAAGTGCAGACTCTGCAGAACTAACATCGAGGATATCACCCATGTCATCAGCGGCTGTCCAAAGATGTCATCGCGGTACTATCTACCTATGAAGTATGATGTAGTGGCAAAAACACTGTACAATGCAGTTTGTAAAAAAGATAGCCCCGATAATAAACGCATTAAAAGCTACAGCAATGTGGAAGACATCCATGTACATAATATGAAAGAGTACTAGTGGAATGTTCCAGTCAAAACCCCAATAAAATGCAGGCATAACAGACCAGATATTATGATATGGGACAGGGAGAAGAAAGCATGCACAGTAGTGAAAATTAGCTGCCCAGCAGATGCCAATATAATATCAATGATTAGCGAAAAGGAGAATATTTATGCAGAACTGATGAGAAATCTGCAGATGCTCCACCCTGATTACTCCTTCAGATTTATGCCTGTGATTATTGGGGCACTGGGGTATGTTAGTAACTGCCTCAATACAAATCTTGAGAAGCTAGGCTTCACAGGAACAGAAAGAACACAACTAACAACTAGTTAGGAAATTACAAGTACAATCCATTAATGGAACAGTAAAAATATGTAAAACATTCCAAAAATGTTGCATCTAATAACTGCATATACACATGTACAGATACAAAGCATATACACATGCACACATACAACTCAAAACATACACATCCACATATAGAATAACATCCATATCTACACATGCATGCATACATAATCTACCTAGTTGATGTTGTATAAATTCCAATGAGAGAGTCTTGTGTCTATGTTAGAAACCGACTCTCTCTATTGGTAAAAATTTGTGAAATTATAAAACCAGAAGAACATACATACAAATATACATACATACATACATACACATGGATATTAATTTATTTATTTATTTTAGCTGATTGCTAAAGACATTACTGTACAAATCTACAGGTTAAAACAATAGTTTCTCGATGCCAAAGGTGTAGTATTTTATTGAACTGATTAAGAAAAAGAAAAGAAAATTGAAAGCAATAGCTGACAGTTATATGCAGACAGTGACATGTTTAAAATTAATCAGTTAAAAGTTTAGTTGTCTTCCAATACATTCTAGTTGAAATAGATATAAAAGAAATGAAAATAATATAAGAAAAAATAATGTAGTTTGATGAGAATATTATAAATAGAAAAATAAAAATACAAAGGACCCCAATAACCTTCTGTCAAGCACATGTGATTTGATATTATTTGTTTAGCTAGTAATTGGAATTTTGTTATTTAGTTTAATCTCAGCTTGGATAAAACATTGGATAGAGAAAATGATCTTTGATTTGAACTCATTTAATTATCTAGTATATTGGAAAAAATTATCTAGTATATTGAAAAAAAAAAATTGGTACAGATACATTTAAGTGTATGTTGTGTATGGGTGAGCTGAAGATGGAGAGCTAGATTAATTCTGGAAATGGTGTGAAGATAGAAGATGTGAAAATGTCTGGTTACCTAGGAGACGTATGGAACAGACTTGACTATGTTGGCTATAGTGAGGTACACATAGAAGATATTCCAGGATTTCACTTTGTAGCCATCGTTGCAGTAACCCGCAATCTTCAGTAAATCACTGCCATGATTTTTGTCAAGTTCATACACTTTTTTTTAATATCTAATTGATGAATAAGGCGGCAAATTGGCAGAGTCGTTAGAATATCAGATAGAATGCTTTGTGGTATTCGTTCCAGTTCTATGTTCAAATCCTGCTGAGGTCAACTTTGCCTTTCATCCTTTCGAAGTCAATAAAAAAACTACCAGTCTAGTACTGGGGTGGATTCTTCCTCTATATCTCTTTCTCACTTTCTATCCTTCTTTGGAAGAAAGCTGTTATACTCAGGCCTGGAAAGGGATGGGCTCTGCCAGGCTTAAGATGCCCAAGAAACACTGTATGTCAATACGACGCCCTTACGACTCCATCCGGAGTTATGGGACGATACCAAAACAATTGATGAATATCAGTTTTCCAGTCATTTTTGTACAAACATCAAAGTTAGGTAGGGAAAGGGTTGGGCCACAAAGGGTTTATAGCCAAGAGTAACATTTGAGTAAAATTTGAGTGGTTGTGGAGGTGGTGGTGGTGGTAGTGGTGGTGGTGATGGTAGCAGTGGTGGCAGTAGTGGTGAAGGTGGTGGTTGTATTGGTGGTGGTGTTAGTAGTGGTGGTGCTGGCAGCAGCAGCAGTAGTGGTAGCTGTGGTGGTGGCATTGGTGGTGGTGGTGGTGATGGTTGTGACAGTTATAAGAATATGGAGGAAGACCACACAACAGCCAAAATTATATAAATGCTATACAAACATCAAAACAACTACAATGATGATGATAACAACAACATCAAGCTGACAATGACAATAGTGATGTTAGTGAAAGTAATGTTGATGACTGCAGTGGTGTGATAGCAGTATCAGTAGTGTCAAAGATGACAATGATAACAAAAACTCATGTCCATAATGGTAAACATGATGTCCACAATGTTGCTGATGATGATGATGCAGCTTGGTGATTCAACAAAGGTCAGAGATATATATTATATTTATAAATATAGAATTGGTTGGCATTAAGAGGGGCAACTGGCCATGGAGATACTGTCACAATAATGTCTCATCCAACCCATGTCAGCAGGGAAAAGTAGATATCTCTAATCTAATCTGGCCATCTAAAAAAAAAATCCTGCCAAATCCTGCCAAATCAATGGGTGGCAGTAGTTCCAGCTGCACGCATCAAAAGACTGGTGTAGTGGTTCTGAGAACAATGCGGCTTTGCAGATGATTAATGCAAATTGACAATGGAAAGGCGCTGCCGCTCGAATTAGAAGAGAACTATTGACCTTCAGGAGAAGCAGTGACCCCTGATTGTATTCAGTAACCGAAACAAATGTGAAGTACACCAAATCCAAATCCAGCCCTGGTCCAAATCCAAATCCAGCCCTGGTCTTTCTTATTTGCGAGTGTAAACTCGGCCAGATTAGATTAGAGATATCTACTTTTCCCTGCTGACATGGGTTGGATGTAATATATATCTCTGACCTTTGATGAATCACCAAGCTACATTGAAAGCATTCATTGAAAAAATGAACCCAGTACACCCTGTAAGGTGGTTAGTGTCAGGAAGGACATTGAGCCATAGAAACCATGTCAAATATGGAATGTATGAACAAGATATGGTCACCTGATCAGTCTTCTCTCAGAATGTGACAACTTGTCCAACCAATGCAAGCATGGAAAGAGGACATAAAAATGATGATGGTGGTGGTGATGGTGGTGGTGGTGGTGGTGGCTTCAGTGGTGGTAGTGGTGGTGGTGGGGCGGTATGGTAGCACTAGCAGTGATTATGGTGGTGGTGTTGGTAGTGGTGATGGTGGTGGTATTGGTGGTGATGGTGGTGGTATTGGTGGTGGCTGCAATGGTGGTATTGGTGGTGGTGGCAGTGGCTGCAGTGGTGGTAGTTTTGGTGGGGGTGGGGGTGAGACATGGCTGTATAATTAAGAAGTTGCTTTACAACCATATGGTTTCATGTTCGATCCTATTGCATGTCATGCATACATACATTCCTACATGTATACATACATTCCTACATGCATACATACATTCCTACATGTATACATACATTCCTACATGCATACATACATTCCTACATGTATACATACATTCCTACATGCATACATACATTCCTACATGTATACATACATTCCTACATGCATACATACATTCCTACATGTATACATATATTCCTACAAACATGCATACATTCCTACATGTATACATACATTCCTACAAACATGCATACATTCCTACATGTATACATGGTGGCTGCCAACTCGTTTTCGAGTACGGCCACTACTTTATATCCATGTAGGAGAACCCCTACCCATGCGCTGAACGAGTGTGACTTTTTAGTCCAGCCAGCGTATTGAAAACTCTGGTACAAACACTACACTTGTGACAATTATTGACACTTAGTGCTGGGCCCATGGTACCATGTGAGGACAAGTGCAGAGAGATCTCCAGATATAAAGCAATGCCTGTGCCTGTGCCGTGAAGCTTTTATAGTGAGCAAAGGCACTGCACAAAGCCAGTCCCACTCTCTTAACCAAGATGATATTTACCAAAAAGAAGAACAAGTCAACATCATTGGATACCATCAGGGTTGCAGGTGTTTATATCAGAGTTTTCCTTCTCCTAGAATTCTGCCTTGACAAAGGCTAAGGGGTCATCTCTCCCGGTGATTTTGGATGGCCATTGACTCCTAAGAGCTCCTTTGCCCTTTGACAGGTTTTGTTTTTAGTCCTGCAGGATGTCCAAAGTCACCCTCCTCACCAAGAAACCTTGGTGGGGTAGCCAGTTTAGTCGCCAACGTCCCGACCATGAGACAGGTTGTACTGGGATACATGTTACCAGTAGCACCAACTCGTGACCTGACACATACATACATTCCTACAAACGTACATACATTCCTACAAACATACATACATTCCTACAAACATGCATACATTCCTACATGTATACATACATTCCTACATGCATACCAACAGACAGGTTTACAGGAAGACAAACAGGCAGACATAAAAAGAGAAAGAGGAAGACACTGGCATACAAACCCACTGCCTTTCTGCCAGAGCACAGGACAGTTCCCTCAACATGCTGCTCTCAACAACATATTGAGAAGGAACCTGGATGCAGCTGGCTTCCTATCACAATTGTTTAAGCCAGCAGGCAATGACCGCAGAGATGGCAAGCGTCCCAACGGAATTATCCTCTTCCCATTTGAAGGTAGATCCCTCATCTGGGACACCATATGTTGTGACACGTTCTCCGCCTCCATCTTAGTTGCTTCGGCCACAAACTCTGGTACTGCAGCCCAAAATGCAGAGGTAAAGAAGACAAACAAATACCGGGGATTGTCTGGCCACTTGCTCTTCGCACCAGTCACCATTGAGACCTCAGGTGTCCTCAGACCCTGTACTGTCGACCTCCTCTGCAAGTTGGAACATCAGCAGCCCATCTGAAGAAGGAGCCCCGCGAGGTGGGGTGACTGTTGCAGCAAGTATCGATGGCCATTGTCTGCATAAATGCTTTTGCCCTAGGCCAAGAGCCCATCGCCCTCCTCCTTCTCCCTTTAATTCTTCTGTGGCTCTAGATATTTATAGTGATTTTTTAATTATTTTATAGTCATTCATGTGGTACTCATTTATTAAATTGTGTATTTCTATGTATACTCATGTGCTAGTTAAAAAATCAATCTATTGACAGTTGGTAGTAGAGTATAATTTTGTAAATATTATTCAAATTTTGTATCAACTATTGGAATTATGCTTATTAAAACTATATTTATTTGAAAGAAATAAAAAAAAAAGTTGACAAGACAGATATGACTACATAGATCAATCATTCCCAATGTGAGTACTATAGCCCTGCCTCTTCTTCTCTGAATGTACTAGGAGACTCATGAGGGTCAGTGAAAAGCAAGGGCATGGTATGGGGCCAATTAAAGGCACAGAGGTGCTACGGGGGGTATTTGAAGGCAGAGAGAAGTGAGTGATGAAAGAAGCAAAGAATAAAAATTAGTAGTTGCTCATAAAACTGTCACCTTTAGTTATTCAATATTTATTGAATAACCCTTTTGATACCAAACTTCCTGAAAGAACCCTTGGTTTTATGATACAAGACTAATTGCTTTACAGTATTTATATTTATCTAAAAATCTTCCATCATAATTTTATGTACGTACTTTGTTAAGTTATGTTCCAAAGACTATCTTATTAATAAGGAAGTTAGCTATGTTGATTGTTTTCAATGTTTTTAAAAACATATTAGTCACATCTTTCAGTAAAAATACAATGAAATGGTTAAATAACATTTTAAAAGTATTGAATTTAATGTTTGATGTATAATCTTTTTCAATTTTACAGTGTTGATGAAATATAACCCCTAAAAGGAGATAGTAATCTGAAAAAGTTTGAGAAACACTTCTTTTTCACCTACTTATTCACAGGAGGGTTGTGGGGGCAGAGTCCTCAGTCATGCCTTCCATAGGGTCCTCTCAGAAGCAATCACCTCCAAATAAAGGAATCATGATATTCTACTTACTATAAGGATCAATGTATGTTTCTCCAAATGACAGCCAAATTTCCTGGTCATATTTCAAGGAGAGGACATCTTTCAATTCTTCACTAGAATTTATGAAAATTTTCTGAACAGTTGGTGCAATTTTTGGCTTTTGAGTATTACTTAATCTCTGGCTGATTGATAAATCATCGTAGAGCTGAATAATCAAAAAGGAAAAGAATAAAAATGCAAATATTAAAGAAGAAATTGTAGAAAATATGTATTTTTGGTTATGCCTAACATATAGGTTGAACCTTGAAATAGTATTTATAGGAATTGCACCTGCATAAAACAAAGCTATATGTTTGTTAACCCTTTCATGACCGTATTTCTAATGAAATCTACTGTATTGAATTAATTAACCCTTTTGATACAATCCACCTGAATCTGCCTCTGGTTCTGTGATAAAACTGTCCATTTTATAGTATTTATATCTCAATTAAAACCTCCCATCATAATTTTATATAAGAGCATTTTTTAGGTTTTATATTTCAACTTAATGAAAAAGTTATTTTATTAAAATGTTCCAAATTCTTGATTATTTTCAACATTCACTTTATTGCATGAGAAATAAGGTAATGGAAATGTTAATGAAGAATTTAGAGAAGTTTACTAATATTAATTATTTAATTATCTAGATAGTATTTGTAACATAACTTAAAAGGTTATTATATATAATTACATTGCAAAGTTTCAATTTATACCGGAACCCTTTAAAACAGGTGGTTTTATTTCATAGAACCAGAATCAGTTTGGGGCAGTTTGGTATCAAAAGATTTTAAAAAAATAGCCTGAAAGATAACCAATCAAATTCAATGTGGAGTGTCAATGGAAAAAGTTTACATGGTTGATAAACTTACTAGAAATAGGTGGAATCAAATCCAAGAGCACATGGTTACAAAATGAACTTCTTAAACACACAGCCAATTTCCATTGCCAGAGCAGTTGGTAGAAATAAAGATCTGAAGAATATTCTATGAAACTAAGTTCAAGCTATTTGAAATAATTGAGATACTGTATTGAAAACATGCCCAAAGAAAATATGGATTCATTCCCCACTTTTACAACTGCAGATTTTGTCTAAGAAAATGTATCATCACCATCATCATCATATATATATATGAGGATACCTGGCATTGACGAACATAAAGAAAATCTCAATACTGATTTAGGATCAATTGGAAAGAATTCTTCCTTAAGAGATCCTTGAAAGATTAAAAGCAATGTCTGCAAGTGATTTGTTCCATAATCTATTTCTTTTATTCATCAAAAGAAAGTAGGAATCAATATGGTTTTGAAATTTCTTTGGAACATCAACAGCAACTAATTTCCTCTGAATCTTTCAGAATGTGTATACAGAACATGGCAGAGAATAATAATGAAGACTAGATTTAGTTATGAAGCAATCAACTAAGCAGATTTTATTGTATTGTTAAAGCAGTATTATAGGTTCTTATTCAATCTAAAATTTCATTAATCTCTTATGTTAACAATAAGTCTTCCTGTTGCATAAACGTCTCTGAAATGTAATAATTAGTTAGGATTATTGGAGTAAAACTTCATTAAAAGATATCAAAGTGTTTCTCAGGAATTCTGTTCTAATATGAATCATGACCCAAATATGGTCTCTTTTTTTCTAACATATGTTATATTGTTAAAGTTTTCTCAGGGTTCATAAAATTTGTCAGTTGTTAAAAAGGTAGTATCAAATATCAAAGAAAATAACATTTCTAAAAAATAGACACTAGTGTTGAGAGTACTGGTCTAAATAATTCTAAGCTGAAATTATAAAATTATCATTCTGGTCGCAAACTCTGCCTAAAGTAGAAACAATTATTTTGAGCTCAATTCCTGCTATATTCCTTATCTCAAATACTGCTTTATTGTTCTGAACTTAAATCCTACTTCATTGAAATAGCAGCTCATTTCTGCTTATTGATCTGATTTCAAATCCTACTTTATTATTCTGAACTCAGTTACTGCTTTATTGCTCTGAGCACAATTCCTGCTTTTATAATTCTGATCTCAAATCTTACTTTATTGTTCTGAACTAAATTCCTGCTTTATTGTTCTCAGTTCAATTCCTCTTTATTGAAATAGCAGCAAAATTTCCCTCAAATCACACCATATCATTTGAAAAGATGACATATTTGTTAAATCTGGAAATCAAAAAAACTGCTGGTGGTCTGTGATGGTAACAATTAGTTCACAGGATAGTTTATAGAATGTTTGGTGAGTTCAATTACTCTGAGGTATGGAGAATATAACATTTCAGCTTCTTAACCTTAGTCTGATTGTGAGGAAGAGAGAGAAAGTGTTGTTGTGGTTTAAGCTGCTAATTAGTGAAACTGTGGTGCTACATAGGCAATACCTGATGATATAAGATAGTCATCTTTGGAGTACCCTCCATTATGAATCTGTTCAGTCTGGGCTGAAGCATAATCGATATCCAGGGCCTTTGCATGTCTTGTGACTAAAACAAGTTTCTCTCCAAAGAGCAAGCCTGGGCAAGGTTCTTTTATGAAAGGCACAGCAGTTGTTTATACATGCAAGTTTCCTCTCTCCAAACCACCAATGTCATCCAAGAGAAAGGCATAGGCCGATACAACTTGGCACCAGTGTTTGCACATAATCTACATCTAAATACTTTTGTTGCATAATATATATCAACATCATCATCTTTACATGTATTTTTCCATGCTTGCATGAGTTAGATGGGTGCTATCCAACACTGCATGTTGCCATTTCTTATGTTCCTTTGAAAGCTTCATTCTGAATTTCAGCATCCTGAAATCAGATATTACCCCTACTATTTATGTCTTCTTTGATTTTCTTCAGCAACAATCTGTTAATTGGATCTCTTGGCACTTCTTTACCCAACTCTCATCATTCGTATCATCACAGTCTTTTCTCTTGTCCACAACATTTAATTCCTCTTATACCCAGATTTTCTCTCAACTCCTTGGTACTTTATTGTTTATGCATACTAACATTACACATCCAATGAAGCATGCTCACTTCATTTTCTCACATCTTTTGCACATCTTCTGAATTCAATGCCCATGTATTGTTGCTATGCAATGTTGCATGATGTCAGTGAGAGAATCTCTGTTGCTAGCCGAGGGAATAGTTTCTTGAACTTTTTCCCTCTTGTTTTTATTTTACTATGCTTTCATCTAAATAAAATCTTGCATTCCATTGTTAAAAAAATATGAAATACTTACTCTTTGTAAAAGCTTTTGCTGGTCTCCCTTTGTGCCTTTGTAAGCTTCTCCCAAATTAAAGTAAAATACTTTACACTGGGTAACAGATCCATTTTCATAGGTCTACAAAAGATATATTGGAATTAAAATATGGGGTGTAAAAGCTGAAAGGTAATAATATACACACATTCTTTTAATCATTCACTGGTTTTAGATTGAATTCATATTAGTGCACTGCTTTCAAAGGTTTTAGTTGATCCTCTCAAACCTAGTACTTAAAGAGGTCTGAGAGTGAACATAGCTAAGACAAAAGTGTTGATAAGTAGAAGAGAGGACAATACTCTGATTCCATCAGGGAAATGGCCATGTTCGATATGTAGGAAAGAAACTGGCATAAATTCCATAAAATGTACGCAATGCAGATCTTGGGTACACAAGAGATGTAGTGGGATAGCAGGCAAACTAACAGGTAGGGAAAACTATGTATGCAGTAGATGTAGAGGGAAAGTTGGCAGTATTAATCACAGTGATAGACACATTTTTCCAATGCAGGTGGGTTCTATAGAAGTGGTTGATAGCTTCTGGTACCTAGGTGTTCAGATTAGCATGGGAGGGGGGGGGGGGGGTGAATCGAGGTCATAGTATCTAGAATAAGGACGGGTTGGAAGAAGTTTAGGGAGCTGCTTCCTTTGTTGACAAAGAAGGGTTTCTCCCTGCGTACGAAAGCACAGTTATATGATACCGATGCGCGATGCTGCATGGTAGTGAGACATGGGCAGCAACTGCAGAGAAATGAAGCAAGTATGCTCCGTTGGATGAGCAATGTCAATGTGCGTGAACAACCAAGCATAGACGAGTTGAGAAAGAAACTGGGTATAAGAAGGATAGGTTGTGGTGTGCAGGAGAGAAGGCTGAGATGGTATGGACATGTGATGCGCATAGAGGATGACCGCTGGGTAAAGAAGTGTCAAGTAATCCCAGTAGAAGGAAGACGCAGTAGAGGTAGACCACGAAAAACATGGGCAGAGGTGGTGAGAGCAGACCTCACATCGCTGAAACTCACCGAGGAGATGATGAAGGACCGTGACAAGTGGTGAGATGCTGTGCTGAATAGGACTCATCCAACCCTTGCAAGCAGGGAAAAGCGGACGTAAAATGATGATGATGATATATATATATACACATACTATGGGACATACTATGATCACCCGTATAGTTAACCAAGTAATACAGAATGGGGTCATACCAAATGACTGGCGTAGCAGCATCATCATTAACTGCTACAAGGGTAAAGGGGATGCTCTAGATAGGGGAAACTATAGAGACATTAAGTTAGTTGACCAGGTCATGAAGGTTACAGAAAAAGTTATAGCGCAACTAATCAGAGAGCAAATTGATCTAGATGAAATGCAGTTTGGGTTTGTGTCAGGTAAAAGTACCACAGACGATCTTTTCCTTGTACGACGACTACAGATGTACCTAGCTAAAAGTAAACCCCTCTACTTAGCTTTTGCAGACCTGGAGAAAGCCTTTGACAGAGTCCTCCGCTCCATTATCCGGTGGGCTCTTAGAAAACTAGGTGTAGATGAATGGCTTGTGAGAGCTATACAAGCTATGTATAAAGAAACAGTCAGTAAGGTTAGAATTAACAATGAATATTGTGAAGAATTTAGTGTAAAAGTCGGTGTTCATCAAGGCTCTGTCCTTAGCCCCCTCCTATTTATTATTGCCCTTCAGGCTATAACAGAGGAGTTCAAGACCGGCTGCTCATGGGAACTCCTATACGCAGATGATCTAACTCTCATAGCTGAATCTATGGCTGAACTAAAGAAAAAATCCAAACATGGAAGCATAGCCTAGAATCAAAAGGCCTTAAAGGTAACTTGTCTAAGACTAAAGTTCTAGTTTGTAGAATGGAAAATAGGGCACAGGTGGCCTCAGGGAAATGGCCATGCTCAATGTGTAGGAAAGGAGTAGGCAGAAATTCCATTTTATGTCCCAAATGCAAACTATGGGTACATAAAAGATGTAGTGGGATCACAGGTAAACTATCTAAGAACGTAGACTTTATAAGTGGCCGATGCTCAGGTGCAATAATCGCAAGTGTCCACAGGATACTAGTTCCTTCTATTGCCCAGATAGTTCTATAGAAATAGTTACCTGGGTGACGAAATCAGCAGTGGTGTGGGGTGTTCTGAAAGTACAGTAGCCAGAGTCAGAACGGGATGGAAAAAGTTCAGAGAGCTTATACCGCTGTTGGCCACAAAAGGTTTCTCTCTAAAAATGAAAGGCAGATTGTATGATGCCTGTATACGAACAGCAATGCTACATGGCAGTGAGACATGGGCATTATGTGCAGAGGACCTGCGCAGACTGGAAAGGAACGAAGCATGCATGCTCCGTTGGATGTATAATAGTAATATACGTGAATGGCAAAGCATAAATGAACTAAGTGAGAAATTAGGAATAAGAGGGATCAGATGCTGTTTACTTGAGAGAAGACTACGTATGGAAGACTACGTATGGCGACGTGATGCGCATGAAAGATGACAGCTGTATAAAAAAGTGCAGGGTGATCAAAATTGATGGTAGTTACAGAGTAGGTAGACCCAGAAAAACCTGGAATGATCTGATAAATTCCGACCTTACACACTTGTACCTCTCTAAGACGATGTCACTGGACTGAGATCCTTGGTGCTACGCAGTAATACAGAAGACCCGCCTTGCCTATGTACAAAGCGAAACCTACAGTCAGTAGGCACCTCTTAACCAAATATACAACCCCAATCCACTACCCCTACCCTATCCTCCCACTCCCACCAACACCACCCTCTCTCTGTAAAGTTGGTACCACAACATCCAGTCCAAATAAATGAGATCGAGATTGTGTAGGTGTCATGACAAAAAAACACACACTCCACGCTGTAATGTGGCCTTGTGGGTAACACGGTAAAAAGTTCCCAGTTCCGCACTGTAAATGTTGTTGGTGTTAGGAAGGGCATCCAGCTGTAGAAAACCTGGCAGATAGTCCCATATGAGCGAGACACGGTCACTCGACCAGCCTTGCCTCAAATGGGACAACTCCCCTCTAACCCATGCTAGCGTGGATGATGGATGTTAAACGAAGATGATGATGATGATACACACACACGCACATAAACACACAGACATATATATATTAAGAAAAGGAAGAGAGACAGTATCACATATCCAACATCCTTTTATTACATTACACCATCCCATTATGCACATTTCAAAGCTATAAAAAGATTGTTATTCAATGATCTCTATATATATAAAACAGAGGATGTCTGTCTGTCTGTGTAAATTCCTAAAACTCGAGAAGTACCCAACCAAATTTTTTCAAACTTTACACATGCGTTAGTTATATTTCTTGAAGTGCAATGGGCTAAAAACATTAACATTTTTTTTGCATTAGGCGAAAAACCGCATTTTTTAGCCATTTTTAGGCTTTTTTGAGGCATAACTGAAAGATAATCCAGCTGATTTCCTCAAAATTTTCAGCACACATTAGTTAGTCCCCTCGCATTGCTGTGGACAAAAAACAAAAAAGATTTCCGATAAATTTACGAATTAGCATTGGGCATTACATGCCATTTTCATTTTCAATATAAATACTACTTAAACATCGTAAGTAGCGTATAATATTTCGTTAAAAATTTGTTTATTTATCAGAGGACACAACACTTACTTACTTTTAAGCAGGACCATTTTCAGGGGATTGGGGATATGAGGAGGACCTTAAAATTTTTGTCGCCGCCCTGTTGACACTTTGTGCTTTTATCATGCGCAACCCATCCGGGCCCTGTGTACGTTGCCGTGTTATTAACGCCATAAAACTCACGTCTGCGCTACTTCTACTAAGACCCCTTTGTTACACCTACACTGCAGTATGAATGCCCTGCACAAGTACGCCGAACAGCAGTTGTACTAATTCCGCGGTGACCCCTTTTGTCGCACCTTTGTTGCTGTATAAATGCAGTGAAACCAGTGCCATCCAGCATTTGTGCTAATTGCACTATGATCCCCTTCTGCTACAGTTGTGTTGCCATGCTGATTTTGTCATCTCAATATCCCTACTTAAACGTACATCCCTACTTGGCTTTCACACAATTGACTACATCGCTCCTTCAGACTGACGTGTATTCCCCATCGGTGATGTAATTCATGAACAGACTTACGACATACATCACCCCACAACACTTACTTACTCCTTTCGCATACAGGATTTCCACAATCAGCCCACTGACACTGCTATTACTGGAGTTGGCCTGCTGGTGTTCTACGTTTTCAGTAGATGAACAATCATTCCCTGAGAATAAGGGAATTCAAAATGTACACAGCTACATTCCTCAATATTTGCATATGCGTGTTGCTATTTCACGTTTCCTACCCCGTGCTACGCTAGGTCCTGCTGCTAATTATTTAATAAGTCTTTGTCAAATAGGAAGATTGAATGTAAACAAAAATAAAGTTTGGTTTTGTTGATATGTTTGCCATGGAAGACATGTTTACATCTCGATGTTCAGTAAGCATATGCGATATATGAATAGTGCCATTGTTTAAACCGGTCATGTATTATACCCACATAGCATTCTCTGCTCACTGTATGGTTGGTCATAACTGGTGTGATGGTAGCTTTGTATATGACCAGCCTAACATTACATTTTTGTGTAAAGGACATTCATCTTTGTTCCTGCATGAACATCTCAGGTTTACATCAGGTTCTTTTTTTTGTATGTTATTTTTGTCTTCATAGAAAGTCTGCAGGAGTAGCTGAGTTTCACTGCCCGCCTGTTGAAAACTTTCCTATACCTATGTTCAGGGGAGAAACGTTTGTCTAATAATTCTAAGAAATTTTCACCTAGGCTAGTCTTCAATACTAGGATATTACTTTTCCTACTTTTACATGTATTTTGAGTGGTGGTATTGGGTATATACTTAATTTTATCTTTGATGCCGCTATTTTCAAGTGCTTTGTTATGGTATGAGGCTATCCTATCAAATATCTCCTTGGAAGAAGATAAGTTATAGATCTGACATCTAATGTTAGGGACTAGATTCTTAAAGATAACTGGGGACTGGGGGGGGTGGCAGGACCCTCTATTAATAGATCTTAGTTTTCCATTAGGCTTATGATAAGGTTTATGTGTACCTGTAGCTAAATCCAAGTTAATGCTTCAGTTTCAATAGACAGCCTCAGAACACGTCACTTGCCAGACAAATACAACTCAGAAATATATTTTTCCTCTTTTTTTCATAATGAAATGTATGAATTAATTTTGCAACATAGAATATTCTTGATGTTTTTATATTGGTCTCAGTCAGCTCTGCTTGTGCATAATTATGATATTGAGGTGGAAATATGTTTAATAACACCTTTGATATGGAATATTTCAGTTTATTCTGAAACCATTATGCATACTATCAGCTTTATCAGATTCTGTGACTGACTCATGAAGACATTATATTTCATCATTTATTTATTGATGTTGGCTGCAGCATTGACATCATCATCAGCATCATTTTGCTGTTTTACATATATTTTTCCATGTTATAATGGGTGAATTATATATATATATGTGTGTGTGTGTCTGTGTGTGTATTTTTTTCTTTTTGTTGGAGCAATTATTTTTACAATTGGATGCACATTTTATCATTAAACTAATCTGAAATAAGAGTGAAACCATTTTCTTATGTAAATCAGAAAAGCTAGAGCTACCAACTGGAGCAATTTTGCAATATAACAGCAGTGCTTCTCAGAGACTGAGGTCATATTCCTCCCCTTGCGATCCCAGGTGTCATCATTATCATCCTCATTTTATGTGATCTCCATCTTGAATTGTCATCTAGTAATTTTTCCCCCAAGCACCATATTAACATAAACAAGCTTTTCAAATCTCAATAATTGTATAGTCTCAAATGGGATAAAGTCCGAAGCAACAATTTTGTGAACTGTTAACTCATCATTACCTTTATAATTGGGTATATTGATATATCGTTTAATATATACACAATGTACATTAATCTATCCCAGTCTAAATTGCTTTCCTGACTAACATTCATCCTCAATCCCTCCTCAGCTAAAATTCCTCCCCTGAAATCCAAATACTTTCCATTTCAGAATCACTGCATTATAGGATGGGTATGATGCCAACAAGCACAAGTTCCCCAATAGTTAGGGACTGTACTTTAGGGTATTCCAGGGAGAAACCACACAAAATATTGGATTACTCTGTTACCTCACAGGCATTGAAACTGCCCTCTCCTGGTTTCTTTTCTCCTGATTAGAAAGTTTAGGCATATTCAACCTTGACATTCTCCCTGCTCTCACCCATCTTTCATAAAACACACTAGAAGGCAGTCTGCCATCTCTCTACTCTCACCGTCTTCTTCCCTTGTTTCTCACTTTCTTGGTTTTTATAAATTTTTAAGGGTATTTTCAACCCATTCCATTATTCAATTAAGGCTACCCACAATTATTGGTACAATCTGTGTTTGGTGTTCCTCACATTTTTCTCTCATTTCATAAGCTAAGTATTTTTTTCTCCAAGTTATTTTCTGGTAGACATGCTATGTCACATAAATAATTTCTGTTTTTCATGTCTCAAACCAAGTGTTAGATCTAGCCACCTTCCTGTGCAAATTTTTCTTAACAGGTACTCAAAATTCCAAACTATTATTATTATTAATAATATTATTGTGGTGGATTAGCAGTAACAGTAGAGCATCAAACACCATGCTTTGCAGCATAGAGTTATGGCCCTTTATGTTCTGAGTTCAAATCCCAACGAGGTTAGCTTTGCCTTTCATCCTCACGGGGTCAATAAAATAAAGTACCAGTAATGCACTGGGGTAATTGTTGGCCTTGTAGCAAAAGTAGAAACAATTATTAATAATATTATTATTAATATTAAACTTATTTTTATTGTGTGTTGTTAGTGCATCACTGAGCACAGCTGTGTACCTTGGGTATGTGCAGTGTTGTTTTTGGTATCGTTATTTCTATTATATTGAGAGTACTCTTCATAATATGTGTACATTGCCTAGTAGTACTATTTCTTGTATGCTGTATATATTTTATGTCTTGAGAATTTTGGTTATGTATCTATGAGTATGTTTTTGTTTTATTACTATTATTTTTTTAATTAAAATTATGGCCCTTTTCTTCTGAATTCAAATCCCAATGAGGTTAGCTTTGCCATTAATCCTTATGGTGTCGATAAAATAAAGCACCAGTAACACACTGGTGTCAACTTAATTGAATTTTCCTTCCCCAAAATTGCTGGCCTTGTGCCTATATAAGAAACCATTATTTGGTTTTTACATTTTTCTTTCACAAGACTCAGTTAAATATTAATTAGAGAACAATGATAAAATAGCTCTGAATATATTCATACCAGCACTGTTTGTTTGTTTGGTTGGTTGTTGTTTTTAATTTTTTTCTTTTTATCTCTTGTCTGATGTGAGAAAATATGTTGATTCTTATTTAGAAAGTTTTTAATTTATGGTAATAATTGATTCTACTTTTGGCACAAGGCCAGCAATTACCTCAGTGCATTACTGGTGCTTTATTTTATTGACCCTGTAAGGATGAAAAGCAAAGTTAACCTCGGCGATATTTGAACCCAGAACGTAAAGGGCCATAACTCTAAGCTGCAAAGCATGGTGTCTGACGCTCTACAGATACTGCCAATCCACCAATGTTTTGAAAAGAGATATGAACATCACAAGATCTGAAACTTCACAGGCAAATCAGTGACATCAAACAAATATTCTTTTATTCTTTTACTAATTTCAATGATTGAACTGCAGTCATGCTGGTGCAATGCCATATATAAAGAGTGCAACCTTGTGGTTAGTTAGGGTGTTGGGCTCATAAATGTAAGGTTATGGATTCAATCCCCAGCCCAGCAAGTGTATTGAATATGACACTTCATTTTGTGATGCTCCAGTTAACTTAGCTGAAAGAGGCAAGGGAATACTGAGGCAAATTGGCTTCTAATCCCAGGCAGGTGTCTTGTTATTTCATTTTCTTAACACCAAAGAAACCAGGATAGGCTTCAGCCTAGTGAGACTGAGTTTGGGAAAAAAAATTTAACTTATCATATTTAGCTCATTGAATGCAACTGAGTAATAGAAATTATAGAGGACTGGACTAAATGCCAAACAGTATTTTAACTTTGTCCCCCCATCTCTCTCTCAATTTGAATTCAAATTTTTCTGGGTACAATTTTGCTATTCATCTCCCTTAGGGTTGATGGATGATTAATAAGATAATTAAATGCTGTGCATGTTTTTTTTTAACCTCAGCATTTTTTATCAACAGCTGGATGAAACCTCAGTTAATGTCCTGGTTTTAGACCTACCTGTCCATGCTGGCCAAATATGGGCTGGACAGAGTGCTTCCTTGATCATGTGATTAGCCCTGGTCAACAGTATTTAAATAGAATTTGAACTCAGAATGCAAAGAGTTAGAACAGATACCGTAAGGTATCTTGTCCAATTCTCTAACAATTCTACCAATCCATCACCTTATGCAATGTCTTCTACTGGATGTAGCTAATGATTAAACCCAGTAAAAGAATAAAAAATATCTATATACAGTCAGTAAGATAAACAGACCAGAACTTACTTTCAAGCGAAGCCCCTTCCTTCCTGTCAAGTGGGGGTTGTTTTCTACTTGTACTGTACTCTCAGAGTTCTGATAAAAAAGAAAAAAATAATAATAAGAGTAGGACAATCGTTCAAATCAAAGCCAAATACAAAACCCGTACAAAATCATTTGAACTTACTAGAAATAGCAGCCAATCCAATCCCCTCAGACATAGGGTTGGATTTAGAATTTGGGAGGCCCGAGGAACATTGGGTTTGTGAGGGCCTCTTATATAATAACAATTAGAATATGCAGCAAACCCCCAAATTTTACATATCAAAGTTAGCTTGGCACAAGTAATTGGAATTGAAAAGTTATACATACAGGTATTAAATTCAAAAATTCTAACCATCCTAAAACTAAAAATCTAAGCTGAGGGCACAAATAAATTTCTACGGCCGTTGCTGTTGGGGCCCCCCACTGCAGAAAGCCCAGGGCAATTACCCCTTTTGCCACCCATTAAATCTGGCCCTGCTCAGATCCTACCCTAACATCTTTAAAAAGGATATATTGGATAACACACTACAGGGTAGAAAATTTCTGAAAAAGATAAAGATGGGATGGTTATAGCTTGAATTTCTTTAATTATAGATCTGCTCCATCAGAAGTCAATAAAGAAAATACCAGTCAAGTGGCAGTGGATTAGTGGAATTGAGGATTAATGGAATTATTAGATCAACAGATGAGGTGCTCTATGGTGTTCATTCTGGCTGTTTGCATCCTCAGTTCAAATTCTGTACCTTGTCTAACCAACACTTGGCCATCAGGGATAGATAGATAGGTAGACCTAAAACCAGCATAGTTTTGAAGGCTTGATCTTGCACTGGTTTGAAAATGGCAGGGTAGAAAACCAAACTGAATACACAAACAGTAGGAGGAATTTAACTTTTGACATCATGTTCCACATGAAACCACATTAGCAAGACATTCTCAAAAAGTATAAAACAGCATTATGACTACATTACATTAAAAATTAAAGTATTTACTTTAGTTTACTGCAAATGTTAACAATGATCTGTCAATTAGTAAAGACTGTAAACATTTGAATTAACAAATCCACCTTTAGTTATTTTCTGCCAAATAATTACAGGGAGTTAAGAATTAATAAGTCTCCCTCTATTCAACTTTAGAATTAAGGTTATGGTCTAAGAAAAATTACTTACAATTTTCTCTTGCTTCAATTCCTTAAGATATTCAAGTTTTGACATAATAGTTGCTATAGCATCTTCTAGATTAGAAATATCTGATTCAAACTAAAATATACACAAAAATAAAAGTATATTTTGTATTTATAGAGACACACACATATGTACATGTACATATACATATGCGTGTATATATATATATATATATATATACACACACACACACATATATACATGTACATATACATGTGTGTGTGTGTGTATATAAAAAGGAAAAAAATATATTTTTCTTCCTAATAATCGTCTCTTTCCCCCTGTTTTCATATATATATATATATATATATATATATACACGCGCACACACACACACACACACACACACACACACATACATATATACATGCGTGGACACACATGCATACATATATATATAACAGCATAGACTAGTTATGAGTGACAGGAGAGAACTCAGTGACAAGGATGGTGATGATGAATATGATGATGAGGAGTAGAAGGAGGAGACAATAGATGTCTGTGATAAAGAGAGCAAATGAAAGGTTCTAATAGATAACATGTTGTGGACCCCTCAACTCAACAATTAATATCAACATCATTATCATCATCGTTTAACATGTTTTCACTACTAGAAAGGTTTGGTCATGTCACAGACCAGTCAGTACTCTAGAAGAGTCTGCAGGTAGGCTTGGGGCCTGATATATGATCCTGCGCTCTACTGAGTGCATTTTATTGTGACACCAACTGTAGGGAAGTTGGCATATCTTTGACACAGCTGAAGAGTTTTCCTGGCCTTTTGTTTCACAGGTTTTCTACTGTTGGATGTCCTTTCTATTACCAACCACATTACACTGTGTACTAAGTACATTTGTGGATCCCCAACACTAGAGAGGTTGTCATGTCTATGGCACAACTGAAGAGTCTTCCTGACTATCTATTTGGCAAATATCCTATGGCTGGATTCCCTTCCTATCACAAACCACTTTACAATAGGAAATTTATTTACTACATGACTGAATAAGCTCATGGTAAATAACTTCTTCATTATATTTACTTGCTTCTGTTTTGTTTAATCTTACCAAGATTGCACTATATGGTGAACTCTTTCTTGGACACTGCCAAAGAGGGGAACAGGAAAAAAAAAGGTACAAGTATTCTCTGAAGAAATCCTTTCAAGCATGTTATATTGACCATCACCATTGATCTGTTGTGGCCAGGCAAGGTGACACACCATCCACCATTCTGTTTCCTCCTTTGAAATTATTCTCAAGGCTGGTGTTAATGAATTGGAAGAAGAAACATAGCACAACACCACCAAGCCCGGAACATAATTTCCATTGTAGCTACTGCAGCCATTTCTGTCTGACTTACATTGGTTGTGTTAGCCACTAGTGAGCCTGCAATAGATGTGAACAGGCCCCTTCATAAATCTTTGTTAGCAAAGCTAAGCTATGATGTCTCCTTTCTCTATGTCCTCCATTTCATTTAGTCCTATACCATAAACTCCTTTCCTCCTCTTGCCCTCTATTGAGTTTACTACATTAATCTACTAACTCTTTACCAGGCCAAATTACAATATATCGGAAAATGTTCATCTTACTAACACTATTTTGAGAAGCTAATAATATTGGAGAAACTTCAAAGTAAATAGTCACTACTAATAACAAATATTATTTTGACCCACAAGCAGTATTTGAGTTTAGTGCATGTTTAGTATATCTATTACACAAACCAATAAAACAAGCACACACTACCTGCATCAGTCGTTAGCTATCAGGACATTGCATCCTTCAAAACTTCCATGCTTCCTGAAATTTGTCAACATGACACCTGATATTCCACCTCCATACACACGCATGCATGTGTCTGTCTGTGTGTATATCATGACTTGTACACTGTTCACTTTCCTGAAATTTGTACATTTGTACATTTGTACCTTTGATGGTTGTAGTGCACCTGAGCACTGTACACAATAATTGTCATTATTATATATAGACAAACACTCATTCATAAATACATCCTAAATATGCATGCTCTCATAATTTTTTTTTTTTCAATTGCATTATAATAAATATTAATATTTTTCTAGTTTTCTAAAAAAAATATGTTTTCCACTGATATAATTTAAAATGAAAACAGAAAACAAGAAGAAGAATAAGGACAACAATAATAAATTATATTATATAATAATATTGTTTCCCCTTTTGTTTTTGTGATGAAAAGAAAGTAGACAAATTGAATTACTTGCTGAAGACAGCAATTAACTAGTAATTGAATTGAAAATTACCAACCTTAGCTCTTTCTTCAGGCATTTCAATAGATCCTCGTGATGGAAGTTTAGCATAAAGCAGCTGTTTTTTATCAAGAGGTTTGTCAGCCACCAACTGAAAACAATTGAGAATGATCAATGTCTTCAATAATAAAATGAATAGATTTAGATATGCTCATATAATCTCTACTGAAATGCATTGATATTAAATCAGATAGATTTGCTCATAGGTATATTTAATATTCTTTTACAATTTTTTTATCATCCTTATTTATATATATATATATATATATATATTCTTTTATACTTTTAGTTGTGTCAATCATTAGATGGTGGCCATACAGGGCATTGCCTTAACCCATTAGCATTTAAACTGGCCTGATCCAGCCACAATTCTCTCACCTCTTTCTGTTCAAACCAGTCATAAGTGGCCACTCATACTAACATTAAGGTATTGTTCTCAGAATAAATAACATCAAAATCACGTAGATTCAATATTATGTGAGATAATTATGTAAAATAAAGCCTTTACCACAAAAATACAATAGTATATATAGAGTAATGTAAATGCTAAAGGGTTAATGGCATATAGTTCATTACATCACCACCACCCCTCTCCAGTACTTACTTTTTCAAGTTTGGTACTTATTTTATCTATTTCTTATGTTGAACCACTAGGTGACAGGACATAAACACAGACATAAAAGTAAATACAAACAGAGAAGATGGTTAGACACACACGCACACACACACACAAAAAAATCACACGTATATATTTGTATATCATCATCATTCAATGTCCATTTAAATGAAGATGATATATCTATTTAAATGTATGTGTATGTTTGTGTAGTGACGTGGTTAGTCAGTCTGGTCACTACTTCTGATCAGATCCGAGAATAGCCCTTAGAAGGATTGTTATCGCATACGGTCTGATCAGATCTGAAGATAGCCCTTAAAAGGACTGTTGTCGCATATAGCCCTTAAAAGAACTGTTGAGGATGGACAGACGAAAGCACAAGTTGAAAGGACGAAGCAAGGCAAGATGTAAATTCGATCAGTTATTTATTTTCACATGAAGCGACGATACGAGGTACAAGGCGTGTGTGAGTGACAAAGCGTGGCAGAGGCAAGGAACAACGATGCGCTAGCTCACTCTGCCAAAAGTCGACTGCTGAAGTGTTTGGAACCACTCTATTTATACAGAAAAAAATCGTTTGATGTTTAGCCGATGTGTAGGCGTTTATTCTGGTAGGTTTTAAGGGTTCTTTTGTTTCACGTTGAGGTAGCTAGCTAACAGGTAGATGGCGCTGTATATTTCACAGATGTTATTTCCGGTGGCTGTACATTATCCCCCTGCCAGATCTTTTGTACAACAAAAGAGCGAAATATCGTATAGTAATGGGCCAGTGGTGCATTTGTCATGACAATAGCCCCAGGAGTGTCCAGCACGTTGTGAAATTTTGTGATCATCGAGTACAGGACAGAGTCGATGTAGAGATGATATGGCAAGATGTGTGTGTCAGGAAGAGAAAAAAGAAATAAACTATGAAATGACTTTGACCAGATTTATGCAGGCGTGATGCAATTTGGGTTGAGCTGCTTGTGAATTGTGTGATAAAAAGTCTAACTGGGCAGTGAAGATAACCTTAATGTGTGAACTGAATGGCCGTAAGCATGCTGCCTAAAAGTAACAGTTTGCTCCACAGCATATGACTTGTGGTAAAAAAAATAGCGAGGCATTCTCGAGCTATTGAGTGAATGTGTACGTGAAAAAAGAAGGCCAGTGTTTTGAGGATGCGATTTGTGAAATGCGTGATCAAAGAGAAAACATTTTGTAGTGTATGAGTTAGAGGGACACAAATATCTATTGCTCAGTGTATGAACTAAAAGGTGAAACAAACGTAGTTTTGTAGTGTGCATGAAAAACAGAATATGTACACGCCTTGTATGTATATAAAAATTATGGCAATTACACAATCGATGTTACAGAACAAGAAAAGTAAAAAATTTGCAAAACAAGAGAGAGAAAAAAAAAAAATGTTATACACAATGATATACAATGTTTGTTTTAAATAATGTTTGTAATAAATAATGTTCATAATAAATAATTGTTTCTACTTTAGGCACAAGGCCAGCAATTACCCAGTGCATTACTGGTACTTTATTTTATCGACCCCGTAAGGATGAAAGGCAAAGTCAACCTCGGCGGGATTTGAACTCAGATCGTAAAGGGACGTAACTATGCTGGAAAGCATGGCGTCCGACCCTCTAGCGATACTGCCAATCCACCGCCTTCATAATGTTCATAATAAATAATGTTCTTCGTGACATGAGCACATGGTCACTAAAAATTGCAATTGTTCAAGCAGAAAGTTCATTGTACTTGAAACTGGAAATAATAAACACAAGAAAAATGGAAATGTTTTGCACGAAGACTGATTAAGAAACTCACTCGAGGTTAACGGTAATTCACATATTGAGCCAACTTGGCGGGCCAATGGACGCATCATCCGCTTCTCGTGACTGGAGATGAAACAGGTGGCTCGCTGGGACAGCAATCTGTTGGAGTTTCTGGTGTAGAGACTGTAACAGTATCCATGATGGCTTTTTTTAATCTGTCCATGCTGACAGAATTCTGTTTACCATCTAGATCGAGAATAAAATATTTCGGATATTTTTTTAGAACACGATAAGGGCCAGAATATGGAGGTCGAAGATGAGCTGAGATGGTGTCGTTTCGAACGAAAACGTGTGTCCAATCTTTAATGTCTGAAGGTACGTGTGTGGCCGTGTTCTGCTGACGGGGCTTGCAGGAGCAAGGTGAGACACATATTGTCGAAGACGGTGTACGTATGATCCTGGGTCTGGAACATCCTGAGGAGAGATGGGAGCAACCATCTGACCAGGTAGAACCAGGGTGGTGCCGTACACTAATTCTGCAGGTGTGTGTGTCCAAATTCCTCTTTAACGGTGGTTCGAATGCCCAGAAGGATTAGTGGTAGGTATTCATACCAGTGGGTCTTGTCTGGATATGCTTTTATTGCAGCTTTCAATTGACGATGGAATCTTTCCACGAGACCATTAGCTTGCGGGTGATAAGCTGTCGTGCGGATGTGTTTACATCCTAACAGGCGAGTCAGTTCCCTGAAGAGGTGAGAGTCAAATTGGCGTCCTCTGTCCGTTGTTATCTTCGCTGGGGCGCCATAACATGATACCCAGTGTAAAACCAAAGTTTTAGCGACTGTTTCCGCTGAGGTATCATTTATGGGAAAAGCCTCAGGCCAACGAGAAAATCGATCTATGCAGGTGAGCAAGTGTGTGTAGTGCTGTGATGGTGGTAGCGGTCCGACGATGTCGATATCCACATGATGAAAACGTGCATCAGGTTGCGCGAATGTGCCGAGTGGAGTTTTGATGTGTCTGTGGACTTTGGCTTTCTGGCAGGCAATGCAGCTCCTGGACCAGTCGCGCACGTCCTTGTTAATGTTAGTCCACACAAAACGAGCAGAGATGAGTTTCTATGTAGCCCGGATTCCCGGGTGAGACAAGCAGTGTAAAGCAGAAAAAACTTGTCGACGATGCATCTGTGGTACGTACGGTCGTTCATGACTGGTAGAAAGGTCGCACCAAATTTGTCCCGGAGAAGAAGGAATGGGAACTTGGTGAAACTTGAGGGATGGCAAATCTCGGAGCTTGATAAACTCTTCGTCAGTCTCTTGGTCAGCTGCGATCTGTTGAAGGTCGATGCCTGAATGCACATGTATTGCGTTCAGCTGGATTCGGGACAGGGCATCGGCTGCTACGTTGTGTTCCCTTGATATGCCAAATATCAGTTGAATATTGGGAGACAAAATCCAGGTGTCGGAGTTCTCTCGGTGAATGTCAATCAGGTTTGGTACGGAATGCATAAACTAGTGGTTTATGGTCCGTGTAGATCACGAAATCTGATCCTTCGAGCATGTGCCGAAAATGCTTAACCGAAAGATAGGTTGCCAAGAGTTCGCGGCCAAAGGTACTGTATTTCGTTTCTGCCGGTTGCAACTGCTTAGAAAAGAAGGATAAGGGTTGCCACACGCCGTCGAGATGTTGTTGTAGAACGCCTCCAACCCCCGTGTCTGATGCGTCCACTAGCAGCGAAAGAGGAGCGCCAGACCTGGGAAAAACGAGCATGGAAGCGTTTGCCAACATTTCCTTCAGGCGGTTAAAAGATGTTAATTCTTCCTCGTTTAGAGTGATCTCTTCGTTTTTGCGAGTCCGGTTACGAAGAAGGTCCGTGAGGAGTCTGGCTGTGTCGGAACAATGAGGGATAAACCGCCTATAAAAATTCACCAGACCAAGGAATTCACGCAGTTTCCGAAGTGATGTAGGTGCGGGAAAACTGCGGATAGCTTCTACTTTCTTGGGAAGTGGGCAAATGCCGTCTTTATTGATGATGTGCCCGAGAAAGGACAGTGAAGGAACGCCGAGAAGGCACTTGCTGGGGTTGATGGTGATACCGTACTCAGCCAAACGTCGGAAAAGAAGATCTAAGTGCTTCTCGTGTTCATTCTCGGAAGTACTTGCTACCAGCACGTCGTCAATATACGCGTATACGAAGGGTAGACGCGTAACACGGTGTCAATAAACCACTGAAAAGTTTGTGCAGCGTTGCGCAGACCGAACAGCATTCGCAGGAATTCGAATAAACCGAACGGTGTTGTGATTGCGGTCTTCGGAATGTCTGCAGGCTCCATAGGTATCTGGTTATATGCACGCACCAAATCTACCTTGGAAAAGATGCGTGCGCCTTGCAGAGAGGCAGAAAAATCGTGCAGGTGAGGTACAGGGTAATTATCGGGCACTGTAGAATTGTTAAGTGCACGATAATCTCCACATGGTCGCCAATCATTCTCGGTTTTTTTAGGAACAAGGTGTAGGGGTGCAGACCAGTTGCTGGAGGAAGGGCGTATGATTCCAAGGTCCAGCATGTGTTGAAACTCCGGTTTGGCGATTCTCAATCGGTCTGGAGGCAGTCTCCTTGGTCGGGCAGCTGTAGGTGGTCCCTTTGTCTCGATGTGGTGCGTGACACTATGCTTAATGGGACCATCCTTAAATACTGGGCGAGTGATGTCTGGGTATTTCTGGAGAATGGCGTTGTACCGCGAAGGCTCTGACTGGCAAATTACAGGGCTCACTGTGGATTGCGTCGTAAATATACCTCTCACAGTGAGGTTTGTGGTGGTGTCAATAAGCCTCCGGTTCTTCATATCCACCAGAAGGTTGAAGTGGTGGAGAAAATTGGCTCCTAGGATCGGGGTCGGCAGGTCTGCCACGACGAACACCCATTGAAAACGCCGCCTCAGGCCTAAATTGAGGGTCAGAGACTTCTCCCCGAAAGTTGGAATTGACGATTGGTTCACTGCCTGCAGAAAGGACGGGGTTGGGTGTCTTTTGCCCGAGATTAGTGAAACAGGAATAACACTAACCTGGGCTCCTGTATCCACGAGGTAACGGATGCCTGTTGCCTGGTCGTTAATAAAAAATAGACGACTTTTCTTTTCAGTACCAGGGGTGAACGTCGTCGCCAGGCCCTGGGTGGCATTCCGGAAAGAGCACGGGGCTTTGCACTTAGATGCTTGTGTGCCGAAATTTGTGTGATACGAGCAGAAGTTGCCAGGCACACGATTTTGACTGGGACTACTGGATCTTCAACTGTGAAAAGGCCTGGATTGACTGTTGCTGCGTCGCCGGTGTGTTTGAAAGGTCAAGTTCTCTACTTGATTCGAGAGGGCTTTAATTTGACCAGCCCGCTCTCTGATCATAGCCCGCAGCTCTGAAATCTCGGCCTCTGTCGTTTGTGACATGTCCATGTTGATATTTTCTTAGGTGCTGTCTGGTTGCGCGTTTGACTCACGTCCGGGTCACCAATTGTAGCGGCGTGGTTAGTCAGTCTGGTCACTACTTCTGATCAGATCCGAGAATAGCCCTTAGAAGGACTGTTATTGCATATGGTCTGATCAGATCTGAAGATAGCCCTTAAAAGGACTGTTGTCGCATATAGCCCTTAAAAGAACTGTTGAGGATGGACAGACGGAAGCACAAGTTGAAAGGACAAAGCAAGGCGAGATGTAAATTCGATCAGCTATTTATTTTCACATGAAGCGACGATACGAGGTACAAGGCGTGTGTGAGTGACAAAGCGTGGCAGAGGCAAGGAACAACGATGCGCTAGCTCACTCTGCCAAATGTCGACTGCTGAAGTGTTTGGAACCACTCTATTTATACAGAAATAATCGTTTGATGTTTAGCCGCTGTGTAGGCGTTTATTCTGGTAGGTTTTAAGGGTTCTTTTGTTTTACGTTGAGGTAGCTAGCTAACAGGTAGATGGCGCTGTATATTTCACAGATGTTATTTCCGGTGGCTGTACATTTGTATGTTCATCGGTTTCTGTCTGTATTTACATTTATGTAAATATATAGAGATATATATATATGTGAAAAGAAAATGCTGACAAATTTTTCCCAGTGAAAAATAGTTTAATTAGGAATAAGTATAAATTAGTAATAAGTATTGGTTAGTATTCAGTTTTAGTTTTAAGCTTTTACTGGTTCCGCATTTCTAATGCTTTTCAAAAATAATTTTGAGATAGAGTGCTCGTGATGTTTGCTCTAATATATATATATACAGATATATCTACCAATCAATGGTAGGATCTAAGAACTCAATATAAGAACTCAATATAATCCATATGTAGAAGATGTCGTGAAGCAAAGTTTAAAATACAAAATTTTCAACGATATAATTCATTGGATACAGAGTCAAAAATAGAAATATTAAAACAATGAAATTAAACACAAAACGGTTAATCATTTTGTGTTTAATTTCATTGTTTTAATATTTCTCTCTCTATATATATATACAGTTGACCCCAGTATTCGTAGAGGTTATGTTCCTAGAGCATCCAGAGAGTGAAAAACTGCGAATATTTGACGTGGTCCATAATAAAAATTGCGAAAGATATTTACGATTCCACGAATATGTGGTGGCTTCCACGAACTATTATTAGTTAGGTTCTAAGGAAAATTCCACGAATGTCGGTGGTACACTGAATATATATATATATATATATAATATATATATATATAATATATATATATAATATATATATAATATATATCATCATCATCATCATTTCATTTTACGTCCACTTTTCCCTGCTTGCAAGGGTGGGACGGGAACTGATTCTGGCTTGATTTCTACAGCTGGATGCCCTTCCTAACACCAACCTCATTTACAGTGAGTGCTGGGTGCTTTTTTGCCGTGGCACCTCCACAACCACTTTGCAGTGGAATGATAGGGACCCCAGTCCCTATCATCTCATTTCTACAGCTGAGTAAACTGGAGCAATGTGAAATAAAGTGTCTTGCTCAAGGAAACAACACATCACGCGGTCTGAGAATTGAACTCACAACCTTTCGATTACAAAGCCAATGCTCTAACCACTAAGCCATGTGCCTCCATATATATATATATATATATATATACTCGAGAGAAGGCTACGTTGGTATGGACACGTGATGCGCATGAAAGTCGATAGCTGTATAACAAAGTGCAGGGCAATAAAGATAGACGGTAGCCACGGAATAGGCAGACCTAGAAAAACCTGGGACGAGCTGATAAACTCCGACCTCACACACTTACACCTCTCCAAGACAATGTCACTGGACCGAGACCTTTGGCGGTACTCAGTAACAGAGAAGACCCGCCTTGCCAGTAGGCATCTCTAACAAAATACACCCCGTCCCACCACCACCACCCCCACCCCATCCACACCACCCCGTCCTATGTAAAGTTATGTTGGTGCCGCGCCATCCGGGCCGAAACAAATGAGATCGTGTAGGTGTCACGACAAAAAAACACACAGTCCACGCTGTAATGTGGCCGTGTAGGCAACACGGTAAAAACCTCCCAGACCCACACTGTAAATGTGGTTGGTGTTAGGAAGGGCATCCAACTGTAGAAAACCTGCCAGACAGTCCTATGCGAGCAAGACAATCACTCTTGCCTCAAGTGGGACTACCCCCGTCCAAACCCATGCAAGCGTGGAACACGGACGTTAAACGTTGATGATGATGATGATGATGATGATATATATACGTAAAACGGTGATGATGATGATGATGATGATAATGATGCACATTTTGTATATCTACCGATATACAGTATGTTTACAAATAAACATTTTGAAAGCCTTTAGCTATGATCAAAATATATATGTAAAGTGGTCGTGTTGGTGACACAACAAAAAGTGCCCAGTCCACACTGTAAAGTGGCCATGTAGATGTCACAATAAAAAGCACCCAGTATACACCGTAAATGTGGTTGACATTAGGAAGGGCATCCAGCCATAGAAACCAAGCTAGATCCAGTTCTGTATGAGGAAGACAGAGTCACTTGATCTTATTGTCTCACAACAGGACATCTCATCTAAACCATGCTACCATGGAAAGAGAAATTGCCCCAATTATAGAGAGATCTTGTTAAGCCTCCCGGTAAAGTCTATGTTTATATATATATATATATATATATGCTTATTTCATAGCACTTGTAAAGGTATATGACCACATTCTATCTGACAGGATTGGCATGCATAACCAGATTGGAAGTGGTATCAAAATTGGCAGGTGTAGGATCAGTCAGCTGGAATTTGTAGACAACATTGTATTACTCATCAGGTGATTTCTAACATGCACTTGATAGGTTTGCTACAGCATAACAGGAATGAAAAATCAGTGCTGCAAAGACTGAAACACTCATCTTCTCAAGGAACCCTGGGACTCTGGAGTAATGTTTCTCTATCAAGTGCATAGCTTGGAGATTAAAGAGACACTCCAGGTACAGTTACTACTTCTCTGAATTGAGAAATCACAGCCATCGAAATCGAGAAATCGAGAAATCGAGAAATCGAGCCATAAAAGTGGTCACGACCTCGACTGGTTTAAAAAAGACTTAGCTTCTACCTTCAATGAGTTAGGACTTAGGATAACAGTAGCCACCAACTTCTCTATCGTAGATTTCTTAGACATTAATTTAGACCTTCGCACACACACCCACAGACTCTTCCATAAGCTAAACGAGAAACTTAATTACATTGACAAGGACTCATGCCACCCTCCCACTGTTTTTAGAAACTTTGTTAAGAATATTAGTACTAGAATCTCAAACCTCTCCTCTAATAAGGCTATCTTTGACAGGGCGGCACCCTACTATAACACAGCGTTGGCTAACAGCGGCTTCTCACAACCTATCACTTACTCTCCCACTAGCAACAACACCATTAAGAAAAGTAAGCGCAACAATAGACAAACTATCTGGTTCTCTCCTCCTTTCTCACTCAATGTTAAAACCAATGTATGAAAAAAATTTCTAGCCCTCTTAGATAGACACTTCCCCACAAAGTTAAACTAGGATACTCCTGCGCTAAGAACATGAAGGCCCACATCACCAGCAGCCCTAGGAGAAACACCCCACCAGGGTGCTCTTGCCGTAAGCCTGAAGCTTGCCCCCTTCAACAGCAATGCAACACACCAGCTGTAATCTATGAAGCTGTGGTCACTTCCAACTGACCAAACGAACCACAGGAGGTCAAATCCTATGTGGGCATGGCGGAGGGCCAATTCAAGGAACGTTTCCTGAACCACCAGTCTACCTTCAGGTACCCGGACGGACGTTCATCCATGAAACTCGCGAGCCACGTATGGTCCCTCAAGGACTCAAGTATAGACTACTCCATTCAATGGAAAGCCATCACTAAGTCCAAGCCATACGCAAGGGGAAATCCGACGTGTAGCTTATGTATTGACGAACGAATAACTATTCTAAAGGGATTACACAGTAGTGATTGCCTAAACACGAGAAGTGAATTTTTCACAAGTTGTCCACACGTCGCCAAACACCTATTGCATAACTACAAGGCTCCGGACTGATTCTTTGTAATTTTATTTTCAACCTAAAAACTTTTTGGACTTTCGCAGTTATCTCCCTTACACCTCTCGCATGCAGTCTAGTGTAAAGTGACCGGGTTTCTGCGCATGCATGTTCGTACGGTTGTCCTTTCTGTTCCTATAACCATGCCCATTCCGAGCTGAGGATCTGCTAAGGTGAAACAATTGTTCTCGGTATGTGAACTAACTGTTGTGTAACCACTTCTATATATATATATATATATATATATATATATATATATATATATATATTCAGCATTATCATCATTTTATATCCACTTTCCATGCTGGCATGGGCTGGATAGGTTGTCAGTTTGAGACTAGACAGATTGGAGAACCTTATATCATTTATACATTCCACTTTTGGCAAGATTTCTTCATATACCATGTTAAGACAGGTCTGATATTATTTTTCTCACAAAATAATGGTACAAGGGCTTATTTTCGAGGTAGGGTTTATATTTTTACACAAAAAATAACAGCACAAGAGTTTTGATAAAATCATCATATATTCAGACTAAAATCTATAGATTTATTCTATAGTACAGTATAATATTGCAACAAAAGTTGCAGTATTATTGCATCAGTGTTATTAATTAAACTTGCTGCCAAGAACACAATCATCATCATCATCATCCATTTACGTCCGCTTTTCCCTGCTTGCAAGGGTGAGACGGGAACTGATTCTGGCTTGATTTCTACAGCTGGATGCCCTTCCTAACACCAACCTCATTTACAGTGAGTACTGGGTGCTTTTTTCCGTGGCGCCCACATGTCCACTTTTCAGTGTGGGCTGGGTGCTTTTTTGCCGTGGAACCTCCACGACTATTTCGCAGTGGAATGATAGGGGCCCCAGTCCTATCATCTCATTTCTACAGCTGAGTAAACTGGAGCAATGTGAAATAAAGTGTCTTTCTCAAGGAAACAAAACATCACCCGGTCTGAGAATTGAACTCACAACCTTTCGATTGTAAGCCCAATGCTCTAACCACTAAGCCATGTGCCTCCACAATATACATGCAAATTTATCTGTTGATTTGCTTAAGCCGTTTGTAATAGTGGTTTCATAAGCAGTATCTCCATGGATAGTTATAGTTATTCTGATCCAGTAGAATGTAATACAATATTTTCATTCAATAAATTTGCTTATCTATTCTAAACTATAATTAAACACTAGAAATATTCTGCTTCTTAAATTACTAGATCACAATGATGTATTTATCTTTAAAGTATAAACATTACTATTTATCCTGCCTTTTTAGTAGTGATCTAATAAGCCATTATAGTGTGACATGATATTTTGATTCTATAAATTTGTTTATCTATTTTCAACTATTACTAAATACTATAAATATTCTGTATCTTATATTATTACATCACAATGATATATTTATTTTAAATCCCTTTGTTACTATATTTCTAATTAAAGATACAAGCTATGTTTTTCAAATAATTATGAAAAATAAACAAAAATAGTGGTGGATTTAGTAAATTGTTCATTTTTCATCTCGTGTTTAGAACATAAATATGGTGGTGGTGCTGGTGGTGATAGCAGCAGCAGCACAAATAGAGAATATTAAAAAGAAAAAAAAAATGAAAAAATGAAAGGACTGAAGAAAGGAGAAAAATAATTGAAAAATAGAGACAACAAAATGCTATGGTAAAGGACACTTACTTATGAATCTAGTCAGTAGGATTGAACCTAGAAACTCATGATTGCAAAGCAAACTTCTTAACCACCCAGCCATGAAGTACCCAATACAACACACATACACACATGTACACACTTTCACGAGGAGAGGGTGCAAAGAAAAAGGGTACTTGTACAAGATGTCACATAGTAGGATCAAACCCCAGACTTCATGATTGCAAAGCGAACATCTTAACCATACAGCCATGATGTACCTGCACATACACATATGCACACACGTATTCATGAGATGAGTGTGGAAAGAAAAAGAAAGAATAGTATCATATCATTCATATTCTAATCAAATTTTCAGATATCAGCCATGAATATAACTGTTTACAACAACCACATCAAACTTACTATATAATGGTGATGTTACAGAAATACATTAAACTCACTGCATACTAAGTAGAGGGGGTCATGGCATACAAATCAACTTTGTTATACATAGGTATAACAAAGATGCTACAAATCTGAATTGGCTGCATTCACCAGTGATTATTACATTATAAATATATTCTTATGAAATGCCAATGATTGCAAAATATCATTGCTTTTTGTTTATTTTATCATATTTATATATTTATATGATTTTTACTTTTTTATAATCATTTTTCTCCAAACTGCAATATTCTACAATATATTTCATGAATGACAAAAAGGTTGATTTTGAATACAAATCTACCTCTGCTCCATTACTTTGAGTTGACCTGCTTGCTGTCTCTGCAATTCTAGTTTGCTAGTTTCAGCTTTTTTTCACAATAGACAAACTACTCTCTGTTTAGTTGTCTACCCAACCCCTCTCTCTCTCTATATATATATATATCATCTTCGTTTAACGTCCACTTTCCACGCTAGCATGGGTTAGACGGGAGTTGTCCACTTGAGGCAAGGTTGGTCGGGTGACCGTGTCTCGCTCATATAGCACTATCTGGCAGGTTTTCTACGGCTGGATGCCCTTCCTAACACCAACCACATTTATACTGCAAATGTGGTTGGTGTTAGGAAGGGCATCCAGCTGTAGAAAACCTGGCAGATAGTCCTATACGAGCGAGACACGGTCACCCAATCAATCTTGCCTCAAGTAGGACAATTCTTGTCTAACACATGCTAGCGTGGAAGATAGATGTTAAACGATGACGATAATGATTATATATATATATTATATATATATATTATATATATATATCATTTTACGTCTGCCACACACACACACACACACACACACACACACACATACATAGTTCTTTGAGGACACGTTTTTTAATAGCTCTAACTTTTTTCTAACTTGTTCTGATTATCATTTCTTTTCAAGCTAACTCAGCAAATAAATAGGCATAATGTAATCATTGCCTTGGAGGTAGAGCATAGAGACTTAAAGATTGCTTGCCTCCTGAAAGTAGTCACCCATGTATATCAATCTCTCCTCTTCATACTACCCATGTTATCAAGTGAAAGGCAAAGGCTGATACAGCTTAGTACCAGATATGTTGCAAGTTATTTCTACAGCTGAGTGAACTGAAGCTATGTGAAATAAAGTGTCTTACTCAAGGACACAACACATTGTCCAGTCTGGGAATCCAACTCACAACCCGCAACCTCATGATTGTAAATCCAATGGTTTAACCACTAAACCACATACCTTCATTGTACACACACACACATATATATATATATATATATAATCATCATTATCATGATCATCATCATATCGTTTAATGTCTAGCATCCACGCTAGCATGGGTTAGATAGGAATTGTCCCATTTGAGGCAAGATTGGTTGGGTGACCGTGTCTCACTCGTGTATAGGACTATCTGACAGGTTTTCTACGGCTGGATGCCCTTCCTAACATCAACCACATTTACAGTGTGAACTGGGAGCTTTTTACCATGTTACCTACACAACCACATTACAGCGTGGACTGTATTTCTTTTTTGTCGTGACACCTACACGACCTCATTATATATATATATATATATATATATATATATATATAAAAACAAATAACGAAACGAAATTAAATTTCGTTTCGTTTGTAACTCACTTTTGTATGACTGACGCTCAAACAATTAAGTCAAAGATGTACATCCATATATGTATACTGAAATACTAGTATGTATATGAATACACACACGTATACATATGTAGATGTACCAAGTTTTTTTTTTCACTGATCACTTTACTGTGAGTGGCCAGCTATTCTGTATGTAAACACACAGACAAACCGGTTTTTAGAGTCATACTGGTTTTTGAGGAAACACCTTTCCTCTATTCTCCAGAAAGCCAGACAAGGAATATTGAACTAGTTTCGTTGTTGTTACAACTCATCAGCAATATTTACCTATCTTCCGGCCTCTCTAGAGAATCGTAAAAGCACATATCGCTATATGCTTTTTCTATGAAAATTAGCAGTGGGCAGACCAACCCGCATAGAGTGTGAGTAAGTACCGGTTCAACGGAGACGATAAAAACAAATAACGAAACGAAATTAAATTTCGTTTCGTTTGTAACTCACTTTTGTATGACTGACGCTCAAACAATTAAGTCAAAGATGTACATCCATATATGTATACTGAAATACTAGTATGTATATGAATACACACACGTATACATATGTAGATGTACCAAGTTTTTTTTCACTGATCACTTTACTGTGAGTGGCCAGCTATTCTGTATGTAAACACACAGACAAACCGGTTTTTAGAGTCATACTGGTTTTTGAGGAAACACCTTTCCTCTATTCTCCAGAAAGCCAGACAAGGAATATTGAACTAGTTTCGTTGTTGTTACAACTCATCAGCAATATTTACCTATCTTCCGGCCTCTCTAGAGAATCGTAAAAGCACATATCGCTATATGCTTTTTCTATGAAAATTAGCAGTGGGCAGACCAACCCGCATAGAGTGTGAGTAAGTACCGGTTCAACGGAGACGATAAAAACAAATAACGAAACGAAATTAAATTTCGTTTCGTTTGTAACTCACTTTTGTATGACTGACGCTCAAACAATTAAGTCAAAGATGTACATCCATATATGTATACTGAAATACTAGTATGTATATGAATACACACACGTATACATATGTAGATGTACCAAGTTTTTTTTACTGATCACTTTACTGTGAGTGGCCAGCTATTCTGTATGTAAACACACAGACAAACCGGTTTTTAGAGTCATACTGGTTTTTGAGGAAACACCTTTCCTCTATTCTCCAGAAAGCCAGACAAGGAATATTGAACTAGTTTCGTTGTTGTTACAACTCATCAGCAATATTTACCTATCTTCCGGCCTCTCTAGAGAATCGTAAAAGCACATATCGCTATATGCTTTTTCTATGAAAATTAGCAGTGGGCAGACCAACCCGCATAGAGTGTGAGTAAGTACCGGTTCAACGGAGACGATAAAAACAAATAACGAGTAAAGTGATCAGTGAAAAAAAACTTGGTACATCTACATATGTATACGTGTGTGTATTCATATACATACTAGTATTTCAGTATACATATATGGATGTACATCTTTGACTTAATTGTTTGAGCGTCAGTCATACAAAAGTGAGTTACAAACGAAACGAAATTTAATTTCGTTTCGTTATTTGTTTTTATCGTCTCCGTTGAACCGGTACTTACTCACACTCTATGCGGGTTGGTCTGCCCACTGCTAATTTTCATAGAAAAAGCATATAGCGATATGTGCTTTTACGATTCTCTAGAGAGGCCGGAAGATAGGTAAATATTGCTGATGAGTTGTAACAACAACGAAACTAGTTCAATATTCCTTGTCTGGCTTTCTGGAGAATAGAGGAAAGGTGTTTCCTCAAAAACCAGTATGACTCTAAAAACCGGTTTGTCTGTGTGTTTACATACAGAATAGCTGGCCACTCACAGTAAAGTGATCAGTGAAAAAAAAACTTGGTACATCTACATATGTATACGTGTGTGTATTCATATACATACTAGTATTTCAGTATACATATATGGATGTACATCTTTGACTTAATTATATATATATATATATATATATATATATATATATAGAGAGAGAGAGAGAGAGACATGGTTTTTATTAGAATCTCAACACTTATTTAACAAACCACTCTCAATCTATTGTCAGAAAATGATTCATACTGTTTATAGCACCAATTAGCAACAGTCATAATAAAAGATGCACACAATAGGGATATAATCGCTCCAAATATGGAATACACTGCTGCTAACTGAGAGGAAATCTCTAACCATGCTGGTTTTTAATAACTCCATACTTTCTAAACCTTAGATAATATACTTTAAATACCTTGCACAATTGAACAACATTCAGAAATAAATCTTAGATTTTACTTTCCAGAGCAGTGGTTGTGCCATGTAAAATATTTTTATCACCACTATTATCATTGTTGTCATTATCCTCAATTTCGTGATGTAGAAAAGAAAATAAGTCATATTCCAAATGTCACTGAATTACCTAAGGGATTCTATAGAAATCTGAGTCATCTCTGGTTCCATTAACAAAAATGTTATCAGTTTAACCAAACAAACAAAAAAAAAAAAGAAATCAGAAATCTATTATTGATTTTTAGAAGCAAAATACAATAGAAGAAAACGTATTCTGAGAAATATTGATGTATTTAGATCTTTTGAAGAATTCAGTTTCTACATATTGATTGCCAAGATTGTAAATGTAGTTTGTCTGTAAATTTCCATAGAAATTGGTAGTAAGATTAACTTAGCATCAAATGTCAAAAGCAGATATTTAATAACAGTTTAACTACTAGAACCACAAAAGAAACATTCTAAATTAAGAGAAAAGTCCTCTTGAATAAAGAATTATTTCTTGAACAATTCAGAAGTAGAAAATTTCCCATGTTCTACTTAAAAAATACCTTGTTCAAATTTTGTTTTCAGTCTGCTTTTTTGGACATAGGTGTGCTATAAGTAAAGAATCTCAGTTCTTTTACTTGAAAGAAAAAATATAAGTATGTATATATTCATATATCATTATAATCATCATCATCATTTAACATTCATTTTTCCGTGTTGGCACGGGGTGAATGAGTCATCACAAACTAAGTCAGAACTTAAACATCTACTGTCCTCTATACTGGCTGAGAACCATGTCTTGCTTACACACATTCTAGTTTGGGCATTTTTTCTACAGCTGGATGCCTTTCCTCTCATCAACTGCACACACATGTGAATGTACAGACACACTCATATGCATATACAGACACACATACATATGCATTACATTTGCATTATATCTGCATTTATCATGATTAGGCATGGTTTTATTGGACAAATGCCTTTCATGTCATCAACAACATTTTACAGCAGAGGTTCTCAAACTTTTAGGCCCTCCCCCACCTCATGGAACCTAATACCCCACCCTATTTCCAGAGAGACCTACTTACATGCAAATTGTAAATCTCTCTATATATAAAATTCTTTGTCTCTCTGTCTGTCTGCTTGTCTTTTCCTATGCATTCTCAAGTGGCTTGACCAAATCAAATCAAATTTTTTAAGGTAATAGTATTAGACCTCGGGATTAACAACATGTAATTTTTATTTTCATTTGGATTAAAACAATATAACATTTTATCTAAAATAATCTTTCTACAGTCAACTATAAGTAAACGGACATTTTATAACTTGATGATGACGTCACATTTTGTATGAGTGTGTGTGTGTGTGTTTGTGTATTTGTTACATTAGACCTTAGTAAGTTACATACACACACATTTTCACATAAATATGTGATGACTGACAAGTATATGTGTGTGTGAGTATACATACATTTCTGTGACGACTGACATAACGAAAGCTGGGGTGAAACTGTGTGTGTTTGTATGAATGTATGTCTGTGTGTGTTTTTTATAAGTGTATGTTTGTGTGAGTGTATGTGTGTCTGTCCGTTTATATTTATATTCTCATACCATTAAATTAGCAGTTAATACATTTGCTTATATTTGGTTAATTTACACTGCATACAAAAATAATAATTAATATATATTTCTTTGGGATATTGATACTTATTTGTTTACAATATTGAAAAAAATGTCTTTATTCTTAAAATTCCTCTCATACCTACAGCTGTTCCATTTGAATTTAAGAGGCTTCAGTTTCCAGTCAAACTAGGTTTTATTATTTCAATTAACAAATCTCAAGGTCAATTCCTTAAAGTAGTTGGACTTGATCCCTACTACATGCTTCTCCCATGGTCAACTCTATGTTGGTTGCTCACAAACTGGAAGCAGCAACAATTTATTCATTTAGACAACAAAAATTACACAATAAATATTGTTTACCCTGAGGTGCTTCAAGATTCACAGATTTTCATTTCTAAATTCTATTATCATTACAATTTTGATATTCTTTAATAAAATATAGATATTTTGAAATAATTATGAGAAGAAAAAAATATCTTCATATCTATTGGTTACTAATCTGAATAAGAACAGCAGTAACACGAGCAACACTGGGTCATTCAGCTAATAATATATAATAAATTAAATCCTTAATTTATATATAACTAGCAGAATGGCCCGGCATTGCTTGGGATTCTAAACATAGATTGGCATGTTTATCCCTCCTTTCTGAAACAGTACAGAGAAGTACGGAATACCCCGGCCTTGCGACCGTCGAATAGCAGATTCCACTGATGATTCGTTTGCCAACCTTGTTCTTTTTCTTGCCCCTTTCGCAGTATTTCGGCTATGGAATATCTGTTCCTTCGAGGCATGACCTAAAAGCAGGATGAAGTACATTAAGACTAACTGGTAGAGTAAGGAGTAAACTCGTCAGTGATAATGTGATTTCCGAACCGTTGACTATGTAATTGCTGGCCTTGTGCCAAAAGTAGTGGGACTTTTTGGGTGGCATATCAGCAATAACAATGATGATAAGCCATCTGTGCTTTCATGAAATAAATACGTTTGTTTATATTTTGTTTTTTTGTATGCAAAAATATCTGTACACGAATATATAATTATATATATATATATATATATATATATATATATATATATTAAAATAACAGATTAAAGTTTAAGCAAATAATCGCTGCTTTCACCCTTAACGGGATCTTCTGAAACTAAAAAAATCAATCTGTGAACGCAGAAGTAAATATCGAAAAACATTGCAACCGAAGGAAAACAGGAAGACGATACTTTGATTTGTGAAGTGAAGACGTTTTCATAATGTCGTAATGCAGACAGCCAGACATACAGACAGATATTATAAGGGTGCGACATTATAGCTATGTATCTATCTAAAAATACACACTAAGAAAGAGAGAGATCGCTAACCGGCGCCTAATGCGGTCCCTAGGGCATTGAAAATTTGAAATATTTTTGCTCAAAACACTGACATGACCATAAGTATTACATGTGTAAAGTTTGAAAAAAATCGGTTGGGTGGTTCTCGAGTTTTAGGGAGACAGACAGACAGACATTCTCTGTTTTAGATATATAGATAAATAATATAATATATACTATATCTAAATAAATATTATGTATTTTATATTTTACTATATTTATATATAATATATATCATTTGATATTTAATATACTACTATATCAGCTCTACTGCCCCCCTCCCCCTTAGGCCGCAACACCCCCTGAACCTTCTCAACGCCCCCTGGGAGGGGGGGCGATAGTACCCACTTTGAGAATCTCTGTTTTAGAGTATGTTGTGTGTGTTTGTTTATTGTTCCACCAGAATTAAAAGGGTTGTCTTTCAGGACTGAAGTGACCCCTCTATACTGTAAGATTTTATACAGAGTTACCATTCCCCTAGGTAGGCTTTCTTTCATGCAAGTATAAGAGGAAGCAGATGTAGTGTGCATGAAAGAAGATTGGACTTGTTATATATATGGAGGACAACTAGGTAGATAAAAGTCAAGAAATCCACATTGAAGGAAACTGTGAAAAAGAAGACTAAGGAAGACATGGGCAGGAGTGATGAAACTGATGTTATGATGTTGAACTTCATGGAAGAGATGAAAAAGGAATACATGTGGTGATATGCTGTGTTAGAGAGGACCTGTGAAACCCAAACAAGCATTGAAAAATAGATGCAGTAGTGGTAGTGGTGGTAGCAGTGGAGAGAAGGGATGGAAGATGTGTTTCAAATAACTTTTTAATTCATCATATGGAACAGGTCCCTGGAGTACTCTTCAGTTGTTTAAAGGTCATGGCAACATCCCTTTGTTTGTACCATGATAAAATGCACCCAGTACACTCTGTAGAGTGCAGAAACATATGTAAACAAAATGCATACAGCCCTCATCACCTGCAACATGGCTGAGAGATCAGTGGCACTGACAAATTATTGACATGGCTGATGACCTGTTCCAACTCTTGCTAGCAGGAAAAAATGAACGTTAAATGATGATGATGATGATGTCTCAGTACACGAGGGAAGAAATGGACTAAAATATTAACACTTATCTTCCAACATACAAATCAAAATAATTTTCCTTAATAATTACAGCACCTTGAAAATATTGAACATAAATTCTATTTTTTTCCTTACCTCATTTCTGCAAGACATTTCACATTTCAACTTCTTTTTTAAAACTTTCTTCATATTCAGCAAAAACTCCAAAGTTCCCGAAGGCTCAAATGGTTCTCCAGTTGATATCCAAAGGGGGCCAAATGTTGGGTTTTTGTTCTGTTGTAGACAGTCAGACAACATGAGTGCTATATAAAATGAAAATATTTTGACTAAGACATTGTTTTCTCATAAGAGCTCAAGATCAGTTGCATAAGATGGGGATATTGTTGGTTAAATCAAGTTTATGTTCAGTATTTAATTTGTTACGCCTAGAGAATTGAATTGTAAACTGGTTTATGGTTAAGCAGTTTGCTTCCCAACCACATGTCAGGTTCCATCCGAGTGCACAGCACCTTGGGCAAATGTCTTCTACTACAGCTGTCAACTAACCAATGCTTTGTGATCAAAGTTGGTAGAGAGAAACAACAAAAGAAGCTCATCATTTATGTATGTATGTATGTACATATGTATGTGTGTATGTGTGTGTGTATGTATGTACGTATGTACATGTGTATGTATGTATGTAAGTATGTAAGTACACATGCATCCATGTATGTATGTATGTTCACATGTATGTATGCATGCATAATTTTGCATGTGACATCCATACCAAAGTGTGTCACTCTGCAGGTGAGTAAACATGGCACCATAAAGCATGCCACACCAATCAAACTCAATTAGGTGGGAAATTTACCTGCACACTGTGTGGTATGACTTGTAAGTTACTTCCTGGTTGGATGAGCCATCTAAAGCAACATCAATGACAACAACATTAATAACATTTTTTGCCAACGTTTGGTTTTGTATGTTTTGTTATTTTCTTCTAAGTGGCCATACTTGGACACAAGTTGGCTTCCACTATCTATGTGTGCATGCATGTATGTATGCTTACATATGAGCGTGTACTCTCGGGTCCCAAATAAGGGGTTGGACAATTGCTTAGATTCTTATAAGCAGTGGGGTTGGAATAAATGGGGGTGAGTGTCGAGAAATCAGTAATTGTATAGTGCACATTTGTAAATATGGGATTTCTTGTAATGTTCTTTTATTGTCATATATAATGTTTTTTTAATGTAAAATAAAAATATTATTAGATTCTCCAGTGGGGGGGGGGGTCTGGAAAATTAATGGAGGGGGGGAAATTATTCAAAACCTGAGAGTATGTGTTTATGTGTGTATACAAATCAGTTTACTAATAACATTTTATCAACAATGCTTAAAGCAGCCAAGAACATTTGTTTATTTTCAGCAGCATAGTATTTTGACAAAGATGACCAGCATATACCATACTTACATATAAACCTATATTCTGGCATCAGGAAGGGTAATGGGACATAGAAAAAACTGCTGAACACTTGCACTCTAGTTCAAATTCTGCCAAGGCCAATTTTGAGCTTGATAGATAATGCACTAGTTATGTTCTGTTATGTATTGATTCTTCTATTTTCTTCTAATGTACAACCTTCAAATATTTGACTTTTGGTCCAGAGAGTCCCCTTTCACCAATAGTTTCCCTATCTGCATATCCAACTCTTGAGTTTCTTCTTTCATCCACCCTGTAGATGCAGCACTACACTTGATAACTGATACTGTCCATGCATTCATCACCAAGAATACATTTTTCACATTCAAGTTACTTTTTATCAACCAACTAACCATTTTCAGATATAACTATTTTGTTTATCTTTGCATTTCCTTGCACAACATACTGTCAAGTTCCAGTACACCCAAACATTTGTATTCTTCTACATGTGGCTCACCTATTTCGTCTCTTATTATCAATTTAATACTATTGAATTCTACCGCTCTCACCCTTTTCAAATGACACAGTTGCACACTTGGTGATACCAAAACTCATTTTCATGTCCTCGTTACATAGCCAAACAGTCTACACCAATAAATCAACTGGCTTCTAATTTTTCCCACATAGCTTTAAGTCATCCATAAAAAAATAGATGATTAATCAATGGATCAAAACTTAGTTATTATTATCATCACCATCGTCATTATTGTTGTTAGCTGATACAGTTAGACATGTTTTGCTTTGCTCTCTTGGAGTTTGGGGATTTTATCATGAGTTATTAAATTAAAAAATATATTTTAGGATTATCTACAAACAAGGAACTTCAAGAATTTTTTAGATATCTACTTCCCTACCTTCAGATAAATAAAAGGTCTTTTCAAACTCTGCGCCACGGAGAGGAACTTACCAGGTGTGAATACATTATCAATCCTGACCAATAAAGACCTTAAATATATACGGCATTAGAGACCTGTTGTGCAAGAAATAACCTCCTGGTGAGTGAAAACTATAATCTAAATTTCATTCTCAATTAGTACATGTTCACTTACATATTTACTGCTCTTAAGAAAGACATAAACATCACAAAATTCTATTTTACTTTCAATGTATTAAGCTATTGAACATTAACAAATACAAATGAATATTATGAGCTCAACAGTTGTTGTACAATGGCTGAATCATTAGAATGTTGGACATTCTTGTAGCATTTATTTGCACTAGAATTTTTTTCCATATGCTGACACGTATGTGTATGTGCATATACAAACATTTATATGTCTGAGTATCATCATCATCATCATCATCAACATTTAACGTCCATGTTCCACGCTTGCATGGGTTTGGACGGGGGTAGTCCCACTTGAGGCAAGAGTGATTGTCTTGCTCGCATAGGACTGTCTGGCAGGTTTTCCACAGTTGGATGCCCTTCCTAACACCAACCACATTTACAGTGTGGGTCTGGGAGGTTTTTACCGTGTTGCCTACACGGCCACATTACAGCGTGGACTGTGTGTTTTTTTGTCGTGACACCTACACGATCTCATTTGTTTCGGCCTGGATGGCGCGGCACCAACATAACTTTACATAGAACGGGGTGGTGTGGATGGGGTGGGGGTGGTGGTGGTGAGACGGGGTGTATTTTGTTAGAGATACCTACTGGCTGGAGTAGGTTTTACTATATATTTAGGTAAGGCGGGTCTTCTCTGTTACTGAGTACCGCCAAAGGTCTCGGTCCAGTGACATTGTCTTGGAGAGGTGTAAGTGTGTGATGTCGGAGTTTATCAGCTCGTCCCAGGTTTTTCTAGGTCTGCCTATTCCGTGACTACCGTCTATCTTTATTGCCCTGCACTTTGTTATACAGCTATCGACTTTCATGCGCATCACGTGTCCATACCAACGTAGCCTTCTCTCGAGTAAACAACATCTGATCCCTCTTATCTCTAATTTTTTCCTTAGTTCGTTTATGCTTTGCCGTTCACGTATATTACTGTTACACATCCAGCGGAGCATGCAAGCTTCGTTCCTCTCTAGTCTGCGTATATCCTCTGCACACAATGCCCAGGTCTCACTGCCATGCAGCATTGCTGTTCGTATGCAGACATCGTACAACCTGCCTTTCATTTTTAGGGAGAACCCTTTAGCAGCTAATAGTGGTATAAGCTCTCTGAACTTTTTCCAACCAGTTCTGACTCTAGCTACTGTACTTTCAGAGCACCCTCCCCCACTGCTGATTTTATCGCCCAGGTAACGGAAGCTGTCCACTATTTCTATAGAACCCTCTGCGCAATTGAAAGAGCTAGTATTTTGTGGGCACTTGCTGCTACTTATTGCACCAGAACACCGGCCACATGTAAAATCTATGTTCTTAGTTAGCTTACCTGTGATCCCACTACATCTTTTATGCACCCATACTTTGCATTTAGGACATAAAATGGAGTTTCTACCTACGCCTTTCCTACACACCGAGCACGACCATTTCCCAGAAGGGATCGCCGCCTTGTTTTCTTTCCTACAAACTAGAACTTTGGTCTTAGCCAGGTTAATTTTAAGTCCTTTTGACTCTAGGCCGTGCTTCCATGTTTGGAATTTCTTCTCTAGCTCGGCCATTGATTCCGCTATGAGTGTCAGGTCGTCTGCGTATAGGAGTTCCCATGGGCAGCCTGTCTTGAACTCCTCTGTTATAGCCTGAAGGGCAATAATAAATAGTAGGGGGCTGAGAACAGAGCCCTGATGGGCGCCAACTTTTCCGCTAAACTCTTCACTATATTCGTTGTTAATTCTAACCTTGCTCACTGTTTCTTTATACATGGCTTGTATAGCCCTCACAAGCCATTCGTCAACGCCTAGTTTTCTAAGAGCCCACCAGATAATGGAGCGGGGGACTCTGTCGAAGGCTTTCTCCAAGTCGACAAAAGCTAAGTAGAGGGGTTTACCTTTAGCTAGGTACTTCTCCTGTAGTTGTCGTACTATGAAAAGAGCGTCTGTGGTACTTTTGCCTGACACAAACCCGAACTGCATTTCATCTAGGTCAATTCTCTCTCTGATTAGTTGCGCTATTACTTTTTCCGTGACCTTCATGACCTGGTCGATTAATTTAATGCCTCTATAGTTACTCCTATCTAGGGCGTCTCCTTTACCCTTATAACAGTTAGCGATGATGCTGCTATGCCAGTCCTTCGGAACAACCCCATTCTGTACGACTTGGTTAACTATGCGGGTGACCATGGTGTGTCCCACCGTGCCAGATGCCTTCAGCATCTCAGCAACTATTTCCGAAGGCCCAGCCGCCTTACCCGTCTTCATATCCTTGATTGCCTTACTTATTATACTCCCCTCGACTAACACTGCTGGTCCCTCTATTGGGTCGATATGGGGGAGACTGTCTTTCTCCCATTTATTCTCCTCATTTAGTAGCCTTTCATAGTGACACTTCCAAGCTACCTTCTTATCAGCGTCGGTGATGGCAAGTGTGCCATCGTCGTTTAGTACACACTTCTCCCCGACAATATCACGGTTTTCCTTGACGCATTGCCTAGCAATCCTGAACACCTCACGTTTTTGGTCATCGCGTTGTAGAACATGCTTGAACTTTCTTTCCTCAGCTTCCCTTCTTGCTAAGTACACTTGTCTCCTAGCTTCCCTCCTGGCCACTTGATAGTCTTCTCTACTTCCCCCAACCCGCCATACTTTCCAAGCCTGCTTTTTGGCCTTAATTGACCCCTCCACCTTACTGTTCCACCACCATGTTACTCTCCTCCTGCCTACAGGCCTGCTCCAGCCACAGACTTCGTCTGCCGCCAACAGCAGGTTTGCTTTCAGAAATTCCCACTCTCCCTCTATATTGTCCGGCTCTAAATGTTCTTCCTTACTGTCGAAAGCATCAAGTAATATGCTTTGAAATTTATTCCTGGCTGTGGGGTCCTTTAGCTTCCATATTTTTCTCCTGAGGATAGTCCTCTTCTGCTGTACGTCTCGTCCTGACTATGAGGTCGCTAATTATCAGTCTATGTTGGGAGGTGCATTCTTCATGGGGGGGGGGGGGGGGGGGGAGGGATATAAATATAAACGTGCAAACACAGACACACTTCCCCTTTCTTCCTTTTGCACACACATACATTCACACAGGTAGCAGACGTAAAGAGAGAGGAGTAGTATGAGGAAGTCAAACTACTCCTCTCACTTTATGCGTTGTGACAAAATCGCAGAAATTTATATATAGTTTGTTTTATATTCTGAGTTTAAATCCAGTTGCTTTCAGAGTTCCTCTCTATATTTTACCCTTCCTAAGGGTGGGAGTGATTAAATAAGTACTCGTTAAATACTGAGGCCAATCTACCCCACATTTATGACTATCATAAACATGACAACTCTCTATGGTCAAGTTCTCAATCTCTTCCTCTTTGGTTTAACACTGCAAGAATCTAGCTTTTGGAGGTCTTTAACAGAAAATACTCTGTTGCAAGCACTTATCAAGATCTTCTCTTTCTCTCACTAATCAAAGGCTCTGTGCAAAGGTGCACGAGTGAAGTTAGGGGACCTCCATTGGTTTTAATAACGAGTGTTTTTGTTGTTCAATCAACAGAATGTAATAACTAACCATTACACAGATGTGTATGCTTTTAATGTGATTTTCAGGGAGATGTAGTATGACACAGCATGTGACAAACTTTGCCTTTGAATTACATATATAGGCATTTGACAATCTTACAAACAGTCTCTATTACCCAATTTCAGAAACAAGGCATGGCTCAACTCAAGGATATGGTAAACAACAGTTGCCCAAGATATGAAGTAGTGAGATCAAATCTGAAACCTCATGATTACGAAGCAAACGTGTTAACCATTTAGCCTACCCTTCAACCTCTGGCTTAATCATAAAATTTTGCGATTTGAAATTTAAAATCTGGCGAAGATCAGATCAATTTCTTAAGAATTTCGACCATTCTTCAATGTCTGAGTAAATCATAAAATTTTATTTTTAATATTTAAAATCTGAAGTCAGATCAAATTTGTCTTTTATCCATCCAAAATCAATACAATAAATACTAGTTATATACTTCATTCAATTCCCTTTCCCCTCACAACAATCAGCAAATATATGTTAGTAAGAAAGCTATATCATACATTTATCACATTGATTACCATCAGTAAGAGTTCTACTGCAGCAAGATTAACTGTAACAATCTCTACTCTGGCATTATATTATTATGCTATAATGTTACATTACAAATCTGCAGGAAAATATATTTAGCAGGTTTTAATGTTGCCTTCAAATAGTTCAGTCATATGGATTTTCTTTCCATATATATTCCCTATGGCTAACAGCTTCCATTTAATGTCTCAGCATTTAATTAGTCCCCAGACAGATGTATGCATTTATATATATATATATATATATGGAGGCACATGGATCAGTGGTTAGGGCATTGGCCTTGCAATCGAAAGGTTGTGAGTTCAATTCTCAGACCAGGTGATGTGTTGTTTCCTTGAGCAAGACACTTTATTTCACATTGCTCCAGTTTACTCAGCTGTAGAAATGAGATGATAGGGATTGGGGTCCCTAAAATTCCACTGCAAAGTGGTCGTGCAGGTGCCACGGCAAAAAAGCACCCAGCACTCACTGTAAATGAGGTTGGTGTTAGGAAGGGCATCTAGCTGTAGCATGCAAGCAGGGAAAAAGCGGACGTAAAATGAAATGATCAATGAAATGATGATATATATATAAACATATATACATATATATATATACATATATATATATACATACATATACATACATAAATATATACATAAACATATATATATATAAATAAATATATATATGTAAATAAATATATATATATACAAATATATATATATCATCATCATCATCATCGTTTAACATCCATCTTCCACGCTTGCATGGGTTTGGACGGGAATTTTCCCACTTGAGGCAAGATTGGTTGTCTGGCGGGTTTTCTACGGCTGGATGCCCTTCCTAACACCAACCACATTTACAGTGTGGACTGGGAGGTTTTTACTGTGTTACCTACACGGCCACATTACAGAGTGGACTGCGTGTTTTTTTGTCATGACACCTACACGACCTCATTTATTTCGGACTGGATGTTGTGGTACTAACATAACTTTACATCGAAAGGGGTGGTGTAGATGGGGTGGGGGTAGTGGGACGGGGGGTGTATTTTGGTTAAGAGGTGCCTACTGACTGTAGATTTCGCTATGTACTTAGGCAAGGCGGGTCTTCTGTATTACTGTGTAGCGCCAAAGATCTCGGTCCAGTCACATTGTTTTGGAGAGGTGTAAGTGTGTGAGGTCGGAATTTATCAAGTCGTCCCAGGTTTTTCGGGGTCTGCCTACTCCGTGACTACCGTCTATTTTTATCGGCCTGCACTTTTTTATACAGCTGTCGTCTTTCATACGCATCATGTGACCATACCAATGTAGTCTTCTCTCGAGTAAACAACATCTGATCCCTCTTATTCCTAATTTCTCCCTTAGTTTATTTATGCTTTGCCGTTCACGTATATTAGTATTACACACCCAACGGAGCATGCAAGCTTCGTTCCTCTCCAGTCTGCGTATATCCTCTGCACACAATGCCCAAGTCTCACTGCCATGTAACATTGCTGTTCGTATGCAGGCATACAGCCTGCCTTTCATTTTTAGAGAGAACCCTTTAGCGGCCAATAGTGGTATAAGCTCTCTGAACTTTTTCCATCCTGTTCTGACTCTAGCTACTGTACTTTCAGAGCACACTCCACCACTGCTGATTTTGTCACCCAAGTAACGGAAGGTGTCCACTATTTCTATAGAACCATCTGGGCACTTGCTGCTACTTATTGCACCTGAGCACCGGCCACATATGAAATCTATGTTCTTAGTTAGCTTACCTGTGATCCCACTACATCTTTTATGCACCGATACTTTGCATTTTGGACATAAAATGGAGTTTCTGCTTACTCCTTTCCTACACACTGAGCATGGCCATTTCCCAGATGGGACCAGTGCCCTATTTTCCTTCCTACAAACTAGAACTTTAGTCTTAGACAGGTTAATTTTAAGGCCTTTTGATTCTAGGCCATGCTTCCATGCTTGGAATTTCTTCTCTAGTTCAGCCATTGATTCAGCTATGAGCGTTAGATCATCTGCGTATAGGAGTTCCCATGGGCAGCCGGTCTTGAACTCCTCTATTATAGCCTGAAGGGCAATAATAAATAGTAGGGGGCTAAGGACAGAGCCCTGATGAACACCAACTTTTACGCTAAACCCTTCACTATATGTGTTGTTAATTCTAACCTTGCTGACTGTTTCTTTATACATGGCTTGTATAGCTCTCACAAGCCATTCATCAACACCTAGTTTTCTAAGGGCCCACCAGATAAAGGCTTTCTCCAAGTCAACAAAAGCTAAGTATAGGGGTTTACTTTTAGCTAGGTACTTCTCCTGTATATTCGTACAATGAAAAGAGCGTCTGTGTTACTTTTACCTGACACAAACCCGAACTGCATTTCATCTAGATCAATTCACTCTCTGATTAGTTGCGCTATTACTTTTTCTGTGACCTTCATGACCTGGTCAATTAATTTAATGCCTCTATAGTTTCCCATGTCTAGGGCATCTCCTTTACCCTTGTAGCAGTTAATGATGATGTTGCTACGCCAGTCCTTCGGAACGACCCCATCCTGTATGACTTGGTTTACTATCCGGGTGACCATAGTGTGTCCCACCGTTCCAGATGCTTTCAGCATTTCAGCAACTATTTCCGAAGGCCCAGCTGCCTTGCCTGTCTTCAAATTTTTGATCGCCTTACTTATACACATATATGTGTATATATTTATATATATGTATATATAAGTATATATAAGTATATGTGTGTATATGTAAGTATATGTGTGTGTATATATATATCATCATCATCATCATCATTTTACGTCCGCTTTTCCCTGCTTGCAAGGGTGGGATAGGTCCTATTCAGCACAGCACCTCTCCACTTATCACGGTCCTTCGTCATCTCCTCTGTGAGTTTCAGCGATCTGAGGTCTGCTCTCACCACCCCCGCCCATGTTTTTCGTGGTCTTCCTCAACTGCGTCTTCCTTCTACTGGGATTTCTTATACACATATTTCTTTATATACATATACAAATAAATACATATACAAATATATATACATATACTTATATATAGATATATACAAAAACAAATATATAAATATATATACACATATACTTATATATATGATGATGATGATGATGATACATATACATATATACAAATATATACACATACTTATAAATACATATACATATATAAATAAATCATCGTCATCATCATCATCATCACCGTTTTACGTCCGTTCTTCCATACTAGCAGGGGTTAGACGGGTTGTCCTGTTGTGGGCAGTTTCTGGTTGGCTGACCATGTCTTGCTCATACAGGAACTGATATACATATACGAGGGGGGATCAAAAAGTTCGCAGAATGTTATTGTAGTAAGAAAAAAATAGGTTAAAACAATATTAAACATGTCAGAACATTGTCACTGGGTGTTTACCTTGCTATTAGTCACTTGTAGTCAGTTATGCGCGGACTATTGTACAGTACTGACACACTTTAAAAAAACCTCTTTTTGGAACAATGGAAAATAGTTATTTTGAGATAAGATCGAATATCAAGTTTCTGGCAAAACCCAAATGGAAAGGGACACAGATTATGGAGGCTTTAGTTAAAGTTTACGGTACTACTGCTCCAAAGAAAACTGCTGTCTACAAGTGGATTCAGCAATTCAAACAAGGGGAAAGACGACCTTGAAGACCACCATCGCAGTGGAAGACTAGGAACATCAAAAAAATGACCAAACGTTGAGGCTGCTCAGACTTTAATTGTAGAAGATCGAAGAATAACAGTTAATCAGTTAGCTAAGTCCCTAGACATTTCATATGGTTCGGCAAATTCAATTCTGCACGATAATTTGGGACTAAGCAAGCTTTCAGTGCGATGGGTCCCAAAAGCGTTGTGCCCTGATCAGCTGATTCTTTGAAGTGATCTGTCTTTGGCGATATTAAACAAAATTGAAGTTGATGAAGAGCATTTCCTGACCAGAATCATCACCGGAGATGAAACCTGGATCTACCAGTATGATCCTGAATCCAAACAGCAGTCAAAACAGTGGCTTCCACGTGGATCATCGGGGCCAATCAAGTTAAAATCTCAAAAGTCGGATAAAAAAGTGATGGCCACCATTTTCTGGGATTCAAATGGGGTGATACTAATAGATTATCTTGAAGGTCAAAGAACTGTGACAGGAGCTTACTATGCAAATGTTTTAAGGAAACTGAAAGAGGCATTAGTCAAGAAACGAAAAGGGAAACATCATGGTGGGATCTTGTTTGATCATGACAATGCACCAGTGCATTCTGCGCGGGTTGCAAAAGAAGTTCTTCAAGAATTTCGATGGGAAGTGCTTCCTCACCCGCCTTATAGTTCAGATTTAGCCCCATCAGACTTTTTCCTCTTTCCAAAACTCAAAGAAATGCTAAAAGGAACCCGTTTTAGTGGTGTTGAAGAAGCTAAAAACACTGCCAACACATGGCTTCGAACAAGGCCTTCAACTTTCTTTAGAGACGGCTTACGAAGCTGGAAGCATCGCCTTGTGAAGTGTATTGACCTGGATGGCAACTATGTAGAAAAATAAATTGAAGGTAAACCATATTTTTTGAAAAATTCCGCGAACTTTTTGATCCCCCCTCGTATATAAATATATACACATATACATATATAAATATATACACATGTACAAGCCGAAGCTGAAGCATATAGACAGTATGCCCCCTCCCCCCTCCCACTGCAAAGTGGTTGTGGAGGTGTCATGACAAAAAAAAGCACCCAGTCCACACTGTAAAAATATATATTTATATATATGTGTACAGCCACCGGAAATAACATCTATAAAAATATACAGCGCCATCTACCTGTTAGCTAGCTACCTCACCGTGAAACAAACAGCCCTTAGAAACTACCAGAATAAACGCCTACAGGGCGGCTAAACATCAAACGATTATTTCTGTATAAATAGAGTGGTTCCAAACACTTCACCAGTCGACATTTGGCAGAGTCAACCTGCCTCTGCCATGCTTTGTCACTCACACACGCCTTGTACCTCGTATCGTCGCTTCATGTGAAAATAAATAGCTGATTGAATTTACATCTCGCCTTGCTTTGTCCTTTCAACTTGTGCTTTCGTCTGTCCATCCTCAACAGTCCTTTTAAGGGCTATCTTCAGATCAGACCGTATGCGATAACAGTCCTTCTAAGGGCTATTCTCGGATCTGATCAGAAGTAGTGACCAGACTGACTAACCACGTCGCTACATATTTATATATATATATATCATCATCATCACCATTTTACGATCATTCTTCAATGCTAGCATGGGTTAGACGGGTTGTCATGTGGGCAAGTCAAGGGGGACCATGTCTTGTTCATACAGGAACTGATTTTGGCTTGATTTCTACAGCTGGATATCCTTCCTAACACCAACCTCATTTACAGTGAGTACTGGGTGCTTTTTTACCATGACGTCTACACAACCACTTTACAGTGGTATCTTGCCACACCTCTTTGTTATATATATATATATATTGTTTAGAATAAGTACATCATATCCCTCCTCATGTTGTAAGAAGCGACTAAAAGGGTTGGTGTCAGGAAGGGCATCCAACTGTAAAACGTTGCCTCAAAAAGTCTCATCCAACCCATGCCAGCCTGGAAAAGTCAATGTCAAACGAAACGATGATGATGATTTATATATATATATAATGATACATATCTAAACACACACACACACAGAGTTATATTTAAATATGAGTTTTAGTCCTCACGGGCTAATTAAATTTTGAAATGAATATGTTTTTGCTCATACTGAATTGCAGTGCTTTGCAGTGATACAGCATATTATCTTATAGCTATTGGATATCAATGCCTGAAGATAACAACAGAAAATTTATTTTTATCAATGTAAAAATCTAGCAAAACTTGTGTATAAAAAAAATTATGACAATTTTAATTGATTATAAGGAATGCTACATCTATTTTAAAATGATAGCTAATAACTATTGTTGAATTTTTTACATTAAGACTTCATACTTTGTATTTAACTCTTTACATCCAGCACCCCATTTAACTGCATTAGCAAGATATTCTTGAAAAGTACAAAACAGCACTATGACATTGAAGAAAAGCTTTATGTTAAAATGTAAAGCTTTTATTCTAATATTGTAGATTTTCTTAATAATTCTAAAGACTGTACAAACATTTGAATTAACAGGCACCATTTTTATGCTTTCTTTCTTCTAAATCATTACAGGATGTTGAGAGTTAATAATAAACTATTCAAAATAATTTGTAAATCTAATAGTACATGCCACCCATTAAAATTGATAAATCACAATTTATATATCATTGTGCTGTCCAAAATGACAGATTCTTTTTACTTGTAAATTTGTTTACTTACTGATTCATTATATACTACTTTCATTTCCATCATTCCTATCAACCACTCACTTGGTGAAAGTGAGTGGTTGATAGGAGTGATGGAAATGAAAGTAGAAGGAAGTAGAGGAAGAAGACCAACAAAGGCATGGCTAAAAATGAGGGATGGAAATTTAAAGTCAAGGGACTGGTGAGGGGGGAATACAGATAATAAAGCAAAATGGAGAAGTTTGTCATGGGTCTCCAAAAGCTAACTCTTACTTTAGCAAGGAAAATAGACAAAAAATGTGTATTGCTGCTACTGCTGCTGCTGTTGTTTTTGTTATAGTTGTTGTATATAATGAAACTGACATCTAAAGTTATCTACAAGTAACACCTTTATTAGTATGAAGACGTTAAGAAAGAAAACCAGACACAGAAATGTTCTGTATGGCTTCTAGAAATCTAGAATATGTTATTATCTGTGGAACAGTTATAAATCTTCAATTTTACCATTCTGATTCTATTTGTGTCAGCAGTATAAGGATACAATATATCTCATTATTTATTCAAGACCATAGCAAATAAATTGATATAGAACTTATTGGATTTAACATTAAGCTAGTCACAGATACACATACTTATATATGCACATGCACAAATGTGTGTGTGTGTGTGTGTGTGTGTGTGTGTGTGTGTGTGTGTGTGTGTGTGTGTGTGTGTGTGTGTGTGTGTGTGTGTGTGTGTGTGTGTGTGTGTGTGTGTGTGTGTGTGTGTGTGTGTGTGTGCGTGTGTGTGTGTGTGTGCATGTGTGTGTGTAAAAATAGATATATACATGATTATCATCATCATCATCATCATCACTTAACATCCATTTTCCTTGCTTGCAAGGGTTGGATGCCTCACTACCAAACAAATCAGTATTTAATTAGAGCTACCGAATTCTCAAATGGGCCAGGGGGCCGCATCTCACATGTGTTGCCACATTTTACAGAGTGCATGGGGGTGCATTTTACCATGAGACCAGCACTAACGAGACCTATGACTAAGTGATATGTACAGTATTGCAGTCATAATGGATACTAAAGAATATCACTTGAAATTAAACCATATCCTAAATAAAGGATAACATTCCTCAAGGCTCCAGAGACACTATCCAATAACTAAAGGTTTATCTCAACAAACTATGTTAAAAAAAAACCCCACAAAAAACTCAAGCTGAGCAAAGCAATTAAAGAATTTTTATGTGACAATATTCATGGCTGTATGGACACAGTATGACCAAATGATTAACAAGTTTGCTTTGCAGTTATGAGATTGTAGCTTCAGTCCCACGATGTAGTATCTGAGGCAAATGTTTTTTACTATAGTTTTGTTTGGTCTATCTAAGACTTGTGAGTAAATTTGGGAAAACAGAAACTATTCTGAACCCCAGTGGATAGATTGAATCTGTAATTCAAAAGGTCAGCCTTGTTGTACACAGTATCATGCTGAATTCCCCTACTCAGCCACTTACATGATAATTTTTTTTAAATATGTCATTTCATTGACCAAACAACTAGATTGTTGAAACCAATGTAGGTTCATTTATTTTTACATATATTTGTGGCTGTGTAAAACAAACAATGCAAGTTGTACTCCCACCTACCATATAGTTAGAACAATTTACTCATTAATTAAATTATAACCTATAAACATTCAAGTTACAACAAAGAACATCAAACCCAAATTTACATCTTTTCTCTAGATGTGGAGAGATTCTTTACCAGAGGACTGGTTCACACCCTTTGATATCCTCTTCAATTATAATTGTTATCTTTCTACAATACATTATTCCAACACTTTTTACCTTAAAAAATAACTACTAAAAACTGTAATATGCTTACTACCAAAGTCAGATTAATTTTTTTGAGGCTCTAAGCACTTAAAAAATTATGGTACTTCTATATATAAAGTCTACAAAAAGAATGGAGAGGGAGTGACAAATACATTTAATTTGAATAAAATAGTGCCCTCTTCCTTTGATGTCCTAAGCATGTGTTTATTTTCTTTAATGGTTAATCCAACCCTGCATACTACTAAAGTACTATTCTAAAAGTCTATATGTACAAAAGGTGTGGTTGTAGGTTGACCACTCATCATGACATTTGTTAACTATCATATGATGCTTTCGACAGTAAGGAAGAGCAATTAGAGTTGTACAATATAGAGGAGCAGTGGGAATTCCTGAAAGCAAACCTGCTGATGGCGGCAGACGAAGTCTGTGGCTGGAGCGGGCCTGTAGGCAGGAGGAGAGTAACATGGTGGTGGAACAGTAAGGTGGAGGGGGCAATTAAGGCCAAAAAGCAGGCTTGGAAAGTATGGCAGGATGGGGGAAGTAGAGAAGACTATCAAGTGACCAGGAGGGAAGCTAGCAGACAAGTGTACTTCGCAAGAAGGGAAGCAGAGGAAAGAAAGTTCAAGCATGTTCTACAACGCGAGGACCAAAAACGTGAGGTGTTCAGGATTGCTAGGCAATGTGTCGAGGAAAACCGTGATATTGTCAGGGAGAAGTGTGTACTTAATGATGACGGCGTACTTGCCATCACTGACGCTGATAAGAAGGTAGCTTGGAAGTGTCACTATGAAAGGCTACTAAATGAGGAGAATAAATGGGAGAAAGACAGTCTCCCCCACATCGACCCAATAGAGGGACCAGCAGTGTTAGTCGAAGGTAGTATAATAAGTAAGGCAATCAAAGATATGAAGACGGGTAAGGCAGCTGGGCCTTCGGAAATAGTTGCCGAGATGCTGAAGGCATCTGGTACGGTGGGACACACCATGGTCACCCGGATAGTTAACCAAGTCGTACAGAATGGGGTTGTTCCGAAGGACTGGCGTAGCAGCAGCATCGTTAACTGTTATAAGGGTAAAGGAAATGCCCTAGATAGGAGTAACTATAGAGGCATTAAATTAATCGACCAGGTCATGAAGGTCACGGAAAAAGTAATAGCGCAACTAATGGAGGCACATGGCTTAGTGGTTAGAGCATTGGCCTTGCAATCAAAAGGTTGTGAGTTCAATTCTCAGACTGGGTGATGTGTTGTTTCCTTGAGCAAGACACTTTATTTCACATTGCTCCAGTTTACTCAGCTGTAGAAATGAGATGATAGGGACTGAGGTCCATATCATTCCACTGCAAAGTGGTCGTGGAGGTGCCACGGCAAAAAAGCACCCAGCACTCACTGTAAATGAGGTTGGTGTTAGGAAGGGCATCCAGCTGTAGAAATCAAGCCAGCATCAGTTCCCGTCCCACCCTTGCAAGCAGGGAAAAGCAGACGTAAAATGGAATGATGATGATGATGATGAATCAGAGAGAGAATTGATCTAGATGAAATGCAGTTCGGGTTTGTGTCAGGCAAAAGTACCACAGACGCTCTTTTCATTGTACGACAACTACAGGAGAAGTACCTAGCTAAAAGTAAACCCCTATACTTAGCTTTTGTCGACTTGGAGAAAGCCTTCGACAGATTCCCCCGTTCCATTATCTGGTGGGCTCTTAGAAAACTAGGTGTTGACGAATGGCTCGTGAGAGCTATACAAGCCATGTATAAAGAAACAGTCAGCAAGGTTAGAATTAACAACGAATATAGTGAAGAGTTTAGCGTAAAAGTTGGCGTCCATCAGGGTTCTGTTCTCAGCCCCCTACTATTTATTATTGCCCTTCAGGCTATAACAGAGGAGTTCAAGACCAGTTGCCCATGGGAACTCCTATACGCAGATGACCTAACACTCATAGCTGAATCAATGGCCGAGCTAGAGAAGAAATTCCAAACATGGAAGCACGGCCTAGAATCAAAAGGCCTTAAAATTAACCTGGCTAAGACTAAAGTTCTAGTTTGTAAGAAAGAAAATAAGGCGGCGGTCCCTTCCAGGAAGTGGCGATGCTCAGTATGTAGGAAAGGCGTAGGTAGAAACTCCATTTTATGTCCCAAATGCAAAGTATGGGTGCATAAAAGATGTAGTGGGATCACAGGTAAGCTAACTAAGAACATAGATTTTACATGTGGCCGGTGCTCTGGTGCAATAAGTAGCAGCAAGTGCCCACAAAATACTACCTCTTTCAACTGCGCAGAGGGTTCTATAGAAATAGTGGACAGCTTCCGTTACCTGGGTGACAAAATCAGCAGTGGGGGAGGGTGCTCTGAAAGTACAGTAGCTAGAGTCAGAACTGGATGGAAAAAGTTCAGAGAGCTTATACCACTATTAGCCGCTAAAGGGTTCTCCCTAATAATGAAAGGCAGGTTGTATGATGCCTGCATATGAACAGCAATGTTGCATGGCAGTGAGACCTGGGCATTGTGTGCAGAGGATATACGCAGACTAGAGAGGAACGAAGCTTGCATGCTCCGCTGGATGTGTAATAGTAATATACGTGAACGGCAAAGCATAAACGAACTAAGGAAAAAATTAGAAATAAGAGGGATCAGATGTTGTTTACTCGAGAGAAGGTTACGTTGGTATGGTCACGTGATGCGCATGAAAGACGATAGCTGTATAACAAAGTGCAGGGCAATAAAGATAGACGGTAGCCACGGAATAGGCAGACCCAGAAAAACCTGGGACGAGCTGATAAATTCCGACCTCACACACTTACACCTCTCCAAGACAATGTCACTGGACCGAGACCTTTGGCGGTACTCAGTAATAGAGAAGACCCGCCTTACCTAAATACAAAGTAAAACCTACTACAGTCAGTAGGCATCTCTAACAAAATACACCCCGTGCCACCACCCCCACCCCATCCACACCGCCCCTTTCAATGTAAAGTTATGTTGGTGCCACAACATCCAGACCGAAACAAATGAGATTGTGTAGGTGTCACGACAAAAAAACACACAGTTCACGCTGTAATGTGGCCGTGTAGGCAACACGGTAAAAACCTCCCAGCCCCACACTGTAAATGTGGTTGGTGTTAGGAAGGGCATCCAGCCGTAGAAAACCCGCCAGACAGTCCACGCTGTAATGTGGCCGTGTAGGCAACACGGTAAAAACCTCCCAGTCCCACACTGTAAATGTGGTTGGTGTTAGGAAGGGCATCCAGCTGTAGAAAACCCGCCAGATAGTCCTATGCGAGCAAGATAATCACTCTTGCCTCAAGTGGGAAAACCCCCGTCCAAACCCATGCAAGCGTGGAACACGGACGTTAAACGTTGATGATGATGATGATGTCAGATTGAAAATTAAATATGCTAATCCACAATAGATAAACCTCCAACTTTTTGTCAGTAAGTCGATGTGTTTCTTGTAACCAACAATCTTAATTTAAAATGAAGCTTTATATTAAACTAGAAGCTGATTCTATTTCAAATTTCACTCAAGAACACAATGTCATTATAACATGCCTAGCTTTAAGTGTTTAAGTCTCAGATAATTAATTGATAAGTTCTGTTTGTATTATGTCTGTCAACCAAGATGTATACTTGATATCAAAAGGAAGATGTAGAATGAAATATATGTCATCAAAACACTTCAGAAGTCAGCTTTCACTGCAAGTTCCGCTCCTATTAATTTAGCTAGACTACCTTAATGACAAACAAATTCATATACTGCAATAGACACTACAATACATTTTACTTGAGCAACTATATTTCTCCTAACAATAAATGTAGGTGCAGGCATAGCTGTGTGGTTAAGAAGTTCACTTTGTAACCATGTTATCTTCAGTTTTCTCCAATGCCACAGAAACTGGGAGAAGCACCAACTTGATGAGCCTCCAAGGTTGAGACAGACTTTAGAGACTGAAAATAATATCACAACCAAATATTACCAATGTTAATTCACCTTGGCACTGCTACCAGAAATAAAAAAGCAGAAGATAGCCAAATACCAAGACTTGACCAACTGATTCCTTTTTGTGCTGGTTACTGTTGAGACCTCTGGTGTCTTCAGTCCCTAAATTGCTGTTTTCCTCCACAAAATTGGGTGGAATGCATCCCACATGAGGAAAGAGCCCACTGAGATGGAGTGGATGATGCAGTGGGTGTTTCTGGCTGTTCTCTGCAGCAATACCTTTGCCATTTTGTTCACAGGACATAGATATACTGCTGAGACTGGAGTGTAGAATTTTCTGCTCCTCCCCCCTTCCTCTTACTTTCATTATTAATTTTTTTGCAAACATTCATTATCATCATCATCACCGTTTTACGTCCGTTCTTCCACGCTAGCATGGGTTAGACGGGTTGTCCATTATATAATTTAATTGAAATATATTGAATAAAGTTTTTTACCCATTTAAAAATTCAACCTGTAACTAATAATCTTCAAAATACCATCAAACCTCACTGTGATGCTGCTAGCTTATGATACTGAAAGCTAAGGTCCTCACTCCTTAAAACTTAGCTAAGAAACATTAATACTTTCTCTCTCCTCATTAATCTGATGAAGCGTTAGAAAAGCTAAGTAACTGAAATTGGTTAAGAGGTATTCCTGTGGTGTAACAAAACAAGCATCATCATTATCATCATCATCACAATTTAATATTTATTTTTCATGTTTACATGGGCTGGATGGACTATCATGTACTGAAGCCAGACAGGTCAGGCAACTTTGCCTTGCTCATACACTATGTTTTTTTACTTGGTGGGAGAAAATAAGTGAAGAAGGTGTCTTCAAACCAAAGACCTGGTCTGAATGCTTGCAATAAAGTGGACTCTGCTAAACAAATTCAAGGATCAGATGGTGGTGTTAGATTGACAGACAGATTAAGTCAGCAACCCAAGAACACCAAGCTAGATTTTGAAATCAGAATGCAAAATCAGAAAAAATATTACAAAGGATTTCATCCAATGTTTTACAATTACGTCAAATTCACTGTTTTAAACTGCTATTTATTTTAACCTTCAGCGCGCTCTAGGCGCATTATGTCACCAATAGAGTGATCTCCCCTTAATACATAATGCGGTGTCAAGGAAAGCAATTCATAAAAAAATTCAGTGTGCTGAAGGTTAATCATTTATAGCAGTGACATTGGGCTAAGATATTTATTCACTCTGAAAGGATGAGAGCAAAGTTAGATTTGGCATGATTTGAACATAGAACACAGAAAACTAGAAGAGAAATATCACGACATTTTTCCCTATGCTCTAACAATTCAGCCAATTCACCACATTGATGGAGATCATTCATTAACATACCTCTTTCATTGAAAAGTTAAGTAGTCAACTATATTTTGTAGCTGTGCAATCAATTGTCAATTGGTATTCATTAATTTCTTTCTGTATTCAAACATATAGTAATATAATGTTTGATAAGATCATTAATATATTGTTCTGCTTAAATGAGTTTCAGGCCGCAAAACTCTTTTTTTTTCTTTATGTGTGTTATTACTTGAACTATATATTTTCCCTATTGTTAAATTAGTCTACAAAACGGTTTGTGCTTAACTATTGGTATTATGTACCAATAATTAGAACACAGAATATTTAGGGCAAAAATAGAATAGAATTTTTTTTTTACTATGAGAAACTTAGAAATAGCTATGTGGTTAAGGAGATCACTTTCTTAGCCATGTGTTTTTTTTTTATGTTATATTCCACAGCTTGAGAGGAATAATATATACGTATCATCTTCATATATATATCATCTTCACTATTTATATAGGCAGGTTGTACGATGCCTGCATACGAACAGCAATGTTGCATGGCAGTGAGACCTGGGCATTGTGTGCAGAGGATATACGCAGACTAGAGAGGAACGAAGCTTGCATGCTCCGCTGGATGTGTAACAGTAATATACGTGAACGGCAAAACATAAACGAACTAAGGAAAAAATTAGAGATAAGAGGGATCAGATGTTGTTTACTCGAGAGAAGGCTACGTTGGTATGGACACGTGATGCGCATGAAAGTCGATAGCTGTATAACAAAGTGCAGGGCAATAAAGATAGACGGTAGCCACGGAATAGGCAGACCTAGAAAAACCTGGGACGAGCTGATAAACTCCGACCTCACACACTTACACCTCTCCAAGACAATGTCACTGGACCGAGACCTTTGGCGGTACTCAGTAACAGAGAAGACCCGCCTTGCCAGTAGGCATCTCTAACAAAATACACCCCGTCCCACCACCACCACCCCCACCCCATCCAGACCACCCCGTCCTATGTAAAGTTATGTTGGTGCCGCGCCATCCGGGCCGAAACAAATGAGATCGTGTAGGTGTCACGACAAAAAAATACACAGTCCACGCTGTAATGTGGCTGTGTAGGCAACACGGTAAAAACCTCCCAGACCCACACTGTAAATGTGGTTGGTGTTAGGAAGGGCATCCAACTGTAGAAAACCTGCCAGACAGTCCTATGCGAGCAAGACAATCACTCTTGCCTCAAGTGGGACTACCCCCGTCCAAACCCATGCAAGCGTGGAACACGGACGTTAAACGTTGATGATGATGATGATGATGATATACAGGGCGGTGAATTGGCAGTATCGGTAGAGGGTTGGACGCCATGCATTCTAGCATAGTTACGTCCCTTTACAGTCTGAGTTCAAATGCCACCGAGGTTAACTTTGCCTTTCATCCTTATGGGGTCGATAAAATAAAGTACCAGTAATGTACTGGGTAATTGCTGGCCTTGTACCTAAAGTAGAAACAATTATTTATATATATATACACACACATACACACACTGTAAAGTTGTTAGTGTTAGGAAGGGGCATCCAGCCATAGAAAGCTTGCCAAATAAAGGGTTATGAGGATCCTTCAGTTTGTGTCAAAAGACACAACATCTCCCCTGCACTCAATAATGACTGTATGTAAGCAGGATACAGACCTCCTTGGCCTGTCTGGGATGTCAGTGGCCCCGCTTCAGTACTGAGTTGGTCTATGTAGACCCATCCAACTCTTGCTAGCAGGAAAGCAGATGTTAAATGATGATGATGATGAAAACATATATATATATATATATACACACACACATCATCATCATCATGTCCATTTTTTCACACTTCCATGAGTTAGACAGGTCTTTTGCCATACAGCATCTCTCCACACTGCATTTCTTCGTCATCTCCTCTGAGTTTCAGCAATTTGAGATTAGTTCACACCACCTCTGCCCAGGTATTTCTTGGTCTACTTCTACTGTGGCTTCCTTCCACTGGGATTGCCTGGCACTTCTTCACCCAGTGACAATAATCCAATGCAGTTCTCTCTCCTGCACACCACCTCGGATTCCTCTTAAACCCAGTATCTCTCCCAGTTCATCGAAACTGCTTTTCTCTCACATTTACATTGCACATCCAATGAAGCCTGGTTGCTTCATTTCTCTTCTGTCTATAGATGTCCTCAGCAGCCACTCCCCATGTTTCACTACCATGCAGTAACACACTTCATACACAGGCATCATAAAGCCATCCTTTTGAATGTAAGGAGAAACCTTTTGTTGTCAACTGTGTGAGTAGCTTCCGAAACTTCTCCCATCCTATCCTTATTCTGGTTATTATGCTACTAGAGCACCCTCCTGCACTGCTAATTAAGTCACCTAGATAGCAGAAGCTATCGACCACTTTTATGAATCCCTCCTGTGATTGGAAAAGCTTTACATCACTAACACTCTTCCCCTCGATTACCCCGTGCATCTTCTACATACTTCCCTTCCTGGTTGTCAACCTGCTATCCCACTGCACCTCTTGTATACCCAAAATTCACATTGTGTACATCATATAGCGTTTCTGCATACTGGTAATGCGAGAAAGAGTACAAAGTCCACCCTGTTGAGTGGTCACGCTGGTGAAATTAGAAAAAAAAGACATTCAGTTCACCCTGTAAGGTGGTTGTGATGGTGACATGACAAAAGGTGCCAAGTCTACCCTATAAGGTGACATGAAAAAAAGTATCCAGTCCACTTTATAAAAAGGTTGTGCTGGTGTCACGACAAAAACTACCTTGTTCACCTTGTTAGATGGTCAGTTTGGAGCCACAATAATAAGCACCCAGTCCACACTGTAACATGGTTGGTGTTAGGAAGGGCATCCAGCTGTAGACACTAAGCCAAAAGACAGATCTGTATGAGCAAGATGTGGTTTCCTGGCATGAATAGTCTCATAAAGCAACAAAGCAACAAGCATAGAACATGGATGTTAAATGATGATGATATTCTAAGTACCTCATTAAAAAAAAAAGTGAAGCGCTAAACTATAGGTTCAAAGATATGCAGATAAGCATGAACAAACTAATTCTCTCACCTGAAAGATAAGCTAATATAGCCACCTTGCATTTTGCAGTGTTGCTTTGAGACTAGCTGATCAGCAACTTGTGAGTAAGATAAGAGACTGTTATCAATATATATATATATAAGTATGCACACATACACACATATATGTGTATATATGGGTTATATCGAACACTAATAATAATGTTCAATTCATTTGTAAACAAACGGCCCAATTTAAAGCTGTGACTGATCGTCACCTGTTTGTTCAACACTGGCTTGAGGAACAATCAACATGTTTCTGGGTCATTTTTCTTCATCGGGACTGTATACCTCTGCCAATCTGTTGAACGGTTGAAAATATATAATATTTTCTTAAGTACACATCGGCTGAGTAGCCTCATTTGCATACCGAGCGAGTTACAGCTGGCTTTGCCGAATATTAAAAATAAAATTAGAATTTTATTTCTCGCCCTAGCACAGCTGATACATAAATGTAAGTTTGTAAACAAACGGCCTGATTTGAAGCTGTGCTGTGTCAGTGACCGATCGTCACCTGTTTGTTCAACACTGGCTTTGAGGAACAATCAACATGTTTCTGGATCGTTACCCTTCATCAGGACTGTATACATCTACCAGTCTGTTGAACAGTTGAAAATATATATTTTCTTAAGTACTGAACATTATTATTAATGTTCAATATAACCCATACGTACATATGTATATGAATATATGTGTGTGTATGTATATATATATATATATGTTTGTATATATATATCCAGGCCGAAACAAATGAGATCGTGTAGGTGTCACGACAAAAAAACACACAGTCCACGCTGTAATGTGGCCGTGTAGGCAACACGGTAAAAACCTCCCAGTCCCACACTGTAAATGTGGTTGGTGTTAGGAAGGGCATCCAACTGTAGAAAACCTGCCAGACAGTCCTATGCGAGCAAGACAATCACTCTTGCCTCAAGTGGGAATACCCCCGTCCAAACCCATGCAAGCGTGGAACACGGACGTTAAACGTTGATGATGATGATGATGATGATATATATGTGTATGTGTGCATACTTACATTTATGTATCAGCTGTGCTCGGGCGAGAAATAAAATACTAATTTTATTTTTATGTATATATATATATATATATGATGATATATTTAGTCAGTTTCTACATGCTGTCGAAATCTTGGATAAATACTCGATCGGGGCCGCCGTGAAGAGGCTACGTTCGGTCATTTGTCGGAGATTTCTCCATAAGAGCCTTTCTTCTTATAGCTTGATATAATTGATTTTTTATATGGTTAATTATGCTAATTAGAAGAAGAAATAGTATATATTTTATCTGATGATTCTAAAGACATGATTTATGATATATTGCTCTGATTTTTTAATTTATTAATTCTTCATAGAGCTTAAAAGTGACCAGTTGCAACATGTATATATCTATAACTTTATGTATATGTTAACCTATATATTTAATAATCTCCCGATAGGTTGAGATTAAATTTGGCGATATTTGGCTGCGCTTTCTAGCAGCAAGCCTACCCGCCGTAAGCAACCAATCACATTCTTTCTGGCTTGACCACTGCCACATAGCGATTCTTAGCCATTTTTGAATCTATTTTTGGCGGGATCGGATTGAAAAACTAGATGTCTGATTTTGAATTTGTCTCCTGATGAATCCTAACTCAGGACATTCCTATTATTTGGATGTCTAAAAATAAGGAAGAAACCATGGTAGAGATATAATTACGGTATGTACGCATTTCTTCTAAGTTTAATTTTACACCTAATTGTGTATGGTTGATGATATATTTAGTCAGTTTCTACATGCTGTCGAAATGTTGGATAAATACTCGATCGGGGCCGCCGTGAAGAGGCTACGTTCGGTTATTTGTCGGAGATTTCTCCATAAGAGCCTTTCTTCTTATAGCTTAATATAATTGATTTTTTATATGGTTAATTATGCTAATTAGAAGAAGAAATAGTATATATTTTATCTGATGATTCTAAAGACATGATTTATGATATATATATATATATTAAAATACAAATATTAATAAAATAGATGTTCTTTTGATCAATTAAATTTTATTATACATATTTCAGAGGTACAACAGTACGTCCTCATCAGACAAAATATAATGATACATGACATACCCTGAGATGTTAAATGGTTAAGATTTAATCAAGGTACTTCTGAAATATGTATAATAAAATTTAATTGATCAAAAGAACATCTATTTTATTAATATTTGTATTTTAATATTAATAACTCTGGAAAATTTTTTTCTGTAGAGTGCTTCCAATCTACTGTAAAACTTATTCTTTGATGTACTCATTGAATCTTGTTTAACTCTTTAATATATATATATACGTATATATATATATATATATATATAACAAAGAAATTGTGGTAAGGAACCAGATGGACCATAACGCACCAGAGTACTCAATACTTAGGGTAGTAGAGTGAGAAATAGGAAAAAGTATGACCCCGACGGCAGAGCTCAAGCCGTTTCAATGGCTATTTCTGGTAGTCCAGTCCAGAAATAGCCGTCGCAACGGCTTGAGCTCTGCCGTCGGGGTCATACTTTTTCCTATATATATATATATATTGATAACAGTCTCTTATCTTACTGTGATGATAATATATATATATATATATACATATATGTATATATCATCATCATCATCATTATTACTGTTTAATGTCCATTTTCCATGCTAGCATGGGTTAGACAAGTTGTCCTATTGTGAGACAAACCAGGTCAGATGACCATGGTTTGCTCATACAGAACTTATTTTAGCTTGGTTTCTATGCTTGGATGCCCTTCCTAATGCCAACCACATTTACAGTGTGTACTCTAAATAAATATGTTTCCAAGACAATGTCACTGGACCGAGATCTTTGGCGCTACACAGTAATAGAGAAGACCCGCCTTACCTAAATACAAAGTAAAACCTACTACAGTCAGTAGGCACCTCTAACAAAATACACGCCCGTCCCACTACCCCCACCCCATCTACACCACCCCTTTCAATGTAAAGTTATGTTGGTACCACAACATCCAGGCCGAAACAAATGAGGTCGTGTAGGTGTCACGACAAAAAAACACACAGTCCACGCTGTAATGTGGCCGTGTAGGTAGCACGGTAAAAACCTCCCAGTTCCACACTGTACATGTGGTTGGTGTTAGGAAGGGCATCCATCCGTAGAAAACCCGCCAGACAGTCCTATGCGAGCAAGACAACCACTCTTGCCTCAAGTGGGAAAACTCCCGAACAAACCCATGCAAGCGTGGAATATGGACGTTAAACGATGATGATGATGATATATTTATTAAGGGCGGTGAATTGGCAGTATCGGTAGAGGGTTGGGCGCCATGCTTTCTAGCATAATTACGTCCCTTTATGGTCTGAGTTCAAATCCCATCATGGTTAACTTTGCCTTTCATCCTTACGAGGTCGATAAAATAAAGTACCAGTAATCTACTGGGTAATTGCTGGCCTTGTGCCAAAAGTAGAAACAATTATTAAACATCATCTTAGTGCTACTGCCCATTATATATATATATATATAATGAATTATTACTGCTACAAGCTTCTTATTGTCTGTAGAGGTAGAGTGTCAATGAAATTGTTTTAGGGGAATGAGATCTACATATTTATTTTTAATGGAAAAACATATGTATGTACTTCATTCTTATTCATGTACAAACTGCCCCACTCACACCAACACCAACTTCAGAAAATCCTATCAGGAAACCTATCTTCATGTGTTTCCTTAGCAACTAGCACAATATAGCCAGTTCTATATTTACATTTCATTCTCTATATGAATACATGCATATATACATCATTGTCATCATCATTTAATATAACAAATTTAATATAGAAACAGCTTCAACAGGACTATAACTATTTAGGAGTTTTTCCCAAAGAACTCTTCCAAACTTTTATTATATGAACTGGCCACTGGAGCCTTTTTGGGAAAAACTGTGTAGCACTGTATATTTTTAAGCTGCTATTGTGCGGCGTTTTAATCCTGTATTTTCTATTTGAACTATTTGAACTTTTAAAAATTGTATTTACATTTTATTATAATTTTTTTCTTTCTCATTCTTGCATGCTTGTTTCATATGTTCTTTTGAAATTTGTTGTGCCCTTCATGCTCGGTTGGGCTGATTGCTCCTTGGTTTGGAATTTTTGCTAGTTGCTCATCGTTTTTCTACATACATGGTCCGATGAACCGATTTTTATTTCTTTTTCTAAAAATCTGGTGGGAGGCCATATAGAAGATCACGCCACCTAGCTTTGACTTTGGAGGCAGTCGATTAACTGCCCTTAGATCTGACATCATGTTCTGACGTCAGTAGCTGAATACACTCTCTTCGACTTTGTCTCTTGAGCAGAGCAGACACATTTCACGGTGGCGAAACAGCGATATCACACCATGCGGTCACGGGATATTTGAACACCGCCACAAAATGATAATTACGAATTACCAATCATGGAGCAACTGATATGATAACCTGTTTTGTTTATTGCTCTGATTAAAATGCTCATGTACATATAATCTCGAGGTATGTTCTTTTTGCTTAATTGTTTACCTACACCTAACAACAAATAGAAGAGATGTTCTACCAGCCAAGCTAGGGAAACGATCTCCCCTCTAAATCGTAAAACAACGCAGCCTTCTAAAATGGTGACCATCTCTCCTAAAGTGGTGACCCCGACGTGATCTTCTACAACTATTTCATTTGATGGAAATCATCTTTTGTTAACCATCTTTTGTTCTTATGTTCTTATATATATCTTTTGTTCTTATATATATCTTATGTTCTTATATATATCTTTTGTTCTTATATATTATATATATATATATATATATACTTAGGTTAATAGGAGTTAGGTATTGTATACCCGTGTCCCATTAAGGTATTGGCAGCATAATAATTAGCTCTATGCTTTGGAGCAGAGCCGTATATATGAAAGAGAACACAAGAGTGTCTACAACATCAAAAGATTTTTATTGGCTTACAATGTTTCTTCCTTACGTAACCGTAGGATTCGTCAGAGCTATAAAAGGGGTTTGATTGGTGTTATGGACTCTACCAACCAAACATTCAAGAACAAAGAGTAAAGAGAGTAAAGAGCAAAAGTAGGGGACGATAAGTCTAATTTTGGTGCGGGACGGTGGGGTGTGGGTCCTTGTTTACTAGCTGTGGTCATATTCATTCCCGGGAGTCGGGTGGTTAGCTGAACCATAGATGGGGTGGCGTCGATAGTATGGTGCAGAGGGTGCGCAGAGGCTACACAAACACAAAGGGCGTACAATATATATATATATATAGCGGAGGAGAAAGTACATGAGGTAATTAGAAATGGAAAAAGAGTAATAATAATAATCTATAATTAATAGTGTATAATAAGGCATGGGGAAGATTACACTATAATAAGGTATAAAAGTAAGAATAAGGTAAAATATAAAGGAGGATAAAAGAAATAATAAAGATAAAAAAAATATATAGAGAATATATAAAGAAATATAAGCGAATATTTGGAGGGGAAAACACAATGTAAAAAGAAACCGATTTTTTCAAATAATAATAAAAATATAATAATTATGGGGGGAGAAAACGGGATAGAGAAATATGATCAAGTGTGATTAGTTGAGAGAATATAAGATGATAATAGTTATGTCAAGTTTATACATCTTAATAATAAATAATCTGTGTATCAGAGTTGCAGAACCTTCAATTCACTTACGGGTTCAAGCCACGTGGCATGGTCCATTGTTTATTTGTGCGGTCATGTGCGTTTGTTTTTGACACCACAGCAGATGCACAAGTTTGTAAATTCCAATGCAGATAGAAATCTATTTTTGCTCACCCGGACATTGACGGAGGGTCCAATATTCCTAGTTCAATATGTGTGTGGTGTTATTTTGGTCGCACAAATCAATCAATTGGTTCAATATATGGAGTATGGTTTTCTGGTCTTCGTAACAGTGTCAGTGGTTGTATATCTGGAAATCACAAGGATCACAGTACTCCGGTTTGGTGTGATTATCGGTCATCCAGCTATGTTGTTGGTGGTTGGATTCAAATCTATTCGCCCGAACGTTGAACTTTGGTGTCGATAGGACTGCTTCGTTAATGTCCTATGTTCGGTTTCTTTTTACATTGTGTTTTCCCCTCCAAATATTTGCTTATATTTTTTTATATATTCTCTATATATTTTTTTTATCTTTATTATTTCCACTTTTATCCTCCTTTATATTTTACCTTATTCTTACTTTTATACCTTATTATAGTGTAATCTTCCCCATGCCTTATTATACACTATTAATTATAGATTATTATTATTACTCTTTTTCCATTTCTAATTACCTCATGTACTTTCTCCTCCCCTATATATATATATATATTGTACACCCTTTGTGTTTGTGTAGCCTCTGCGCACCCTCTGCACCATACTATCGACGCCACCCCATCTATGGTTCAGCTAACCACCCGACTCCCGGGAATGAATATGACCGCAGCTAGTAAACAAGGACCCACACCCCACCCTCCCGCACCAAAATTAGACTTATCGTCCCCTACTTTTGCTCTTTACTCTCTTTACTCTTTGTTCTTGAATGTTTGGTTGGTAGAGTCCATAACACCAATCAAACCCCTTTTATAGCTCTGACGAATCCTACGGTTACGTAAGGAAGAAACATTGTAAGCCAATAAAAATCTTTTGATGTTGTAGACGCTCTTGTGTTCTTTTTCATATATATATATATATATATATATATATATATATATATATATATATATAGTAATAATAATAAATTTGAAGACTAAAATCCAAAGAGGGCTCGATAAGGATAAATATATTTTAAATATATGAGAACCGTAGAGCAAATATTTATTAAAATAACAGATTAAAGTTTAAGCAAAGAATCGCTGCTTTCACCCTTAATGGGATCTTCTGAAACTAAAAAAATTAATCTGTGAACGCAGAAGTAAATATTTTGAAAAACGTTGCAACCGAAGGAAGACAGGGAGACGATACTTCGGTTCGTGGAAACGTTCCCTGGCAAAGAACGGAAAAAACAATTACACGCAAAGACAAAACCACGTTTATGGTATGAATGAAGTCGTAGACTAATATTCTATTAGGCGGTTCGTAGAGACGTTCTCTGGCAATGAACGGAAAAAACGAAGATGATACGTCATTATGTGGATAGTATAAACTATACGCGGATATTTTACGTCTTGATGTCGTAGCTAAGTATATGTTATGTTTATACCATTACTTATTTGTATAGGTAAGTATATATTACCTGTATGTTTTGTGAAGGTACGTAGACTTTCTCGTACATATATTTGCATGTATATGTTATGGCGTATATATTATATATACTGGAACATGTGCATATGGTTATGTGTATACGTGAGTTTTGCGTCTGTGTGAGTATGCAGGTTCGTACGTATGTAGGGTGTGTGTATATGTGTACTTTGTGTTTTGGTTGATGTACATTTAGCGAACATATGTGTATTAACATGTGTGTGCATGCGTTATATACGTATTTATGTGTGTATATTTATATACGTTTATATAATTATATGTATACACGCACACACACTCATATATATATATATATATCATCATCATCACCGTTTTACGTCCGTTCTTCCATGCTAGCATGGGTTAGACGGGTTGTCCTGTTGTGGGCAGTGTCTGGCCGGCTGACCATGCCTTGCTCATACAGGAACTTTTTTTATATATATGTATACGTTCGTATGTGTGCGGGTACAGGCGTTGCGTGGGTTCTGTATGTGCGTGCATGTTTTTTTGTGTACGTGCTTGTATTTGCATACCAATGGCGGGTGTTTTCGCATATGCATGTGTTTGTACGTATATGGATGCGTGCATGTATATATTTAATGTTTGTTGATTTCAATTACCTCCGTAATTTATTTACATTATTCTTAACTCTGAAGCCGAGAATCATTCGGTTTCCTAAATAGATTTTTAGTCTACGACTTCAGTTATACCATAAACGTGGTTTTGTCTTTGCGTGCAATTGTTCTCATCGGTCCACATAATGACGTATTATCTTCGTTTTTTCCATTCATTGCCAGAGAACGTCTCCATGAACCACCTAATAGAATATTAGTCTACGACTTCATTCATACCATAAACGTGGTTTTGTCTTTGCGTGTAATTGTTTTCACCGCTTCAAATAATGACGTATTATCTTCGTTTTTTTCCATTCTTTGCCAGGGAACGTTTCCACGAACCAAAGTATCGTCTTCCTGTCTTCATGTGGTTGCAACGTTTTTCAAAATATTTACTTCTGCGTTCACAGATTGATTTTTTTTAGTTTTAGAAGATCCAATTAAGGGTGAAAGCAGCGACTCTTTGCTTAAACTTTAATCTGTTATTTTAATAAATATATATATATATATATACATATATATATATATACATATATATATATAAAATTAAAGAACGTAGTTAAAGACTCACATTAATCCCCTATAATTTAATGAACTCAAGGAATAGATTCTGGGCTCTTTATAAATCAGCATATAGAGAGAAGTACACATAGAGATATGTGCTTAATCATTGGGGATAGAAAACCACCAGGGTGATGAACATATTGTCTATGAAAGAAAAGGTGAATACAAATCAATTAAAAGAATAAATTAAAGTGTACTAATCATCCAATAATAACTATAACACCCTGACATGCTCAAATAATAGTATGTTTTGCCACAAAAAATGAAAAATACATATTGTAGAGTGTTCATCGGCAGGTGGTCTAACAATACAATCCGCACTTCTTTAAATATATCAGATAACTAAGAAAACACGAATGATATAGAGAAAAGACGTGCGTTTTATATTCCATGGTGGTGTGAATGGTTTTTATCCCCTATGATTGAATACATATCTCTATGTGCATCTCTCTCTCTCTCTCTGTATATATATATATATATATAAATATATATATGTATATATATATATATATGTGTATATATATATATATATATAAATATATATATGTATATATATATATATATGTGTATATATATATATATATATATATGCGGGTCAGAATAGCTGATAAAGGGTAGAGAAGACAACCTCTGTCATGCTGGGGGCACAAAAAAATGTACCCAGTCCATGCTGTAAAGTGGTTGATGATAGGGAGGGCAACCAACTAGAAAATTTTGTGAAGAAACCATGACTAGCACAACATTAAAAATAATTGTATACATGTCAAACCCTATATATTTCATGATATTTCAAGGTAATGGCCCTCTTTTCAAATGATGAACAAAAAAGAAAAAAGTGAAACGTCTTGTTATAATACATTTTTCGTAAACTAACATTTCAGCATGCTATACTTTTAACGGTATTTTCAAACTTGTCTAAGTGCCTAAGGATTAAGCTGAAATTTTGATCCCTCTTACAATCTAGAGATATGATCAATATTGGGCCTTGAAACTTTAGGTCATGCTTTTATTCTGTGTATGAACATTAATAAATAAATTATATATATATATATATATATATATATATATATATATATATATATATATATATATATATATATATATATAAACAAGCAAAGTAGCTGGATCATTGGAAATAGTTGCTGAGATACTGAAATTATCTGGGATGGTAGGATACACCATTACCACCCATATTGTAAACCAAGTAATACAAAATGGTGCTATACCCAATAACTGGCATAGCATCATCATCATCAAGTGCTGAAAGCACAAAGGTGATGTACTAAACAGAGGAAACTACCGTGGCATCAAATTGATGGACTAGGTTATGAAAGTTACAAAAAAAGGTCATTGTACAACTGATTAGGGATCGAATTAACCAAGATAAGATGCAGTTCAGATTTGTGCCAGGTAAAGGTACCACAGATGTCCTCTTCCTTGAGAGGCAACTGCAGAAGTATCTAGCTAAAGAAAACCCCTCTACTTGGCATTTGTCAATCTGGAGAAAGCTTTTGACAGGGTCCCCCATTCTGTAATCTGTCGGGGAGGAGGCACTTGGGGAAACTTAGAGTGGATAAGTGGCTTCTGATTTCAGTACTAGCCATGTACAGAGGTGCAGTCAGGAAGGTTAAACTTAATAATGACTATAGTAGGGAGTTTAGCATGCAAGTTGGGGTCCACCAGGGTTCTGTCCTTAGCCCTCTCCTGTTTATTATCATCCCCCAGGTTATAACAGAAGAGTTTAAAACAGGATACCCAAGAGTACTCCTGTATACTGATGATCTGACCCTTATAGCTAAATCTATGGCAGAGCTAGAGAAAAAATTCCTGACCTGGAATCAGAACTTGGAATCAAAAGGTCTTAAAGTTAAAGTCAAATTGACAAAGACTAAAGTTCAAGTAAGTAGAAAGAAAAAGAAGGAAATGTCTCTGCTCAGTGTGTAGGAAATGGTGGGTAGAAATTCCATCCGCTGTCTCAAATGCAAACTATGGGTATGCAAGAAATGTAACAGGATCTCAGGCAAGCTAACAAAGGACGTAGGTTTTACATGTGCTTGATACACATAAGCAGTAAGTGCTCACAGGAAACAAGCTCTAACAAATTATTAGAGGGTAGTGTAGAGGCAGTTGACAGCTTCTGTGACCTGGGTGACCAAATTAACAGGGGGGGGGGGGTCCAAAAGTACAGTAGCCAAAGTGAGAACAGAATAGAGAAAGTTCAGGGAGCTACTACCACTGCTAGCTACAAAAAGTTTCTCCCTCAGAATGAAGGGTAGATTGTATGATGCATGTATAGGAACAGCAATGCTGCATGGTAATGAGACCAGGATGATGTGTGCAGAGAACCTATGAAGAGAGCATGAAGTTTGCATGCTCCAATGGATGTATAATAAATGAACAGCAAAGCATAAATGAACTGAGAGAGAAACTGGGCATAAGAGTGATCAGATGCAGTGTGTAGGAGAGGAGATTGCATTGGTATGCATATGAAGGGTGACAGCTGTATAAAAAGGTGCAGGCTACTCAAAGTTGATGGCAGCTATGGAAGAGGAAGACATAGGAAAGATTGGGGAAAGATGATAAAAGCTGACCTCACACAATTGCACCGCTCAAAGGATTGAGATCTCTGGCATTATCCAGAAGACCTGCCTTCCCATATGCACTGGATGAAGCAAACATTTAGAAGTCTACTTCTCCCCCTCCCCCTTCCATACACCTCCCATGTCTAAACACTCCACTTTTCACCCACATCTTAACACTACACCCTTCACCAGCTAAATACCCAACCCTAGACCTACATCTCTAATCATTGCTCAACATTCACCCCTCACCCTACTTTCCACATTTGATGCATACAAACATAGAAAGCTGAACACACTCTTCCACAATGCTGTTGAAATGACCAAAAGCTCTCATTCCACCTTGTAAGGTGGCCATGCAGGTGACATGACAAATAAGCACCGAGTCCACCCTGTAAAGTGATTGGGTTGGTGACACAACAAATAGCACCTCATCCACCCTGTAATGTGGTCATGTTGGTGACACAACAAAAGCACCTAGTCTACCTTGAAAGGTGGTCATGTTGGTAACACAACAAAAAGCATCCTGTCCACCCATGATGGTAACTTGACAATAATTGCCATGCCCACTCTGTAAAGTGGTCATGTTGGTGATACAACAAAAAGGTCCAGACTGTAAAGTGATCAATTTGGTGCCACAACAAAAAGCACCCAGTTCACACTGTGAAGTGGTCATGTTGGTAACACAACAAAAAGTGCCTAGTCCACACTGTAAAGTGGCCATATTGGGGATATGACATCATCAAAGGTAATGAAAATGATAAAAAACAAATGACCTGATGAAAAACAAGCCTAATGAAAAGATGTAGAATATTTGATGAAACTTAGCTATATTTGATATATTTTCCCCTGTTTTTTTACTAAACTGTTATAGCAAAAGTTAAATTATATATATTGAAACATTTGTAAGATATTAAATAGTTTAAGAAATCAATTCTATCATCTTAATTTATTATACGTAAATAAATTTTAAAATGCACAAATCGCTTTCCAAATAACACTATGTGTAAGTCCTGTTTTTTCAAACACTGCTGTATATATTTTCACTTTTCTACCTTGTCCTTTGTCCTTAAAGCTTATTTTCTTTTTTACAATCTCTCCTATGACCGTAAAGGTCATTCGGTTTCTTTCGATATTTGCGGTTTTTGCCTGTTTCCCTTCTAAGTGTTATTTCTCATCCACTCTTCTGCCTGCACCTGAACCCACCGTTACTCCTTCTCCTTCACCAACAGAAGTCTCTGACCAATCAAACAAGCAGTTTCTCACCAGGATAAGTGAAATAGCCATGGCAGATCAGTTTAGAAAGGGTGCTGAAATATCTCACCATGTTCACGAATATGATTGGAAGACCATGCAAGCTCTCTACATCCCAGACACAGGAAACCAAATCCAATACCAATCACCCACCCCTCCAGATCCTTCCCTCTCTTTGCAAACTTCAAAACTTCAGAGCTGCCGCAATCAATGATGGAATGATAAAAGGGAAATCATGTGAGATTGTAGAGTTACTAGATTGGAAGCTTGCAATCCCAGTTGTCACCTACAGTTTCAATATCATAAATTGGAACATTAATGAAATTAAGAGAATGGACACCAAAATCAGGAAATGTTTGACTTGTAATAGAATACATCACCCAAAATCAGATGTGGACCACCTCTATCTCCCTAGATAAAATAGAGGTAGAATAATAATAATCCAGCTCAAGCTATCATACAAGATATCAACCATTGGACTCAGTAATTGTGAAGGACCATAAAGAGGAAACATGTTTCTTAATTGACATGAGCATTCCATCAGATCATAACATCTTCTCAAAAGAGTTCGGAAAGCTCAGTAAGTATAAAGACCTATCAATTGAAATTGGGAAAATGGGGCATCTTAAGGCCTGTACGATACCAGTGATAATCGGCACACTTGGAATGATAAAAAGGGGAACTGAAATATATTTGGACCAGATACCTGGAAAGCCATCTCTTTCAGAGATACAGAAAATAGTGCTGACTGGTACTGTCCATGTCCTGAGAAGGGAATTATCAATTTAAAAACATTTACTGCTGCTTGTGCCCTTACGGCATCATTTGTATGACAATTGACTGTAAAATATGTGTATTATCAAATTTTGCCTCAGGTGTCAAGGTGACACTCGGCAAGATTTGGGAAAGAAGCAAAATTCAAACGAAGTTTCAAATAATAATAATAATAATTGCTTCTACTTTAGGCACAAGGCCAGCAATTTTGGGGAATGGGAAAGTCGATTAAATCGGCCACAGTGCATTCATCATCATCATCAACGTTTAACGTCCGTGTTCCACGCTTGCATGGGTTTGGACAGGGTTTTCCCACTTGAGGCAAGAGTGATTGTCTTGCTCGCATAGGACTGTCTGGCAGGTTTTCTACAGTTGGATGCCCTTCCTAACACCAACCACATTTACAGTGTGGGTCTGGGAGGTTTTTACTGTGTTGCCTACACGGTCACATTACAGCGTGGACTGTGTGTTTTTTTGTCGTGACACCTACACGATCTCATTTGTTTCGGCCTGGATGGTGTGGCACCAACATAACTTTACATAGAAGGGGGCGGTGTGGATGGGTGGGGGTGGTGGGACGGGGGTGTATTTTGTTAGAGATGCCTACTGACTGTAGTAGGTTTTACTATGTATATAGGTAAGGCGGGTCTTCTCTATTACTGAGTACCGCCAAAGGTCTCGGTCCAGTGACATTGTCTTGGAGAGGTGTAAGTGTGTGGGGTCGGAGTTTATCAGCTCGTCCCAGGTTTTTCTAGGTCTGCCTATTCCGTGGCTACCGTCTATCTTTATTGCCCTGCAATTTGTTATACAGCTATCGACTTTCATGCGTATCACATGTCCATACCAACGTAGCCTTCTCTCGAGTAAACAACATCTGATCCCTCTTATTTCTAATTTTTTCCTTAGTTCGTTTATGCTTTGCCGTTCACGTATATTACTATTACACATCCAGCGGAGCATGCAAGCTTCGTTCCTCTCTAGTCTGCGTATATCCTCTGCACACAATGCCCAGGTCTCACTGCCATGCAACATTGCTGTTCGTATGCAGGCATCATACAACCTGCCTTTCATTTTTAGGGAGAACCCTTTAGCGGCTAATAGTGGTATAAGCTCTCTGAACTTTTTCCATCCCGTTCTGACTCTAGCTACTGTACTTTCAGAGCACCCCCCCCCCCCACTGCTGATTTTGTCACCCAGGTAACGGAAGCTGTCCACTATTTCTATAGAGCCCTCTGCGCAGTTGAAAGAGCTAGTATTTTGTGGGCACTTGCTGCTACTTATTGCACCAGAGCACCGGCCACATGTAAAATCTATGTTCTTAGTTAGCTTACCTGTGATCCCACTACATCTTTTATGCACCCATACTTTGCATTTGGGACATAAAATGGAGTTTCTACCTACGCCTTTCCTACACACTGAGCATGGCCATTTCCCGGAAGGGACTGCCGCCTTATTTTCTTTCTTACAAACTAGAACTTTAGTCTTAGCCAGGTTAATTTTAAGGCCTTTTGATTCTAGGCCGTGCTTCCATGTTTGGAATTTCTTCTCTAGCTCGGCCATTGATTCAGCTATGAGTGTTAGGTCGTCTGTGTATAGGAGTTCCCATGGGCAGCCGGTCTTGAACTCCTCTGTTATAGCCTGAAGGGCAATAATAAATAGTAGGGGGCTGAGAACAGAGCCCTGATAGACGCCAACTTTTACGCTAAACTCTTCACTATATTCATTGTTAATTCTAACCTTGCTCACTGTTTCTTTATACATGGCTTGTATAGCTCTCACAAGCCATTCGTCGACGCCTAGTTTTCTAAGGGCCCACCAGATAATGGAACGGGGGACTCTGTCGAAGGCTTTCTCCAAGTCGACAAAAGCTAAGTAGAGGGGTTTACCTTTAGCTAGGTACTTCTCCTGTAGTTGTCGTACAATGAAAAGAGCGTCTGTGGTACTTTTGCCTGACACAAACCCGAACTGCATTTCATCTAGGTCAATTCTCTCTCTGATTAGTTGCGCTATTACTTTTTCCGTGACCTTCATGACCTGGTCGATTAATTTAATGCCTCTATAGTTACTCCTATCTAGGGCATCTCCTTTACCCTTATAACAGTTAACGATGATGCTGCTATGCCAGTCCTTTGGAACAACCCCATTCTGTACGATTTGGTTAACTATCCGGGTGACCATGGTGTGTCCCACCGTGCCAGATGCCTTCAGCATCTCAGCAACTATTTCCGAAGGCCCAGCCGCCTTACCCGTCTTCATATCCTTGATTGCCTTACTTATTATACTACCCTATTGGTACTTTATTTTATGAACCCGTAAGGATGAAAGGCAAAACTAATCTTGGAGGGATTTGAACTCAAAACGTAAAAGGCCGTAACTCTATGCCATGAAGCATGTTGTCTGACACTCTACCGATACTGCCAATCCACTGTCCTAAATAATAATAATATTGATAATAATAATAATTTATGAGGTGAAAATATCTGGCTATATCTTGCCTGCCATCAAATTTCTTGGTTTCAGAAATAGAAAATGAACAGCAAGCTTCCTCATCACCAACAGAAACACTCTTCTTCTTCTCTGGTTCAAAACTTGAAGGTAAACACAATCAATATTGGCACGATGAAAGATAGGTCTGAAGAAATGGTAGAAATGCTGAAGTGGAAGTGAATAAATGCAGGCTCCTCTTGAGCATAGAACACAGGTAGAAATTCTTCTGGATAAGTAACAATGATGCAGTGGGCCAAGTAGACATATGTTATATCAAACCTGCATTGTCAATGTAATCAATTTTATATAAGATCCTTTCTTAAGTAAGAAAAAATAAAAAAAAAAGGGGAAACAAATGGAAAGAAAGAATAGGGAAATATAGAAAAAAAAGAGAAAGAAAGAAGAAAAAGAACAGGAAGGGGAGGGGAAGGCAAGAGCTCTGGTGTCGCAGAAGAGAGGGGAGGAGTGAGGAGGGGGGGGGGGTGATTGGGCTTGGGCCTAGGGCAAGAGGGCATAAGTGCTGCACCCCGCTAACAAGACGGCAAAAGCATTCCCCTGGATGATGGTCAGTAACACTCGCTGCAACAGCCACCCAACCTCACAGGGCTCCCTCCCCAGTCGGGCCACCGACGCTCCAATCTTGCAGAGGAGCTCGGCAGAATGGAGTCCTAGTAGCAAAGAAATGGGTAGATAAAGTAATTGAAATAGTGAGAGTGTGTAATAGTATAATTAAGTTTAGCTTAGACTAGTCATGGACAGCATAACAGCAGCTTTTATCTTTGTGTATGCACCATAATCAAAACTGACAAATGAACAAAGAAATCATTGATATGATATGAGAAACAAGGAAAGATCAAATCCCCTAAACTTCTGTAATACAAATGACTTAATCATTTACAATATTAACTCCAGGAAGGCAGGCAGCCATCTGACTGCCTACCAATCAAGTAACATATAGCATTTATCATAGATTGTGAACTGTACTACCATGCTGAATCTGTTCCCCAGACATAAATATTATAAAAAAATAAACATACAGAATTTTTACTATTTCTATACATAATATAAATTGGAAACTACAAATGATATGAATTGAAATGCATAAATAAAATGAATTTCTAATACTCAAATTGCAAAATAAGCAATGAATTTTACTTTATGTTTAAATTTAAAAATAAATTAATTGCAAACTACTGTAAACAGCAGCTGATATTATTACATCAACAGCATTGGACTTTAACCTGAGTTAATATGTTTCTAACTATGTATTATCAAATTTGAAAAAAAATTATGACTAGATTATGTCAAGATACTGCAAGAACAGCATTATTATAAAGAAAATCAATTTCAGTTAATGAATTTAGAATTAGTTTATCCATATAAATTTTCACCGTGAAAATGAACACAGGGTGTGTGTTGATGCATGTTCACTTAATTTTAGGTTTTTAGATTTAACTCTCTCATTATCTTACCATTGCCTCAGTGCTGTATCATGATACAACATGAGCTGTGGGATGATACAACACTAGCTGTGGGATGATACACCACTAGCTATGGGATGATACAACACTAGCTGTGGGATGATACAACACTAGCTGTGGGATGATACAACACTAGCTGTGGGATAATACAACACTAGCTGTGGGATGATACAACACTAGCTGTGGGATGATACAACACTAGCTGTGGGATGATACAACACTAGCTGTGGGATGATACAACACTAGCTGTATCATGATACAACACTAGCTGTGGGATGATACAACACTAGCTATGGGATGATACAACACTAGCTGTGGGATGATACAACACTAGCTGTGGGATGATACAACACTAGCTGTGGGATGATACGACACTAGCTGTGGGATGATACAACACTAGCTGTATCATGATACAACACTAGCTGTGGGATGATACAACACTAGCTGTGGGATGATACAACACTAGCTGTGGGATGATACAACACTAGCTATGGGATGATACAACACTAGCTGTGGAATGATACAACACTAGCTGTGGGATGATACAACACTAGCTGTGGGATGATACAACACTAGCTGTGGGATGATACAACACTAGCTGTATCATGATACAACACTAGCTGTGGGATGATACAACACTAGCTATGGGATGATACAACACTAGCTGTGGGATGATACAACACTAGCTGTGGGATGATACAACACTAGCTGTGGGATGATACGACACTAGCTGTGGGATGATACAACACTAGCTGTATCATGATACAACACTAGCTGTGGGATGATACAACACTAGCTGTGGGATGATACAACACTAGCTGTGGGATGATACAACACTAGCTATGGGATGATACAACACTAGCTGTGGAATGATACAACACTAGCTGTGGGATGATACAACACTAGCTGTGGGATGATACAACACTAGCTGTATCATGATACAACACTAGCTGTGGGATGATACAACACTAGCTGTGGGATGATACAACACTAGCTGTGGGATGATACAACACTAGCTGTGGGATGATACAACACTAGCTGTGGGATGATACAACACTAGCTGTGGGATGATACAACACTAGCTGTGGGATGATTCAACACTAGCTGTGGGATGATACAACACTAGCTGTGGGATGATACAACACTAGCTGTGGGATGATACAACACTAGCTGTGGGATGATACAACACTAGCTGTGGGATGATACAACAATAGCTATGGGATGATACAACACTAGCTGTATCATGATACAACACTAGCTGTGGGATGATACAACACTAGCTGTGGGATGATACAACACTAGCTGTGGGATGATACAACACTAACTGTGGGATGATACAACACTAGCTGTGGGATGATACACCACTAGCTATGGGATGATACAACACTAGCTGTGGGATGATACAACACTAGCTGTATCATGATACAACACTAGCTGTGGGATGATACAACACTAGCTGTGGGATGATACAACACTAGCTGTATCATGATACAACACTAGCTGTGGGATGATACAACACTAGCTGTGGGATGATACAACACTAGCTGTGGGATGATACAACACTAGCTGTATCATGATATAACACTAGCTGTGGGATGATACAACACTAGCTGTGGGATGATACAACACTAGCTGTGGGATGATACAACACTAGCTGTGGGATGATACAACACTAGCTGTGGGATGATACAACACTAGCTGTATCATGATACACTAGCTGTGGGATGATACAACACTAGCTGTGGGATGATACAACACTAGCTGTGGGATGATACAACACTAGTTGTATCATGATACAACACTAGCTATGGGATGATACAACACTAGCTGTATCATGATACACTAGCTGTGGGATGATACAACACTAGCTGTATCATGATATAACACTAGCTGTGGGATGATACAACACTAGCTGTGGGATGATACAACACTAGCTGTGGGATGATACAACACTAGCTGTGGGATGATACAACACTAGCTATGGGATGATACAACACTAGCTGTGGGATGATACAACACTAGCTGTATCATGATACAACACTAGCTGTGGGATGATACAACACTAGCTGTGGGATGATACAACACTAGCTATGGGATGATACAACACTAGCTGTGGGATGATACAACACTAGCTGTGGGATGATACAACACTAGCTGTGGGATGATACAACACTAGCTGTATCATGATACAACACTAGCTGTATCATGATACAACACTAGCTGTGGGATGATACAACACTAGCTGTATCATGATACAACACTAGCTGTATCATGATACAACACTAGCTGTATCATGATACAACACTAGCTGTGGGATGATACAACACTAGCTGTATCATGATACAACACTAGCTGTGGGATGATACAACACTAGCTGTATCATGATACAACACTAGCTGTGGGATGATACAACACTAGCTGTGGGATGATACAACACTAGCTGTGGTATGATACAACACTAGCTATGGGATGATACAACACTAGCTGTGGGATGATACAACACCAGCTGTGGGATGATACAACACTAGCTGTGGGATGATACAACACTAGCTATGGGATGATACAACACTAGCTGTGGGATGATACAACACTAGCTATGGGATGATACAACACTAGCTGTGGGATGATACAACACTAGCTGTGGGATGATACAACACTAGCTGTGGGATGATACAACACTAGCTGTATCATGATACAACACTAGCTATGGGATGATACAACACTAGCTGTGGGATGATACAACACTAGGTGTGGGATCATACAACACTAGCTGTGGGATGATACAACACTAGCTGTATCATGATACAACATTAGCTGTGGGATGATACAACACTAGCTGTGGGATGATACAACACTAGCTGTGGGATGATACAACACTAGCTGTGGGATGATACAACACTAGCTGTGGGATGATACAACACTAGCTGTGGGATGATACAACACTAGCTGTGGGATGATACAACACTAGCTATGGGATGATACAACACTAGCTGTGGGATGATACAACACTAGCTGTGGGATGATACAACACTAGCTGTATCATGATACAACACTAGCTATGGGATGATACAACACTAGCTGTGGGATGATACAACACTAGCTGTGGGATGATACAACACTAGCTGTGGGATGATACAACACTAGCTGTATCATGATACAACACTAGCTGTGGGATGATACAACACTAGCTGTGGGATGATACAACACTAGCTGTGGGATGATACAACACTAGCTGTGTGATGATACAGCACTAGCTGTGGGATGATACAACACTAGCTGTGGGATGATACAACACTAGCTGTATCATGATACAACACTAGCTGTGGGATGATACAACACTAGCTATGGGATGATACAACACTAGCTGTGGGATGATACAACACTAGCTATGGGATGATACAACACTAGCTGTGGGATGATACAACACTAGCTGTATCATGATACAACACTAGCTGTGGGATGATACAACACTAGCTGTGGGATGATACAACACTAGCTGTGGGATGATACAACACTAGCTGTGGGATGATACAACACTAGCTGTGGGATGATACAACACTAGCTGTGGGATGATACAACACTAGCTGTGGGATGATACAACACTAGCTGTGGGATGATACAACACTAGCTGTGGGATGATACAACACTAGCTGTATCATGATACAACACTAGCTGTGGGATGATACAACACTAGCTGTGGGATGATACAACACTAGCTGTGGGATGATACAACACTAGCTGTGGGATGATACAACACTAGCTGTGGGATGATACAACACTAGCTGTATAATGATACAACACTAGCTGTGGGATGATACAACACTAGCTGTGGGATGATACAACACTAGCTGTGGGATGATACAACACTAGCTGTATCATGATACAACACTAGCTGTATCATGATACAACACTAGCTGTATCATGATACAACACTAGCTGTATCTTATGCAACACTAGCTGTATCATGATACAACACTAGCTGTATCATGATACAACACTAGCTGTGGGATGATACAACACTAGCTGTGGGATGATACAACACTAGCTGTGGGATGATACAACACTAGCTGTATCATGATACAACACTAGCTGTATCATGATACAACACTAGCTGTATCATGATACAACACTAGCTATGGGATGATACAACACTAGCTGTATCATGATACAACACTAGCTGTATCATGATACAACACTAGCTGTGGGATGATACAACACTAGCTGTGGGATGATATAACACTAGCTATGGGATGATACAACACTAGCTGTATCATGATACAACACTAGCTGTATCATGATACAACACTAGCTGTATCATGATACAACACTAGCTGTGGGATGATACAACACTAGCTGTATCATGATACAACACTAGCTGTGGGATGATACAACACTAGCTGTATCATGATACAACACTAGCTGTATCATGATACAACACTAGCTGTGGGATGATACAACACTAGCTGTGGGATGATACAACACTAGCTGTGGGATGATACAACACTAGCTATGGGATGATACAACACTAGCTATGGGATGATACAACACTAGCTGTGGGATGATACAACACTAGCTGTGGGATGATACAACACTAGCTGTGGGATGATACAACACTAGCTGTGGGATGATACAACACTAGCTGTGGGATGATACAACACTAACTGTGGGATGATACAACACTAGCTGTGGGATGATACAACACTAGCTGTGGGATGATACAACACTAGCTGTGGGATGATACAACACTAGCTGTGGGATGATACAACACTAGCTGTGGGATGATACAACACTAGCTGTGGGATGATACAACACTAGCTGTGGGATGATACAACACTAGCTGTGGGATGATACAACACTAGCTGTGGGATGATACAACACTAGCAGTGGGATGATACAACACTAGCTGTATCATGATACAACACTAGCTGTGGGATGATACAACACTAGCTATGGGATGATACAACACTAGCTGTGGGATGATACAACACTAGCTGTGGGATGATACAACACTAGCTGTATCATGATACAACACTAGCTGTATCATGATACAACACTAGCTGTGGGATGATACAACACTAGCTGTATCATGATACAACACTAGCTGTATCATGATACAACACTAGCTGTGGGATGATACAACACTAGCTGTATCATGATACAACACTAGCTGTATCATGATACAACACTAGCTGTGGGATGATACAACACTAGCTATGGGATGATACAACACTAGCTGTGGGATGATACAACACTAGCTGTATCATGATACAACACTAGCTGTATCATGATACAACACTAGCTGTATCATGATACAACACTAGCTGTGGGATGATACAACACTAGCTGTGGGATGATACAACACTAGCTATGGGATGATACAACACTAGCTGTGGGATGATACAACACTAGCTATGGGGTGATACAACACTAGCTGTGGGATGATACAACACTAGCTGTGGGATGATACAACACTAGCTGTGGGATGATACAACACTAGCTGTGGGATGATACAACACTAGCTGTGGGATGATACAACACTAGCTGTGGGATGATACAACACTAGCTGTGGGATGATACAACACTAGCTGTGGGATGATACAACACTAGCTGTGGGATGATACAACACTAGCTGTGGGATGATACAACACTAGCTATGGGGTGATACAACACTAGCTGTATCATGATACAACACTAGCTATGGGATGATACAACACTAGCTATGGGATGATACAACACTAGCTGTGGGATGATACAACACTAGCTGTGGGATGATACAACACTAGCTATGGGATGATACAACACTAGCTGTGGGATGATACAACACTAGCTGTGGGATGATACAACACTAGCTGTGGGATGATACAACACTAGCTGTGGGATGATACAACACTAGCTGTGGGATGATACAACACTAGCTGTGGGATGATACAACACTAGCTGTGGGATGATACAACACTAGCTGTATCATGATACAACACTAGCTGTGGGATGATACAACACTAGCTATGGGATGATACAACACTAGCTGTGGGATGATACAACACTAGCTGTGGGATGATACAACACTAGCTGTGGGATGATACAACACTAGCTATGGGATGATACAACACTAGCTGTGGGATGATACAACACTAGCTGTGGGATGATACAACACTAGCTGTGGGATGATACAACACTAGCTGTGGGATGATACAACACTAGCTGTGGGATGATACAACACTAGCTGTGGGATGATACAACACTAGCTGTGGGATGATACAACACTAGCTGTGGGATGATACAACACTAGCTGTGGGATGATACAACACTAGCTATGGGGTGATACAACACTAGCTGTATCATGATACAACACTAGCTATGGGATGATACAACACTAGCTATGGGATGATACAACACTAGCTGTGGGATGATACAACACTAGCTGTGGGATGATACAACACTAGCTATGGGATGATACAACACTAGCTGTGGGATGATACAACACTAGCTGTGGGATGATACAACACTAGCTGTGGGATGATACAACACTAGCTGTGGGATGATACAACACTAGCTGTGGGATGATACAACACTAGCTGTGGGATGATACAACACTAGCTGTGGGATGATACAACACTAGCTGTGGGATGATACAACACTAGCTGTGGGATGATACAACACTAGCTATGGGGTGATACAACACTAGCTGTATCATGATACAACACTAGCTGTATCATGATACAACACTAGCTGTGGGATGATACAACACTAGCTGTGGGATGATACAACACTAGCTGTGGGATGGTACAACACTAGCTGTGGGATGATACAACACTAGTTGTATCATGATACAACACTAGCTGTATCATGATACAACACTAGCTGTGGGATGATACAACACTAGCTGTATCATGATACAACACTAGCTGTATCATGATACAACACTAGCTGTATCATGATACAACACTAGCTGTGGGATGATACAACACTAGCTGTGGGATGATACAACACTAGCTGTGGGATGATACAACACTAGCTGTGGGATGATACAACACTAGCTGTATCATGATACAACACTAGCTGTGGGATGATACAACACTAGCTGTGGGATGATACAACACTAGCTGTATCATGATACAACACTAGCTATGGGATGATACAACACTAGCTGTGGGATGATACAACACTAGCTGTGGGATGATACAACACTAGCTGTATCATGATACAACACTAGCTGTGGGATGATACAACACTAGCTGTGGGATGATACAACACTAGCTGTATCATGATACAACACTAGCTGTATCATGATACAACACTAGCTGTGGGATGATACAACACTAGCTGTATCATGATACAACACTAGCTGTATCATGATACAACACTAGCTGTATCATGATACAACACTAGCTGTGGGATGATACAACACTAGCTGTGGGATGATACAACACTAGCTGTGGGATGATACAACACTAGCTGTATCATGATACAACACTAGCTGTGGGATGATACAACACTAGCTGTGGGATGATACAACACTAGCTGTGGGATGATACAACACTAGCTGTATCATGATACAACACTAGCTGTATCATGATACAACACTAGCTGTATCATGATACAACACTAGCTGTATCATGATACAACACTAGCTGTGGGATGATACAACACTAGCTGTGGGATGATACAACACTAGCTGTGGGATGATACAACACTAGCTGTGGGATGATACAACACTAGCTGTATCATGATACAACACTAGCTGTGGGATGATACAACACTAGCTGTATCATGATACAACACTAGCTGTATCATGATACAACACTAGCTGTATCATGATACAACACTAGCTGTGGGATGATACAACACTAGCTGTGGGATGATACAACACTAGCTGTATCATGATACAACACTAGCTGTATCATGATACAACACTAGCTGTGGGATGATACAACACTAGCTGTGGGATGATACAACACTAGCTGTGGGATGATACAACACTAGCTGTATCATGATACAACACTAGCTGTATCATGATACAACACTAGCTGTATCATGATACAACACTAGCTGTATCATGATACAACACTAGCTGTATCATGATACAACACTAGCTGTGGGATGATACAACACTAGCTGTGGGATGATACAACACTAGCTGTGGGATGATACAACACTAGCTGTGGGATGATACAACACTAGCTGTATCATGATACAACACTAGCTGTGGGATGATACAACACTAGCTGTATCATGATACAACACTAGCTGTATCATGATACAACACTAGCTGTATCATGATACAACACTAGCTGTGGGATGATACAACACTAGCTGTGGGATGATACAACACTAGCTGTGGGATGATACAACACTAGCTGTGGGATGATACAACACTAGCTGTGGGATGATACAACACTAGCTGTGGGATGATACAACACTAGCTGTGGGATGATACAACACTAGCTATGGGATGATACAACACTAGCTGTATCATGATACAACACTAGCTGTATCATGATACAACACTAGCTGTATCATGATACAACACTAGCTGTATCATGATACAACACTAGCTGTGGGATGATACAACACTAGCTGTGGGATGATACAACACTAGCTGTGGGATGATACAACACTAGCTGTGGGATGATACAACACTAGCTGTATCATGATACAACACTAGCTGTGGGATGATACAACACTAGCTATGGGATGATACAACACTAGCTGTGGGATGATACAACACTAGCTGTATCATGATACAACACTAGCTGTATCATGATACAACACTAGCTGTATCATGATACAACACTAGCTGTGGGATGATACAACACTAGCTGTGGGATGATACAACACTAGCTGTATCATGATACAACACTAGCTGTATCATGATACAACACTAGCTGTATCATGATACAACACTAGCTGTGGGATGATATAACACTAGCTATGGGATGATACAACACTAGCTGTATCATGATACAACACTAGCTGTATCATGATACAACACTAGCTGTATCATGATACAACACTAGCTGTGGGATGATACAACACTAGCTGTGGGATGATACAACACTAGCTGTATCATGATACAACACTAGCTGTATCATGATACAACACTAGCTGTGGGATGATACAACACTAGCTGTGGGATGATACAACACTAGCTGTGGGATGATACAACACTAGCTGTATCATGATACAACACTAGCTGTATCATGATACAACACTAGCTGTGGGATGATACAACACTAGCTGTGGGATGATACAACACTAGCTGTGGGATGATACAACACTAGCTGTATCATGATACAACACTAGCTGTATCATGATACAACACTAGCTGTATCATGATACAACACTAGCTGTATCATGATACAACACTAGCTGTGGGATGATACAACACTAGCTGTGGGATGATACAACACTAGCTGTATCATGATACAACACTAGCTGTGGGATGATACAACACTAGCTGTATCATGATACAACACTAGCTGTATCATGATACAACACTAGCTGTATCATGATACAACACTAGCTGTGGGATGATACAACACTAGCTGTGGGATGATACAACACTAGCCGTGGGATGATACAACACTAGCTGTGGGATGATACAACACTAGCTGTGGGATGATACAACACTAGCTGTATCATGATACAACACTAGCTGTATCATGATACAACACTAGCTGTATCATGATACAACACTAGCTGTATCATGATACAACACTAGCTGTATCATGATACAACACTAGCTGTATCATGATACAACACTAGCTGTGGGATGTGTCATGTCATTGCAGTAAAACTACCACAAAATTTCATAACAGTGGATAGAAAATTTAGTCTCTTATTATAATCCTTGATTGTGTTATTGATTGAGCTCAAAACATATGATGAACTTAACAATCTTTGGTGTGCAGCATTCACTTAGCAGAAAATAGCTTCATAATTCACATGAACCTCATTTCTTTAATGATTGGCACATCACATAAACTCAGTACAGGTTACAACAGAAATGACATCTACACAACTAGAACTTTTTCATATAAATGAAACAGTTCTAGTCATGTAGAAGTCATTTCTATATATAATAAAGATGCCTATACTCTACCAACGTATTGAGTGCATTTTTTAACTGTGGTTACTCCAAAATATAACTCAGGAACCTACATATTTAATATAATAATAATGATTTCTAGTATAGGCACAAGGCCAGTAATTTAGGGGGAGGGGAAAGTCGATTAAATCGACACCCAGTACATTACTGCTGCTTTATTTTATCGACTCCGTAAGGATGAAAGGCAAATTTAACCTTGGCGGGATTGAACTCAGATCATAAAAGGCTGTAACTCTATGTTGCAAAGCATGGTGTCCCACCCTCTACTGCCAATCCACCATATAATCCACCTTAATAATAATAATTGTTTCTACTTTAGGCACAAGGCCAGCAATTACCTAGTGCATTACTGGTACTTTATTTTATAGACCCCGTAAGGATGAAAGGCAAAGTTAACCTCGGCAGGATTTGAACTCAGAATGGCAAGGGCCGTAACTCTATACGTCAAAGCATGGCGTCCGACCCTCTACCGATACTGCCAATCCTCCCTCCGCCTTATAATAATAATAATAATAATAATAATGAAAATTATTGTGTACAGTGCTCAGGTGCACTACAACTCATCAAAGGTGCATGTATAGTACATAGAATAATTGTTTCTACTTTAGGCACAAGGCCAGCAAATTACACAGTGCATTACTGGTACTTTATTTTATCGACCCCGTAAGGATGAAGGCAAAGTCAACCTCGGCGGGATTTGAACTCAGATTGTAAAGGGACGTAACTATGCTGGAAAGCATGGCGTCCGACCCTCTACCGATACTGCCAATCCACCGCCTATAGTACATAGAATAATGTACCAATGTCAGGAAAGTGAACAGTGTACGAGTCATGGTATACACACAGATACATGCATGCAGGTGTATGGAGGGGGAATATCAGGTGTAGTGTTAGTGAATTTTGGAAAGCATGGAGTTTTGAAGGATGCAGTGTCCCAACAGCTAATAACTGACACAGGTAGTTTGTTCCATGTTTCATCAACTTTGAGCATGAAAAAATGTTTCTGAAAGTCACGGGAGCTGTGCTGTTTTCTGATTTTGTAAGCATGTCCACAGGAGGTAAACACATGGAATTCAAAAAGGTGCTCAAAGTTGTTGTTGGCAATTTGATTATTAATAATTTTGTGGGTGTCTACCACATCAGTTACCAGTCGTCGGAGCTTTAATTTATCCACTCACACTGTTGACAACAAAAGGTTTCTCCCTATGTAAAAAAAGTGCAATGTTGCATGGTAGTGAAATATGAGCAGTGACTGCAGAAGACTGGAGAGAAATAAAGCAACCATGCTTCGTTGGATGTTTAATGTAAATGTGAGAGAAAGGCTGAGCTTCAATGAACCAAGGGAGAAGCTGGGTTAAAGAAGAATCTGAGGTGGTGTGCAGACGAGAAGACTGCATTGGCAAGGACATGTGGAAGGAAGCAGCAGTAGAGGTAGACCAAGAAAGACCTGGGCCGAGGTGGTGAGAACTGATCCCTAATCACTGAGACTCAGAAGAGATGACAAGGGAACATGGCGAGTGGAGAGATGCCGTGCTGAGAAGGGCCCGTCCATCCTATGCGAACGTGGACAAACGTAAAGATGATGATGATATATAGACACACATACATAAACATATATATATTCATGTACACAAACACATACATATACATATATACACACACACATACATATACATATATACACTCACATATACATATATATACATATGATAATTGCCACTTCTTTACATCTCATCTGAATTCCCAGCAATTATGAACCACCGCCAACTGCAGGCTGCTGGCCAGTTTGATGACTGAACAGGATTTGTCAAGGTCACCTTTTCTAGACCTTTCCCATGTGGTATAGGTGAGAAGTGCGTCCCCAAAAAGGGCTGCTCAGATGCTCAAGACTTCACCGAAGCATGTTACTGTTCAGGTTAACAATGCAGCTTATTAGCATAAGACTTGAGCACCCACATGGAGATTTTTTACCATGTGCTTCTAACCAGTCCACTCCTCCACCGCTGTGGGACTTGTGAAAAAAGATGGCAATGCTACGTACTTGTGCTACCCACATAGCACCCACTCCATCCCCGCAGCTATCTGTCCAGTGGCAAGTTAAGGCAAGATAATAGGACAGTTAAGGTAATTACATGTTATTGTAATGGAGTTTAACCACCTCAGGTGGAGTAGCTGTACTCACCACACTTGGCCAATTGCATGTTGGTGAGGCTACTTAACCCATATTTGGGGTGGATGGCCATTGACTCTGTGGAGCTTACCACCTTTTAACGGTTTTTGTTTTGGGGCTGTTGGGTTTCCACTTACCCCACTTGCCAGACCAGATACATATATATATATATATATATACAAATATACATATATACATACATATCTCCAGAATGGCTGACTGAATATGCACGCATCGTTTGTTTGTTTTTTGCCTTTTTTTCGGATCAATCCTCTTTTCACTCTTTATCTTTCAGTTTTATCTTTTATTTCTAATTCTATGTTCTGATACAGGACTTGTATCCAAAACTTTAAGACTCTTTTCCTGATATTTCAAGCGTTAAACTAATATATTTCCCCAATATACTGTGCCGTTTGTTTTGTTATTTTTGTTTACTTTTTACATACATATATAAAGAAATCATTATATATATGTATATACACACACACTTACACACACACACACACACACACACACACACATATATATGTATATATATATATCATCATCATCATCACCGTTTTATGTCCGTTCTTCCACGCTAGCATGGGTTAGACGGGTTGTCCTGTTGTGGGCAGTGTCTGGTCGGCTGACCATGCCTTGCTCATACAGGAACTGATTTTGGCTTGATTTCTACAGCTGGATGCCCTTCCTACACACCAACCTCATTTACAGTGAGTGCTGGGTGCTTTTTCCATGGCGCCTACACGTCCACTTTACAGTGTTATATATATATTATATATATATATGAAATAATTAAGTCAAATATGTAAAATTTGGCTTCGTTTATTATAAATTATAGATATACTGCTATATATATTTCGGTGACAGCCATCATTGGCTGTGACCTCTTCAGGCAGTCCGAATTGGTGTTGGAAAGACAGGTACACATGTTGAGCTGGACATATCGATGTATTGACGGAGTAAAACACACTTCAACAACATGTATACCTGTGTCCGGAATATATATAGCAGTATATCTATAATTTATAATAAACGAAGCCAAATTTTACATATTTGACTTAATTATTTTACATTATTCTGGAGTAAACAAACCAACCTGCGTACTTCATCGAGTGCTCCAATCTGCATACTGAGGTGTCGGTAAACAACCAACATATACTCAAAATTTATATCATCATTTCATTTTACGTCCACTTTTTCCCTGCTTGCATCAAACAATATTATTAGTTTTCGATATAACCCATACGTACATATGTATATGTATATATGTGTGTGTATGTGTATATATGTGTAAGTGAGCATAATTACATTTATATATATATATATACATACATATATGTATATATATAATATAGTAGTTTGCTTGAAGTATTGTATATAATATATTACATAATGTGGAAAGTGATATAAGGCTAAACAATACAAAATGGATGAAAGAAACTACAGCAACAAAAGCAAAAGGCTTACCAGGTAACTAAATTTTTTGTTACTTTCATCTTATCCATTTTGCATTGTTTAGCCTTATATCACTTTCCACAATATATATATATATATATATAAATATTTTCCATTTTGATGCTATAGTCCCTTATATATTATGGAATACTGTTGGCTTCTTGCTACAATACATTCTATACCTTTCATTTATATATTTATACTCGGATTTCTTTCCTAGAGTGCTTAAATTATTTGTGACTAATCCCGGTATTTAAAAAAAAAAAAACGCGATAATATTGCTTTTTGCTGAACTCTTTATTGTAGAGTTTTTTTTTTTTGGAATGTTTTTGACTGTTGTTTCATGTAAACAAACATTCGTCTCATTCTGACGTCACCAGCCCTGTTTTTCCACATGTGCATTTTATTTTCATAATCACACATGATGTTAAACTAGCCTGCTTTTAAATTCCCTTTTTGGCATATTAATCGGTGAGAATCTGGCTATCGTGTTGAGCTCTGCTGACGATCGTATTCCAACCGTGACGATCTCCACTGAAAGTTTACGTGAAATAGACTTTTTCAAGACTATACAGAGCATTTGTAGTTGTCCGAAATTGAAGGATGAGTATTTTAAACTTTATTTTATCATGAGT
>OZ024740.1:61786957-61791957 GCA_964016885.1 Eledone cirrhosa | reverse complement strand
CACAGGAAACAAGTACCACCAATCTCTGGGAGGGCCCTGTAGAAACAGTAGACAGCTTCTGCTACCTAGGTGACCGAATTAGCAACGGAGGTGGGTGCTCAGAAAGTACAATAACTAGGGTAAGAACGGGATGGAAGAAGTTTAGGGAACTACTACCACTGCTAGCTGCAAAAGGCTTCTCCCTCAGAATGAAAGGCAGACTGTATGATGCGTGTATCCGAACAGCGATGTTGCATGGTAGTGAGACCTGGGCGCTGAAGGTGGAAGACTTACGTAGATTAGAGAGAAACGAAGCCTGCATGCTCCGATGGATGTGTAACAGTAATATACGTGAACGACAAAGCATAAAGGAATTGAGAGAGAGACTGAGCATAAGAGGAATCAAATGCTGCGTGCAGGAGAGGCGGTTACGCTGGTATGGACATGTGATGCGTATGAAGGATGACAGCTGCATAAAAAGGTGCAGAGCACTAGAAGTTGATGGAAACCGCGGAGTGGGGAGACCCAAGATGACTTGGGATGAGGTGATAAAAGCCGACCTTACCCAACTACACCTCTCAAAGTCAATGACACATGACCGTGACTTCTGGCGTCACGCAGTAATACAGGGTACCCGACCTCCCATGGGTACGTGCTGAAGCATATAAACAATATGCGCCCACTCCCCCCACCGCAAGGTGGTCGTGGAGGTGCCACGGCAAAAAAGCACCAAGCCCACACTGTAAAGTGGACGTGTAGGCACCACGAAAAAGCACCCAGCACTCACTGTAAATGAGGTTGGTGTTAGGAAGGGCATCCAGCTGTAGAAATGAAGCCAGATCAGTTCCTGTATGAGCAAGGCATGGTCAGCCGACCAGACACTGCCCACAACAGGACAACCTGTCTAACCCATGCTAGCGTGGAAGAACGGACGTAAAACGGTGATGATGATGATGATGATGATACATACATATATATACATATATATATACATATATATATATATACATACATATATATACATATATATATATATACATATATATATATACATATATATATATATACATATATATATATACATATATATATATACATACATATATATACATATATATATATATATACATATATATATATACATATATATATATACATACATATATATACATATATATATATACATATATATATATATATATACATATATATACATATATATATATATACATATATATATATATACATATATATATATATACAAATATATATATATATATACATATATATTTATATACATATATATATATATATACATATATATATATACACATATATATACATATACATATATATATATACATATATATATATATACACATATATATATACACATATATATACATATATATATATATACATATATATATATACATATATATATACATATATATATATACATATATATATATATATATATACATATATATATATATATACATATATATTTATTAAAATATACATATATATACATATATATATACATATCATCATCATCATCATCATCAACGTTTAACGTCCGTGTTCCACGCTTGCATGGGTTTGGACGGGGGTAGTCCCACTTGAGGCAAGAGTGATTGTCTTGCTCGCATAGGACTGTCTGGCAGGTTTTCTACAGTTGGATGCCCTTCCTAACACCAACCACATTTACAGTGTGGGTCTGGGAGGTTTTTACCGTGTTGCCTACACGGCCACATTACAGCGTGGACTGTGTGTTTTTTTGTCGTGACACCTACACGATCTCGTTTGTTTCGGCCTGGATGGCGCGGCACCAACATAACTTTACATGGAACGGGGTGGTGTGGATGGGGTGGGGGTGGTGGCGGGACGGGGTGTAGTTTGTTAGAGATGCCTACTGGCAAGGCGGGTCTTCTCTGTTACTGAGTACCGCCAAAGGTCACGGTCCAGTGACATTGTCTTGGAGAGGTGTAAGTGTGTGAGGTCGGAGTTTATCAGCTCATCCCATGTTTTTCTAGGTCTGCCTATTCCGTGGCTACCGTCTATCTTTATTGCCCTGCACTTTGTAATACAGCTATCGACTTTCATGCGCATCACGTGTCCATACCAACGCAGCCTTCTCTCGAGTAAACAATATCTGATCCCTCTTATCTCTAATTTTTTCCTTAGTTCGTTTATGCTTTGCCGTTCACGTATATTACTGTTACACATCCAGCGGAGCATGCAAGCTTCGTTCCTCTCTAGTCTGCGTATATCCTCTGCACACAATGCCCAGGTCTCACTACCATGCAACATTGCTGTTCGTATGCAGGCATCGTACAACCTGCCTTTCATTTTTAGGGAGAACCCTTTAGCAGCTAATAGTGGTATAAGCTCTCTGAACTTTTTCCAACCAGTTCTGACTCTAGCTACAGTACTTTCAGAGCACCCTCCCCCACTGCTGATTTTATCGCCCAGGTAACGGAAGCTGTCCACTATTTCTATAGAACCCTCTGCGCAATTGAAAGAGCTAGTATTTTGTGGGCACTTGCTGCTACTTATTGCACCAGAACACCGGCCACATGTAAAGTCTATGTTCTTAGTTAGCTTACCTGTGATCCCACTACATCTTTTATGCACCCATACTTTGCATTTAGGACATAAGATGGAGTTTCTACCTACGCCTTTCCTACATACCGAGCACGACCATTTCCCAGAAGGGACCGCCGCCTTGTTTTCTTTCCTACAAACTAGAACTTTGGTCTTAGCCAGGTTAATTTTAAGTCCTTTTGACTCTAGGCCGTGCTTCCATGTTTGGAATTTCTTCTCTAGCTCGGCCATTGATTCCGCTATGAGTGTCAGGTCGTCTGCGTATAGGAGTTCCCATGGGCAGCCTGTCTTGAACTCCTCTGTTATAGCCTGAAGGGCAATAATAAATAGTAGGGGGCTGAGAACAGAGCCCTGATGGACGCCAACTTTTACGCTAAACTCTTCACTATATTCGTTGTTAATTCTAACCTTGCTGACTGTTTCTTTATACATGGCTTGTATAGCCCTCACAAGCCATTCGTCAACGCCTAGTTTTCTAAGAGCCCACCAGATAATGGAGCGGGGGACTCTGTCGAAGGCTTTCTCCAGGTCGACAAAAGCTAAGTAGAGGGGTTTACCTTTAGCTAGGTACTTCTCCTGTAGTTGTCGTACTATGAAAAGAGCGTCTGTGGTGCTTTTGCCTGACACAAACCCGAACTGCATTTCATCTAGATCAATTCTCTCTCTGATTAGTTGCGCTATTACTTTTTCCGTGACCTTCATGACCTGGTCGATTAATTTAATGCCTCTATAGTTACTCCTATCTAGGGCGTCTCCTTTACCCTTATAACAGTTAACGATGATGCTGCTATGCCAGTCCTTCGGAACAACCCCATTCTGTACGACTTGGTTAACTATGCGGGTGACCATGGTGTGTCCCACCGTGCCAGATGCCTTCAGCATCTCAGCAACTATTTCCGAAGGCCCAGCCGCCTTACCAGTCTTCATATCCTTGATTGCCTTACTTATTATACTCCCCTCGACTAACACTGCTGGTCCCTCTATCGGGTCGATATGGGGGAGACTGTATATATATATACATATATATATATACATATATATATATACATATATATTTAAAAGAATAGAGGTGTAACACACAAGTTATTATATATTGGTAAACGGAATAGAAAATGCTGACAAATTGTTCACAGTGAAAAATAGTTTAATTAGGAATAAGTGAGAATTAGTAATTGTATTGGTTAGTATTCAGTTTTGGTTTTAAGTTTTACCGGTTGCGCATTTCTAATGCTTTTCAAAAATAATTTTGAGATAGAGCGTCCGTGATGTTTGCTCTAACCAATACAATTACTAATTCTCACTTATTCCTAATTAAACTATTTTTCACTGTCAACAATTTGTCAGCATTTTCTATTCCGTTTACCAATATACATATATATATATACATATATATATATATATATATATATACATATATACATATATATATATACATATATAACGGAGGAAATGTGGTAAGGAACCAGGTGGACCATAACGCACCAAAGTACTCAATACTTAGGGTAGTAGAGTGGGTAATAGGAACGAGTAGGACCCCGACGACTGAGCTCAAGCCGTTTCGAGGGCTAATTCTGGACTAAATGAACATTTTTATCCTGGTATTTGAATAGCCGAGCTTCTCAAGGGGGTAATTCCATATATGGTAAAAGTGATTGTCACAAGGATTGGTCAAAAGTTTGTTGTTGAGACATAATAATTCTATCATGGCAATTTGTGGAGGGAAGGGGTAGCTGAACCTGCCAGTAGGAGAAAGAGGGAGGGAGAGGGGGTGGAGGAGACCCAGTCATGCATTGATAGTGCCGACTACAGCTGGGCATGAGGTCAAAGACGATACTAGGGAGGGGGAGGGGGAGTAAGTCGAAACAATAAGTAAAACAATATGGGGTAAATATATAGAAAAATACCGAGAGTGTTAAAAAGCAATGAAATGTAAAAAAAAAAATAAAAAAAAAAATAAACAATTTCTGGTTACTACGACCTAAAGACAGCTATCAAGTCTCTCACTTGTACTGCTAGGCTAAAGAAAGGTTTACTAAGTGGGACGGAATTATAATGAGACCCTTTTAAGAGGTATAAGTAATAAACCGAGTATATCTTACGGTGACGGGTCAACATACTAAAGAAACTTTTAAGAGGTATAAGTAATAAACCGAGTATATCTTACGGTGACGGGCCAAAATACTAAAGAAACTACCACGAAATAATAAATAAAGGTTTCTACCCCAGGCACAAGGCCAGCGACCACCCAGTGCAAAAAAATAAACTAATACGAAATAATAATTCAGAATCCCGAAAAAGAATACTAATACTATCTCTAAGGGTGCCGCCACGATACAAAAATTCTAGTGCAAACTACATAAATGCTCGTACGAAGTATATGTAAAATTTGATACGGAAAATTAATTTAGAATCCC
>OZ024740.1:61781957-61784457 GCA_964016885.1 Eledone cirrhosa | reverse complement strand
TATATATATATACATATATATATATACATATATATATACATATATATATACATATATATATATACATATATATATACATATATATAATGTATAAAATCAATACAATATAATTACCTCATTACCAGAGGTTTCCCGAATGAGGCGAATACGAAATAAACGACTTCATTCGTTCGTCAGACGAGGCAATATAAAACATGGGCAAATACTTAGAAAAACACATCAAAAAAATCAAAAAAAATATATAGATAAATGAAATAGAAATAGAAATATATAAAAATCTATCAAGAAAAATAGTTAGGTGTGTGTATGTGTATGTATATACGCTCATAGATGTGCATATATGTATATGTGCACGTGTAAATGTATGGTTAGAAAGTGTGCGTAATTATAAAAGTTTAGGGCAAATGTATCTATATGTCTGTATTATACAGACGGAAATGGTTACTTCGTAAAAATAAGAAAATAAAGTCGCGCGCATAAAAACGCCTGGACGCTCATACACTAAGATGCGGAAAGAAAGGAAGGAGATAAAGAGAGTATAATAAATAAAAGAAAAGTATCTATTACGATATATTTATAAAAATATAGTAACGATAAATTAGAAAGACAAGATAGAAAGAAAAAATTAAAGAAAACAAAAAAAGCGGGGGTACATACATACACAGACACGCGTGTCTCACAAAAGAAATGTAAAAATAATTATGCTTATATACACACGCTCACTTACACTTCCATACGTTCGATACGTACATACACACACACACATACACATACTTATACTCGCGCAATTAAACCTGTTTGCATGCCCATGTATGAAACTGGGTAAGTAACAAAAGAGGGAGGGGGGGGGGGGGAAGGAAAAAAGAAACAAAAAAATATAAAACCGAAATGTCAAAAACACGGATATAAAGACACTTACACATACGCATAATATACACACACACACACACACACAAACACCAGTACACACACGCTTACATACACGTACATATACATATATATATATATATATATACACATACATGCACGCACGCGCGCGCACATACGTAGTCACTCATGTACATATGTAAAAAAAAGTATACACACATTAAGGCATTCAGCCATATTGAAATGTGGATAAATAAATACAAATATAAAATTGTAGGATAGGCTGCGCAAAAATAAAAGAAATATATATCTGGATTGAAAAACACAAAAGACAAGTATAATCAGTTAGTAGAGGAACAAGGAAAGTAAAAGAAGGGGAAGTAAAAACTAGAAAATAGGAAGTGGATCGGAGAATAAAGGGGGGGGGGGTAAAAATAAATAAAAAAATAAATAAAAGTGAAAATAAATGAAATTATTGACAAGGATAAGAATGAAAGTAAGTCAGAAAGGGTAATTAAAAAGAGAATAATCAGAGTTTATGGAGGATAAGTGTCTGAAAGTGTGTTAAGTTTATATGAGCTGGAAAGCAGGTGTGATTTCATGTGTGGGCAACTGGTAAAAATTTCCGTCTTTGTGTTCAGGCAGGTCTTTGGTGATTTGAGATTTTGCAATATCCAAAATTTTTCATTTATGCAGAGCGTGCATTTTCTTGTTCCTCTAGCATATTTTTTAGATTGGTTCAAAATTGACCAATCTAGTTTATATTGGATGCCTTGGTCTTTCAAATCCCAGATTCTACTAGCCAGAGCTGTTGTAAATCTTTTTTCTGGATGTCGAAAGGATGCGACATGTGAGTAATAACGCGTTTTGAATTTGTCTTGCGTCATACCCACATATCGTTCACTGGTGACTGGATGGTTGTTGCTGATAGTTGTCACATTAGCCGCATATACAATGGCTTTGGTGTTGCATTTACCTTGTAATGGGCATTCACTTTTGATTCTACAGGAGCAAGTTTGATTTTCTCTAGGTGATGTTTTGTTGAGGATATAGGACTTAATAGCGGGACCGCAGGAATAGCTAATTTTAACACAGTTTCTGTTAAAGATCTTATAGTATCTATGTGTTCTAAGGAAATGTTTATCTAGGAGTTCTAGGAATTTTTTGCCTACATTAGTTTTAACTGCTAGAGAGTAGGGGGGTGTGAACCAGATTATTTTTCTTTTCCTATTTTTATGTTTAATAGAGTTAGTGTAGTTAGGTATGTATTTAATTGGTTCGCTAAAGCCACTATTTTGGAGGGCTTTATTATAGTAGGGGGATGCCTTATTGAAAATAGCTTCTGATGAAGAGAGGGTGGAGATCCTACGGCTAATATTAGGGATAAGGTTTTTAAAAACTATAGGTGGATGGCAAGATCCTTTATTTATATATTTTAAGTTTTCATTAGGTTTATGGTATGGTTTATAAGAAGCAGTAGGCAAATCTAAGTTTATATCTAGGAAATCTACGTTGGAAAGATTAGTATCAATAGTAATTTTAAGATTAAAACTAGCAAAGGTTTTTATTAAGTCTTTCCTTAATCTATCTAAGTTATGGCCTATGGTGGTATGGGAAAGTATTAGACCATCAT
>OZ024740.1:61756957-61776957 GCA_964016885.1 Eledone cirrhosa | reverse complement strand
ACAGAGTGTGTGACGAAAGAACTATGACTATATATAAACAACTATCTGGTTGTGGAACCAACCAACCAACCAGAAATTTATAAATTTATAAATTTATAAATATATAATAAATTGAAGTGAAAGCAACTGGTGCATGTGTTTCTTATTGGCAACATGACCCTCCCAAAGTATAACAATATATATATATATATACATATATATATATATATATATATATATATATATATAAGTGCGCGTGTGTATATAAGCATATATATTTTTGCGTTTCTTTTGTGAGACATGCGTGTCTGTGTATGTATGTACCCTTTTTTTGTCTTCTTTTCTTTAATTTTTTCTTTCTAAAATTTTTTCTTTCTAATTTATTGTTACATTTTTATAAATATATCGAGATTGATACTTTCCTTTAATTATTACACTCCCTTACCTCTTTTACTTCCGCATCTAAGTGTACGAGTGTGCAGGCGTTTTATGCGCGCGCCTTCATATTCATATACTTATGATGTAACTATTCTGTCTGTAGATTACAGACATACAGATACATTTGCCCTAAATTTTAGATTTACGCACACTTTTCACTATACGTATACATATGTGCATATACATATATGCACATCTGTGAGCGTATATACATACATATACACACACCAAACTATATTTCTTGATAGATTTTTATATATTTCAATTTCTAATTCATTTGTCTATATCTTTTTTTGATTTTCTTGATGAGTTTTTCTAAGTATTTACCCATGTTTTATATTGCCTCGTCTGATGAACGAATGAAGACGTTTCTTTCGTATTCGCCTCATTCGGGAAACCTCTGGTAATGAGGTAATTATATTGTATTGATTTTTATACATTATATATATATATATATATATATATTCTTGAATTTTGTGATGCGAGTACATTGACTATTTGCAACACAAACTTCCAGAAACCTGCCAATCACCGAGTAACCTACAAATCTGGTGAGCACATAAGCCAGATTGACTTCTTGCTAGTTAGGCAGCGGGACAGGCATACCCTGGGGAAGAATGTACCCCACAGCATAGGTTAGTTGTTAGTGATATCTCAGTAAGCAAGAGATGGAATGAGACATATAGGAAGGTGTGGAGAAGAAAGGTCTGGAAGCTAAAAGACCTTTCACTAAAATACAAATTTAGGAAAGCCCTTCAAGATGTATATGACGAAAAAGAAGACGATTTAGAGACGTATGACATAGATAATAACTGGAATTTCTTACGTGACAACTTGCTGCAGGCTACTGATGAAACCTGTGGCTGGAGCAGAGCTCTAACCAGACAGAGAGTGACCTGGTGGCGGAACAGCACAGTAGATAAGGCTATTAGAGACAAAAGACTAGCATGGAAGGCTTGGAAAAAGGGTGGGAGTAGGGAAGAATATACAGCCACTAAGAGAGAAGCTAGACGTCAGGTGTACATAGCACGCAGGGAGGCAGAGAGTAGGAGGTTTGCCAATGTTCTGCGACGGGAAGATCAGAGGCGTGCGGTGTTCCACATTGCAATGCAGTGTGTCAATGCAAATCAGGATGTTGTTGGAGATAAATGTGTCCGGGATGATGCCGGTGTACTTAGTGTCACGAATGATCAGAAAAAGGAGGCCTGGAAATGTCATTATGAGAGACTGATGAATGTGGAGAACGAATGGGAGAGAGTGAAATTACTCTTGGTAGATCCGACAGAGGGACCAGCTATTGAGATTGACGAATATAGGGTCCAAGAGGCAATTAGGGAAATGAAAAATGGTATGGCGGCCGGACCATCGGGAATAGTTGCTGAGATGCTGAAGGCATCAGGGGACGTAGGCACTAAACTGGTTGCACGCATCATCAATCAGGCTATATATGGTGGTGTCATACCCAAAGACTGGTGCAGCAGTATTCTCATAAATTGCTACAAAGATAAAGGGGATGCTTTGGAGAGGAGCAATTATAGGGGTATAAAACTGATAGATCAGGTTATGAAAGTGGCAGAAAGGATTTTAGCACAACTAATTAGAGAAAGGGTCAAACTAGATGAGATGCAGTTTGGTTTTGTGCCTGGGAAGAGTATAACAGATGCCCTCTTCTTGGTGAGACAATTGCAAGAGAGGTTCTTAGAGAAGAATAAGCCACTATACTTAGCCTTTGTTGACCTAGAGAAGGCCTTTGATAGGGTACCCCGATCTGTCATCTGGTGGTCCCTAAGGAAGCTAGGTGTTGAGGAATGGCTTGTGAGGACAGTGCAAACTTTGTACAGAGGTACTCTCAGTAAAGTCAGGGTAGGAATGGAGTTTAGTGAGGAATTCCAGATACAAGTAGGAGTACATCAGGGTTCGGTCCTCAGCCCGCTCTTGTTCATTATAGTCCTCCAAGCCATAACAGAGGAGTTTAAGACTGGCTGTCCATGGGAACTTCTCTATGCTGACGATCTGGTTCTTATAGCAGAATCAGTAGAGGAGCTAGAGAATAAATTCTGGCTATGGAAACAGCAGTTGGAAGCAAGAGGACTGAGAGTGAATCTAGCTAAGACAAAAGTGTTGATGAGTAGAAAAGAGGACAAAACCCTGATTCCGTCAGGGAAATGGCCATGTTCGATATGCAGAAAAGGAACTGGCATAAATTCTATAAAATGCACACAATGCAGATCCTGGGTACACAAGAGATGTAGCGGGATAGCAGGCAAACTAACAGGTAGGGAGAAATATGTATGCAGTAGATGTACAGGGAAATTAGACAGTAGAAGTCGCACTGATAGACACATTTTTCAAATGCAAGAGGGCGCTATAGAAGTGGTGGATAGCTTCCGGTACCTAGGAGATCAGATTAGCATGGGAGGAGGGTGTTCCGAGGCCATAGTATCTAGAATAAGGACGGGTTGGAAGAAGTTTAGGGAGCTGCTTCCTCTGTTGACGAAGAAGGGTTTCTCCCTGCGTACAAAAGGCCGGCTGTATGATGCCTGTGTGAGGAGCGCGATGCTGCATGGTAGTGAGACATGGGCAGCAACTGCAGAGGATATGCGACGGCTGGAGAGAAATGAGGCAAGCATGCTCCGTTGGATGTGCAGTGTAAATGTGCGTGAACGACCCAGCATAAATGTGTTGAGAGAGAAACTGTGTCTGAGAGGGATAGAATGTAGTGTACGGGAGAGGAGACTGAGGTGGTATGGACATGTGATGCGCATGGAGGATGACCGATGGGTGAAGAAGTGCCAGGAAATGCCAGTTGAAGGAAGACGTGGTAGAGGTAGACCACGAAAAACATGGGCGGAGGTGGTGAAAACAGACCTCAGATCATTGAAGCTCACAGTGGAGATGACGAGGGACCGTGACGAGTGGAGAGATGCTGTGCTGAATAAGACCCGCCCACCCTTGCAAGCAGGGAAAGGCAGACGTAAAATGATGATGATGATGATGATGATGATATATATATAGATACATATATATATATGGTGGCTGCCAACTCGTTTTCGAGTACGGCCATTACTTTATATCCATGTAGGAGAACCCCTACCGATGCGCTGAACGAGTTTGACTTTTTAGTCCAGCCAGCAACTTGACAACTCTGGTACAAACACTACACTTGTGACAATTATTGACACATAGTGCTGGGCCCATGGTACCATGTGACGACAAGTGTAGAGAGATCTCCAGATATAAAGCAATGCCTGTGCCATGAAGCTTTTATAGTGAGCAAAGGCACTGCACAAAGCCAGTCCCACTCTCTTAACCAAGATGATATTTACCAAAAAGAAGAACAAGTCAACATCATTGGATACCATCAGGGTTGCAGGTGTTATATCAGAGTTTTCCTTCTCCTAGAATTCTGCCTTGACAAAGGCTAAGGGATCATCTCTCCCGGTGATTTTGGATGGCCATTGACTCTTACGAGCTCCTTTGCCCTTTGACAGGTTTTGTTTTTAGTCCTGCAGGAGTTCCAAAGTCACCCTCCTCACCAAGAAACCTTGGTGGGGTTGCCAGTTTAGTCGCCAACGACCCGACCATGAGACGGGTTGTACATATATATATATATACATATATATATATACATATATATATATACATATATAAGTAAGATGTATGGTAGGACGTATGTGAATCGCGATGATCACGTCTGACTTACCAAATATGTGACGGTAGCTAGTTAAGCTCTATGCGTATACGCAGAGCAGAAATATTAGTGAAAAAGAACAAAGGAACTATTATGACATTATAACAAGTTTATTGCCGACAGCCGTTTCGTCCGACCCCATGGTGGGACTTATCAAGGCATATAACATGTGATTGCAAGATCATTGTTTACATCAACGTATCACTCAAGGCTAGCAGTTTGAAATTGTTGTATACATCAGCAACTCCACTTTAAGGGGGGCTCTTTTATATTAGTTGTCGGGGTCAGGGATTGAAGTTTAAAAATTAGACAAAAATATATAATTCACGCATCAACATTAAACCAAGAGACTTGGGGTCCCGTAGAAGCACCTCAGAAAATCCCTCAATGAGTGCATAAAGCTTACAGGCTCCAATACACCTATTAGTCTAGAAGAAAATTAAGAGGCTAATGAAATAAGAAAATAAAAATATAAAGTTTCCCTAAAAAATATATAGAGTTCCTATGAAATTTCTTCTAGAGAAAAAATTTTTTTTTCCGAAAGAAAAAAACCTTCTTCCCCCGAGATCACGTTTACAAAATTCAGAAAACTGAATTGAAAACTAGGTTGAAAGAAACTAATCAATTAGAGGTTAATTCAGAGAGCCTTCCATAAATCTCTCAGAAAAGGCCCCTTTACTATTTCCAATAGGAACTTCTTCCGAGAGACCCTTCGAAGAATTAAAATTTTAGAGAGCCTTTGAGGATAAATATAAAAACGAATTGAGGAAAATTATACATTAAAAGTTAAAAATTAAAAATTACGGTATTTGGGATATCCGAGGAATTTTCAAAGGGCTGCTTCAACAGATACAACTTAGGCATAATAGGTACAATAATCTAAGCAATTTAAGCAATTTAATTAGGGAGCAATTCAAGGAGTTTATCAAGTTGGGCAAGATTAAAGAAAGTGGTAACTAAGAAAATACATAAGCAAAAAGACAATAATCATAAAATGTATCTTTAAGAAGGTACAAGGTAGCTTCAGTGATCTAACCCTGTATTATCACAAAAAAACATTCTAAAATTGTTGATACAGGATTAAAAATTATTACAAAATCATTACAAAATTACCACAAAATCATTACAAAATTATCAAATCATCACAAAATTACCACAAAAATCATTACAAAACTATCAAATTATCATAAAATTATCGCAAAATTATTACAAAATTATCATAAAATTATTGCAAAAATATAACAGGATGAACATTACTGGTGACCGTGTGGGCGCGATATCCATTCTGCCTATGCAGTCCCCTGCACAGCTCCAGGCACGATATCCACTAGGCGTAAGCAGTCATCTGCATAGCTCCAGGCGCAGCTGGTCTTGTTTAAACGTTCATAGATCACCTGGGGTTCACTATTATCTGCGTGGACTCTCTGGGAGATGTACCTGTGGATCTAATAGCCAGTGGTTGCCGGATGTGGTCCGTTCGATCCTTTAGTTTCAGGGGTTGAACGCTTTCGCGATAGACGAGCCTGCTGGTTCTAAGTCCAAGGTTTCGCCACGCATGATGTATTGGTCCACATGCTATATCGTTAAAAAACCAGTGTGGATTTGACTGGGGTGGTATATTACGAACTCCAAGTCCACACGCGACTGGTCAAAAGCAAAGGGCTGTCCTCTCTTTGTTTGCTGTATGGGTCGTTCTCAGCCTAGATGGTGGTCGTGTTATCCATATTCCGTCAGCCCTGTATATTCAAGACAGATCAGGGTATGTATTTGCGGGTATGGTCCTGCGTCTACGTTATCCAGAGGGTCTCGCTTGTGGTATTTTCAAGTTCGCCTGTCATCTCCCGGTTAAGACTGCGCATGCTTCGGTGAATCTCAAGCATGGAATCTTAGGGTATCATATTACACGGGGTGACCAGCAGAAAATATACATTCTATGCTATCGCGCACGCGCTGGCCTGTGGCTACGACCGTGTCCAGTCTCGGGTAGTAGCAGACAGCAGGTAGACCAGCTATACACACCCCTGATCAAGGGGCACAACCCCTAACTTATCGAGTGGTCAGACTTCAAGGGAGTCAACTCTCCAAGCCCATTATGTCGACCGTGGTGAAATACAAAAAAAAAAAAAAAAAAAAAAAAATTCTTATTAGTAAAGAACTAATCACTGATAATAAAGAACCAGCTCAAAAGAATGGGGGGGGGGCATCTATTTGGGTGGGGGTTTACTAGGGGAGGGGGTGGGGGTGAGTTGCTATAGGCAGGGAGCGGCCGCCATATTGGGTGTTTTGTTACTGTTTCCCTAGGCAGTTCTCGAGTTTGTTGACATACATCTCCGACGGCACCCTCTCAGATTAGTCAACGTAGTTCCAGGCCCTCACGATGTCCTGCATCGCAGGCATCAGCTGCCCCCAGGTTGCCCAGCAACCGTGTTGCCACCAATCCCAGGTTGGCAATTGGGACACAGGGTCGTCTGTTCCTCACCAGAGTCCCCATCGCCAATCGGGGAGCCGAGGCATCCATGCGGCCGGGGTTACCACAGAGCACCCTGTACGCCAGCGGGGCCGCCACGTGCAGGACTGGGTGGTGTCATGGCTATGTGTCCGGTCTGAAGAAAAAGAAAGAGCTAAGTATGGTATGGGGGCAGGACGAGAAGATTTCTGATCTCCTGTTGAGCAAGTTGAGCCCTGAGAATACTATGGCATGAGATTCAGATAGGCACAGGCTACAACACCTGCTCAACGAGCTATATGGAGGAGCCTTAGTAAGGCATCTCCAGCTGAGTGTGTAGGGGTTTTTGTTTGTTTTAAGCTATGTATATGCCCCGCTAACGACGTGGTATTTTTAAGCTTCTACGTACGTCTTAGTATACGTGCCTGTGGTTACGTTACAAGCATATACCACGTTCCTGATAAGGCAGTGTCCAGCTAGTGGGCATTTGTCCTTCTTTCTGCAATTACACTCTTTAGTAGGGACATGCCCCTCAATCAGGGGTGCATGTCCCTCCAAGCGGCCGCGGGGCTGCCTAGTGGGACCGGTTCTATTGCCTAATATACCCCTGGGTCTTTCACTCAGTGGGTTGGTCCCGTGTTGTCGTGTGTGCTGGCGTGGTTCACTATTTCAGATGGCCGTAAGTCCCTCTTTGATCTTACTCTTATTGAGATGCCTTCAGCATCACAGCAACTATTTCCGAAGGCCCAGCCGCCTTACCCGTCTTCATATCCTTGATTACCTTACTTATTATACTCCCCTCGACTAACACTGCTGGTCCCTCTATTGGGTCGATATGGGGGAGACTGTCTTTCTCCCATTTATTCTCCTCATTTAGTAGCCTTTCATAGTGACACTATATATATATATACATATATATATATATATATATATATACATATATATATATATATATATATATATACATATATATATATATATGTATATATATATATATACATATATATATATATACATATATATATATATATATATATACATATATATATATACATATATATATATATATATATATATATATATATATATATATATATATATATATATATATCCCTCCCCCATGAAGAATGCACCTCCCAACATAGACTGATAATTAGCGACCTCATAGTCAGGACGAGACGTACTCGACAGCAGAACAGGACTATCCTCAGGAGAAAAATATGGAAGCTAAAGGACCCCACAGCCAGGAATAAATTTCAAAGCATATTACTTGATGCTTTCGACAGTAAGGAAGAACATTTAGAGTCGGACAATATAGAGGGAGAGTGGGAATTTCTGAAAGCAAACCTGCTGTTGGCGACAGACGAAGTCTGTGGCTGGAGCAGGCCTGTAGGCAGGAGGAGAGTAACATGGTGGTGGAACAGTAAGGTGGAGGGGTCAATTAAGGCCAAAAAGCAGGCTTGGAAAGTATGGCGGGATGGGGGAAGTAGAGAAGACTATCAAGTGGCCAGGAGGGAAGCTAGGAGACAAGTGTACTTAGCAAGAAGGGAAGCTGAGGAAAGAAAGTTCAAGCATGTTCTACAACGCGATGACCAAAAACGTGAGGTGTTCAGGATTGCCAGGCAATGCGTCAAGGAAAACCGTGATATTGTCGGGGAGAAGTGTGTACTAAACGACGATGGCACACTTGCCATCACCGACGCTGATAAGAAGGTAGCTTGGAAGTGTCACTATGAAAGGCTACTAAATGAGGAGAATAAATGGGAGAAAGACAGTCTCCCCCATATCGACCCAATAGAGGGACCAGCAGTGTTAGTCGAGGGGAGTATAATAAGTAAGGCAATCAAGGATATGAAGACGGGTAAGGCGGCTGGGCCTTCGGAAATAGTTGCTGAGATGCTGAATGCATCTGGCACGGTGGGACACACCATGGTCACCCGCATAGTTAACCAAGTCGTAAAGAATGGGGCTGTTCCGAAGGACTGGCATAGCAGCATCATCGTTAACTGTTATAAGGGTAAAGGAGACGCCCTAGATAGGAGTAACTATAGAGGCATTAAATTAATCGACCAGGTCATGAAGGTCACGGAAGAAGTAATAGCGCAACTAATCAGAGAGAGAATTGACCTAGATGAAATGCAGTTCGGGTTTGTGTCAGGCAAAAGTACCACAGACGCTCTTTTCATAGTACGACAACTACAGGAGAAGTACCTAGCTAAAGGTAAACCCCTCTACTTAGCTTTTGTCAACTTGGAGAAAGCCTTCGACAGAGTCCCCCGCTCCATTATCTGGTGGGCTCTTAGAAAACTAGGCGTTGACGAATGGCTTGTGAGGGCTATACAAGCCATGTATAAAGAAACAGTCAGCAAGGTTAGAATTAACAACGAATATAGTGAAGAGTTTAGCGTAAAAGTTGGTGTCCATCAGGGCTCTGTTCTCAGCCCCCTACTATTTATTATTGACTTTCAGGCTATAACAGAGGAGTTCAAGACCGGCTGCCCATGGGAACTCCTATACACAGACGACCTAACACTCATAGCTGAATCAATGGCCGAGCTAGAGAAGAAATTCCAAACATGGAAGCACGGCCTAGAATCAAAAGGCCTTAAAATTAACCTGGCTAAGACTAAAGTTCTAGTTTGTAAGAAAGAAAATAAGGCGGCAGTCCCTTCCGGGAAATGGCCATGCTCAGTGTGTAGGAAAGGCGTAGGTAGAAACTCCATTTTATGTCCCAAATGCAAAGTATGGGTGCATAAAAGATGTAGTGGGATCACAGGTAAGCTAACTAAGAACATAGATTTTACATGTGGCCGGTGCTCTGGTGCAATAAGTAGCAGCAAGTGCCCACAAAATACTAGCTCTTTCAACTGCGCAGAGGGCTCTATAGACATAGTGGACAGCTTCCGTTACCTGGGTGACAAAATCAGCAGTGGGGGAGGGTGCTCTGAAAGTACAGTAGCTAGAGTCAGAACGGGATGGAAAAAGTTCAGAGAGCTTATACCACTATTAGCCGCTAAAGGGTTCTCCCTAAAAATGAAAGGCAGGTTGTATGATGCCTGCATACGAACAGCAATGTTGCATGGCAGTGAGACCTGGGCATTGTGTGCAGAGGATATACGCAGACTAGAGAGGAACGAAGCTTGCATGCTCCGCTGGATGTGTAACAGTAATATACGTGAACGGCAAAGCATAAACGAACTAAGGAAAAAATTAGAGATAAGAGGGATCAGATGTTGTTTACTCGAGAGAAGGCTACGTTGGTATGGACACGTGATGCGCATGAAAGTCGATAGCTGTATAACAAAGTGCAGGGCAATAAAGATAGACGGTAGTCACGGAATTAGCAGACCTAGAAAAATCTGGGACGAGCTGATAAACTCCGACATCACACACTTACACCTCTCCAAGACAATGTCACTGGACCGAGACCTTTGGCGGAACTCAGTAACAGAGAAGACCCGCCTTACCTAAATATATAGTAAAACCTACTCCAGCCAGTAGGCATCTCTAACAAAATACACCCCGTCCCACCACCCCCACCCCCACCCCATCCACACCACCCCGTTCTATGTAAAGTTATGTTGGTGCCGCGCCATCCAGGCCTAAACAAATGAGATCGTGTAGGTGTCACGACAAAAAAAACACACAGTCCACGCTGTAATGTGGCCGTGTAGGCAACACGGTAAAAACCTCCCAGACCCACACTGTAAATGTGGTTGGTGTTAGGAAGGGCATCCAACTGTAGAAAACCTGCCAGACAGTCCTATGCGAGCAAGACAATCACTCTTGCCTCAAGTAGGACTACCCCCGTCCAAACCCATGCAAGCGTGGAACACGGACGTTAAACGTTGATGATGATGATGATGATGATGATATACATATATATATATATATATACATATATATATATATACATATATAGAGAAAATTGATAAAAAATGACCGGTTTCGATGGGTCTGCAAAAGCCATCTTTTCAAATGTAATTAATATTAAGAAAAATTAATAATAAGAAGAGTTAAAATTTGAGATTTGAAAATTCAAGTATAAAATTCAGTGTGGGCTTTCATAGTAGTTTTCATCTTGGTAGCAGCAAGTTGACTGCTGTGTGTCCCTTTCTGGTGGTGAATGATGAATTATTTGTGGGGAGTGGGTTTTTTTTAAGGTCAGATTTAGCAATGGCCAGATGGCCAGCTGCTGGTCAGTGAGGGGGTGGAAGCAATATACATACATATATCTCCATGTGGTCGGTAGGAGAGGGGAGAGTGATAGAAAGGGATTTAGTGCACTTACACCTATATATACACATACCCTCATCCACACACACATACATATACATACATACATACATATATATATATACATATATATATATATATATATATATACACACACACATACATACACACATACACACACACACACATATACACATACACACACACACATACATACACACACACATATATACATACACACATACAAACACACACATATATACACATACACACACATATATATACACACACACACACATATATATACATACACATACATCCAGATACACACATACATACACACACACACACACACACACATACATACACATACATACATCCACATGCACACACATACACACACACATACACATACATACACGCATACACATAGAGAAATGGCCTCCAAATATATATATATACATACATACACATATTTTTTCCATAATATAAGAAGTTAGAACAGTGAAATTAAAATACAAGTCATTCTGATCACATTGAGTTCTTCATGTAGATTGGGCCCCGCAACCGACAGTGGTGAATTCTGTGTGCGCATATATATATAGATATATGTGTGTGCACGTGCAGGGTTTAACATGGATGTGTTGGTCACACAAAGGCATGGTCTGTCAACGAATAAACCTGATTCTACAGAATTGGTCTCTGGTCTTTAATAGTAGTGATAATTATATACATGCACACATACACACACATATCTGTCACTCCGTGCGTATGTGTGTTTATATTTTATGACAATTCTATTGGGGTGATAACCCGTTTAGTTTTGGTTTAAATTTGTTAAGGAATAGATTTTCTTTGTTTATTCTTTGTTGCTGTGTGAACGAATCTGAGCACTTGTAGAATGGGAAGATTTTAAAGTTGAGTAGTGTCATTCCTGCGCAGTTCGCAATATGGCTGCTCAAGGGGATTTTTCTTGTGTTAGCGTCCCGGATTTGTTAGCGGTGGATGGTCATTCTTTTGCGTAATGAGGTGCCCATCTGTCCTATGTAGTTGTGTTTGCACCCACCGCAAGTTATTGCGTAAATCAAGTTCTCCGAGTTGCAGGTGAAATTGTTTTTTACTGTAAATGTTTGGCCATCTTTAAATGTAAATTTTTGTCCTTCAGTGAGGTAGAGGCACGTTCCACAGTTTGTTCTACCACATTTGGTAACTGTAGGGTTGAGGATTGGTTTGGGTATATTTGGTCCAGTGAGAATGCGTTTTAGTGATTTGGGTTGTCTTTTACTTTTAAGGATCTTGTGTGTTTCAAGAATAGACTTCATTTTTACATCTTTAAGTAGGATGGGGAGGTTTTTGTGTAGGTGATCAAACATTTCGGTATTTCTGGGGTTGAAAGTGGATACATATGGCAGGGTGTTGAGTGTGGTTTTCTGTTTTGGATTGTTAAGTTGATGGGGATTTAGGTGTTTTGCCCTGTCTATTCCATTGTTGATTATTTCAAGTGGAAAGGCTCTTAAGATAAGGGTGTCTTTTAGTTCCTTTAGTCTTTGCTCCCGTTTAGGTGGATCTGATACTATGGTACATATACATTTGGCCAAATTGTAAGGTATGTTAAGTTTTGTATGTTTTGGGTGACTTGATGTGAAAAAGAGGTATTGCTTGGAATCTGTGGGTTTATAGAATATATCTGTATCTAATTTCCCGTCTATTACAGAGATGAGAATATCCAAGAAGGCTAATTCCTTGGGATTGGATTCCATTGTGAATTGTATGTTATTATCTATGTTGTTTATCATGTTTTTAAACATAGTAAGTGAGTTCATGTCTTCTTGCCATAGGATAAAGCAGTCGTCTAGATATCTTTTCCAATTGGCTTTGAGGTGTGTGTGGAAAGAGTCTCCAAATAAGAGAAGGGACTGACTGTATATTTGTTGTTCATGGAATCCCATGACTAGGTTGGCATATATGGGTGCTACTTTCGTGCCCATTGCCGTACCTGATACTTGTCTGTTGCTGATACCATTGAATGTGAAGTAGTTATTTTGTAGGATAAAGCGGAGTCCGTCAGTGATAAAATCTTTGTTGATGCGTGTCGGTATTTCTGATGGGTGTGTGTTAAGCCAGTATTGGACTGCTGTTATTCCATAGTTGTGGGGTATGTTTGTGTAGAGGTTTATTACGTCAAAGGAGACAAGAATTGTATTTGCACTTACTGTTTTAGGGAGGTGTTTCAGCATGTCAAGGTCATCTCGTATGTAGCTCTGTATATATTGTAGAAAGGGTTTCAGTAGGATGTCCAGAAAGTTGCTAAGTCTGTGGGTTTCACATGTAGGGCCTGCTATAATTGGCCTGAGTTTTAGGTCTTCTGGTGGTGTTAGTTCAATGTAATTGTTGGTTGAGGTGTCACATGCATCGTTTATGGGTTTACATTTGTGGAGTTTCGGTAAGCCGTAAAAAGAGCTTGTATTGCATTTGAAGTGGCTTATATAGTTAAACTCTTTTGTGGTTAAGCTGTTGCGGTATTTATTCAGTAAGGTCAAAAGGTTCCCCATTGTTTTGGTGTGTTTGTAGTTTTCTGTTTTTTCATAGTATGTGTTGTTTTCTAAAATGTTAAGTGCGAGGGTCCTATAGTAGTCCGTATTCATAATGACAACAGTACTGCCTTTATCGGCTTCTTTGATGGTTATCTCAGGGTTGTTTCTAAGTGTGAATAATTCTTCCCATTCGTGTGTAGATAGGTTTGATTTTGTGTGTTTATTTGTAATTTTTTCATAGGGAAAGTTGGTGATGTGTTCGCAGTACGTGTCCAGTGCTTTATTTCTTCCCTTTTGTGGGCAGAAATTGCTTTTATTTCTAACCAGTGATTCGTCTTCAGTGTTGGTGTCGTTGTGGAAGAATTCCGTTAGTTGCAGCTTTCAGCAGAATTCTATGATGTCATCTTTCATTTCGGGGAAGTTTGGTTTACGTGGTGTAGGTGTAAATTTCAGGCCCTTACTTAAAATGTTGATTTGTGTGTTGGTTAGAGGTGTCTTTGAGAGGTTGATTATTTTTGGTTTCTCCTGAGGGGGGGGGGGGGGGGGGGGGGCATCGAGTATCCTGGTATTTCAGGCTTTTCCCTAAAGAAGGAATGTAGTTTTGTGTGATTATATTTTGTTGGTCTGTTGCGTGAGGGTCTGTAGCTTGTTGTTTCATGAGGGTGAATATGATGGTGGGGGTGGTATGTGTTGTGGTTGTTAATGAGCAAGGGTTCTGTTGTTGGTTCATGTGGTCTGGGTGCGTTATTTCTGTGGTACAGAGTGTTGAGGTTGGGGGGTTGTCTTTTGTTGGATTGAGGGTGATGTCTGGTGTGGTTGTGGGTAAGTTCTGTTGTGATTTCAAGTGGTCTGGGTGGATTTCTTCTGAGGAATGTGGTGTGTGTGTTGTGAGTTGGATTTATGTTATTTTGTCGTTGGTTTATGTAGGGGGTATTTTTACGGAAACCTGTGTTGTGGTGGTTGGGTGTGTTTCTTTTGGTGTAGTTGGCCGTATTTGGTTTGTGTTGGTGGGGGATGTGCCTGTGGTTAGTGTGTGTTGGGTTTGGTGGTGTAAATGTGTCTGTTGTAGTTCTTGTTATGTTCAAATGCTTTATAAAGGGGTTACCTGTTTGGTGCGTCCTTTTCAAGTCTTCTTCATATTTGAGGAACCAGTTTTCGGATTTTTCCCGCCGTTTAAGGGAAATAATTTCTGCATTCTCACAGTCCTGTTTCATCGATTTGATTAAATTTTGTAGGGTTGTTCCCTCGGCCTTTTTAGTGCATTCTTCCTCCATCTTTTTATCAGTATCCTTATACTCTTGCTCGTTGGAGGTGGCCGTTAATTTTAGGAGTTCTATTTCCATGTTTATCCTGTTGAGTGACATTTGTTCACGGAGTTTTCTTTCTGGTTCAGGTTCGTTTGTAATATGCTTTATTTGGAATTTACGTGGTAAAACTATCGGTGTTGAGTTAATCCATTTCTGGTAAATTCCAGCTTTGTTGAGGTTTTTTATCATATTCCAGAAAGTGAATTTTCTGGTTTTTAGATGTTTTTTCCAGAGGTGTCCCATTTGATTTTTGATATGGAGCAATGTTTTCTGTTCTGTTTTGGTATTCATAAGTTTTTCGATGGAGTTGCATACGTTTTGAACGTTTAAATAAATTTGGTTGCCAGTCGGTGTGGTGGTTTGGGATATATCCTGTTTTTTTGTCAGAATGGTGAGTTTTCCATTTATCTATTTTAGGATTTCCTCATTTATATTGGAGTTTTAAGTTGTGTTGTCTTGTTCCAGTGCCATTTTCCGGATTTGCGTAGGTTAGTATATATGAAAAGTGTAAGTTTCTACACAAAACGAAGGTTATAGAGAAAATTGAGGTTGGTAATGGCACATGGAATATATAAGAGACAGGATACTTTTTTGTGAAAAAACATATAATTTTATAAGGTAAGGAAAGAATAAAGGGTATAAAAAATGACCGGTTTCGATGGGTCTGCAAAAGCCATCTTTTCAAATGTTGATTAATATTAAGAAAAATTAACAATAAGAAGAATTAAAATTTGAGATTTGAAAATTCAAGTATAAAATTCAGTGTGGGCTTTCATAGTAGTTTTCATCTTGGTAGCAGCAAGTTGACTGCTGTGTGTCCCTTTCTGGTAGTGAATGAGGAATTATTTGTGGGGAGTGGTTTTTTTTTAAGGTCAGATTTAGCAATGGCCAGATGGCCAGCTGCTAGTCAGTGAGGGGGTGGAAGCAATATACATACATATATCTCCATGTGGTCGGTAGGAGATATATATATATATACATACATATATATATATATATATATACATATATATACATATATATATATATATATACATATATATATATATACATAGATATATATACATATATATATATATACATACATATATATATACATAGATATATATACATATATATATATATATACATACATATATATATACATACATATATATATATATATACATATATATATATATACATATATATATATATATACATATATATATACATATATATATATATACATATATATATACATATATATATATATATATACATATATATATATATACATACATATATATATATATATACATATATATATATATACATACATATATATATACATACATATATATATATATACATACATATATATATACATACATATATATATACATACATATATATATATATATATATATATATACATATATATATACATATATATATATATACATACATATATATATACATACATATATATATATACATATATATACATATATATATACATATATATATATATACATACATATATATATACATACATATATATATATACATACATATATATATATATATACATACATATATATATATATACAAACATATATATATATATACATACCAGAATTTGTCTCCTATTATTGATGGTCGCTTGTTCAGTTTTCTTCTACGAAATGTAACGTACATATTCATTTCTTCTCAACTCTCCACATTCGGTTCATTCATCTATATATCTTACAATCTCCCAGAATCAAAAAATCGTATTCAAAATTGGCTTTCTATAATTCTGTTCTGTCTCACCGTTGTTCTAAAAATAATTCTGCTCCTCGCATCTATATATCTTACAATCCCCCAGAATCAAAAAATCATGTTCATAATTGTTTGTCTTTCTACAATTCTAAATAATATTCCCGCAACCATTTTGGCCGAAAAAAAATTATGCCAGGTTAAATTAGGGATTGCCCTCTCTCTCTCTCAGCCTGCTGAAATCGCCTCTCACCCCCTCACTCTCACATACGCTGCTCTCACACTCCCCCTCACTCCTTGCCAACCAAATATAAATAAGCCTTGCTACAGGGGACTAAACCCAGAATTTGTCTCCTATTATTGATGGTCGCTTGTTCAGTTTTCTTCTACGAAATGTAACGTACATATTCATTTCTTCTCAACTCTCCACATTCGGTTCATTCATCTATATATCTTACAATCTCCCAGAATCAAAAAATCGTATTCAAAATTGGCTTTCTATAATTCTGCTCTGTCTCACCGTTGTTCTAAAAATAATTCTGCTCCTCGCAAACTACCCCATAACCCGCCCCCACTCTCCACCTTATTATTTGGACCAATCACAAGTAAACGACCTATGCTACCACTTCTGGCTGCTTTTTCGATATGATGGATGAACTAGGGAATTTCTGGAGTCGGATGAATCTGGACACCCGAAGACAATGCAAAAGATAACGACAAATTCACCTCATGCTGCCGGACGAAAGGGCGAAGCCCCACCCTCTTTGTTGCGGCCACGGATGGCCAACATAACCCCAACCCCATCAACCACACCCCTACCTGCACCCCACCCACCAACGCAATCCAAAACTTCAGAGTTGGTACCATGAATGTAGGGACCTTAAAAGGCCGCTCAAACGAGGTTGTAGAAATGCTTGAACGTAAGGAGGTTGATGTCTGCTGCACCCAAGAGACCGGGTGGAGGGGCGGGTCTGCTAGATTCATTGTGGGTAAAAAACGATGCTATAAGCTGTTCTGGGTGGGAAATGACAATGGGCTGGGTGGAGTAGGAATCATGCTAGCAGAAAAATGGGTGGATAAGATAATAGACGTAAATAGAGTAAACGACAGAATAATTAAAATAAGACTTGTTCTAAATAGAACTACTGTGACGATAATATCTGCGTACGCGCCCCAATCCGGACTGCCTGGCGCTATAAAAGACACTTTCTATGAGACACTGATGCTCACTACCTCCCAAATAACCGACAGTGACTATATAATTATTGCTGGCGACCTAAATGGTCACGTTGGACAACATTGTGACGGCTATGATGAAATCCATGGAGGCTATGGGTTTGGTACTAGAAATGAGGAAGGCTCCAGAATCCTGGAATTCTGTGACGCAAATAACCTAACAATCTGTAACACTAACTTCAAAAAACGAGACAATCACTTGATCACCTACAGATCAGGGGAACATACCAGCCAGGTAGATTATATCTTTACCAGAAGACGTGACAGAGTGACTGTTGTAAACACTAAATCCCTCCCCCATGAAGAATGCACCTCCCAACATAGACTGATAATTAGCGACCTCATAGTCAGGACGAGACGTACTCGACAGCAGAAGAGGACTATCCTCAAGAGAAAAATATGGAAGCTAAAGGACCCCACAGCCAGAAATAAATTTCAAAGCATATTACTTGATGCTTTCGACAGTAAGGAAGAGCATTTAGAGTCGGACAATATAGAGGGACAGTGGGAATTCCTGAAAGCAAACCTGCTGATGGCGGCAGACGAAGTCTGTGGCCGGAGCAGGCCTATAGGCAGGAGGAGAGTAACATGGTGGTGGAACAGTAAGGTGGAGGAGTCGATTAAAGCCAAAAAGCAGGCTTGGAAAGTATGGCGGGATGGGGGAAGTAGAGAAGACTATCAAGTGGGCAGGAGGGAAGCTAGGAGACAAGTGTACTTCGCAAGAAGGGAAAAAGAGGAAAGAAAGTTCAAGCATGTTCTACAACACGAGGACCAAAAACGTGAGGTGTTCAGGATTGCTAGGCAATGTGTCAAGGAAACCCGTGATATTGTTGGGGAGAAGTGTGTACTAAATGATGATGGCGTACTCGCCATCACTGACGCTGATAAGAAGGTCGCTTGGAAGTGTCACTACGAGAGGCTACTAAATGAGAATAAATGGGAGAAGGATAGTCTCTCACAGATCGATCCAATAGAGGCACCAGCAGTGTGTAGTATAATAAGTAAGGCAATCAAAGATATGAAGACGGGTAAGGCGGCTGGGCCTTCGGAAATAGTTGCTGAGATGCTGAAGACCACTGGAACGGTGGGACACACCATGGTCACCCGGATAGTAAACCAAGTCATACAGAATGGGGTTGTTCCGAAGGACTGGCGTAGCAGCATCATCATTAACTGTTACAAGGGTAAAGGAGACGCCCTAGATAGGAGTAGCTATAGAGGGATTAAATTAATCGACCAGGTCATGAAGGTCACGGAAAAAGTAATAGTGCAACTAATCAGAGAGAGAATCGATCTAGATGAAATGCAGTTCGGGTTTGTGTCAGGCAAAAGTACCACAGACGCTCTTTTCATTGTACGACAACTACAGGAGAAGTACCTAGCTAAAAGTAAACCCCTATACTTAGCCTTTGTCGACTTGGAGAAAGCCTTCGACAGAGTCCCCCGTTCCATTATCTGGTGGGCTCTTAGAAAACTAGGTGTTGACGAATGGCTTGTGAGAGCTATACAAGCCATGTATAAAGAAACAGAGAGCAAGGTTAGAATTAACAACGAATATAGTGAAGAGTTTAGCGTAAAAGTTGGTGTCCATCAGGGCTCTGTTCTTAGCCCCCTACTATTCATTATTGCTCTTCAGGCTATAACAGAGGAGTTCAAGACCGGCTGCCCATGGGAACTCCTATACGCAGATGACCTAACACTCATAGCTGAATCAATGGCCGAGCTAGAGAAGAAATTCCAAACATGGAAGCACGGCCTAGAATCAAAAGGCCTTAAAATTAACCTGGCTAAGACTAAAGTTCTAGTTTGTAGGAAAGAAAATAAGGCGCCGGTCCCTTCCGGGAAATGGCCATGCTCAGTGTGTAGGAAAGGCGTAGGTAGAAACTCCATTTTATGTCCCAAATGCAAAGTATGGGTGCATAAAAGATGTAGTGGGATCACAGGTAAGCTAACTAAGAACACAGATTTTACATGTGGCCGGTGCTCTGGTGCAATAAGTAGCAGCAAGTGCCCACAAATACTAGCTCTTTCAACTGCTCAGAGGGTTCTATAGAAATAGTGGACAGCTTCCGTTACCTGGGTGACAAAATCAGCAGTGGGGAGGGTGCTCTGAAAGTACAGTAGCTAGAGTCAGAACTGGATGGAAAAAGTTCAGAGAGCTTATACCACTATTAGCCGCTAAAGGGTTCTCCCTAAAAATGAAAGGCAGGTTGTATGATGCCTGCATACGAACAGCAATGTTGCATGGCAGTGAGACCTGGGCATTGTGTGCAGAGGATATACGCAGACTAGAGAGGAACGAAGCTTGCATGCTCCGCTGGATGTGTAATAGTAATATACGCGAATGGCAAAGCATAAACGAACTAAGGAAAAAATTAGAAATAAGAGGGATC
>OZ024740.1:61746957-61751957 GCA_964016885.1 Eledone cirrhosa | reverse complement strand
TCCTAAAGTCATGGGAGCTGTGTTGTTTTCTGACTTTGTAGGCATGTCCACGTGTTAGACACATGGAGATCAAAAAGGTGTTCGGGGTTGTTGTTGGTCGGATGGTTAATAACTTTGTGGGTGTTTACCAAGTCCATTGCCAGAGGGAAGCAAAATATTCAGGGTATGGTAGGTGTCTGATGGAGGGTATGCGCTTGGTTGCATGTCTCTGAACAGTTTCCAGGAGGTCAATGTTCTGAGCAAGATAGGGGTTCCAGACTGATGACGCGAACTCCAAGTGTATTCGTACCATAGATGTATACAGCTTTAAATAGATGGCTGGAGAGCAGCTAATGAAGGTCTTGCTGATTGATGCCAAGTCAATCTTAATAAATTGACTGATTTATCTGTTCACTACTGCTAATCCACCGCTGTTTGTACAATTTTTTAGATAATGTCAATTTGAGCTTGAATCATTGGCGTAATGAAATTTGAAAAGATTATAAGCAAATCTTTTTTAAAATACACAGACAACATTTAACTGTATCGTTGCAACATTAGATCTAATAATTGTTTCTACTTTAGGCACAAGGCCAGCAATTACCCAGTGCATTACTGGTACTTTATTTTATCAACCCCATAAGGATGAAAGGCAAAGTCAACCTCGGCAGGATTTGAACTCAGATCGTAAAGGGACGTAACTATGCTGGAAAGCATGGCATCCGACCCTCTACCAATACTGCCAAAATAATGGAGCAACATTTGTGCAGAATTATTGTTTGTGCAATAAGATATTTGCAGATCTGTACTTGGTCTGCTCTTTAGCCAACTCGGTATGTTTAGAAGCTCTACGCTCGGCTTGCTTTTGAGATATAATAGCTGAATTTGCAGATCTATACTTGGCCTGCTTGTTTGCCAACTCATACCGTTTTGAACATCTATACTTGGCCTGTTTTTGTGTTAATTTAGCAAAATTCACAGCTCTATAATCGGCCTGTTTTTGTCTCAACTTCTCCCGATTCCGCATCCGGTAAGCTGCTTTCACATCCAATTTAATACGCCCATCTAGATTATTAGCACAGGAATGTGAACAAGCTTGTGGGACCGCATCATTGTAAGTATATGAACTGCCTGCAACATCAAGACCCAATTCACAAGTGCAGCGTTGCTCATTCACATCGGCAGTGGGGACACCAAAATCAGTGACAGGTCTCGATTCACTCGCGAGATACATCACAGCTACACTATATATTTAAACATATATACAGTGATACCTCGCTACTTGGCGGTTCAACTATCGCGGATTCACGATTTCGCGCATTTTTAGAATATATATATGAACACCTAAAATTTTTCATTAAATCCATTAAAATATTAATAATAAACACAGTTCTAATCATACGCTATATATATATATATATATATATATAAATATAAGTAATTAATACCGTATAAATGGTACAAAGACTGTTTATGTAAAATGTATTTCTCAACAGAGTATTGAATACTTAGGAGAAATTCAAAACGAAGAGTGATAAAATTTCAAGCAAAGAGTTTAATTAGGTAATGACTTACAAATTTGTTTCAGTATATAGACAAAGCCTGAAGCGCTAATTATAATAATTAGTTAATAATATTACAAAATATATTAATATTATATTAAATATATACTGAAACAAATTTGTAAGTCATTACCTAATTAAACTCTTTGCTTGAAATGTTATCATTCTTCGTTTATATATATATATATATATATATATATATATATAGAGAGAGAGAGAGAGAGAGAGAGAGAGAGAGAGAGAGAGAGAGAGAGAGAGATTTATCTAGTCCTTCGCTCAAGATTAATCTATAAGTTTAGATGTCTGCCTTCGTTTAAGTAAATATTACAGTAAGATTTTTAATATAAACAACTACAAAAAACAATTAATATTAAAACGAAAAAATTATCAATGATAAAAGAAGCGGATGCAACTTTTTTTTTTATAAAGTTATATTCCTGTTTCTTTAAAGAACATTTCATTTTTGTTCTATTGTAGGCGAAATAATGCAATGGTTTAATAGGGAAGATATAACTTACCAATTATGTCTCTAACCGTGTAACGCTTTTTAAGTAGATAACTACAATTGAAAATACTAAAGAAATGGAACCAACAATTCAATTTGAAAGTCGTCTACTTATAGTGACAGTGTATTACTGGTACTTTATTTTATCGACCCCGTAACGATGAAATGCAAATGCTTAAAATTTAAATTGCCTTAATTCTATCGTCTGCTGTTTCATTAAAGGGAGATTCTCGTCTGTATTTAATTCTATCGTCTACTGTTCCACTAAACAGATATACCTCCACTATCGTCTCTATTTATACATTTTAACTTATAACTTATACACATTTGATTTGAAATATTTTATCTAGTCCCCCCTCTCAATATTATGATGATTTCTTTCGAATGAAACAGTTCTAGTCCTGTAGAAGCCATTTATAATTGAACTGAGTTAAAAATTCACAATATTTATAATTAAATAAGCTCATATATATATGTGTGTATTTATCTGTTTATTGTATTATATATAATGTGTGTATATACAGGATGTCCCCCAAAAATATATACACACTTCAACAGCATTCTAATAACTATTGCCTGTACAGGTAATCAAAATGTCAATCGAATGTTAGTTTCGTGTTTTAACAGTACACATTTACAATACACACATAAAACCAGTGTATATACATACATGAGTGTGTATACACATACATGAATGTGTATATACAATATATATGTATATATATATAGACACATATATTCACGGTGCAACGGAACATTAAAATATAGATGCGGGAGGGGGGTGTATATATAGGGGCGCTGGGGATAAAGGAGTGTAAAGCGTGTGTAATTGATAAATTGAAGGAGAGGAGCTTGCAGCGATAGAGTAACAAATATATAGAGAGGGGGAGAGATGGTATTGAAGGGGAGGAGTGCAAAGCGAAAGAGTAAGAGAGATATATATAGAGACGGAACAGATAGAGAGAAACAGGCGTAAGTAACAGTGGAAGAGATATATAGAGAGGGGGAAATGTGTTATTGAAGGGGAGGAGTGTAAAGCGAAAGCGTAAGATATATATAGAGAGAGGGGGAATAGTATATATATATATATATATATATATATATCAACACTTACTCTGATTGGTTGAAAATTAGCCAATGACATACGATCACCACCACCACGGCTATCCCCGAAAAATTTATGAAGAAGCTAGGCATATATGTTAGAACACGAAAAGTGAACATTCTGTTGTTTCACACTTTTCGTGTTCTAACAGATATACATATATATATATATATATACATGTATATATCATCATCAACATCATCAACGTTTAACGTCCGTGTTCCACGCTTGCATGGGTTTGGACGGGGGTATTCCCACTTGAGGCAAGAGTGATTGTCTTGCTCGCATAGGACTGTCTGGCAGGTTTTCTACAGTTGGATGCCCTTCCTAACACCAACCACATTTACAGTGTGGGTCTGGGAGGTTTTTACCGTGTTGCCTACACGGCCACATTACAGCGTGGACTGTGTGTTTTTTGTCGTGACACCTACACAATCTCATTTGTTTCGGCCTGGATGGTGTGGCACCAACATAATTTTACAAAGGTGGGGGTGGTGGGACGGGGGTGTATTTTGTTAGAGATGCCTACTGGCTGTAGTAGGTTTTACTATGTATTTAGGTAAGGCGGGTCTTCTCTATTACTGAGTACCGCCAAAGGTCTCGGTCCAGTGACATTGTCTTGGAGAGGTGTAAGTGCGTGAGGTCGGAGTTTATCAGCTCGTCCCAGGTTTTTCTAGGTCTGCCTATTCCGTGGCTACCGTCTATCTTTATTGCCCTGCACTTTGTTATACAGCTATCGACTTTCATGCGCATCACGTGTCCATACCAACGTAGCCTTCTCTCGAGTAAACAACATCTGATCCCTCTTATTTCTAATTTTTTCCTTAGTTCGTTTATGCTTTGCCATTCACGTATATTACTATTACACATCCAGCAGAGCATGCAAGCTTCGTTCCTCTCTAGTCTGCGTATATCCTCTGCACACAATGCTCAGGTCTCACTGCCATGCAACATTGCTGTTCGTATGCAGGCATCATACAACCTACCTTTCATTTTTAGGGAGAACCCTTTAACGGCTAATAGTGGTATAAGCTCTCTGAACTTTTTCCATCCAGTTCTGACTCTAGCTACTGTACTTTCAGAGCACCCTCCCCCACTGCTGAATTTGTCACCCAGGTAACGGAAGCTGTCCACTATTTCTATAGAGCCCTCTGCGCAGTTGTAAGAGCTAGTATTTTGTGGGCACTTGCTGCTACTTATTGCACCAGAGCACCGCCCACATGTAAAATCTATGTTCTTAGTTAGCTTACCTGTGATCCCACTACATCTTTTATGCACCCATACTTTGCATTGGGGACATAAAATGGAGTTTCTACCTACGCCTTTCCTACACACTGAGCATGGTCATTTCCCGGAAGGGACCGGCGCCTTATTTTCTTTCCTACAAACTAGAACTTTAGTCTTAGCCAGGTTAATTTTAAGGCCTTTTGATTCTAGGCCGTGCTTCCATGTTTGGAATTTCTTCTCTAGCTCGGCCATTGATTCAGCAATGAGTGTCAGATCGTCTGCGTATAGGAGTTCCCATGGCCAGCCGGTCTTGAACTCCTCTGTTATAGCCTGAAGGGCAATAATAAATAGTAGGGGGCTGAGAACAGAGCCCTGATGGACGCTAACTTTTACGCTAAACTCTTCACTATATTCGTTGTTAATTCTAACCTTGCTGACTGTATATATATATATATATATATATATATATATATATATATATATATATATATATATATATATATATATACATGTATATATATATATATATATATATATATATACATATATACATGTATATATATATATATACATACATATATACATGTATACATATATATATATATATATATACATATATACA
>OZ024740.1:61729457-61739457 GCA_964016885.1 Eledone cirrhosa | reverse complement strand
AATAACATAATGTTACCTCATGTTGTTGTCAAGACATAATGGATTTTGTATATCCAATTAGAAGATGAAACCTAGCCATCTCGGATTAGTTATATTTCATGCCATGTGTAAACGTGTTTGAGGATAGCAAAATATGCGTGTTTCTTGTCTGGAAACTTTCTGCTAAACTGATTAGTTTCGTTTTTGGCACTATACAATACTCATCCAACAGATAGCTGTATTGGATCCTTGATTGGTTAATATTTAGGTGAGGGTGCTTGATGCAGAGTTAGTGCAAAATGGATCAATGAGTGTAATAATAATAATGATAATAATAATGAAAATATTGTGTACAATGCTGAGGTGCACTACAACTCATCAAAAGTGCATATATAATACATAGGGTAATATAAAAACGTCAGGAAAAAAGAACAGTGCATGAGTCATGATATACACATATGTGCATGTGTATGGAAGGGGGACATCAGGTGTAGTTTTGGTGTATTTCGGAATGTATGATGGTTTTAAAGGATGCAGTGTGTCATCAGCTAACAACTGATGCAGGAAGTTTGTTCCATCCTTCAGCAACTCTGAGCATGAAGAAATATTTCCTAAAGTCATGGGAGCTGTGTTGTTTTCTGACTTTGTAGGCATGTCCACGTGTTAGACACATGGAGATCAAAAAGGTGTTCGGGGTTGTTGTTGGTCGGATGGTTAATAACTTTGTGGGTGTTTACCAAGTCCATTGCCAGAGGGAAGCAAAATATTCAGGGTATGGTAGGTGTCTGATGGAGGGTATGCGCTTGGTTGCATGTCTCTGAACAGTTTCCAGGAGGTCAATGTTCTGAGCAAGATAGGGGTTCCAGACTGATGACGCGAACTCCAAGTGTATTCGTACCATAGATGTATACAGCTTTAAATAGATGGCTGGAGAGCAGCTAATGAAGGTCTTGCTGATTGATGCCAAGTCAATCTTAATAAATTGACTGATTTATCTGTTCACTACTGCTAATCCACCGCTGTTTGTACAATTTTTTAGATAATGTCAATTTGAGCTTGAATCATTGGCGTAATGAAATTTGAAAAGATTATAAGCAAATCTTTTTTAAAATACACAGACAACATTTAACTGTATCGTTGCAACATTAGATCTAATAATTGTTTCTACTTTAGGCACAAGGCCAGCAATTACCCAGTGCATTACTGGTACTTTATTTTATCAACCCCATAAGGATGAAAGGCAAAGTCAACCTCGGCAGGATTTGAACTCAGATCGTAAAGGGACGTAACTATGCTGGAAAGCATGGCATCCGACCCTCTACCAATACTGCCAAAATAATGGAGCAACATTTGTGCAGAATTATTGTTTGTGCAATAAGATATTTGCAGATCTGTACTTGGTCTGCTCTTTAGCCAACTCGGTATGTTTAGAAGCTCTACGCTCGGCTTGCTTTTGAGATATAATAGCTGAATTTGCAGATCTATACTTGGCCTGCTTGTTTGCCAACTCATACTGTTTTGAACATCTATACTTGGCCTGTTTTTGTGTTAATTTAGCAAAATTCACAGCTCTATAATCGGCCTGTTTTTGTCTCAACTTCTCCCGATTCCGCATCCGGTAAGCTGCTTTCACATCCAATTTAATACGCCCATCTAGATTATTAGCACAGGAATGTGAACAAGCTTGTGGGACCGCATCATTGTAAGTATATGAACTGCCTGCAACATCAAGACCCAATTCACAAGTGCAGTGTTGCTCATTCACATCGGCAGTGGGGACACCAAAATCAGTGACAGGTCTCGATTCACTCGCGAGATACATCACAGCTACACTATATATTTAAACATATATACAGTGATACCTCGCTACTTGGCGGTTCAACTATCGCGGATTCACGATTTCGCGCATTTTTAGAATATATATATGAACACCTAAAATTTTTCATTAAATCCATTAAAATATTAATAATAAACACAGTTCTAATCATACGCTATATATATATATATATATATATATAAATATAAGTAATTAATACCGTATAAATGGTACAAAGACTGTTTATGTAAAATGTATTTCTCAACAGAGTATTGAATACTTAGGAGAAATTCAAAACGAAGAGTGATAAAATTTCAAGCAAAGAGTTTAATTAGGTAATGACTTACAAATTTGTTTCAGTATATAGACAAAGCCTGAAGCGCTAATTATAATAATTAGTTAATAATATTACAAAATATATTAATATTATATTAAATATATACTGAAACAAATTTGTAAGTCATTACCTAATTAAACTCTTTGCTTGAAATGTTATCATTCTTCGTTTATATATATATATATATATATATATATATATAGAGAGAGAGAGAGAGAGAGAGAGAGAGAGAGAGAGAGAGAGAGAGAGAGATTTATCTAGTCCTTCGCTCAAGATTAATCTATAAGTTTAGATGTCTGCCTTCGTTTAAGTAAATATTACAGTAAGATTTTTAATATAAACAACTACAAAAAACAATTAATATTAAAACGAAAAAATTATCAATGATAAAAGAAGCGGATGCAACTTTTTTTTTTATAAAGTTATATTCCTGTTTCTTTAAAGAACATTTCATTTTTGTTCTATTGTAGGCGAAATAATGCAATGGTTTAATAGGGAAGATATAACTTACCAATTATGTCTCTAACCGTGTAACGCTTTTTAAGTAGATAACTACAATTGAAAATACTAAAGAAATGGAACCAACAATTCAATTTGAAAGTCGTCTACTTATAGTGACAGTGTATTACTGGTACTTTATTTTATCGACCCCGTAACGATGAAATGCAAATGCTTAAAATTTAAATTGCCTTAATTCTATCGTCTGCTGTTTCATTAAAGGGAGATTCTCGTCTGTATTTAATTCTATCGTCTACTGTTCCACTAAACAGATATACCTCCACTATCGTCTCTATTTATACATTTTAACTTATAACTTATACACATTTGATTTGAAATATTTTATCTAGTCCCCCCTCTCAATATTATGATGATTTCTTTCGAATGAAACAGTTCTAGTCCTGTAGAAGCCATTTATAATTGAACTGAGTTAAAAATTCACAATATTTATAATTAAATAAGCTCATATATATATGTGTGTATTTATCTGTTTATTGTATTATATATAATGTGTGTATATACAGGATGTCCCCCAAAAATATATACACACTTCAACAGCATTCTAATAACTATTGCCTGTACAGGTAATCAAAATGTCAATCGAATGTTAGTTTCGTGTTTTAACAGTACACATTTACAATACACACATAAAACCAGTGTATATACATACATGAGTGTGTATACACATACATGAATGTGTATATACAATATATATGTATATATATATAGACACATATATTCACGGTGCAACGGAACATTAAAATATAGATGCGGGAGGGGGGTGTATATATAGGGGCGCTGGGGATAAAGGAGTGTAAAGCGTGTGTAATTGATAAATTGAAGGAGAGGAGCTTGCAGCGATAGAGTAACAAATATATAGAGAGGGGGAGAGATGGTATTGAAGGGGAGGAGTGCAAAGCGAAAGAGTAAGAGAGATATATATAGAGACGGAACAGATAGAGAGAAACAGGCGTAAGTAACAGTGGAAGAGATATATAGAGAGGGGGAAATGTGTTATTGAAGGGGAGGAGTGTAAAGCGAAAGCGTAAGATATATATAGAGAGAGGGGGAATAGTATATATATATATATATATATATATCAACACTTACTCTGATTGGTTGAAAATTAGCCAATGACATACGATCACCACCACCACGGCTATCCCCGAAAAATTTATGAAGAAGCTAGGCATATATGTTAGAACACGAAAAGTGAACATTCTGTTGTTTCACACTTTTCGTGTTCTAACAGATATACATATATATATATATATACATGTATATATCATCATCAACATCATCAACGTTTAACGTCCGTGTTCCACGCTTGCATGGGTTTGGACGGGGGTATTCCCACTTGAGGCAAGAGTGATTGTCTTGCTCGCATAGGACTGTCTGGCAGGTTTTCTACAGTTGGATGCCCTTCCTAACACCAACCACATTTACAGTGTGGGTCTGGGAGGTTTTTACCGTGTTGCCTACACGGCCACATTACAGCGTGGACTGTGTGTTTTTTGTCGTGACACCTACACAATCTCATTTGTTTCGGCCTGGATGGTGTGGCACCAACATAATTTTACAAAGGTGGGGGTGGTGGGACGGGGGTGTATTTTGTTAGAGATGCCTACTGGCTGTAGTAGGTTTTACTATGTATTTAGGTAAGGCGGGTCTTCTCTATTACTGAGTACCGCCAAAGGTCTCGGTCCAGTGACATTGTCTTGGAGAGGTGTAAGTGCGTGAGGTCGGAGTTTATCAGCTCGTCCCAGGTTTTTCTAGGTCTGCCTATTCCGTGGCTACCGTCTATCTTTATTGCCCTGCACTTTGTTATACAGCTATCGACTTTCATGCGCATCACGTGTCCATACCAACGTAGCCTTCTCTCGAGTAAACAACATCTGATCCCTCTTATTTCTAATTTTTTCCTTAGTTCGTTTATGCTTTGCCATTCACGTATATTACTATTACACATCCAGCAGAGCATGCAAGCTTCGTTCCTCTCTAGTCTGCGTATATCCTCTGCACACAATGCTCAGGTCTCACTGCCATGCAACATTGCTGTTCGTATGCAGGCATCATACAACCTACCTTTCATTTTTAGGGAGAACCCTTTAACGGCTAATAGTGGTATAAGCTCTCTGAACTTTTTCCATCCAGTTCTGACTCTAGCTACTGTACTTTCAGAGCACCCTCCCCCACTGCTGAATTTGTCACCCAGGTAACGGAAGCTGTCCACTATTTCTATAGAGCCCTCTGCGCAGTTGTAAGAGCTAGTATTTTGTGGGCACTTGCTGCTACTTATTGCACCAGAGCACCGCCCACATGTAAAATCTATGTTCTTAGTTAGCTTACCTGTGATCCCACTACATCTTTTATGCACCCATACTTTGCATTGGGGACATAAAATGGAGTTTCTACCTACGCCTTTCCTACACACTGAGCATGGTCATTTCCCGGAAGGGACCGGCGCCTTATTTTCTTTCCTACAAACTAGAACTTTAGTCTTAGCCAGGTTAATTTTAAGGCCTTTTGATTCTAGGCCGTGCTTCCATGTTTGGAATTTCTTCTCTAGCTCGGCCATTGATTCAGCAATGAGTGTCAGATCGTCTGCGTATAGGAGTTCCCATGGCCAGCCGGTCTTGAACTCCTCTGTTATAGCCTGAAGGGCAATAATAAATAGTAGGGGGCTGAGAACAGAGCCCTGATGGACGCTAACTTTTACGCTAAACTCTTCACTATATTCGTTGTTAATTCTAACCTTGCTGACTGTATATATATATATATATATATATATATATATATATATATATATATATATATATATATACATGTATATATATATATATATATATATATATATACATATATACATGTATATATATATATATACATACATATATACATGTATACATATATATATATATATATATACATATATACATATATATATATATATATACATATATATATATATATATACATATATACAGATATACACATATATACAAATATACATATATATATATATATATATATATATACATATATATATATATATGGAGGCACATGGCTTAGTGGTTAGAGCATTGGCCTTGCAATCGAAAGGTTGTGAGTTCAATTCTCAGACCGGGTGATGTGTTGTTTCCTTGAGCAAGACACTTCATTTCACATTGCTCCAGTTTACTCAGCTGTAGAAATGAGATGATAGGGACTGAGGTCCCTATCATTCCACTGTAAAGTGGACGTGTAGGCGCCACGGCAAAAAAGCACCCAGCACTCACTGTAAATGAGGTTGGTGTTAGGAAGGGCATCCAGCTGTAGAAATCAAGCCAGACCCAGTTCCCGTCCCACCCTTGCAAACAGGGAAAAGTGGACGTAAAATGATGATGATGATGATGATACATATATACATACATATATATATATATACATATATACATATACATACATATACATGTATATATATATACATATATATATATATATATATATATATATAGGCCAATGCTCTAACCACTAAGCCATGTGCCTCCATATATATATATATATGTATATATATATATATATATATATATATGTATATTTGTATATATGTGTATATCTGTATATATGTATATATATATATATTTCCACTGCTGCTGCTGCTACTACCTGCCTAACTAACTCTCTCCTCCTCTGGCGCATCCCAACACACCCTGCCATTACCCCACCACCACTGTCCTTCTAGCCCTCAATTTTCCCACCGTTATGGATGGATGAGCTGGGAATACACGAGCAACTCTGAATCAATAGATGAAATATGAATCTGCGAGCTACCAAGCACCCACGTGAAGCGCCAACCCAGAGACCCTCCCCTACGAGTGTCGACAAATGCCCAAAACTCCGAGTTGGTACCATCAATGTAGGCTCAATGAAAGGAAGAGCAGGAGAAATCGTAGAAATGCTAGAGCGAAAGGAAGTTGATGTATGCTGTGTGCAAGAGACTAGATGGAGAGGAGGGTCTGCTAGAGTCCTTGTAGGAAAAAGCCAGTGCTACAAATTTTTCTGGGTGGGAAATGACGATGGGATGGGTGGTGTAGGTATACTATTAGCTGACAAGTGGGTAGATAAAGTAATCTCAGTGTACAGGGTAAATGCAAGAATCATTAAACTCAGACTAGTCCTGAATAAGACAATTACCACAATAATATCAGCTTACGCACCCCAATCGGGGCTGCCAGACGAACTTAAGGATAGGTTTTACGAGTCCCTAATACACACTACTGCTCTAACAGACGACAAGGACTTCCTAATCATTGCAGGAGATTTTAACGGACACGTAGGTAAACACTGCGACGGCTTCAATAGAGTACATGGAGGCCATGGAGTTGGCACAAGGAATGAGGAAGGATTCAGACTTCTAGAATTCTGCGACGCCAATGACATGTCGATATGTAACACAAACTTTAAAAAACCCGACAACCACCTGATCACCTATAGATCAGGGGAGCACTCTAGTCAGTTAGATTTTATTCTCATCAGAGGACGTGACAGATGGACGGTCGTAAACACAAAAGCCTTCCCTAGTGAGGAATGTACATCCCAACATAGCTTAGTTGTCAGCGACCTCACGGTCAGAACTAGACGAGCCCTGAAACAGAGGCCAACCTGGAGAAGAAAGATCTGGAAGCTGAAAGTCCCCTCAACCAGTAACAGATTTAAAGATATTTTACTCAACGCCTACGACAGTAAAGAAGAACAGATAGAGACATTTAACGTAGAAGAGAACTGGGAGTTCCTAAAAAATAACTTACTAGAGGCGACGGATGAGGTTTGTGGCTGGAGTAAGACCTCAAGCAGGAGGAGAGTGACTTGGTGGTGGAACAATAAGGTAGATGAAGCAGTCAAGGCCAAGAGACAGGCATGGAAAGAATGGAAGAACGGGGGGAGCAGGGTACATTACATAGAGACCAAGAGGGAAGCTAGGCGACAAGTATACTTAGCTAGGAGGGAAGCAGAGGATAGAAAATTCAAGCATGTTTTACAACGTGAGGACCAGAAACAGGAGGTATTCAAGATTGCGAGGCAGTGTGTCAGAGATAGTTGTGATGTCATTGGAGAGAAGTGTATCCGGAATGATAAAGGTGAGCTTGCCCTCACAAGTGCTGAGAAGAAAGATGCATGGAAGAGTCATTATGATAGATTACTAAATGAGGAGAATGCATGGGAAGAAGAGACCCTACCCCACGTAGACCCTATAGAGGGACCAGCAGTACAAGTCAGCGGCAGCGTAGTAAGTAAGGCAATCAGAGATATGAAGATAGGGAAGGCAACCGGTCCATCGGGTATAGCTGCCGAGATGCTGAAGGCATCTGGGTCTGTAGGTCACACTATAACCACACGTATCGTTAACCAGGTAATACTAGAGGGGGCCATACCAAAAGATTGGTGCAGTAGCATCATTGTCAACTGCTACAAAGGTAAAGGCGATGCACTAGATAGAGGAAACTATAGAGGTATAAAGTTGATGGACCAGGTCATGAAAGTAACAGAAAGAGTTATAGCACAGCTGATTAGGGACCGGGTGAATATAGACGAGATGCAATTTGGGTTTGTACCAGGGAAAGGCACCACTGATGCGCTCTTCCTTGTGAGGCAATTACAGGAAAAGTACCTAGCTAAAAGTAAGCCACTCTACTTGGCATTTGTCGACCTTGAGAAAGCCTTTGACAGAGTTCCACGTGCAGTAATCTGGTGGGCTCTTAGAAAACTAGGAGTAGATGAATGGCTTGTGAAAGCGGTACAAGCCATGTATAGGGGAGCAGTCAGCAAAGTTAGGATTGGCAATGAGTATAGCGAGGAATTTAGCGTACAGGTTGGGGTCCACCAGGGCTCTGTTCTTAGCCCTCTCCTGTTCATCATAGTCCTGCAGGCAATAACGGAGGAGTTTAAGACCGGATGCCCATGGGAACTCCTGTATGCTGATGACCTCGCACTCATAGCTGAATCTATGGTAGAACTAGAGAATAAATTCCAAACCTGGAAGCAGGGACTAGAGAGAAAGGGCCTCAAAGTCAACATGACAAAGACTAAGGTCCTTATAAGTAGACGAGAAAACAGAACCCAGATCCCCTCAGGGAAATGGCCTTGCTCAGTATGTAGGAAAGGTGTAGGTAGGAACTCCATTCTTTGCCCCAAATGCAAACAATGGGTACACAAGAGATGTAGCGGGATCTCAGGAAGCTTAATTAAGAATGTAGGATTCACATGCAGCAGCTGTGCTGAAACAGCAAGCAAACAGCCACAGGAAACAAGTACCACCAATCTCTGGGAGGGCCCTGTAGAAACAGTAGACAGCTTCTGCTACCTAGGTGACCGAATTAGCAACGGAGGTGGGTGCTCAGAAAGTACAATAACTAGGGTAAGAACGGGATGGAAGAAGTTTAGGGAACTACTACCACTGCTAGCTGCAAAAGGCTTCTCCCTCAGAATGAAAGGCAGACTGTATGATGCGTGTATCCGAACAGCGATGTTGCATGGTAGTGAGACCTGGGCGCTGAAGGTGGAAGACTTACGTAGATTAGAGAGAAACGAAGCCTGCATGCTCCGATGGATGTGTAACAGTAATATACGCGAACGACAAAGCATAAATGAATTGAGAGAGAGACTGAGCATAAGAGGAATCAAATGCTGCGTGCAGGAGAGGCGGTTACGCTGGTATGGACATGTGATGCGTATGAAGGATGACAGCTGCATAAAAAGGTGCAGAGCACTAGAAGTTGATGGAAACCGCGGAGTGGGGAGACCCAAGATGACTTGGGATGAGGTGATAAAAGCCGACCTTACCCAACTACACCTCTCAAAGTCAAGGACACACGACCGTGACTTCTGGCGTCACGCAGTAATACAGGGTACCCGACCTCCCATGGGTACATGCTGAAGCATATAAACAATATGCCCCCCCCCCCCCCCCCCCCACCGCAAGGTGGTCGTGGAGGTGCCACGGCAAAAAAGCACCCAGCCCACACTGTAAAGTGGACGTGTAGGCGCCACGAAAAAGCACCCAGCACTCACTGTAAATGAGGTTGGTGTTAGGAAGGGCATCCAGCTGTAGAAATCAAGCCAGATCAGTTCCTGTATGAGCAAGGCATGGTCAGCCGACCAGACACTGCCCACAACAGGACAACCCGTCTAACCCATGCTAGCGTGGAAGAACGGACGTAAAACGGTGATGATGATGATGATGATGATATATATATATACATATATATATATATATATACATATATATATATATATACATATATATATACATATATATATATATATATATATATATATATATATATACATATATATCATCATCATCATCATCATCAACGTTTAACGTCCGT
>OZ024740.1:61719457-61721957 GCA_964016885.1 Eledone cirrhosa | reverse complement strand
TTTCCTTAGTTCGTTTATGCTTTGCCGTTCACGTATATTACTATTGCACATCCAGCGGAGCATGCAAGCTTCGTTCCTCTCTAGTCTGCGTATATCCTCTGCACACAATGCCCAGGTCTCACTGCCATGCAGCATTGCTGTTCGTATGCAGGCATCGTATAACCTGCCTTTCATTTTTAGGGAGAACCCTCTAGCGGCTAATAGTGGTATAAGCTCTCTGAACTTTTTCCATCCAGTTCTGACTCTAGCTACTGTACTTTCAGAGCACCCTCCCCCACTGCTGATTTTGTCACCCAGATAACGGAAGCTGTCCACTATTTCTATAGAACCCTCTGCGCAGTTGAAGGAGCTAGTATTTTGTGGGCACTTGCTGCTACTTATTGCACCAGAGCACCGGCCACATGTAAAATCTATGTTCTTAGTTAGCTTACCTGTGATCCCACTACATCTTTTATGCACCCATACTTTGCATTTGGGACATAAAATGGAGTTTCTACCTACGCCTTTCCTACACACTGAGCATGGCCATTTCCCCGATGGGACCGCCGCCTTATTTTCTTTCCTACAAACTAGAACTTTAGTCTTAGCCAGGTTAATTTTAAGGCCTTTTGATTCTAGGCCGTGCTTCCACGTTTGGAATTTCTTCTCTAGTTCGGTCATTGATTCAGCTATGAGCGTTAGATCATCTGCGTATAGGAGTTCCCATGGGCAGCCGGTCTTGAACTCCTCTGTTATAGCCTGAAGGGCAATAATAAATAGTAGGGGGCTAAGTACAGAGCCCTGATGGACACCAACTTTTACGCTAAACTCTTCACTATATTCGTTGTTAATTCTAACCTTACTGACTGTTTCTTTATACATGGCTTGTATAGCTCTCACAAGCCATTCGTCAACACCTAGTTTTCTAAGAGACCACCAGATAATGGAACGGGGGACTCTGTCGAAGGCTTTCTCCAAGTCGACAAAAGCTAAGTATAGGGGTTTACTTTTAGCTAGGTACTTCTCCTGTAGTTGTCGTACAATGAAAAGAGCGTCTGTGGTACTTTTGCCTGACACAAACCCGAACTGCATTTCATCTAGATCAATTCTCTCTCTGATTAGTTGCGCTATTACTTTTTCCGTGACCTTCATGACCTGGTCGATTAATTTAATGCCTCTATAGTTACTCCTATCTAGGGCATCTCCTTTTCCCTTATAGCAGTTAACGATGATGCTGCTACGCCATTCCTTCGGAACAACCCCATTCTGTACGACTTGGTTAACTATCCGGGTGACCATGGTGTGTCCCACCGAACCAGATGCCTTCAGCATCTCAGCAACTATTTCCGAAGGCCCAGCCGCCTTACCCGTCTTCATATCTTTGATTGCCTTACTTATTATACTACCTTCAACTAACACTGCTGGTCCCTCTATTGGATCGATCTGGGGGAGACTGTCTTTCTCCCATTTGTTCTCCTCATTTAGAAGCCTTTCGTAGTGACACTTCCAAGCTACCTTCTTATCAGCGTCGGTGATGGCAAGTATGCCATCATCGTTAAGTACACACTTCTCCCCGACAATATCACGGTTTTCCTTGACACATTGCCTGGCAATCCTGAACACCTCACGTTTTTGGTCCTCACGTTGTAGAACATGCTTGAACTTTCTTTCCTCTGCTTCCCTTCTTGCGAAGTACACTTGTCTCCTAGCTTCCCTCCTGGCCACTTGATAGTCTTCTCTACTTCCCCCATCCCGCCATACTTTCCAAGCCTGCTTTTTGGCCTTAATTGACTCCTCCACCTTACTGTTCCACCACCATGTTACTCTCCTCCTACCTACAGGCCTGCTCCAGCCACAGACTTCGTCTGCCGCCGTCAGCAGGTTTGCTCTCAGGAATTCCCACTGTTCCTCTATATTATACGACTCTAATTGCTCTTCCTTACTGTCGAAAGCGTCAAGTAATTTGCTTTGAAATTTATTTCTGGCTATGGGGTCCTTTAGCTTCCATATTTTTCTCCTGAGGATAGTCCTCTTTCGCTGTCTAGTACGTCTCGTCCTGACTATGAGGTCGCTAATTATCAGTCTATGTTGGGAGGTGAATTCTTCATGGGGGTGGGATTTAGTGTTAACAACAGACACTCTGTCACGTCTTCTGGTAAGGATATAATCTAGCTGGCTTGTGTGTTCCCCCGATCTATAGGTGATCAAGTGATTGTCTCGTTTTTTGAAGTTAGTGTTACAGATAGTTAAGTTATTTGCGTCGCAGAATTCCAGGATTCTGGAGCCTTCCTCATTTCTAGTACCGAACCCATAGCCTCCATGGATTCCGTCATAGCCGTCACAATGTTGTCCAACGTGACCATTTAGGTCGCCTGCAATAACTATATAGTCACTGTCGGTTATTTGGGAGGTAGCGAGCATCAGTGTCTCGTAGAATCTGTATTTTATAGCGCGGGGCTGTCCGGATTGGGGTGCGTACGCAGATATTACTGTCACCGTAGTTTTATTGAGGACAAGTCTT
>OZ024740.1:61583517-61706017 GCA_964016885.1 Eledone cirrhosa | reverse complement strand
TTTTGTCCCCTCACTTTTTTTATCTTTATTTTTTATTTTGATTATTGTTACTTTTGTAAATTTTATATTTAAAAATAAATTTTTCTCATTTAAAAAAAAAAAATTAATAAATAGAAAAAGTTTCAACTAAAATTTTGTAAACGGTTGTTTCAAAATTTATGAGGTCAGAGAGGTTATTTTAGGGGTCAGAGTGAAGGGGCATCAGATATTCATGGGCCTGTTATTGACTTTCTGAGTCCCAAACCAGTGAACTCTTATGGGCCCTGGTTATAAAAATGATGAAACAGTCAACCAGATGATCTTTCTTTGAATGCATTCTAGGATTCTTGCGTGTGTAGTCATAGTATCCCAGATGTGGGGGGAGAATTATTCCAATGTGGGTCTTACATGAGTTTTGTAGAGAGTCAGTAATTGATCAAAGATGAAACTGAAAGAAATGTCTTGTATTTATTCTGGCTCCTTCCATTCTGAATTCAAATTTGCTTTTCATTCTCACAGGATCAATAAATAAAATACCTGTCTATGGTGGTTGACTGGCAGAGTTCACTGTGTTGGAATCATTCAAGCCAGGTGTTCAGGTTTAACCCTTTAGCATTTACATTACTCTATATTTACTATTATATTTTTGTGGTAAAGGCTTTATCTCACAAAATATTGAATCTATGAGATTTTTATGTTATTTATTTTGAGAATACCTTAACGTCAGTATGAGTGGCCAGTTTGAACAGAAAGGGTTAATGATACCGTCTCCCTTCCTTCCCACTAGTGTTAAATATTATGAAAAAGGGACATGGACACTATCATTCATCCTGAGTAAGAGATAATAATGATTTAATTCTTCATAATAAAGTATTTTCTTTAAAATTAAGTTATGGCTATGTCACAAATACGGGGTTATTAGATATTTAACTTGTTTTAACTAGAACATACATGTTGCAGAGTATTATAGGGCTGGTAGTTTGGCAGCCTATGAACATATTAATAATAGAGGTGTTTATGAAGGCATATATGATATAAATGCCGCCGAGGTTAACTTTGCCTTTCATCCTTTCGGGGTTGATAAAATAAAGTACCAGTAATGCACTGGGTAATTGCTGGCCTTGTGCCTAAAGTAGAAACAATTATTTATAATGAACGATGGATTGGCACTAACGGTAGAGGGTCGGACGCCATGCTTTCCAGCATAGAGTTACGTCCCATTACGTTCTGAGTTGAAATTCCGTTGAGGTTAACTTTACCTTTCATCCTTACAAGGTCAATAAAATAAAGTACCAGTAATGCACTGGCATAATTGCTGGCCTTGTGCCAAAAGAAGAAACAATTATTTATAATGAACATAGATAAGTTTCACTATGAGAGTTTACATTAGTACTGATGCAATGCGCATCTCTAGGAGATGCACAAAAACGTATCTAAACTATAGCTTATTCTTCTCCCAAAACTGAGTGAGTAAATGTCACTGATCATGGACAAAAAACCCTGAAACATTAGTGTCTGGCGTTCTCACATAACTACTGAGATAGCTGTGACATGATCACAGCTTAAAATACCCAGAGAAGACATATGTATATTTATTATGTAAATTATATTTGGGGAGGGATATGTTGTCCTAATATTGCCAAAGTCTAGTAAAACACACTGTTTGGTTTTTCGCTTCAGTATATTTTTATATTTCTATAAATAATTTAGCTGGCAATCAATGTTTATCATTGATTGACCTACAGGTAAAATTATAAATATAATTTCTCAAAGTTCTTTCATCACACATATCTGTGACATCTTCAGTGATGATTATTAAGTATGAAAATATCATATATGCCTTCATATCTAATCTCTATTATGAATCCTACTATGTTAGTGCAATTGCTAAGCATTTTAAAGCAATTTTCCCTGCTAAAACAGTGGTTAACCTTGCAGATCCCATGACAGGCTTAATACATGAAAAACAGACAGATATATTTTGCCACTTGGTACTTTGACAGAAACACTGAATTGAATGAGTTATTGATCTCTTGACTGAAGAATCAACGCTTGTATTTATATAACTCACTGGATATTTAACATTTCAATTACCTGCCATCAAAACAGGTAAATAAATGGTGCTAGAGGAAGGGGCAGCTGTGAGGAGGCTTGTTGTAATGACTATAGAGGACATTTATTAGGGAACATTTTCTAATAATGTCTAATAAATCTCTGAATAAAGCACAAGGATACATGTTTATAGGAGAAAGGAAATGGAATTGTTTAATATTCATGCCTCAAAAGGAATTAATAATGTAAGTGAAGTGGATTGGCTTGAATCGTAAAATTGAAAATGGTTCACAGATTCAGCAGCTTAGCTTTTCATCTTCAGTGTTTTGGTAACTCTCATATGATATAGATTGCATTCAACTTGAAACAAGGCTAATCTTTATAGGAGCAATATGTATAGTTGATTGAATCAATTCCTATATAAAACAGGTGTTTATTTTATCGAGTCTCAAAGGATGAAAAGCAAAGTCAACTTTCATGGGATTTGCTCTGAGATGATAGAGGAAGACAAAAACCAAATACTATAAAGAATCTATTAATAATTGTTTCTACTTTAGGCACAAGGCCAGCAATTAGCCAGTACATTACTGGTACTTTATTTTATCGACCCCGTAAGGATGAAAGGCAAAGTTAACCTCGGCAGGATTTGAACTCAGAATCTATTAATAATAATCATGTGTTGGGCCTCCATCAGTTTTGACAATAAATGTTCCTATTGATTTTATCAAACAGAACAGGTTGCTTATATTTTTGACAATAAATGTTCCTATTGATTTTATCAAACAGAACAGGTTGGCTTATATAATTAACATGGAAGTGCCTGAGCATTCTACAGACATGTGTCCCCTTAACATAGTTCTCAGGAAGATTCAACATAACACTGTATGTGACAAGGCTGGCCCTTTGAATTACAGGTACAACTAATGTTTTCCAGCTGAGTATACTGGAGCAACACCAGGAATCAAACTCACAAGCTTACACTCATGAGTCAAACAAGGCCACATGCTTTCACTCACATAATATAGATTGCATTTAACATGACACCAGGTTAATTTTTATATGCGAAATCATCATCATCACCGATTAGTATCCATTTTTCCATGCTTGCATGGGTTAGATGGGTCGTCCATACCAGTAGGCAAACCTGGCCGACGAGGACTGTAAATTTGGCCAGGTATTTTACAGTGTATAATATATGAATTAACTTGTACTTATTTTATCAACTTTCATGGAATTTGAACTCAGAAGATTGAAAAATAAATAAATACACTATAGAGATAACATTTAACTTGACAGAAGGCTAATCTTTAAAGGTTCAATATGTATAGCTGATATAATCAACTCTAATATAAAACTGGCAATGATTGTTTTGGAAAAGTCAGTGCAATATAAATTAGAAATACAAGAGTGAAAACTATAGTTAAGTAAAGTAAGAAAAAGAAAACAAGGCAACAGTTCACATGTTTACCCTATAGTTCATGATATTTTGAGGTTAGGACTCCATTTTTAAAAAAATGATGATGGACTGTGGCATTTACTCTACTCTAGTTTATATTCTTGTATTTTTAACTGGCACTGTAGCAGCTTTCTCACAATGATCATAACCACATATTTCACAATGCTCCATATAAACTGTACTGCCATAAAACTGGTACTTATTTTATCAACCTTTGTAGAATATATAGTAACGTTAACTTTTATACGATTTAAACTGAAAGACAAACGAAAAAAAAAAACCCCCAAAATAATGAAATACTAAAATACATCTCTTCTGATATATAAGGTCTCAATCAATATACAATGCCACCTCTAATGTTATAGCATAAATATTAATCACATATTATATATATATAATATCAGATAATACATGTATACAAGAATCACGAGTTACAGGTCTGATAGCATTTGAACAATAAACTAGTTTTTATTGATTTTTATTTTCTTTCATACATGAATTAACATAATTGCTTCTCTTTCTCAAATGAGTTGGAACTAATCACTGAAACTTAATTCATAGACTGTTTTCATAGAAAAAATGGTAATAAGACTGTCACACTTGATATGTTTGAAGAATGCAGTTTCAAATTAAAACATTGGAGAATGAAGTGATAAAAAATAAAGAGGGGATATATACACATATATATTGATATATTGAAAAAGTATTAGAAATCACCACCGTATTCTAATCCACACATGCTTATACCATCATCATTTAATGTCCATTTTCCATGCTAGCATGGGTTAGATGGGTTGTTCCATTTGAGGCAAGACAGGTCAGGTGACCATGTCTTGCTCAGGCAGAACTCTTTCCAGCTTGATTTCTATGGCTGGATGCCCTTCCTAACGCCAACCAGATTTACAGTGAGTGGTGAGTGCTTTTTGTCATGACACCTATAAGACCACTTTACAGTGTGGTATGGGAGCTTTTTATTGTGACACCTACACGACCACTTTACAATGTGGGCTGGGTGCTTTTTGTCATGACACCTAAATGACAATATATATATATATATATATATAAATGTGTATAAATTTATGTGTGTATATATATATATATATATATATATATATAAAATAAAATAAAATGTATCAAATGTTTAAAATTTGGCTTCGTTTATTACTGCTATATATATTTCGGTGACAGCCATCTTTGGCTGTGACCTCTTCAGGCAGTCCGAAGTAGTGTGGTAGAGACGAGTACACATGTTGTTGAGGTGTTTAACTTTGTCAATACTCTGATATGCCCAGTTCCTGGTTGGGTTGTTATTTCACTGAGGAACTGGAATCATATGAATTTAAACAAACAAATTTCAGCGTCAAAAGACATCTTCTCCTCTCATTGGTCAGTTGTGAGAACATTCCTCAGTCAAAAGTCTATAGAAATTTGTTCTGAGGTGAGGCAATCTGTAGTGGTTGTTCTTGTTATTGTTAAGTACATCTGACCTCTACTCTTATGTTGGTAGTGGTGTTGGAGTCAGCTCAAAAAAATGATAAAGTGGTAGAAGGAATAAGATGGTAAAGGAACAAAATAAAATAAGATAATCAAATAAAATGTGTGTGTGTTATACCCAATCTCAATGTTAGAAAGATTTGTAAGGTCACCCCTGCCAGAAACCCCGAATCATGCTCCCTTAGTAATGAATGCTTTAAGAAGAACCTAATATACGGATGTAGGGTTAAAACCCCCAACTCCGAACACCTCTACATAGGAGCCACATCAACGAGCTTTAAAGACCATTGGTATAACCATCGCCATTCCTTTAATAAGGAGGCCAAAAGGAAAAGTACGGCTCTTTCCGACCTGATCTGGAAGCTTAAGCTGGACAGGACCCCGTACTCTCTGGACTGGTCCATAATCATGAAAGTACCACCCGATAAAAGGGGATCTGGCATATGCAAACTATGTCTGAACGAGACCCTTGAGATACTAAGAGGTGGAAGTCGCCTGATAAACCTCAGAACCGACTTCTTCGTGACATGCAGACACCTCTTGGCCGGACCTCCCTCAAGCTATATGGGCAGTAACAACACCATAGGTTGGGAACTCCCCTCAAGCTATAGGGACCCACCCAGGCTGAGCAGACACCATGATAGCCTAGAGATTGATTCTGACACAGCCTTTCTAATTTGGCCAACATCTTTATAACACACACACATTTTATTTTACTTGAATCTTCATTTTTTAATTTTTTATTTTTCATTTGTTTTGTTTTCTTCACTTTATTGCCTTCTATTTCTTCATATGCTTGCCCCCCCCCCCCCCCACCACGAGAAATGGTGGCAGGATGGATGAAAAAACACACACAGATACTTCTTAATGTCAGCAGCAGCAAGACCTGGGCTGACCGCAGCACCAACACCACTGCCGAAATAAGGGTAGAGGTCATATGTACTTAACAATAGCAAAAACAAACACTACAGAAAGAATTTCTATAGACTTTTGACTGAGAAATGCTCTCACAACTGACCAATGGGAGGAGTGACCTTGCAAATCTTTCTAACATTGAGATTGGTTATAACACACACACATTTTATTTGATTATTTTATTTTGTTTTATTCTTTTACCATCTTGTTCCACCTGCCACTTTATCCAACATCTTTCTGACTTTGAGATTGGTTATAGCACACACACATTTTATCTTATTTGAATCTTCATTTTTATTTTTCATTAATTTTTCATTTATTTTATATTTATTATTTATTTTGTTTTCTTCATTTTATTGCCTTCTATTTCTTCATATGCATGGCACAGCCCCACCACCACCACAAGAAATGGTGGCAGGATGGATGAAGAAACACACACACTTATTTCTAAATGTCAGCAGCAGTAAGACCTAGGCTGACCACAGCACCAACACCACTACCAAAATAAGGGTAGAGGTCAGATGTACTTAACAATAGCAAAAACAAACACTACAGGTAGCCTCACCCCAGAAAGAATTTTTATAGACTTTTGACTGAGGAATGTTCTCACAACTGACCAATGGGAGGAGTGACCTTACAAATATTTCTAACATTGAGATTGGGTATAACACACACACATTTTATTTGATTATCTTATTTTATTCTGTTCCTTTACCATCTTATTCCTTCTACCACTTTATCATTTTTTTGAGCTGACTCCAACACCAACACCACTACCAACATAAGAGTAGAGGTCAGATGTACTTAACAATAACAAGAACAACCACTACAGATTGCCTCTCCTCAGAACGAATTTCTATAGACTTTTGACTGAGGAATGTCTCACAACTGACCAATGGGAGAAGAAGTCCTTTGATGCTGAAATTCGTTTGTTTAAATTCATACGATTCCAGTTCCTCAGTGAAATAACAACCCAACCAGGAACTAGGCATATCAGAGTGTTGACAAAGTTAAACACCTCAACAACATGTGTACTCGTCTCTACCACACTAATTCGGATTACCTGAAGAGGTCACAGCCAAAGATGGCTGTCACCGAAATATATATAGCAGTAATAAACGAAGCCAAATTTTAAACATTGGATTTATTTTAGTTTATTTTACATTACTCCGGAGTAACCAAACCAACCTGCGCACTTCGTCGAGTGCTCCAATCTGCATACTGAGGTGTTGGTATACAACCAACATATACTCAAAAATATATATATATATATATATATGTATGGGTAGTACAGTGAAATACTGGTGTTGGTACCAAATGAAGCACTTTATGCACGGGCAGAGTGTTTATAATAGAAAAAAAACGAGGAAGTTTCATTTTCATATGAAAAATATTTATTGCATATCGACCTGTTACGTGCGTTTCGCAGACGATTGGCTCAAGGTGACCCAACTCCAGTATCGATCCTTAAATGCTCGCACTCTCATGCAAACATGCACACAAATATCTTTGAATACACACCCACATAGCTGCCCCACCAATTACACCACAATACACACATACACCCACACACAAAACACCGATACAAGGAGCTTAACCCAATACTGGATCGCACCTATACAAGGAGCTTAACCCAATACTGGATAGCACCGACACAAGGAGCTTAACCCAATACTGGATAGCACCGACACAAGGAGCTTAACCCAATACTGGATGGCACCGAGACAAGGAGCTTAACCCAATACTGGATGGCACCGATACAAGGAGCTGAACCCAATACTGGATGGCACCGATACAAGGAGCTGAACCCAATACTGGATGGCACCGATACAAGGAGCTGAACCCAATACTGGATAGCACCGACACAAGGAGCTTAACCCAATACTGGATAGCACCGACACAAGGAGCTTAACCCAACTCACAGCATAGCCATAGTTTTCTGGCCCAGCATCGGATGGAACCAGCATGAAGAGGGACAGGCCAGCAGCCATGCAGAACCCATAGTTGAGGAAACCGTTACTGGATGACACTGCTCTGAGGAAAGATATGTGCCGGGCTCACAGCAGGAACACACACAATCTCACTTGACCTTGTTCATTACTTTGTTCATTACTTTGTTCAGATATTACTAACTGGTCAATGCTATTTGCATATGTGTCAGTGGTTGCTAAAGTAGCAATAGGTTTCATTCTGGAAGAGGGGGTTGTTAGGATTAGAAGATAGTTGGGTGTGGAGGTGTGTGTAATGTGGTTAGGTTTATATGGCAGTTTTGTTTTTGATTGGACTTTGTTAAGGCGAAGTGTGGGGGAGGGCTGGTGGGAAAAATATCTACGATAATCGAGACGCTGGCTATATACTACACATGTTATGAATATATTTTAACTAACTATTTACTTAAGTAATATGACAAAAATAATATGACAAAATAAACATACAAAAATAATTAATCAGTATTGACAAAATATATATATGTATATATATATATATATATATATGTATATATACATATATATAAATATCTACATCATCATCATCATCATCATCGTTTAACGTCCATCTTCCACGCTTGCATGGGTTTGGACGGGAATTTTCCCACTTGAGGCAAGATTGGTTGTCTTTTGCTCGTATAGGACAGTCTGGCGGGTTTTCTACGGCTGGATGCCCTTCCTAACACCAACCACAGTGGGAGGTTTTTACCATGTTACCTACACGACCTCATTTATTTCGGATTGGATGTTGTGGTACCAACATAACTTTACATCGAAAGGGGTGGGGTGGATGGTGTGGGGGTGGTGGGACAGGGGTGTATTTTTGTTAGAGGTTCCTACTGACTGTAGGTTTCGCTTTGTACTTAGGCAAGGCGGGTCTTCTGTATTACTGTGTAGTGCCAAAGATCTCGGTCCAGTCACATTGTCTTGGAGAGGTGTAAGTGTGTGAGGTCGGAATTTATCAAGTCGTCCCAGGTTTTTCTGGGTCTGCCTACTCCGCGGCTACCGTCTATTTTTATTGCCCTGCACTTTTTTATACAGCTGTCGTCTTTCATGCGCATCACGTGACCATACCAACGTAGTCTTCTCTCAAGTAAACAACATCTGATTCCTCTTATTCCTAATTTTTCCCTTAGTTCGTTTATGCTTTGCCGTTCACGTATATTACTATTACACATCCAACGGAGCATGCAAGCTTCGTTCCTCTCCAGTCTGCGTATATCCTCTGCACACAATGCACAAGTCTCACTGCCATGTAACATTGCTATTCGTATACAGGCATCATACAGCCTGCCTTTAATTTTTAGAGAGAACCCTTTAGCGGCCAATAGTGGTATAAGCTCTCTGAACTTTTTCCATCCCGTTCTGACTCTAGCTACTGTACTTTCAGAGCACCCTCCACCACTACTGATTTTGTCACCCAGGTAACGGAAGGTGTCTACTATTTCTATAGAACCATCTGTGCAATGGAATGAGCTAGTATTCTGTAGGCACTTGATGCTACTTATTGCACCAGAGCACCAGCCACATATAAAATCTATATTCTTAGTTAGCTTACCTGTGATCTCACTACATCTTTTATGCACCCATACTTTGCATTTGGGACATAAAATAGAGTTTCTGCCTACTCCTTTCCTACACACTGAGCATGGGCATACATACACATGTATATATATATATATATATATATATATATATATATATATATACAAATACACACGTATATATATATATATATATATATATATATATACATATATACAAATACACATGTATATATATATATATATATACATATATACAAATACACATGTATATATATATATATATATATATATATATATATATATATATATATATATATAAATACACACGTATATATATATATATATATACAAATATACATGTGTATATATATACACACGTATATATATATATATATATATATATAAAGTGCTGTAAAGTGGCGCTGGTGTTAGGAAGGGCATCCAACCAGTGTATCAATGCCAAAAAGCTTATCAGCACAGCAACAAAACAGCATAGAAAAATATGAAGACGTCGCATCTCAGAGTTGCAACACTTAATGTTGGCACTCTCAGAGGTAGGTCTGCTGAAATAGCGGAGATGCTGGAGAGAAGGCAGGTGGATGTGTGCTGCGTGCAAGAGGTGAGATGGAGGGGTGCCTCTGCGAGACTAGTCGTAGGCAAGCGTCTTAGCTATAAGCTATTCTGGGTAGGTAAGGATGATGGGTTAGGGGGAGTAGGCATTTTCCTGGCTGAGAAATGGATCAATAAGACAATAGAGGTAGTTCGAGTTAGTAATCGAATAATTAAGCTTAGATTAGTTGTAGGTAGGAGACTACTGACAATCATCTCGGTCTATGCTCCCCAAGCAGGCCTAGGCAAAGATGAGAAAGACTGCTTTTATGAGCAACTTTTGCAAACAACCACAATGACAGAGGACGGAGACATCGTTATGCTAGCAGGAGACTTCAATGGTCATGTTGGACAGCTCCAGGATGGTTACACTGGGGTACATGGTGGGCACGGTTACGGTTCAAGAAATGAAGAAGGAGTGAGACTTCTTGAATTTTGTGATGCAAGTACATTGACTATTTGCAACACAAACTTCCAGAAACCTGCCAATCACTTAATAACCTACAAATCTGGTGAGCACATAAGCCAGATTGACTTCCTGCTAGTTAGGCAGCGGGACAGGCAGATAGTGTCTAATACCAAGGCATACCCTGGGGAAGAATGTACCCCACAGCATAGGTTAGTTGTTAGTGATATCTCAGTAAGCAAGAGATGGAATGAGACATATAGGAAGGTGTGGAGAAGAAAGGTCTGGAAGCTAAAAGACCTTTCATTAAAATTCAAATTTAGGAAAGCCCTTCAAGATGTATATGACGAAAAAGAAGACGATTTAGAGACGTATGACATAGATAATAACTGGAAGTTCTTACGTGACAACTTGCTGAAGGCTACTGATGAAACCTGTGGCTGGAGCAGAGCTCCAACCAGACAGAGAGTGACCTGGTGGTGGAACAGCAGTGTAGATAAGGCTATTAGAGACAAAAGACTAGCATGGAAGGCTTGGAATAAGGGTGGGAGTAGGGAAGAATATACAGCCACTAAGAGAGAAGCTAGACGTCAGGTGTACTTAGCACGCAGGGAGGCAGAGAGTAGGAGGTTTGCCAATGTTCTGCGACGGGAAGATCAGAGGCGTGCGGTGTTTCACATTGCAAGGCAGTGTGTCAATGCAAATCAGGATGTTGTTGGTGATAAATGTGTCCGGGATGATGCCGGTGTACTTAGTGTCACGAATGACCAGAAAAAAAAAAAAAAGGAGGCCTGGAAATGTCATTATGAGAGACTGATGAATGTGGAGAACGAATGGGAGAGAGAGAAATTACCCTTGGTAGATCCGACAGAGAGACCAGCTATTGAGATTGACGAATATAGGGTCCAAGAGGTGATTAGGGAAATGAAAAATGGTAAGGCGGCCGGACCATCGGGAATAGTTGCTGAGATGCTGAAGGCATCAGGGGACGTAGGCACTAAACTGGTTGCACGCATAATCAATCAGGCTATATATGGTGGTGTCATACCCAAAGACTGGTGCAGCAGTATTCTCATAAATTGCTACAAAGGTAAAGGGGATGCTTTGGAGAGGAGCAATTATAGGGGTATAAAACTGATAGATCAGGTTATGAAAGTGGCAGAAAGGATTTTAGCACAACTAATTAGAGAAAGGGTCAAACTAGATGAGATGCAGTTTGGTTTTGTGCCTGGGAAGAGTACAACAGATGCCCTCTTCTTGGTGAGACAAATGCAAGAGAGGTTCTTAGAGAAGAATAAGCCACTATACTTAGCCTTTGTTGACCTAGAGAAGGCCTTTGATAGGGTACCCCGATCTGTCATCTGGTGGTCCCTATGGAAGCTGGGTGTTGAGGAATGGCTTGTAAGGACAGTGCAAACTTTGTACAGAGGTACTCTCAGTAAAGTCAGGGTAGGAATGGAGTTTAGTGAGGAATTCCAGATACAAGTAGGAGTACATCAGGGTTCGGTCCTCAGCCCGCTCTTGTTCATTATAGTCCTCCAAGCCATAACAGAGGAGTTTAAGACTGGCTGTCCATGGGAACTTCTCTATGCTGACGATCTGGCTCTTATGGCAGAATCAGTAGAGGAGCTAGAGAATAAATTCCGGCTATGGAAACAGCAGTTGGAAGCAAGAGGACTGAGAGTAAATCTAGCTAAGACAAAAGTGTTGATGAGTAGAAAAGAGGACAAAACCCTGATTCCGTCAGGGAAATGGCCATGTTCGATATGCAGAAAAGGAACTGGCATAAATTCTATAAAATGCACACAATGTAGGTCCTGGGTACACAAGAGATGTAGCGGGATAGCAGGCAAACTAACAGGTAGGGAGAAATATGTATGCAGTAGATGTACAGGGAAGTTAGACAGTAGAAGTCGCACTGATAGACACATTTTTCAAATGCGAGAGGGCGCTATAGAAGTGGTGGATAGCTTCCGGTACCTAGGAGATCAGATTAGCATGGGAGGAGCGTGTTCCGAGGCCATAGTATCTAGAATAAGGACGGGTTGGAAGAAGTTTAGGGAGCTGCTTCCTCTGTTGACGAAGAAGGGTTTCTCCCTGCGTACGAAAGGCCGGTTGTATGATGCCTGTGTGAGGAGCGCGATGCTGCATGGTAGTGAGACATGGGCAGCTACCGCAGAAGATATGCGACGGCTGGAGAGAAATGAGGCAAGCATGCTCCGTTGGATGTGCAGTGTAAATGTGCGTGAACGACCCAGCATAAATGTGTTGAGAGAGAAACTGTGTCTGAGAGGGATAGAATGTAGTGTACGGGAGAGGAGACTGAGGTGGTATGGACATGTGATGCGCATGGAGGATGACCGATGGGTGAAGAAGTGCCAGGAAATGCCAGTTGAAGGAAGACGTGGTAGAGGTAGACCACGAAAAACATGGGCGGAGGTGGTGAGAACAGACCTCAGATCATTGAAGCTCACGGTGGAGATGACGAGGGACCGTGACGAGTGGAGAGATGCTGTGCTGAATAAGACCCGTCCCACCCTTGCAAGCAGGGAAAAGCGGACGTAAAATGATGATGATGAATGATGATGATGATATATATATATATATATACACACACGTATATATATATATATATATATATATATATATATATATACACACGTATATATATATATATACAAATACACATGTATATATATATATACATACACACACGTATATATATATATTTTTAATTCCTGAAAGGGCTGTAACTATATGCTGCAAAGCATAGTGCATGACGCTCTACCGATACTGCCAATCCACCACCCCAGGACTAATGTTGTTTAGCCCCAGGACAATGTTGTTTCACTCAAGGACTGATGCTGTTTAGCCCCAAGAGAAAACCTATGGATCACCATAAAGTTTAGCTGACATAGCTACTATTTCTAGCACAACTACGGACCACAAGGCTTCCATTGTTTAGCTGATGTAGCTGCTACTTCTAGCAAACATATGGACACCCATGAGGTTCCCCCTATTTAGCTGATGCAGAATGCATTTCTTGCACATCTATGGACCACAATAATGTACCACCTGTTTAGCTGATGTAGCTGCTACGTCTAGCACACCTATAGATCACCATGTGATTTCCCCTGTTTGGCTGATGTAGCTGCTATTACTAACATACCTATGAACCACCATAAGGTTCTACCTATTTAGCTGCTAATTCTAGAACACCTATGAAACACCATGAGGTTCCCCCTGTTTAGCTGATGTAGCTGCTATTTCTAGCACATCAATGGACCACCTATTTAGCTGCTATTTCTAGAACACCTATGGAAAAATAAGAGGTTCCCCCAAGTTAGCTGATATATTTAGCAAACCTATGGACCTTTATGAAGTTCGACCTATATAGCTGCTATTTCTAGCACACCTATGGAGCACCATGAGTTTCTCCCTATTTGGCTGCTATTTCTAGCACACCTATGGAGCACCATGAGTTTCTCCCTATTTGGCTGCTATTTCTAGCACACTTATGGAGCACCATGAGTTTCTCCCTATTTAGCTGCTATTTCTAGCACACTTATGGAGCACCATGAGTTTCTCCTTATTTGGCTGCTATTTCTAGCACACCTATGGAGCACTATGAGGTTCTATTTAGCAGCTATTTCTAGCACACCTAAGGACCACCAAAAGGTTCCCTATTTAGCTGCAATATTTAGCAGACCTATGAACCCTCAAGATGTTCACCTTATTTAGAAGCATTTCTAGCACATCTATGGACCACATTAAGGTCTCTCCTGTTTAGGTGATGTAGCTGCTATTTCTAGCACACCTATGGTCACCCAAGATGTTCCACCTACTTAGCTGCTATTTCTACCACACTAATGGATCAAGATGAAGTTCCTATTTAACTGAAGTAGGTGCTATTTATGGACCAATATAAAATTCACCCTATTTTGTTACTGTTTCTAGCAAACCTATAAACCACCATAGGTTGCCAGCGATTTAGCTGCTATTATAGCACACCTATAGACCACAATAAGCTTTCTAGTTAAGTTGATGTAGCTGCTCTTTCTAGCACACCTATGGACCTCCATTAAGTTCCCCCTTTTAGCTGCTATTTCTAGCACATCTATGGACCACCATGAGGTTCCCCGTTTAGCTGATGTAGCTGCGATTACTAGCACACCTATGAACTACCATAAGGTTTCACCTCTTAGTTGTTAATTCTAGAACAACTATGGACCATGAGGGTCCCCTTGTTTAGCTGATGTAGCTGCTACTTCTAGCAAACATGAGGTTTCCCCTATTTACCAGATGCCGCTGCTATTTATAGCACATCAATGGACCACCATGGGGCTCCCCCTGTTTAGCTGACATTTGTGGAACACATATGGACCACCATCACGGTTCTCATATTAAGCTGCTATTTCTAGCACACCTATGGACAACAATGATGTACTCCCTATTCAGCTGCTATTTCTAACACATCTATGGACCACATGAGGTTACCCCTACATACCTGCTATTTCTAGAACACCTATTGAAAACCATGAGGTTTCCTTTATTTAGCTGCTATCTCTAATACACCTATGGACCACCAAGATGTTCCCCTATTTAGCTGCTATTTCTAGCAAACATATGGACCACTGTGAGGTTCCCTCTATTTAACTGCTATTTCCAGCACACATATGGACCACCATGAGGTTCCCTAATTAGCTTCTCTTTCTAGCACACCTATGGACCACTATGAAGTTATTTCCACCTATTTAGCTGCTATTTCTAGCACACTTATGGACCACCATGAGGTTCGCCCTATTTTGCTGCTATCTTTAGCTGGTGTAGCTGCTATTTCTAGCACACCTAATGACCGCCATAATATTTCCCCTGTTTAACTGATGTTACTCTTACTTCTAGCACACCTATTGTCAATATTTAGCTGCTATTTCTAGTAGACTTATGGACCACCATGAGGAAATCCCTTATTTAGTGTTATTTCAAGACAACCTATTGGTCATCATCAGGTGACCCCTATTTAGCTTCTATTTCTAGTATACCTATGGACCACCAACAGGTTCCCCCTATTTTGCTTCTATTTCTATAACACCAATGAACCACCACGAGGTTCCACCTGTTTAGTTTGTGTAGCTGCTATTTCTAGCACACCTAATTACCACCATGAGGTTCCCTATTTATTTCCTATTTCTGGCACACCTATGGAACACCATGAGGTTACCCCTATTTTGCTGCTATTTCTAGCACAGCTATTGAACACCATGACGTTTCCTTTATTTAGCTGCTATTTATTCGACAACTGTTGACCCCCATGAGGTTCCCCTATTAAGGTGCTATTTCTAGCACATGTATGGACCACTATGGGGTTCCTCTAATTAGCACCTATTTTTGGCACACCAATGGACCACGTCAGGTTCCCCTTGTTTAGATGCTAGTTCTAGGAAACATGAAGACCACCATGAGGCTCCCCCAATTTAGCTGATGTTTCTGGCACACCTATGCACCACCATAAGCATTCCCGTGTATATAAGAGTCTCCATATATAGCTGCTATTTCTAGCATACTTATGGGTCACCATGAGGTTTCCTTTACTTAGCAGCTATTTCTACCGCACGTATGCACCACCATGTAGTTCCCCTGTTTAGCTGCTATTTCTAGCACACCTATCGACCACCATGAGATTCTCCCTATTTAGCTGCTATTTGTATCACACCTATGGACCTGCATGAGGTTACCCCTATTTAGCTGCTATTTCAAGCATAACTATGGAGCACCACCATGTTTTTGCTCCTATTTAGCTGCTATTTCTAGCACACCTGTGGACCATCATGAGGTTTCCCTGTTTAACCTATGTAGTTGCTATTTTTAACACACCTATGGATCACCATGAGGTGCCCTCTATTTAGCTGCTATTTCTAGCACACCTATGGAGCACACTGAGGTTCCCCCTATTCAGCTGCTATTTCTAACACATCTATGGACCATATGAGGTTACCCTACATACCTGCTATTTCTAGAACACCTATTGAAAACCATGAGGTTTCCTTTATTTAGCTGCTATCTCTAATACACCTATGGACCACCAAGATGTTCCCCTATTTAGCTGTTATTTCTAGCAAACGTATGGACCACTGGGAGGTTCCCTATTTTGCTGCTAACTCTAGCTGGTGTAGCTGCTATTTCTAGCACACCTATGGGCCACCATGAGATTTCCCCGGTTTAGCTGAGGTTACTCTTACTTCTAGCACACCCATTGTCAATATTTAGCTGCTATTTCTAGTAGACTTATGGACCACCATGAGGAAATCCCCTATTTAGTGTTATTTCAAGAGACCTATTGGCCATCATGAGGTTACGCTGATGTAGCTGATGTTTCTGGCACACCTATTGACCACCATAAGCATTCCCGTGTATATAAGAGTCTCCGTGTATAGCTGCTATTTCTAGCATACCAATGGGTCACCATGAGGTTTCCTTTATTTAGCAGCTATTTCTACCGCAGCTACACACCACCATGTCATTCCCCTGTTTAGCTGTTATTCCTAGCACACCTATGGACCACCATGAGGTTACCCCTATTTAGCTGCTATTTCAAATATACCTATGTAGCACCATGAGTTTCCTACTATTTAGCTGCTATTTCTAACACACATTGGGCCACTATGTGGTTACCCCTATTTAACTGCTATTTCTAGCACACATAAGGACCACTATGAGTTTCCACCTTTTTAGCTGCTATTTCTAGCACACTTATGCACCTCCATGAGGTTCCCCCTATTTTGCTGCTATCTCTACCTGGTGTAGCTGCTATTTCTAGCACACCTATGGACCACCCTGAGATTTCCCCACTTTAGCTGATGTAGCTGCTATTTCTAGTACATGTATGGACCATTAAAAGTTTCCCCCTATTAAAGACCACCATATGGTTCCCCTATTTAGCTGTTATTTGTAGACCACCTATGAACCACCATGAGGTTCCACCTGTTTAGCTGATGTAACTGATATTTCTGGCACACCTAAGGATTCCTTCTATTTAGCTGATTTTTATAGCACACCTATGGATCACCATGTGGCTCCTCCTTTTTAGCTGATGTAGCTTATATTTCAATCCCACCTATGTTCAACCAGGAGGTTCTCGATTTAGCTGATGTAGCTGCTATTTCTTGTACACATGTGTATCATTATAAGGTTCTCCTGTATTTCTAGCACATCTATGGACCACAATGAGGTATGCCTATTTAGCTGCTATTTCTAGAACACCTATAGTTTCCCTCTGTTAACCCTTTAGCATTTATATTACTCTGTACATACTATCATATTTTCATAGTAAAGGATTTACCTCACATAATATCGAATCTATGAGATTTTGATATTATTTATTTTGAGAACAATACCTTAACATCAGTGTGAGCAGCCAGTTACAGCTGGTTTGAACAGGAAGAGGTGAGAAAATTCTGGCCAGATATGGCCAGTTTAAATGCTAAAGGGTTAACCTGATGTAGCTGCTATTTCTAGCACACATATGGAGTACCATAATGTTCCCCTATTTAGCTGCTATTTCTAACACACCTATGGATCACCATGTGGCTCCTCTTGTTTAGCTGATGTAGCTGCTATTTCTAGTCCACCTATGTCCCACCATGAGGTTCCCCATTTAGCTGATTTCTAGTACACATATTAACCATTATAAGGTTCCCCCTATTTAGCTGCTATTTCTAGCACACCTATGGACCACAATGAGGTTCCCCCTAATTAACTGCTATTTCTAGCACATTTATGGACCACTATGATGTTCCCTGTATTTAGCTGCTATTTCTAGCACACCTATTGACAACCATAAGTTTCCCCCCATTCAGCTGCTATTTCTTTCACACCTATGGACCACCATAAGTTTCTTCCTGTTTAGCTATTCTAACTGTTATTTCTCGCACACCCATGGTACACCATGAGGTTCCCCAAATTTAGCTACTCTTTCTAGCACACCAATGGACCACCATGAGTTTCGCCTATTTAGCTGCTATTTCTAGCACACCTATAAACCACCATGAGGTTCCATCTGTTTAGCTGATATAACTGATAAGGACCACCATAAGGTTTCTTCCTATTTAGCTGCTATTTCTAGCACCTATGGACCACCATGAGTTTCCCTATTTATCTGTTATTTCTGGCATAACTATGAACCACCATGAGGTTCCCCCTATATAGCTGCTATTTCTAGTACACCTCTTAACCACTATAAGTTTTCCTTTATTTAACTGCTATTTGTAGCACACATAAGGACCACCATAAGGTTCCCTATTTAGCTGCTATTTTTAGCACACCTATGGACCACTATGAGGTTCCACCTATTTAGCAGCTATTTCTAGCACACTTATGGACATCATGAGATTTCCCCTCTTTGGCTGATGTAGCTGCTACTTCTAGCACACCTATAGTCAGTCAATCATGAGATTTCTTCCTATTTAGCTGCTATTTCTAGCACACCATTGGACCACTATAGGTTCACCTATTTAGCTGCTATTTCTAGCATCCCTATGGACCACTATGAGGTTCCCCATGTTTAGCTGATCTAGCTAATATTTCTACCACACATGTGAACCACCATAAAGGTTCCTCCTATTTTGTGTCTGTTTCTGGCACAATTAAGGACCACCATATGGTTCCCCCTATTTAGCTGCTATATCTAGCAGACCTATGGACCACCATAACGTTCATCTGTGTAGCTGATGTCACTGCTATTTCTCGCACACCTATGGTACACCTTGAGATTCCTCTAATTTAGCTACTCTTTCTAGCACACAAATGAACCACCATATGGTTCCCCTATTTAGCTGCTATTTGTAGCACACCTATGAACCACTAGGAGGTTCCACCTATTTAACTGATGTAACTGATATTTCTAGCACACCTAAGGACCACCATAAGGGCGCCTTCTATTTAGCTGCTATTTCTAGCACACCTATGGACCACTATGTGGTCCCCCCATTTAGCTGATGTAGCTGCTATTTCTAGCCTACCTATGGCCCACCATGAAGTTCCCCATTTAGCTGATGTAGCTGCTATTTCTAGCCTACCTATGGCCCACCATGAAGTTCCCCATTTAGCTGATGTAACTGCTATTTCTAGTACACATATGGCCATTATAAGGTTACCCCTATTTAGCTGCTATGTCTAGCACTCTTATGGACCACCATGTGATTCCCCCCCCCCCATTTAGCTGCTATTTCTAGCATATCTATTGACCACTATGATGTTCCCTCTATTTAGCTGCAATTTCTCGCACACCTATGGACAACCATGGGGTTCTCCGTATTTAGCTGCTATTTTTAGCACACCTACGAACCATCATAAGCCCCCTCCCCTATTTAGCTGCTATTTCTAGCACTCGTACGGACAAAACACTTTATTTCATGTTGCTCCAGTTCATTCAGCTGTAGAAATGTGTTGCAACGTCACTGGTGCCAAGCTATATCAGCCATTGCCTTTCCTTTGGACAATACCAGTGGCATGGAGAGGAGAGACTGGCATGCTGGTCTTCCACAAACATACCTTGTCCAGGCATATGCCTTGGAGCGGAACTTTCTAGGTGCAAATCGATGTGATATATCATCATCATCATCAACGTTTAACGTCCGTGTTCCACGCTTGCATGGGTTTGGACGGGGGTATTCCCACTTGAGGCAAGAGTGATTGTCTTGCTCGCATAGGACTGTCTGGCAGGTTTTCTACAGTTGGATGCCCTTCCTAACACCAACCACATTTACAGTGTGGGACTGGGAGGTTTTTACCGTGTTGCCTACACGGCCACATTACAGCGTGGACTGTGTGTTTTTTGTCGTGACACCTACACGATCTCATTTGTTTCGGCCTGGATGGTGTGGCACCAACATAACTTTACATAGAACGGGGTGGTGTGGATGGGGTGGGGGTGGTGGGACGGGGTGTATTTTGTTAGAGATGCCTACTGGCTGTAGTAGGTTTTATTATGTATTTAGGTAAGGCGGGTCTTCTCTATTACTGAGTACCGCCAAAGGTCTCGGTCCAGTGACATTGTCTTGGAGAGGTGTAAGTGTGTGAGGTCGGAGTTTATCAGCTCATCCCAGGATTTTCTAGGTCTGCCTATTCCGTGGCTACCGTCTATCTTTATTGCCCTGCACTTTGTTATACAGCTATCGACTTTCATGCGCATCACGTGTATATATATATATATATATCATCATCATCATCGTTTAATGTCTATCTTCCACACTAGCATGGGTTAGACAGGAATTATCCCACTTGAGACAAGATTGGTCGGGTGACCGTGTCTTGCTTGTATAGGACTATCTGGCAGGTTTTCTATGGCTGGATGCCCTTTCTAACACCAACAACATTTACAGTGTGGACTGGGAGCTTTTTACCTACACAACCACATTACAGCGTGAACTGTGTGTTTTGTTTTCATGACACCTACACAACCTCATTAGTTTGGACTGGATGTTGCGGTACCAACATAACTTTACAGAGAAAGGGTGGTGTTAGTGGGAGTGGGAGGATAGAGTAGGGATAGTGGGAAGGGGGTGTATATTTGGTTAAGAGGTGCCTACTGACTGTAGGTTTCGCTTTGTACATAGGCAAGGTCGGTCTTCTGTATTACTGCGTAGCGCCAAAGATCTCCGTCCAGTGACATTGTCTTAGAGAGGTGCAAGTGTGTAAAGTCGGAATTTATCAAATCGTCCCAGGTTTTTCTGGGTCTACCTACTCCGTAACTTCCATCAATTTTGATCGCTCTGCACTTTTTTATTTACATATATGTATACACACACACACACACATACATATATATATATATATAAAAATGAATTAGAAATAGAAGCCAGGACTATCCGTCATCAGTGGTCTACTAGCCATCATAGGTATTTCTTCACATTACAGACCATATACCTCAGGTTGGGGCGATTCGATAACTAAAATAAGTTATTGGGATAAAAAGATTTGGGTGGAGAAAGAGAAACAGGTAAACAAACACGAATGGTGAGGCAACGTAAAGAGAGGAAAAAATGAGAAAATCAAGTCAATTTTGAACATAAGAACATGCGAATATTGATGAGAAGACGAAAGATACATCTTGGCCATGCGGATGTGAGCGAGGAAAGAATCTCGTATGGTGTGGCACGATGGAGGAAGTGAGAGAGAGGGTGAGTAGCAGAGAGTGAGTGAGTGAATGTGTGAGAAAGAGGCTAGCCGAGAAAGGGCGACTAGCAGAGGGGGTGAGTGAAAGTAAGGGGGAGAAGGAGAGAGAAGAGAGAGAAGGGGGAGAGAGAAAGAGGATAGCAGTAAGGGAAGAGAAAACGACAGGTCACAGCGATGGGGAAAGCATATATGAATGAAAAATGGCGAGCTGTGTTGTTGCAAATAGGATATATATAAAAATGAAGAATTAAAAATAGAAGCCAGGACTATCCGTCATCAGTTGTCTACTAGCCATCATAGGTATTTCTTCGCATATATATATGTGTGTGTGTGTGTGTGTATGTGTGTGTGTGAATAGAGAGAGAGAAAGAGAGAAATGGAGTGTCAGGTAGACTTAGAGAAAGAGAGAAAATAGCTATTATTTACTACTCACTGTTTAAATCTGTCACAGATTCACCTTCCCAGTTGTATAAATGGCGGGCAAAACCTCGGAGCTTTAACTTGTCTGTGCAGTCAATCATAAACTTTCAAAAGAAAAAAAACAATAATCATCATTGTTATCATCGCCATCATCCTCATCATCATCATTGCTATTATCACCATCACCACCATCATCATCATTGCTATCATCACAATCATCATCATTGCTTTCATTACGTTAACCTCATCTCCACCGCTACCACCATTATCAAAACATAAAGAGCATAAAAGAATGTAACTAAATACTGCAAGACATTCCATGAGATACTCTACTTATTCTGCCATCCTTTGCTCTGAATATCAATATATAATATTAACACAAGGCTACAAATTTAGAAAAGAACCGATTTTCAGATCAAACCAAAGAAACTGATCCCTTTGGTCTTTCCATCTACTAGTTGCAACTTCTGGCAGAAGCATTGCTGCTTTTCCAGTGACAGGAGGTAGAATTTGAACTCAGAATGCACGGAGTCAGAACAAAACCTGCAAAGCATCTCATCTAACTTTTTAACAATTTTGCTAATCTGCCACTCCTGAATTGGTATTTTGCTTATCGACACTGAAAAGAGAAACAGTAATAGGATTTAAACTCAGAATAGCAAGACTTCAACTCAAAATCTAAAAGACTGTAAATATATACTGCCACGTAATTTGCCTGATAGTTCTGCACTTGTCATAAATGTTAATACAAATATAAACATTGTGCTACAGAATGGGGGTTTAATTTTGCAGTATTGTTTAACCCTTTAGCATTTATATTACTCTATATTTACTATTGTATTTTTGTGGCAAAGGCTTTACCTCACAGTTTGAACAGAAAGAGATGAGAGAATTCTGGCCGGATACAGCCGATTTAAATGCTAAAGGGTTAATGCTACATGAAACTGAGAGGAGTCTCTAACCTCAAAAAGCAATTTACTTTCTTGGCTGGTTCTATTGTCATTGAACCCTGAAAGGATGAAAGATAAAATTGACCATGGCAGAATTTGAACTCTGAGCAAAAAAAAACTAGATCAAATATAGTGAGACTTCCTATTCAATGCTTTAGCCACTCATCATAAATATTACAAAACATTTAGTTTTGTGCTCTACTATCACCCTACAGCACCAGACACTAATAATAATGGTTTCTTATTTAGGCACGAAGCCGACAATTTGTGTGTGTGTGTGGGGTGGGTGGGGGGGGGGGGGGATCTATTAAATCGACTTGTGCTTTATGTTCTGAGTTCAAATCCTGCTATAGTTAGCTTTGCCTTTCATCCTTATGGGGTCGGTAAAATAAAGCTAACCTTGGCGGGATTTGAACTCAGAACATAAAGCACAGTAACAATATGCCACAAAGTATTTTGTCCGACGCTCTACAGTGGTGAATACTGTCAATTCACCACCCTTATAATAATAATAACAATAACATTAAAAATAATAATTGTTTCTTTATTAGCTACATGGGACTCACATCAAGAAAAAAATTAAAGACAGCGCAGGATCTTATAGTGTGGGTTTTTGAATGTAAAAAATGATAACGAAAACAATGAAACATTTAAAAATTCCACCAAAAACAAATTCCTCAAAAGATGGGAAATTTCCAAGGGTCACTCCTGGAGAAAGCCCATAAAAAGCCATTGTCACTCTGAAAAAGTTAATCATGGCTTCATGACAGAGGAAATTGCTGGTCTTCAATCCTTTCAAACACGTCCACAACATGACCTCTTCTAACCAGCTCTCTTTCTAATCTAGTTATCTCTCACTATTCTTTTACTAAACCTTATTGATTCTCCTTTAATCCTCAGGTACATCATATACAGGACAAACTTCTCACTCCAACAGAGGAATATCAAATGTTTTCATGCGATGACTATTAAAGAGGACTGTTGTTTTTGTTGTTTATGGTGTTGCTATTATTTGTAGATCATACCTATTCATACATTGTTTCTATTTCTGACATAGTTCTTACAACTCAATGTCCTTCCTAATATCACCAACCCAACATTTCCTAGCTAAGAAAACAGATGTTAACAGATGATGATGGAAAATGTTTCATCATGTTGCCAGCATGAGAGAGGTTATTATTAAGTCCTTGACATGGCTAATAAGTCCTCTCTGTCCTACATTGTCTTTGTTTACAGAGTGTATTGGGAGCATTATATTGTAACACGAGAGAGGTTACCTGGTCTACTGGAAAGATAAAAAATGTTCTCCACTAAATAGTCTCTATTTGTACAAAGCAAACATGACCAAGACTGTAACTACACAATGAAAGATTGCTAATAGTTAAATGATATTCCGTATACTGCTCTCACAATTCTGCCAATATGTCACCATAGACTGATACTGATAGAATTAAGACAAACTTTACCTATCTCAAACTGTTTTTTATATATATAAATAAAATATAATGTCCTTTCTTAATTTATGGTTGAATAGTTAGAAGTAAATGTAACATCTAGTTGTATAAAACAATTTTCTCCAAGTAATAAACTATCCCAGCAATGTAATTATAGAAAAAAGATGTATTTAAAACAGTAAAAGCAAAATAAAATCTCATAAATCTAAAAACATGATTCTTCAGATTTTCAGTGACACAAGAGTTAATAGTTATGGGAATTGATACTAAATACAGCCATGGTTTGCCAAGAACATCTTACAGCATCATGATGTATGTCATTAAAATATATTCCTGGTTTCTTTTGATGAATTGAATTTATTAGACAGAAATTGTCTGAAAACTTGTCATATATATATATGCAGTTGTACAGAAAACCCGCCTTCCCATGCATACAAACCTAGTCAATAGGCACCTCTTAACCCAATATACACCCTACCCCATCCTCCCATTTCCGTCCACTGTGTCGGTGACACAACAAAAAGCACCCAGTCCACACTGTAAATGTGGTTGGTGTTAGGAAGGGCATCCAGCCATAGACAACCTGCCAGAGACAGTTCTGTACGTGCAAGACACGGTCTCTCAACTAATCCCACATCAAATGGAACAAAATCAATTATTGATCTCTGTCCTTGATTCTCCTCATACCATGTATAATTATAGATGTCTCTGTGCTGAAAGAAGTTGTTTGTAATAGAGAGTCCATTGCTAGAACAGAAGTCTAATAAGACCTCTCCATTCGTATTTAGATCAAGATTGCCACTCCTTCTAATCACTCCTTTCCATGTCAGGTGGTCAGTGCCAACATGTACATCGAAGTCTCTCATCAGGATATATGACTCAGTCTTAACTACATCTAATGTTGCAGTGACTTCATCAAGGAAGGACCTATATTCGGACCCCTTGTTTGGTGCATAAACTTGAACCACCCACAGAGTCCTATCTTCCAGCCAAATCTTCAAATGGTATCAAATCTTCAAATGGTATCCATGGCATAACACATTCTGACAGCCGGGGGGTTGTGAGTGTCCCTACTCCTGCCTGTGCAGTCATCTCTGGTGTTACACCTGAATACTGGAGTTTCCATCCTTCATCCAAATCTACAGTACCAGAGCCGTGAAACTTTGTTGAGAAAACTCTGACACTATCTAGCCGGTAGCATCTAGCCTCTTCCACTAGTTCCTGCTCCTTGCCTGTAAGGGTCGTGATGTTCCAGGTTCCAAATTCTACAGTTTTCTCCTTTTTGAACCCCCCTCCCCATGGGGTCTCAGGATATGCAATCTTTGTATTTCCATCCTATGCCTCACAGTACAGGTTGCGGGCCCATCGCCAATTTTTACAGCATAATATGGATACTGCAATATATTTTTTGAACAGGCCTTAATACCTAAGGCCTGCACGCATTCCTTGTTAACTTGCACGAAGGATAGTGCAGTATGACTGCCTTTGTTGTGTCTTGCTATATTGCAGTGATTTTTGGTGGTCTTATTCGTGACAGTCACCAATTTGGTACTTTTCTCAGACCCTGAAAGAGTAGGCTTTTTTGGAGGCAGCTTTTACTCACCTCATCATAATTACACCATGGGGTCGTGAGAGTTTTCTTTGGAGCTAAAGGTGTTACCCATTGCTCTATCTTTCTTTGTAGTTTACCACTGTTGGTCAGTGGGTTGCTTATTTGTCCAGCAGGTACCCACTTATATCGCAACTAGCCATCATATGCTGTAGCCATATCACTATCCATCACCTGCAACCTGTTCTCTAGCAGAACAGCTCTGCCAAGGATTTCATCAAAATCTACAACTGAAATATTTCACTGGTGTCGCCAGGTGTAGTCTTTACTAAAAAAAAAAACACCTTTAATTATACTAATTACCAACATTAAAATAAGAGGAAGGGATGTTTCAATCATCCTATCTCAGCATCAAGTGGTATTGATTTTCTATAGCACATCATCCAAATGAGCTAAACGTCTATGAACAGGTGTTTGTAATTCTTCCATCCATGCAAGCATGGAAAGCGGATGTAAAATAATGATAATAATGATGATAATGATATATATATATATATATATATATATATTTTACTTTTTCTTATTTAGTCATCCCTGCATCGAAGTTGAAGCATTCACTTTGCTTTTTCTAATAGCTAGAATATATGTGGCTCGCCACACCTACATACACATTGATTTTTCTGCTACATGGAGCAGTTGTGCCAACCTATTGTAAAATTAATAGTCGATCATCTACGAGGCCACTGGTGTTCACGACGCCAAGGTCATTTAATCAAACTGATGATCATCACATGAGCTACTGCTTACTATGAGACAAAGCTTATTGAAGCTTACTCCTCTAGATCTGACCTGTTCTGCTAGACTATCCTATGACAGCCATATCAGAGGCACTTCTTGTAGCATGTGGCTTTTCACCATGCAGGGCAGTCTTCGAACTGAGTGAGGCTAGGTACTCGACTTGAAAGAGCATATATTGTGCTTTCATCAGTTCACTAAGTGACATGTTGAACAGACACTGGGACACAAAAGACCATCCAGTGCCAACCAGTGAAATCTACTACACCTCTGCACACTCTTAAATTAACATACATATTTGCACGGCCACACTATACATATAGACAGATAATGGGAGTGGAATAATCCACTATTATTTTGGTAAAATACGTTATTACAGATGACAGCATGCAGGAATATAAGTCAAAGAGTTTTCTGAAAATGTTTAAGGAGTCAAGAAATAAATACCAGTCCAGGGTGATGGATTGCCACAATTGTTAAAGCGGTATCCATTCTAACTCTGTGCATTCTGAGTTCAAATCCTGTCACAGGGAAAATGGTGATACTTCTCTTAGGACTTGCAATTGATAGATAATATAATGAAAAGGCCAATGGAAACAGTTCCTTCTTTTGATCTGAGGATCAGCCTTTTCCTCTTTATATTTTCCTTTAATGCTAGTGCCACAACAAAAAGCACCCAGTCCAACCTGTAGGTAGCAGTGCTGATGTCACAACAAAAAACACTCAATCCACTCTATAAGGTGGTACTGCTGATGCCACAACAAAACACACAGTCTTCTCTGCGAGGTAGTAATGCTGGTACTATGAAAAATGCTCCCAGTACATGCTGTAAAGTGGTTGTCATTAGGAAGGGCATCCAGTCATAGAAACCAAGTCAAAAAAAGAATGTATGAGCAAGACCTGACCACCTGACCTGTCAAGTTGCAAAATGTGACAACCCAGCTAACTCATGCAAGCATAGAAAATAAATGTTAAGCAGTAGTGATGATGATGATAATGATGTTTTTCTTATTAATCCATCACTTCAACTGTCATCACTCTGATGGCTTTCATGAAAACCTTTGTTGATTTACTGATGACATCACTTGTTTCTATTAATTCTGGTCGAAATTCAAAGATATATAGTGTCCCCCAAAAATGTATACACACTTCAACAACATTCTAATAAATATTGCCTGTACAGGTAATCAAAGTGTGTATACATATTTTTGGAGAACACCCTGTATATGTCTACTCGCAATCAATACATACATGTACCACTTGCTTTCTTTGGCCCTTGTTTTAAGGAATATTTACTTGATCTCCTGGAAATGTTACCTGTGATAAACTATATTTGAACTGTGAAAATTATAAGCACTAACCTCATCAATCTTGTTAGCATCTGCAACTATTTCAATTGCTTCACTACCAAAGCCATTTTGGAACACCACAATTCGAATATTCTTTTTCATTGTTAAAGCTCTGAAAAAGACAAAGCATATCAAATCCCATAATATATCAAATAAAGATATCAGCTCCTCCACTAAAACTCCACCACCACTAATACCACCTACTTAAATATCCTTCCTTTTCCCCATCATCATCATCATTTCTACCACTGTCATAATCCTTGCAATTATTTTCATCATCAATGCCACCATCATCATCGTTGTCATTATCATCATCATTGCCATCATTATTATCATCTACTTTAATTTTCAGTTTCTAATATTCAAATAAAAATGAATGACAAAGTATAGAGATCACTCAAAGTATAGACTGCTGGGGAGAATCACATGAGCAATCCACTGACAATTACACCTGAGCTATCAGAACATATGCTCCTTTTTATTCATTCCAACTATTCATAGTCAGAACATGTGAGCAAATCCATGGCGTACTTTAACTCAGCCTACCTAGCAGATTCTCAACTGTGGGTGGGTGAGTAGGTTATCAGATATGTACATTTTTTTTTAGTGTTTATACATAATCATTATTTATGGTGGATTGCCATTCTGAGTTCAAATCCCGCCAAGGTTAACTTTGCCTTTCATCCTTACGGGGTTGATAAAATAAAATACCAGTAATACACTGGGTAATTGCTGGCCTTGTGCCAAAAGTAGAAACAATTATTTATGGTGGATTGGTAGTATCGGTAGAGAGTCGGACGCCATGCTTTAATGCATAGAGTTACAGTTCTTTCCAATCTGAGTTCAAAATCCCGCCGAGGTTAACTTTGCCTTTCATCCTTACAGGGTCGATAAAATAAAGTACCAGTAATACATTGAGTAATTGCTGGCCTTGTGCCAAAAGTAGAAACAATTATTTATTCTATGCATTTAATCTATATCCATTTGTAAACATGTTCTCAAATACATTATATGACACTTTTATCCCTCCCCTCAAGTATATAACTTTGCTTATTATCCACCACCACACATTTTGTAGCCCTTGTGTATAACATTTTTATTGTATGTATGAATGAACTTTAACAACAGTAGCAGTTGTCAAGCCTTGTCAGGGTGAAAGACGTGAATGTGAGCTTTGCTCACTTGAAGTACTTGAAATCATGACTACAAGGGAACGGTTAAAATTCAGACATGACTAGACCTTCAATTGCTAACATAAAACTTTTAAAACATTCTCTAAATATAATTCATGCTAATCCATATTTCCACCATATCTATATTTTCTATCAACCAGCCAAATAAACTTTTCTTTAACTCAAAAGCATCACACAACAATCTGCAAACCTTAACATATACACAACGATACCAACATATACATACAGAATATATAAACATATAAGACCCGTCCCACCCTTGCAAGCAGGGAAAAGCGGACGTAAAATGATGGTGATGATGATAAGGTATACTAAGTTTACTGTCAAAGTTAGATATGCAACCATCCACACACCACAGAACACATGCATTGCATTATGATTTAGAAAATGCTCAGACTGATAAGTAAACTTCAAGTTAATACAACCACATACATTTCAATCTCATACTCTCCACACATACATTTAACATAAACTACAACACCCACACCATCAATTGCTCTAACCATACATGATTCAAACTCAAACTCCCCACACATTTAATGTAAACTTAAAATTCACACATACACACAGTTACCTTCGTTTTCTTAGTCCCACATAAAACTTATCTTATAATGGTTTTGACTCTATATGTGCCACAAAATTCTACTTCAAGTATCCACTTAATTTCTTATACATCATGGAGTCAACCAATACCTCTATCTTCTTTTATATGGCACTAAAATGGTCATCTAAATGACAATATTGACTTTCTCTTCTTCTACACTTTAACACCACTATCCCTCCAGCTCTCTGGTTCAGATTATAACCCCTTCACTTCCCTTACCATCCTCCGGGGAAATGCTTACTCCATTCTGTCCGTCGGGGCTGTGGGGAGGCCAGCATGCGGGACCCCATTTGCTCACCATACAGAGAAATGGAGGCGGTGACAGTGGGAGTTCAGCTCTTCTACATTCGGACCATATCCTTGTGGTTGTGTTTATTATCTATAGATAAAGCTATAAATTACAGATGTATATATGTGTTAACCCATTTGTCTATACCCACTTAACAGCCGAAATGGTGATTGTAACCCCTTCACCTATATACCTCCTTTGTAACCCCTTCACCTATATACCTTCTTCTCTACTTCAACTTGATTTTCACTTGTAACCACTCCCCATTAGTTTAATGTCTCTCACAAACCATTAATTGGCCAAATCCCAACAAACTAAGTATCCCACTACCACTAACATATTTCTTCAGCCTTCTATGATCAAGGTCAACATAGTTTTATACTTATGACCACTCTCCATTTACCTAACGATCCGTGCACACCATTCATTGGCCAGATTCCAGAACACTAGTCATCCTACTAACATCTCTCACACTATGGTCATTTTTCTAAGACAACCAAAATGAACTTACATTCACAGATATGCACATGCATATATATATGCATATTTGTGAGTACAAAAATATATGTGTACATGCATATGTAAGTGAGTGTGTATGCTTATGTGTGCTTGGTGGAGGGTATCTATGTGGTTATGAGCATTCAAATCTCATTATTCATTGAACCTTCTCTGAGGAGATCCATGGAAACTATTATCAGGCAGTGTATGATAATGACTTATACAATGACACAGATTTCATAGGCAAATTGCAGAATGCATTGAAACATTTGTAAGATTCATCAATATTTGATAAATGAATTAATGCGCATCAACAAATGTGCTTTAATGTTTTTTTCTATTAACCTATCTATTTATAACTCTGTGGGTTACTTGTAATGGATTAATTAATCATTCTTGGTAATAAATAGACCAGGAAATCAACTACATAATTGTGATAATCTATACTATCTACTACATTGAGCACAACCCAACTGAGACTACATCTCTATTGAAAAATATTTGGGGAACAAACAGTTATTTGATGTCATACAGAATGTTAAAAAATATTTCAAATTACGTAAATAGAGATAGAAAAGATTATATATACACACACATATATGTATATATGTATATATGTTTGTGTTACACATACATATATGTGTTGTGTGTGAGTGTGTGTGTATGATATATTCATGGGGTCATCAGACAAGAACAGTTCTTGTCTGATGATGGTGCGAGAAGCAGGTGAAACTCCAAAGTAACAAGACTCACTATTTAGCCATAATAAAATGAATATTTAATCTCTACTTAACAGTGAACACATTGGCACAAATACAAATTGAAAAATAGAAACAAGTTATGAAGCACCCAACCAGGGCTTCCATAGAGAAAGTAAAGAATAGTTGCAGACAATTAATAAATAAATTGAACTATAATAAACAAAATAAAAAAGTTCAACTTAGAATATGAATGTGAGTTAATCCACTGGGAGAACCCATGCTAAAGTGGAAAATGGACGTTAAATGATGATGATGATGATGATAATGAATGAAACAAAGCTATCAAACAGAGCCAACATAGTTTCAGTCATTTTATCACTAACTCAATAATTTAATTAAGTCAGTATCGAATAGAATACGAACCCAAGAAAATTAGAGTGCACTTTTATATGTTAATTAGTGAGAAAAACGATTTCATGTGGGTAGAAAATTTGATTTTCTGGCCCAGGACCAATGCATTAGTTTGCTAGTGGCAGTCCGAATGGAACTGCTATCATCATCATCATCATTGTTTTTATGTCTGCTTATCATGCACAAAAATTAGGTAATGTTAGTAAACATTACGTAAATGATTAGAGTCATGTCTTCAACAGGGATTAGCCTCTCTGGAATGGAGAGTTCCAATTAGCTATCCCCCATACCACTCTGATAGATATTGACTCCATTCTTCTAAGATTGTGGCACAAATTAAAATAAGAATGAGATTTAAAGTTGATTCCAAATAATATTCAATAGAAATAATGTCTTATTGATGGACTATTATAAACAACTTGTTGACATTTCCACCATAACATATTCATCTTTACAAAGAGTTTGGGTAATTCTTTGACATTTTATTTACTGATAAAATGTCTACTGAATACCAATGGATAGTTTTAGCCAAATCTAAATATTGGTGTCTTAAATAAATATCATTTTTTCAACTATTTTTTAAGCTAACACTCAAAATTGGCTTAAATTTCTTTATGACATAATTCTTTCTAATAATAATATAATACAAATGGTTTGGGTAAAGGGGAAATTCAATTATATCAACCTCAGTAGTTTACTGGTACTTTCTTTCATGGATCCCCAAATGATGTAAGGCAAAACTGACCTTGGCAGAACTTGAACTCAGAATGTAAAGAACTGTAACTAAATTCTGCAAAGTATTTTCACTGATGCTCAAACATTTCTGCCAATACACCATATGATAAAAATGATATGATCAAAATTATTAAAGCAAAGAGGCTGCCTTTCAAAATTTTAATATTGGAGATGAAAGGTAGATGAGCGAGGCAAAATATAAATGGCTAACTGGGTCAACATTAACTGTATGGCTGAAGGAATGTGGGTAATTTGTGGATAAAAGAGGCTCTACTAATCAACAGACTGGCTATTATGACTGGTCTGAGCATGTCCCATTTCCACCAACAGTCAATGATACAACAAAAGAAAAGATCATTGGAACATTTTTCTTCATTTGTCCCAACCGTGAAATATTATTGTTTCCTTTTGCCATTCTTATTCTACCCTACTCTAGTTCCATCTTTATATATTCACATTGTACCAGTTTCCCCAATACTGTTTTTATTACACACACACATAATAACCCTTCACATATAGTCATAGTCCAATGCAACTTTCTTCATATACTGACCACTATGGACAAACAAACACACACAAAAATACATATATCTTTCCCATCTTCATTGATACTCATCTACTCTTTGATAATCTAGCCTCATTCAGATTTTCATTTTTATTTTTTAAAGATAGTTGACTAACATATGCTTTCTCTCCTAATAACACCCCCACTCCCGTTTTCCTTGTTACTCTCATTTGTGTCCCTTTTTTTCTTTCTCTCCCAAACATCCTTACTTCTCTCTCTCTTTTTATCCTCTGATGAAGGACTAGTATCCAAAGCATTAAAACTCTTTTCCAACTATAATGTTGTTTTTTGTTAACTTTTCTTATATAGAAAGCCAGAACAAATATCAAACATCTTTTAATTATGCTGCCTAATCAACCATCATAATGTTTTAGAAAAACAAACACCAAAATAGTTCTGATCATTAGGAAACATTTATGGTTAGGAATCGTAGACCATGTATGATGTAAAACGATGATAAATTGGAAAGTGACTGGAGATTCAACCAATCTTTTGATTGGTAAAACACAAAAATATAAAGGACAAACAGATATAGCTGGTTTTTCCCTAGTTTATTTACACTTTAAATAAATATAACCCCATGAAGTTACTATGTTTTCAATAAATTGTTTTAAAAAGATACTGACAATTTTCTTTGATCTAGTAATGTTGATTCGCTCAGAATTGTTACATTCAAGCCAACCATAAGATGGTTCAAGTAGAACTTCATAAGAATGAACAAATAAATATAAAACTTGAAAAAAAATTCACTTTTACATTTTTTTAGAAAACAAGCTTTTTTTCAAAATTCCCTATTAATTTACTAAATGAATTATTTTTCTAATCAATAACTTTTTCCAATATCTATTGAAGACCTTGTGGGGTATGCAATATTCAAAGTTAATTTTTTCTCTCTGGAGCTAAAAAGAACAAATTTCAAAAATGTTACAACTTTATAATCATCTCCTGGAAAAAATGTGCACCTGCGTAAAATTTTAATGCAAAACTATGACCTACAACTTAAAAATTGCATACATTCATTTTTATATATTAACCCTTTTGATACTAAACTGCCTGAAACTAATCCTGGTTCTATGATGAAATCATTTGATTTAGTGTTCATATTTGAATTTAAACCTTCCATTATAATATCATGTAATAAACTGTTGGCTTAAATGAAAAAAAGACAAGAGACAGTGTCTGTTTGTGCTCATGGTTGCATCAGCACAATGCCTTAATGGCGGCAGCATGGCAGTGTTGTTGTTGTTTAAACAAATATAACTGAACATACTAAGACATAATTTTCTAACAATTTAGCAATCCTGCCCATCCACCTCTCTAAATACAAAATATCTCTTGATGAAATGTATAGTAGAATACCCAAGAAAAAACAATGAGTTTAAAACTATTACCTTCCTAACCAGTGTACATCATGTATAACATGCAACAGTAGTCATGTATTTAACACAACAGATTGTAATGGATTAATCTTTCATCTTAATCATCATCATTATCATCATCATTTAACATCTACTTTCCCTGCTAGCAAGGATTGGATGTATCGCCAACAGCCTGGGTTGGTACTCAAGCAGAGCTACAGACCTCTCAAATGGGTCAGGGGCCGACTGAATATTCAGACAGGACAGCAGTCCACAAATCACTTATATACAACACCACACTCTACCAAGTGCATTTTATCATGACACCAGCACTATGGAGGTTGTCATGTCTTTAACACAGCTGAAGACTTATGTTGACATTTAGTCTATCAGTTTTTTTTAGAGCTAGATGCCCTCCCCTATCACTACCCACTTTAGAGTGTAGTGGGTGTGTTTATCATGTAAATCACCAACATTAGGGAAGTTATAATGTCTTTGACACAGTTTAAAAGTCCTCCCTAACCTTTGTTTGGCAAATCTTTCAATATATAAATCTATCTCTCTACAGTTACTTCAGCTGATGGACTGACTGATGGACTACTTATATCTAAAGTGAAAGCTTTCTGGCTTAAATTCCACCATTGAAACTATTTAACTGTATGTTATAAATAGGCTAACATCAAAGAAAAGCAACACTTTTATTGCATTGACTTAATCTATGCAATTCTCAATTCTGTTAAGATGTAACATTCTGTTTTCTGTCAGAACAATCGATATAAGGGGATTATATCTATAGTCTTAAGCAGGTTTCATCTTAGCCATTGTGGATATGCATGTACATGTGTGTACATATGTGTGTATGCATACAAGTATATGTGTCCAATGGTGTGTAGGATGGCCATATTTGGATGACATTCTACTTCTTCAGATATATATGTATTCTTCATATCTACTTTCTTAACATCAGATTATCTTTTAGTAAATATATTATTTTGTCTAGATCTTCACCAGCACCAATTTTACCTTTCATCCCTCCCTAGTAGATAAAATAGGCTCCAGCTTTCTGCTAAGATGGATTTTGTTATGTATACTCCTTGAAAAACATATACCAAGGAAACATTTTCACACACATACACATTCAAAACATGAATAGTCTGTAAGGCCCTTGCAAATGCTAGGCCTTACCCAGACTGAGGATCTCTTCTGATAAACAGACATCCTCAACATAGCAAAGACTACATCACAAAGACTGACTTTCATCTTCAGGACAAATAAAATATTTCATTCCCCCAAAACTACTTATCTTTTACAAAACTCAGCTGGAGTACTGCTTCCATTTCTAAGATGGAGCTGCACTACACACAGACAACATAGATTGCATCCAATGAAAGGCTGCATGGCTGATTGATATAATGACACTCCTAAACATACTCTAATATCTGAGTGGAGGTAATATAAGATCAACCAACTTTGAGAAGCCATTCTAGTAGATTTAGGAATGGCAGAGGAAGGAGGCAGCATGTCTGTGGTTGGTTGATCTTATATTACCTCCACCCAAGACTTCCTGTCATCTATATTAACTTTGGAATTTCTACTCCAAATGTTTTTCCTGCACCCTTTAACTTGCAATAAACTATTCAAGCAAACATTAACTGTGTCAATCTCACCAGTCTTAGAGGGACTGGAAAAACAATGGGTACAGTCCTTTCTTCTAAGTTAAAGCAATAAAAATAAAATAGGTCACAAGCCTATACAAAATGAATCGTTATATTTTAGAACTCTTCAGTGATATTACCTCATTCTGCATGAGAGAGCACTTCGCCTTTTTTTTTTCCTCACTGGTAAATTAATGCCAAATGAAGTCCACACAAGGCCCTTTTGGTCCAGCAAAGTTTCTGCAAGTATTAAAAACAAAAAGCAATATTTAACAGAATCTTTTCCCATCTGCTTTTCTAAGCTAAAGTTAAAATTCTTTGTAGTAATGGTAATGATTGCAATAATAACAATTAATGTTAAAATTAATAAAGAATTATATTAATAAAGGTAATAAAAATCGTCATAACTTTTATCATTATGCTTTAGTTGTATCTTAAACTTTTGTTGCTATTAAACTTCTTATTTGTTACAGTTACCACTATCATAGCAAATATTATGAGTACCTTGGCTATTATTAATCACAGAATTCATGACAAATGCTATTATTAATCTGTTTATTATGACACATTGCTGGAAGGCACTCCGTCAGTTACGACAATGAGTGGTCCAATTGATCCAATCAATAGAATAGCCTACTCCTGAAATTAATGTGCAAGTGACTGAGCATTCCACAAACACGTGTATCCCTAACGCAGCTCTCAGGGAAATTCGGCACGACACAGAATGTGACAAGGCTGGCCCTTCAAATTACAGGTGCAACTCATTTTTGTCAGCTAGGTGAACTAGAGCAACATGAAATAAAGTTTTTTGCTCAACAACACAGCATGCCACAGAGAATCAAACTCACAATCCTAGGATCATGAGTCAAATTCCCTAACCACAAAGCCACATGCCTTCACCTTGCTATTATGGTGATAAATAGCAATGGGTATAACCATTATGATTGCAGGCAGTTTTAAAGTTATTATTATGACTGTTGTGGATTGGCAGTATCGGTAGAGGGTCGGATGCCATGCTTTCCAGCATAGTTACGTCCCTTTACGATCTGAGTTCAAATCCCGCCGAGGTTGACTTTGCCTTTCATCCTTACGGGGTCGATAAAATAAAGTACCAGTAATGCACTGGGTAATTGCTGGCCTTGTGCCAAAAGTAGAAACAATTATTATGACTGTTGTTATTATTATTATTAATCATCATCATCATCGTTTAATGTCCATCTTCCACGCTTGCATGGAAGTACCAGTCACGCACTGGGGTTGATTTAATCGATTTTCCCTCCCCCAAAATTGCTGGCCTTGTGCCTAAATCAGAAACTAATATTAATCCAGTTACTCACTCCAATATAAAAGAAGATCAGGAATAGAAAACATAATATGGGTTGATAATAAAATCAGAAACCATTATTATTAATGTAATGTTTCTTTATTAACTTCATCATAGTTATAAATCAGCTTCCTAATCATTATTATTAATAATATTGCAACTATTGATCTACTGCATTATATTCTGAAAGTTATTATTATGACGATTATCATTATCATTATTAATATAATTCTTTATTAATTTCAATGAAATCATTATTATTGCAATCTTTACCACTACTATGAAACATTTTAACATACAAAATTTGGTACATGAAGTCTAGCATTTGTGAATTTTATGTACTTCTTTAAGTAAACAACTTGACCAAAAACTTTTTCTTCTTCAAAAGTGTATAGAAATTTTTCCTGAGGCAAGGCAATCAGAAAATATTTCTATAGACTTTTGACTGACGAATGTTCTCACAACTGACCAATGGGAGGAGAGAGTGTCCTTTGACGCCGAAATTCGTTTGTTCGAATTCATATGATTCCAGTTCCTCAGAGAAATAACCCAACCAGGAACTGGGCATATCGGAGTATTGACGGAGTAAACACCTCAACACCATGTGTACCCGTCTCTACCACACCAATTCGGACTGCCTGAAGAGGTCACAGCCAAGGATGGCTGTCACCAAAATATATATAGCAGTACACCTTTAATAAACGAAGCCAAATTTTAAATATTTGACTTATTTATTTTATTTTACATTACTCCGGTGTAACCAAACCAACCTGCGCACTTCGTCGAGTGCTTCAATCTGCATACTGAGGTGTCGGTAAACAACCAACATATACTCAAAATATATATATATATATATATATATAAATTGGTCTTCAGTTAACATCTAACAAATTTACTCAGTCTTAGGTAATAGTAGAAAAGACTTGCCCAAGGTGGTACTCATTGGGATAGAACCCAAAGCTATATGGTTGCAAAGCGAACTTCATAACTACACAGCCATATTTTGGTGGAAAAAGATAACAAATATCACATAACTATTCCATTTATCTATTCTACTAAAAAAAAAAATCTGAAGATTGGCAGTGACAAACATCTGCAATTTACTCATTCTGAAGCACTACAAGAGAACTACAGCAAGTGAGATTTGGAAATTGCTATGCATTTGAAATAGATAAAAAATATATATATAGTTAAAACATCTGAATTATTTATTAAATGTTTTGCAAATATTTTCATTGGTTTTGAGGGTTTCTCTTTGCCATATTTATTGTATTTATATTCCAGAGAGTGAATAAATATTGATGATTCAACTGTAAATATTTCTTTCAGTATTAAGTAATCTTCATAAATATTGATTTATTTTTTTCTTTCCAGCTGGCAAAAATAGTAAAACATTAACCCCAACTATATTTTTAGTACTGATACTTCTGACAATGTTCAGTGTTCTGGCTTCAATATAATTTTTATTTTCCCTTTTTCTTTTTTTTTTCTTTTGCTGTTTAGACAAGCAGTGAAGGGTAGAGTCCATAACCATTTTCAGGTCCTCTAAATTTGGTGGGAGAGAAGGAGGAATTTATGCTAAAACTGTATACCAGCTCTACTATAAATATAAATGTATATGTATGTAATTCCAAAGGAAGCAAATCGGCAGAATTGTTAGGATATCAAATAGAATATCTTGAGGTATTTACTATAGTTGTTTGTGCTGAGTTCCAATTCTGTCATGGTCAATTTACCTTTCAGCAAATTGGGATCAATAAAATAAAATACATGTCCATGGTGGCGGATTGAATCAATTGTTTCAGCACTGGTTGTTCAATCTGCTGGAAATAACCAAATTCTCTAAAATCACACCCTACTGTCTTAAAAATATGAAAGATGTTGGATAATGCACTTCTTGGATACTAGCACATAGGAAAAATATGGTTTGATCACTGCTAGAATGCCTTTAATCATAAGTCTGTTCAATCAAGGCCGACATGGGGTGAAACAAAAATAACAGCACTCTGTATAAATATTTATTCATGACTAATGCTGAAATAATGACACTAGTGATTAATGTTGTGCCATCAACCTTGTACCATTACGTAGATGAGTTGAACCTGGCACAAACTTGCCTATATGAGGCTCAGCTGAAAAGGTCATAAATTGACTATGCAGGAGCGAAGCTAGAGCTGCGAAATCTTGCATGCATTAATTTAAACTCTCCTTATCAATAACTGCATTGTTTCTTTCTAGGAGCTATGATGAAAAATAATCCTCATTTGGTCATTCCATGAGAGTATCTTAGTCAGCTTATGAACTTTTCAGCTGACCCTTGTATTTTAAAAGTAGCTCTGTATTTCAAGTAGGAAGCTAAGAAATTACAGCAAATCCAAATAAAATTTCATTCAAAGCTACCCCATTGCACCACCCCCACAGTTAAAAATCTTATGTGCTTTAACACAAAACCTAATTTCATGGCACGACAAAATACCCCATGCTAGCGTGGAAAATGGACATTAAACGAAGATGATGATGATGATGATATAACACCATATACATATTTATTACAAGCATTTTAAGGTCATTTTCTCTACTAAAGCAAGAGTTAGCTTTGTAGCATCTCTGACATAAAGTAATTTTTTACAGCTGAATGCCTTTCTTTCTGTTAATCCTTTTAGACATCTCCTATGACATACAGGGATACAGTATCTTTATTCTATTCTAAACTGAATACATACCATATTCTGTATACATATTTAATCCTTTTGATACTAAACCAACCAACAATGACCCTGATTCTGCAATACAAAACTTTGTTTTAAATTATTTATTTTTGTCTAAAAGCCTTCCATCATAGTTTTATGTAAGAACCTTTGTTATGTTATGTTCCAAATGTGAGCTTAATAATAATTGTTTCTACTTTTGGCACAAGGCCAGCAATTACCCAGTGCATTACTGGTACTTTATTTTATTGACTCCGTAAGGATGAAAGGCAAAGTCAACCTTGGCGGGATTTGAACTCAGATCGTTAAGGGACGTAACTATGCTGGAAAGCATGACATCCGACCCTCTACCGATACTGCCAATCCACCAATATGTGAGCTTAATAATAATAAAATTAATTATGTTACCAAATTCCTGATCTTTTTCAATAGAAATATGCTAACAAAAGGGTTAAATATAGATAAGTAATCCTTACTTTTATTTTTATTTTTCGGATTTTGAAATGCTTCTCCCATTGAAACATAAACAGCAGCTTCTTTAGGGATATTTTCTGGGCTGCAAACCTTAGTTCCATCTTCGAGATATATTATTCGAGCAGCAAAGGGCAACTGTAGTTTTTGGGTGCACAATTCTAGTAACTGAAGAAAGTCAAAAGGAAACAAAACTAAACCCTTAACTAATAAAAGAATCAAAGTTTTAGAATGCTTTATTGCATAACAAATAAATGCAATAACTGAAATAACAATGGTTAGCATGTGTGTGTATGTATATTATGCAAGCATGGAAGATGGACGTTAAACGATGATGATGATGATATATATATATGAGTCAAGAAATAGCCGTTGAAATGGCTTGAGCTCTGCCGTCGGGGTCCTGACTCTTTTCCTATATATATATATATATATATATATATATATAAACTTAGGAAAATTAACAAAAAGAGGACAAGACAACAAACAAAAACAAGGCAAAACAAAAAACAATTTTTTTATGGGGAAACCTTAAAAAATTATTTTTGGGAAAATAAAAATACAAATGAAAGACACAGAACCCCAGAGTTATCCACCGCTGAGATGGACTTTGACAGTTTCGACCCCTACCAACGGTACTGCTGGTCCACTCGGGGTCACAGCATCTGACAAAAGCCAATGCGCAGTCCAGTGCAGTAAGAGATAAGACAAAACAATAACTATTAAGCTATAACAAGAACATATATATATATATATAAATGAAAGGTATAGAAAGTATTGTAGCAAGAAGCCAACAGTATTCCATATATATATATATATATGTGTCATCATCATAATCATCATCATTATTTTATGTTGGCTTTTCTATGCTTGCATGGGTTGGATGGGTCTTTTCCAGTACAACATCGCAGTCCATCATCTCTTCTGTAAGCTTCAGGTCTTCCTCTGCTGCAGCTTTCTTCCACTGGTATTTCTTGGCCTGCCTTCACCCAACAATCATAATTCAGAAGCTACCAATCACTTCTATGGATACTTCCTGGAATTGGAAAAACTTTATTTCGCTGTTCTTACAACCGACTATGCCTGTGCATCTGCTATATTAAAAGTCTGCTTGCCTGGTATCCTACTATACCTCTTATCCATACATCCCATCCTCTACTTCACCTCTCCTTTTATCTATAACTATTTCCCCCATGCATCACTAATAACTGTTAGCCTTAAGCAAATTTTCTATTTATTCACTGTTTTTACATATAAGTTCCATTTATAAGCTCCAATATTTTATTTTATTTTATCTTATTTTATTTTATCTTATTTTAAATTATCAATCTTTTAACAATGAGTGCCATTAAGTTTGAATAACTTTCACTAATTTACATAATTTCTATTCAAACCATGAATTCACAGTATTTTAAATCCCAAAACCATTCCTGTGGGCATTTATTTTCTAGATATCCATATTTATTTATTGTTATTTATTAATTTCGATTAACACTGTTTTTACACATCCATTTCACCTTCTTTAATTCTAGAGTTAGCAGAAAATATCTCAAAATAGGTTTGTTAATTCAAATATTTATAGTAACTTTACTAGTGGGGAGATCATTGTGAAAATTTGCAGTAAACTGAAGTAAACATTTTAATTTTTAATGAGATGCAGTCATAATGGTGTTTTGTAGTTTTAAAGAATGGCTTGCTAATGCGGTTTCATGCATTAACATTTAAAGATCAGCTGCTCTACAATTCCTGTCTTCATTTACCTCTTTATGCCAACATTATTCACTCTTTTTTCTTTCTCTCTCTCTCTGTGTAGACAGAGAACATGGAGCTGGTGTCAGATCTCATTTGATTCTCATTGGTAATAGAATACATGTGATCTATCCATAGAGAGAAACATAGTTAATATTTACATAGAGTCACTAAATGTAGAGAGTATGTTCAACCAATTAGTATTGTTTGCATAAATAGTGGTATTCTGGTGACTTATTCAAACTAATTAATTAATTTTGCGCTAATTAGCATTCATTCTCTGCCTTCTTGATGTCAACCATTTTACTCAGCTCTTATGACACACAGGGATACAGTTTATTTATTCTAAAAATCAGGATATACATGGTTAACACACACACACATATATATATATATATATATATATATATAATAAATTAGACAATTATCAAAGTTGTGTTCAAATCATTTAATAGCTGACAATCGTTTCTTCCAAACTCTCGTTTGGAGTCATCGGAGCATTATCAATGTTTGTACTTATAATTAACCTCCTATTCAACTGAACAATAATATAGATACATATATATTGATGTTGTGAGCAACAGTTTCGTATTTACCAGGTGTACTGGATGCGACATATATTTTACGAGAATTGTACAATAATTGTACAAAAATTCAAATTCAAATTAAAATGAAAAGCACAGAGTGGAATACATGCAACAGATATAACAAGAGAATAGTCCTATAATTAAAGAGGCATTGAGAGAGGAGTTTCAAGAAAGGAAGAGTACATTAACAATACATATGCAGGCGTGTGGAGATATCTGCTTAAAGTGCAGTATTTATTTATTTATTTATCCATATATGCATAATAACTTTTCTTGTTTCCTTCTCATATATATGACTAACGCATGTGCACTCTCCACACACCTGCTTATGTATTGTTAATGTACTCTTCCTTTCTCAAAACTCCTCTCTCAATGCCTCTTTAATTATTGGACTATTCTCTTGTTATATCTGTTGCATGTATTCCACTCCTTTTAATTTTAATTTTAATTTTTGTACAATTACTGTACAATTCTCGTAAAATATATGTCACATCCATTCCACCCTGTAAATATGAAACTGTTGCTCACAACATCAATATATATGTATCTATATAGGAGGTTAATTGTAAGTACAAACATTGATAATGCTCCGATGACTCCAAATGAGAGTTTGGAAGAAACGATTGTCAGCTATTAAATGATTTGAACACAACTTTGATAATTGTCTAATTTATTTATTTTCCTGCTCTGTAAAACAGCTGATGTTCTTACATTGAGCTATTTCTCTTACTGGTAATAAGGTAGTAGGAAATTACTGACCTTTCCTGTTTATAGTTGTTTATAGTATATACATAACTATAAATAGTATTATTATAATATATATATATATATATATATATATATATATATATATATATATCATCATCGTTTAACGGCTATCTTCCACGCTAGCATGGGTTTAGACAGGAATTGTCCCACTTGAGGCAAGATTGGTTGTCTTGCTCGTATTAGACTGTCTGGCGGGTTTTCTACGGCTGGATGCCCTTCCTAACACCAACCACGTTTACAGTGTGGACTGGGAGGTTTTTACCGTGTTACCTATACGGCACCATTACAGCGTGGACTGTGTGTTTTTGTCGTGACACCTACATGACCTCGTTTATTTAGGACTGGATGTTGTGGCACCAACATAACTTTACAGAGAAAGGGGTGGTGTAGATTGGGGTGGAGGTAGGGATAGTGGGATGGGGGTGTATTTTTGGTTAGGAGGTGCCTACTGACTGTAGGTTTCACTTTGTACTTAGGTAAGGCGGGTCTTCTGTATTACTATGTAGCGCCAAAGATCTCGGTCCAGTGACATTGCCTTGGAGAGGTGTAAGTGTGTAAGGTTGGAATTTATCAAATCGTCCCAGGTTTTTCTGGGTCTGCCTACTCCATAGCTTCCATCTATTTTGATCGCCCTGCACTTTTTTATACAGCTGTCATCTTTCATGCGCATCACGTGACCATACCAACATAGTCTTCTCTCGAGTAAACAGTATCTGATCCCTCTTATTCCTAATTTCTCACTTAGTTCATTTATGCTTTGCCGTTCGCGTATATTATTATTACACATCCAACGGAGCATGCAAGCTTCGTTCCTCTCCAGTCTGCGCAGATCCTCTGCACACAATGCCCATGTCTCACTGCCATGTAACATTGCTGTTCGTATGCAGGCATCATACAGTCTGCTTTTCATTTTTAGGGAGAAACCTTTAGCGGCCAATAGTGGTATAAGCTCTCTGAACTTTTTCCATCCAATTCTGACTCTGGCTACTGTACATTCAGAGCACCCTCCACCACTGCTGATTTTGTCACCCAGGTAACGGAAGGTGTCCACTATTTCTATAGAACCATCTGGGCAATGGAAGAAGCTAGTATCCTGTGGGCACTTGCTACTACTTATTGCACCTGAGCACCAGCCACATATAAAATCTATGTTCTTAGTTAGTTTACCTGTGATCCCACAACATCTTTTATGCACCTATACTTTGCATTTGGGACATAAAATGGAATTTCTACTTACTCCTTTCCTACACACTGAGCATGGCCATTTCCCAGAGGGCAGCTGTGCCCTATTTTCCTTTCTACATACTAGAACTTTAGTCTTAGACAAGTTAATTTTAAGGCCTTTTGATTCTGGGCCATGCTTCCAAGTTTAGAATTTCTTCTCTAGTTCAGCCATTGATTCAGCTATGAGCATTAGATCATCTGCGTATAGAAGTTCCCATGGGCAGCCAGTCTTGAACTCCTCTGTTATAGTCTGAAGGGCAATAATAAATAGGAGGGTGCTAAGGACAGAGCCCTGATGAACACCGACTTTTACGCTAAATTCTTCACTATATTCGTTGTTAATTCTAACCTTGCTGACTGTTTCTTTATACATGGCTTGTATAGCTCTCATGAGCCATTCATCAACACCTAGTTTTCTAAAAGCCCACCATATAATGGGGTGGGTGACTCTATCAAAGGCTTTCTCCAAGTCAACAAAAGCTAAGTATAGGGGTTTACTTTTAGCTAGGAACTTCTCCTGTAGTTGTCGTACAAGGAAAAGAACGTCTGTGGTACTTTTACCTAACACAAACCCAAACTGCATTTATATATATATATATATATACACACACACAGAGCCATGCCAGCATGGAAAAATGGACGTTAAACGGAGATAATGACGATGATGGTGGTGGTGGTTGCTATAAAAGCAAAGGTGATGCACTCAACAGAGGGAATTGTTGTGGCATCAAACTGATGGACCAGGTCATGAAAGTTACAGAAAGTATCATTGTACAACTGATTAGGGATCAAATTTATGCCAGGAAAAAATAAAAAAGTACCCCAGATACCCTCTTCTTTGTGAGGCAACAGCAAAAGTATTTTCTTAGCATTTATCGACCTCTAGAAAGCTTTTGACAGGGTACCCTATTCTGTAATCTGGTGGGCTCTTAGGAAACTAAGAGTAGAAGAGTGGTTAGTGTGGGCAGTACAAGCCATGTAGAGAGGTGCTGTCAGCAAGGATAAAGTTAATAATGAGGAGTTTATTGTGCAAGTTGGGGTCCACCAAGGCTCCGTCCTTAGCCCTCTCCTGTTTATCATCGTCCTCCAGGCTATAACAGAAGAATTTAAAACAGGATGCCCTTGGGAACTCCTGTATGCTGATGATCTAACTTTCATAGTTGAATCTATGACAGAACTAGAGAAAACATTCCTGACCTGGACACATAACCTGGAATCAAAAGGTCTCAAAGTCAATTTGGCAAAGACCAAAGTTCTAGTAAGTAGTAAGGAAAACAAGGCCCTAGCCCCTTCTGGGAAACAGCTCTTCTCAGTGTGTAGGAAAGAAGTGGGTAAAAATTCCATCTGCTGTCCCAAACTAGAAATGTTACAAGATTTCAGGCAAGTTAGTAAAGAATGTAAGTTTTACATGTGGTTGATGCACAGGAGCAGTAAGCAGCAATCAATCACAGGAAACAAGCTCAAGTAAGACTATTCACAGGCAAATACCATAGATACAAACTTTTCTGGGTAGAAAATAATGATGGGGTAGGTGATGGAGCATTCTACTAGCTGAGAAAGGTATACATGAAGTGATAGAGGTAGTTAGAGTAAGTGCCAGATTTATCAAGCATAAAATAGCTGTAGGTAATAGAATGGTGACAATTACATCTACCTATGCACCACAGGCAGGACTGAGTAAAGAACAAAAGGACTGTTTCTATGAGGAACTTTTACAGACAATCTCAGTTACTAAAGACAGAGATCTCATCATCCTGGCAGGCGACTTCAATGGATATTTTGGGCAGTACCAAGACTGATTCACTGGTGTTCATGGCAGATATAATTATGGGTCAAGAAATGAAGAGGAAGTGAGGCTCCCAAAATTCTGTGATGCAAATGAGCTAACCAACTGCAACACTAATTTCAGGAAACCAGCCAGCCTATCAGGCAAACACTCAAGCTGATCTCAATCCACTGAGACCCACAGAGATAACAAAGGAACGTGATAAGTGGAGAGATGCTGTTCTGAAAAGGACCCATGCAACTCATGCAAGCATGGATAAACGAATGTTAAAATAATGACAATGATGATGATGATATATATATATATATATATGCAGTCCACACTGTGAACGTGGTTGATGTTAGGAAGGGCATCCAGCCGTAGAAAACCTGCCAGACAGTCCTATACAAGCGAGATGACCAATCTTGCCTCAAGTGGGATAATTCCCGTCTAAACCCATGCTAGCATGGAAGATAGACGTTAAATGATGATGATGATGATATATATCACATAAGAAACGGAGAATCAGTGGTGCGACAAATTAAAATTTATTAGACATATTACAATCGTTTCTCTGGCGACCAGCTCGAGGCACGAATGATGCAATGATCGAACCTGACTCTGAAATCGCAAGATCCTCAGATACGTCTCAATCTTTCGAAAGATTGTTGAATAGGACCCGTCCCACCCTTGCAAGCAGGGAAAAGCGGACATAAAATGATGATGATGATATCTCTATAATTCCCATCTATTAAGTTCCACTCACATGATATAGGCTGTAATTCAGAGAACCATGAAAATGTAAAGTGAACTTGCTAACCACATAACTATGCTTGTACCCATGAATAATTTCAATACCACTTACCATTGCCAGGTCTGGTGCAGCAATTCTAATAAAAATGTTTGAGTCTCCATTTCTGTATGCTTTCACTACTATTGTAGGAGGTTGTCTTATAATATTGCTCTGTGAAGCTCTGGTGATTTTTTCTGCATTAGAAGATATATAAACATATAAATATATATGCATACAATATAGAACAAAATTAGAACAAAGAGGAAATACAGAGGAGCAAGAATAGTCAATAAGATGGTCACAGGATGGGTGATGAAAGAGCTTTGATGATAAACAACCACCCAGTTGCTAAACTAACCAATGAATGGATTAGTTACTAAACTAACATTGAAGTGAAACTCAAATCTTCCTGAAATCTACCATCCAGCAGCAATTAATTGAATGTACCAATTACCAAAACATGATTATCTACATTCTATGATTAAATGTGTAGAGAGGAGCTATCAGTAAAGTGAGGGTAGGAATTGAGTTTAGTGAGGAATTCAAGGTACAGGTAAAAGTGCATCAGGGTTCAGTTCTTAGCCCACTTCTGTTTATCAGAGCCCTCCTGACTACAATAGAGGAGTTTAAGACTAGCTGTCCATAGCATCTCGAGTATGCTGATGATCTCATTCTCATAGTTGAATCTGTAGAAGAACTAGAAAATAAATTCCAGCTGTGGAATCAGAACTTAGAAAAAAAGGGCTGAGAGTAAACTTGGCAAAAACCAAAGTATGAATAAGTAGGAAAGAAGACAGGTCCCTGATCCCATCAGGGAAGTGGCCTTGCTCGATATGTAGAAAAGGAGTAGGTATAAACACTATATAATGAACAAAATGCAAATCTTGGGGACACAAGAGGAGTACTGGGATAACAGGCAAACTAACAGGAAAGGAAGATTTGTATGTAATAGATGTACAGGGGTAATTGATAGTATGAGTGCCAATGATATAAACCTATTCCAATAGAAGGAAGGATTCATAGCTGTACTTAGATTATATAATTAGCAGTGGAGGAGGGTGCTTCGAAAGCACAGTAGGTTGAATAAGGACAGGATGGAAGATGTTTAGGGAGCTACTACCTCTGTTGACAACAAAAGGTTTCTCTCTATGAATGAAATGTTAGCTGTATGATGTCAGTGTGTGGAGAGCTATGCTGCATAAGTGTGACGGTCAGTGAACACAGATGATATGCAATGGCTGGAGAGAAATGAAGCAATCATGCTTCAATGGATCTGCATTGTTAATTTACATGAACGACAAAGCATGGATGAACTGAGAGAGAAACTGGATATAAGAGGAATAAGATGTACTGTGCAAGAGGAAAGACTGTCTCTCTCTCTCACCTTGTATGTATATGTGTGTGTGTATATATATATATATTTAGAGTCGGACAATATAGAGGGACAGTGGGAATTTCTGAAAGCAAACCTGCTGTTGGCGACAGACGAAGTCTGTGGCTGGAGCAGGCCTGTAGGCAGGAGGAGAGTAACATGGTGGTGGAACAGTAAGGTGGAGGGGTCAATTAAGGCCAAAAAGCAGGCTTGGAAAGTATGGCGGGATGGGGGAAGTAGAGAAGACTATCAAGTGGCCAGGAGGGAAGCTAGGAGAGAAGTGTACTTAGCAAGAAGGGAAGCTGAGGAAAGAAAGTTCAAGCATGTACTTAACGATGATGGCATACTTGCCATCAGCGACGCTGATAAGAAGGTAGCTTGGAAGTGTCACTATGAAAGGCTACTAAATGAGGAGAATAAATGGGAGAAAGACAGTCTCCCCCATATCGACCCAATAGAGGGACCAGCAGTGTTAGTCGAGGGGAGTATAATAAGTAAGGCAATCAAGGATATGAAGACGGGTAAGGCGGCTGGGCCTTCGGAAATAGTTGCTGAGATGCTGAAGGCATCTGGCACGATGGGACACACCATGGTCACCCGCATAGTTAACCAAGTCGTACAGAATGGGGTTGTTCCGAAGGACTGGCATAGCAGCAGCATCGTTAACTGTTATAAGGGTAAAGGAGACGCCCTAGATAGGAGTAACTATAGAGGCATTAAATTAATCAACCAGGTCATGAAGGTCACGGAAAAAGTAATAGCACAACTAATCAGAGAGAGAATTGACCTAGATGAAATGCAGTTCGGGTTTGTGTCAGGCAAAAGTACCACAGACGCTCTTTTCATTGTACGACAACTACAGGAGAAGTACCTAGCTAAAGGTAAACCCCTCTACTTAGCTTTTGTCGACTTGGAGAAAGCCTTCGACAGAGTCCCCCGCTCCATTATCTGGTGGGCTCTTAGAAAACTAGGCGTTGACGAATGGCTTGTGAGAGCTATACAAGCCATGTATAAAGAAACAGTCAGCAAGGTTAGAATTAACAACGAATATAGTGAAGAGTTAAGCGTAAAAGTTGGCGTCCATCAGGGCTCTGTTCTCAGCCCCCTACTATTTATTATTGCCCTTCAGGCTATAACAGAGGAGTTCAAGACCGGCTGCCCATGGGAACTCCTATACGCAGACGACCTGACACTCATAGCGGAATCAATGGCCGAGCTAGAGAAGAAATTCCAAACATGGAAGCACGGCCTAGAATCAAAAGGACTTAAAATTAACCTGGCTAAGACTAAAGTTCTAGTTTGTAGGAAAGAAAATAAGGCGGTGGTCCCTTCTGGGAAATGGTCGTGCTCGGTGTGTAGGAAAGGCGTAGGTAGAAACTCCATTTTATGTCCTAAATGCAAAGTATGGGTGCATAAAAGATGTAGTGGGATCACAGGTAAGCTAACTAAGAACATAGATTTTACATGTGGCCGGTGCTCTGGTGCAATAAGTAGCAGCAAGTGACCACAAAATACTAGCTCTTTCAATTGCGCAGAGGGTTCTATAGAAATAGTGGACAGCTTCCGTTACCTGGGTGATAAAATCAGCAGTGGGGGAGGGTGCTCTGAAAGTACAGTAGCTAGAGTCAGAACTGGTTGGAAAAAGTTCAGAGAGCTTATACCACTATTAGCTGCTAAAGGGTTCTCCCTAAAAATGAAAGGCAGGTTGTACGATGCCTGCATACGAACAGCAATGTTGCATGGCAGTGAGACCTGGGCATTGTGTGCAGAGGATATACGCAGACTAGAGAGGAACGAAGCTTGCATGCTCCGCTGGATGTGTAACAGTAATATACGTGAACGGCAAAGCATAAACGAACTAAGGAAAAAATTAGAAATAAGAGGGATCAGATGTTGTTTACTCGAGAGAAGGCTACGTTGGTATGGACACGTGATGCGCATGAAAGTCGATAGCAGTATAACAAAGTGCAGGGCAATAAAGATAGACGGTAGCCACGGAATAGGCAGACCTAGAAAAACCTGGGACGAGCTGATAAACTCCGACCTCACACACTTACACCTCTCCAAGACAATGTCACTGGACCGAGACCTTTGGCGGTACTCAGTAACAGAGAAGACCTGCCTTACCTAAATACATAGTAAAACCTACTACAGCCAGTAGGCATCTCTAACAAAATACCCCCCGTCCCACCACCACCACCCCCACCCCATCCACACCACCCCGTTCTATGTAAAGTTATGTTGGTGCCACACGATCCAGGCCGAAACAAATGAGATCGTGTAGGTGTCACGACAAAAAAACACACAGTCCACGCTGTAATGTGGCCGTGTAGGCAACACGGTAAAAACCTCCCAGACCCACACTGTAAATGTGGTTGGTGTTAGGAAGGGCATCCAACTGTATAAAACCTGCCAGACAGTCCTATGCGAGCAAGACAATCACTCTTGCCTCAAGTGGGAATACCCCCGTCCAAACCCATGCAAGCGTGGAACGCGGACGTTAAACGTTGATGATGATGATGATGATGATATATATAATGGAAAATTTGAACAGGAACAAAACAGAGAGGGGTGGTGGTGGGGAACGACGTCTCGGGCATAAGCCCTTCTTCAGGTGAAAAGTGTGTGGGAAGAGAGTTCAAAGGGTGTGTAGGGGAGTGGTGGAGAGACATATAGCGAAAAGGGGGTGGGAGGAAACGGTGCGAATGAAATTAAAAATAAAAGCATGATCAAAATAAAATTAAAATGGGGTAAAACAGGTGGTGGAAGGATGTGGGGCGTGTAGGGGTGGTGGCGGGTGGAGTGGGGAGAGGGAGACGGGGTGTCCGAGCGGGAAGGGCTGAAGGTGGTGTGTGTGTGTAGGTGTACGTGTGTGTGTGTGTGTGTGTATGTGAAAGCAAGGGTTGGGGGAAGAACGGGGTTGCATGTTCAGGAAGAGGTGTGTGTGGGGTGGGGTGTAGGTCGGAGTGTGTGTGCGTGTGTGGATAGAGGGGTGGGGGGAGAGGAATCCGGAGGCTGAATGTGTAAATATGTGGTGGAACACACGTGTGTGTGGGGTTTAAGCGTGTTGTGGGTGTAGGTGGCGTGTGGAAAAAAAAAATTTTGGGGGGGTTGTGTGTGTGGGGGAATCAAAAAGGTGATTCCGTAAGAAGATGTTGTGGAATGGTTGGTAAAATCCTACTAGAATGGTAGTTGATTCCGCGGTCAAGGTCCACATACGAGTAATCCGTGAAGAGATAGTCGGAAGAGGGGAGATGTGGGGTGCGCGCGCAACAGGAAGTGGTCAAGGCAGTAGGAGTGCTGTGTGTCTGTGTGTGCTGGGAGGTGGTCAGAGGGCATAGTAGCAGTAGGGTGGAATGGTAAAGGGGCGAGGATGGGTAGGTGTGAAAGTTGGAGTGAGGAGGGGGTGTGTGTGTATTAGTAGAGGTGTTAGTGGGATGAGTGAGTGTTTGAGAAAGGGTGTGGGTGGAGCGGGGAGAGAAGGGTGTGGGGGTCGATGGAGGGAGTGTGGTGTACTGGTGTGTGTGTGTAGTTTGATGAAGGGGGTGTTAGTGGGTGTTAGTATACGGGAGGTGGAGAAAGGGTTGAATGCGGGTGTGAGTGGGGGTTAGTGGTGGTAGGGTGTGTAGAGTTGGTGGTGTAAGAGGGTGTGTGTGTACGTGTGCGTGGGGTTGGGGGTGTTAGTGATGTTAGTTGCGTGTAGGGTGGGTGGTGTAAGTGGATGTGTGTGTTCGTGTGCTTGGGGTCAGGGGGTGTTAGTGATGTTAGTTGTGGAGTGGTGCGGTGGATGTGTGGGGGTGAGGGGGTGAGGGTTAGTGGTGGTAGTAGGGTGTGTGTTTAGTGTGAGCGCGTGTATATATGTGCCGGTGGGTGTGTGCGTGTGATAAGGAGGGGGGGAGGAGAAGAAGGGAGGGATGTTAGTATGTTAGTTGGGGAAGGGTGGTCGGATGAGGGGTGGAGTGGAGGTGTTAGTATTGTTAGTTGTGGGGTGGGCGGTGAAAAGGAGGGGTGTGTTAGTGGTGTTAGTGGGGGATATGTGTGGGGGGAGGGGGCGGTTGAAGGCTAAAGGAATAAGGGTGGGGAGTTCAGGCCGGGGGGAGTGTGGGTCTGTAAGATGAAGATGGTTCTTTGTTCAACTCTGAGGAGATTGGCAGGTGTTCCGTGGCATTGGAGTAGGCCACAGACTGTGAGATGGCGGAATGTCCAGGGGCACCAAAGTGGCGGGCGATGGGGGAACTACCACCGAGACGAATATCCCAGAGGTGCTCGGTGAATCTGTCCGCCAGGCGACGTCCGGTCTGTCCGACGTAAGTCGCGCTGCACTCCGTGCAGTGAAGTCCGTAGACTAGGTTGGAGGAGGTGCAGCGGAAGGCATGCCGGACAGAGAGAGAGTGGCCGTTGGGACCCTGGAAGGTGGTGGTGTTGGTGATGTGGGGACAGGTGTTGCAGCGGGGCCTAGAACAGGGAAAGGAACCGGGGGGGCGTGGGGGGGAGCTGTGGACGAGGAGGGTGCGGAGATTGCGTGCGCGTTTGAAGGAGGGGAATGGTGGGGTTGGGAAGATGTGGGAAGTGGAGGGGTCGAACTGGAGGCGTCGAAAGAGGCGGCGGATGGTGCGGTGGAGGGGTAAGATGGAGGGGTGGTAGGTGATGGGGAAGGGGAGACGGTGGGTGGGTGTGCGGTGGCATGGGGTGAGGGTGGTGGAGCGGTGGACAGCACGGGCGCGAACGGTGTGGACGAGAGAGGGGGGGTAACCTCTGCGGATGGAATGGCTGACTAGGGAAAGGGCCTGGGACTCAAAGTCAGCATCTCGAGGAGTTGGGAGTAGGGAATAGAGTGTTTAGTGTGTGTGGAGTGGGAAGAGGTGAAGTCGAGGTAAGAGTGGGAGTCGGTGGGTTTGAATAAGGCGGAGGTGACGAGGGAGTGGTGGGAGGGGTCGAAGGCGACGGAGATGTCTAAGAAGTGGACGTGGGTGGTGGAGATAGAGGTGGTGAAGTGGAGGGAGGGGTGTAAGGAGCAGAAGAAGGAGAGAAAGGAGTCGAGCACACACACACACATATATATATCATCATCACTTTTACATTCACTTGCCATGCTGGCATGGGTTGGACATGACTTTTTGAGTCAATAATTTACCACCAGGTCCCTTTCCTGACACTAACCTTTTTAGTCGTTCCTTATAACATGCAGTGATACAGTGTACCTATTCTAAACCAGATACATATGGTTATGTGTGTGTGTGTGTGTGTGTGAGTGTATGATGCTAGCATGCAGACAACAATGGTAGTGAGATATGGACAGTAAATGCAAAGGATAAACGAGGACTAGACAAAAAGGAATCAAGCATGTTCCGATGGGTGTGTAATGTTAGTGTGCATGAAAGACAAAGCAGAGACGATCTGGAAAAGAAATAAGAGAAATCAGATGTTGCACGAAGAAGAGAAAATTGTGCTGGTATCAACAGGTATTGTATATGGATGATGATTGTTTAGTGAAGAAGTAAGAGTGATCCAAATAGAAGAAAGCTGTGGAAAAGAAAGGCCTAGGAAAACCTCAGTTGAACATCACAAGGGATATGACAAAGGAACACAACAGGTGGTGGGAGACTGTGCAAAAGAAGACCCATCCAACCCATGCAAGCATGAAAACCAGATTCAAAACAATAATGATGACAGACAGAGAGGCGGGCAGATAGGCAGATGAACAGACAGATAGATAAATAGATAGACATATGTTCAGTAATAGTTTCATACAAAATAAAAATGATAATGATGATACACACATGACAACCTTCCATACTGTTTCCATTCACTGAACTTCAATCAAATAAACCCAAAATATTTAAAATATCCATAAATCAAATGACTATTTACCAAACTTTGCGCCATTGTTGGTTCTATAAGGGTGATGGAGTGTATCTGCAAAATGGACTTCAGCCAGGGCTCTTCATTTTATGATTTATTTTTACCATATTGATTGTTACATGGAATTGAAATAAATAGTAAGACACAATGTAATTAATTAGTAATGCATAATTGAATATATGTATGACATGAGAGAAAGAAAGGAAGAGAAGAATGGGGAATGCGAAAGAAAGGGAAATGAATAGTGAGTAATAAGAAAAGGAGAGAAAAGTCAAGCATGAATGAATAAATGTATGAAATTTAGCCAATACAATGAGGAGGGGAGAAAGAAAAGGTGATAGGAAGAGAGAAATTGAAAAGAACAGAGAAAGAAAAAGGGATAGACAATTAAAAATAAAGGAAAGAAAGAAAAAGTAGGTATATTTGAAGAGAGAGATGTTGATGATGGGAGTTAGATAGTAACATTGTGAGTATCATAGCAATGATAGTGGCTTTGGTGTTAGTGATGCTTGTATTGCTAGAAATAGTGATAGTAATATAATAATTTATTTGATATAATCAGGGATGGATTAACCATTAAGCAAAATAAACATATGCTTAGGATACCAAGGGAAGAAGAACACCATTTTATACAAATTAAATGTATTTGTTATGCAAAAACAAACAAACATTTTTTATAGACTTTATGAGGAAACAATAATCTTTTAAATCCTTAGGGCCTTAAAAGGACTTAATCTGGCTCTGGACATAAGAGAAATGCAGGTGAGGGAGGTGAATAGGCAGAATCATTAGAATTTGTTTTAATTCATTAGATTATAAGTTCAAATCTCACCTAAAAGCATTTCCCTTGTCCTCCTCACAGTATTGGTAAATAAATTACCAAACTAGGGATGTAAAATGGCAGAATCCTTAGAGCAACAGACAGGATGTTTTGTTGTATCTATGTATCTATCTATATATCTATTCTGGTGACACCTGTGATAGAACTGGTCCCAAACTTGTGTTCACACTTGCCTATTTTGGGTGTTAGACTTAGTTGTCACATAGTTCAACATCATGATTAACCCTTTATCATTTAAACTGGCCATATCCAGCCAGAATTCTCACACCTCTTTCTATTCAAACTGACCGTAACTGGCTGCTCATACCGACATTAAGGTATTGTTCTCAAAATGAATAACATCAAAATCTCATACATTCAATATTATGTGAGATAATTATGTAAGATAAAGCCTTTACCACAAAAATACAATAGTAAATATAGAGTAAAGTAAATGTTAAGAAGAAAGTATGAATTCTCTTATGGGCAGTCCTGGCTGGTATTCTTTCAGCCTTTGGCCTATTTAATTTTGATATCTTTAACCCTTTAATGTTCAAACCGGCCAGAATTCTCTACCTTTTTCTGTTGAAACTGGCTGTAACTGGTCACTCAAACTGATGTTAAGGTATTGTTCCCAAAATAAATACTTTCAAAATCTCATAGATTCGATATTATGTGAGATATTTATGTGAGATAAAGCCTTTACCATGAAAATATAATAGTATATATAGAGTAATGTAAATGCTAAAGGGTTAATGGTTTAGGGCAAGAGTGTGTGTGTGTGATGCCTAAACAAGTGACCAAAGCAGTTGGCATCATTCTAGCCTTTGAAGTTTGTGATAAGGCTATGAGTGGGAGGATGGAGGTGCGTGTTTGACTGGATGGTCTTTCTTTCATTCATTCCTTCTTTATTTCTTCGATTATCTTTTTTTATTACTGATTCTTTATGCTTGATAGACTACAGACCAATTTTGATAGAATAGGACTAAAAATGATATTCCAGTATGTTTAATTTTGTAAAATAATTTTGAAAATCTCCATTTGCTTATTTTGATCTTATTTGTATATTTACATTTGTGTGTGTATGTGTATATATAGATGTTTGTATATACTGTGGTTTGAAGTATGTGTTTAATTTTATATTGCTTTTGGACTTCGTATTTATGTAATATTCCTCCTTTAACCAGTTCATATATTTCAAGATTATTTTTGTTGTTGCTGAGCTATGTTCCCAGTGTATGGCATCAAATCATTAGACTAAATGTTTAGATCTTATTTTGAGTTGGTGGTTAGTTGAGATACATAAGGAGAAGGTAGAACATGACCTATTACGTAATGTGTTTGTAGTTGCTGCAGATAATAATAGTTTTTATACAGAAACTACATAATATGACAACTGCAACTTGATAATGTGTGTTCCTCATTTGGTGGCTGGTGGTGGTGCTGATGATGATCTTGATGGAGATGGTGATGATATTTATGTTGATGGTATTGATGATGGTGAAGATGGTGATGGTGATGATAAAGTGGTATTTTCCTGAAAAATGTAAGCATGTTTGATATAAAATGCCAACTATTCCTCCCTACCTGTTATTTTTTACTGGAGCACTGGAAGGTCTTTGATGAAGAGATTTTGTATTATCTGCCATCATTCTACTTAGATTCTCATATATTCTGCCACTTTGATCACAAATAGGCTGAGTAGTTTTGCTCCGTAGTTGGGTTCTGTGTGACAATCGCTGTCTATAAGGGCTGTAGTCATATTTCAAAGTTTCTGTCTGTCGGTACCTGCATGGATCATAAAATTAATTACAAGAATATTGGAACAAGTAAATCCAAAATAACAAAGAAAAACTACAAATGGGGATGTAAGCATGAAATTTAGAACAACAATTTTTTCTAGTATTCTTTTTCATAAACAACACATGGTCATGTTCAAGATGACCACCATGCTTTCAAAATGGCTACTTTTAAATTAAGAGTTAAATTTTGATAGCATTTTAATCCACTAATGACTCTCCATTTGTATCAAACTATTGCTAGCTAATCTTTAAGGAATGTGATACATGTCTTTAACTCCAATATGCAGATGATGAACAGTCACAATGCCTGTATTTATCTTCAAAATAGATCCAGGTAATAAAATAGTAGGAGTTTACATATGATGCAAATGGTCAATATATGGATTTAGAGTAACTTCAACTTGATCAGTTATAAATTAATTAAAACCTTCTAGAAGTAACTGACATGGTTTATTTTCTTTGCTAGATTAACAAGGTGACTGTAGTTAATTGTCACACCATAATAATGTAATAGTGTAGTGTCACTGCACTCCAGACCCCACTAGTTGACATTATAGATATGAGTTTACCCTTTTTGATATATTTTGAATTAAATACACCACCTATGTTTTCTAGTAAATTTTGAATATACTCAACAATTTTAAAGAATTTAGTAAAATAACTGACCCTATCTTAAACTGGCATTTAATATATAGTTGAATAAAGATATTATTCCTTAACATTATTCTTTATTTAAATATAAATATATTTGTGAGTGAATAATAACAATATTACAATAATATTATTAATATTCAGTTCGTTTCTAGAAAATACACATGATGTTATGAGGCTGTTTGCTTGCAAATGAACCGAATATTAATAATATTATTATTATTATTATTATTATTATTCACTCACAAATATGTTAAGTTATCCACCATGTTAGAGTGAAAACAAATTTTGTTTTTATATATAAATACTTTAAAACAAAAGGTGCTCTATGATAGAATTGACATATTTTTGTAGGGGCTTGTTATCAAAAAAGTTAAACAAGTTATTAAAATATCAAAACATTATATACAAATATCAAAACCCAAGTGCAGGGCCAGAAATCTAGTGTCCAGAGTTACCAGAAAGGATTACATGTAACAGATTATACAACTTTTCATTACTGATTTCTTTTTAATTTATGTTACTTTCTACTTGAAAATTTTGGTGTTTAATACTTTTGTCATGCCTGATGCCAGGATGAAGGAGTCACTGGATGGCACTGCTTCCCCTACTTTTCAATGGTGCACCCCCAAATCCCAAATTTCGAAAACTTTATATGCTTATTCTGAAACTCCACCTTAGAATTACTGTAAATTAGTGTGCCCAACCAGAATATTCTGTTTACAATTTTTTTTATTTTTATTAATAAAACATATTTAGCTGATAGCCATACCAAAATAACTTTGGCTCATATGGAATTTATATAAGAATCCTTTAACCTGGGTGATTTTGTTTCATAGAGCCAAAAACAGTTTCAAGCAGTTTTGGATCAAAAGGATTAATGGTAAGAATATCACAAGGCATTTTGTAATATGCTCTACCAGCTCTTACAATTTGACAATTTGCCATCATGTATCTAATATCTGATCCATTTAACCATTTCACTTAGAAACCATGAATTGGGAATTAACATGAGTATTCCACAGACATGTGTACCTTTAACATAATTCTCAAGCAAAATTAGCATAACACAGTAAGAATTATAGGTACAATCTATCTGGAAGGTTTCCACACAATTTTCTATCTACTCAATTGCATTCACAAGGCTGAGTTAACCCAAGGCTATGGTAAGCAATTGGAATGAACCTGGGATCTCATAATTGAAAAACAAACCTCTTAACCTCTCAGCTCTGCCAGTATCTATGTTGCAAATATTGCAAATAAACCAAAATACATTATATTGAAATTGAAACTTAATATCAAAACAAACAGTTGAAAGATACTTAAATGATTCCGACACAAAATATATGCCACTTAGCAGCCAGTCCCCAAAATATCATATGAAATGTTCAGATACTTAACTAATATTCAGTTTTTGTTACGTCATACATTAGTCTCATAAAACTCATTAAGAGGAGTACATATGATTAAATAGGTCAGATGACCAGGTCCCAATTTAATTGGTACTTTATTTTATCAACCCCAGAAAATAAAAGAAAGCAAAGTCAATGATTGTAGGAAATAGTAATGATAATAGAAAATTATAACAAAAGTCAATTAGGAAAAATTCCTCAATAGGAAAAGATAGCAGTTTATAGATCAAGCACATGGCCAGTAATTTGAGGGGAGGGAAAAGTTGATTAAATCAACACCAGTACTTGACTGGTACATTATTTTATTCATGTGAATATACTAAAAGTTGAGCGATGTCATTTTGAGTGATGCCTATTAAGTGATGTCAGTTAGAGCGAACCTCAAACTATTTCTTTAAAGACAATTTGAGCTAAGTTGATAAAAATAAAAATATACTAGAAATCTACAATTTTTTTCACAACAGGTAAATAAAAAATTATTAAAAATCGACACATTTTATGGTAGAAAGAACTAAAAATTCACGTTTAAAATCCAAAAATTTAATTCTAGAAAGAATAAAAATTCAAAAAGTAATGGTGTAGGCAAGGTGTTTAAGATAATCTGTAATTTCTAAACCTCTTGATTCAACAATGATTGTAATTCTTCTTTCAAAGTTTACATATTTCCTCTTCTTTTGTGTGATAAATTTAATTCTTTCTAAGTTCATGTATTTCCTCTTCAAATGTACAATAGTATATATTTTGCTTAAAAATTATTCTTTGCTGAAATTATTGTTCACTCTTAATGTTTTGTTCTAAATGACTTCACTCAAAACGAATGGAACCTATTTTATCAACCTCAGAAGGATGAAAGGTGAAGTTGACCAAGGCAGGATTTGAACTCAGAAAGTAATGAGCCAAAACATATACAGAAAACAATTTTTTGTATTATTTGTGGCTATTTGTATTAAGATTCCATTATTCTTCATTAGATATTTTTGTAGTCCCGTAGTCCATCTGTTGACCAGTGTTTTAAACTTTTATTTATGTTCGTCTAGAATGTAATCTCTCTCTTTTTTCTCTCGGATTTTCAATTAATATTTTACATGTTTATAATAATATGCCTCATTCTGTTTGGACCCTTCCTAAAAACTAACCTTCTCCTCTAAAGTTTACCCTCCCATCCCGCACACCACCATTGCTATTTGGTCCAATCATAACTCAGCAGTTTATAGTAAGTTTTCTTAGAAATCAGTATAGCAAAGCTACCACCTCAGTTATTACTCCTTAAGTTTAGACCTGGTTGATTTTCGGTTTGCTAGGTGGACTGCGGAATTTGGAAAGTCTGAACACTCAATGACAATGACACAGATAAAGATAAATTCACCTCCCTCTGCAGGACGAGAATGCAAGAACCCCTCTTTATTTCAGACATGGATGACCAACGTAATTCCGTCTCCCACACCCCTCCCTGCCCCTCCAACCCATCCATTCCACCCACCCAACTTCAGAGTTGGTACCATGAACGTAGGCACATTGATAGGCCGTTCAAATGAGGTTGTAGAGATGCTTGAACGTAAGGAAGTTGATGTTTGTTGTGTTCCAGAGACTAGGTGGAGAGGTAGTTCTGCTAGATTCATTGTGGGTAAAAAACGATGCTCTAAACTTTTCTGGGTGGGAAATGACACCGGACTGGGTGGTGTAGGAATTATGTTAGCTGAAAAATGGGTAGATAAGGTAATTGACATAAATAGAGTGAATGACAGAATAATTAAAATAAGACTAGTTCTAAATAGAACTACTGTAACAATAATATCCTCTTATGCACCCCAATCTGGTCTACCTGACATTATAAAGGACAGGTTCTATGAGTCGTTAATGCACGCTACCTCCCAAATAACCGACAGCGACTACTTAATGATTGCTGGCGACCTAAATGGTCACGTTGGACAAAATAGTGATGGCTATGATGGAATCCATGGGGGCTATGGGTTTGGTAATAGAAATGAGGAAGGCTCCAGAATCCTGGAATTCTGGGATGCTAATAACCTAACTATCTGTAACACAAACTTCAAAAAACGAGAAAATCACTTGATCACCTATAGATCAGGGGAACACGCCAGCCAGATAGATAGATTATATCCTTACTAGAAGACGTGACAAAATGTCTGTTGTAAACACCAAATCCCTCCCCCGTGAAGAATGCACCTCCCAACATAGCCTAGTAGTTAGTGACCTCATAGTCAGGAATAGATGTACTCGACGACAGAGGAGGACTACCTTGAGGAGAAGAATATGGAAGTTGAAGGACCCCAAAGCCAGAGACAAATTTAAAAGCTTATTACTTGATGCTTTTGACAATAAGGAAGAGCAATTAGAGACGTACAATATAGAGGAACAGTGAGAATTCTTGAAAGTGAACCTGCTGAAAGCAACAGATGAAATCTGTGGCTGGAGCAGACCTATTGTCAGCAAAAGAGTAACTTGGTGGTGGAACAGTAAGGGGGAGGAGACAATCAAGGCCAAAAAGCAGGCTTGGAAAGTATGGCAGGATGGGGGAAGTAGAGAACACTATCAAGTGACCAGGAGAGAAGCTAGGAGACAAGTGTACTTTGCAAGAAGGGAAGCAGAGAATAGAAAGTTCAAGCATATTCTACAAGGTGAGGACCAAAAACGTGAGGTGTTCAGGATTGCTAGACAATGTGTCAAGGAAACCCGTGATATTGTTGGGGAGAAGTGTGTCCGTAATGATAATGGTGTACTTGCCCTCACTGATACTGATAAGAAGGTAGCTTGGAAGTGTCACTACGAGAGACTATTAAATGAGGAGAATAAATAGGAAAAAGATAGTCTGCCCCAAATCGTTCCAATAGAAGGACCAGCGGTGCAAGTTAAAGGTAGTATAATAAGTAAGGCAATCAAAGATATGAAGACAAGTAAGGCAGCTGGGCCTTTGGAGATAGTTGTTGAGATGTTGAAGGCATCTGGAATGGTGGGACATACTATGGTCACCCGGATAGTAAACCAAGTCATACAGAATGGGGTCATACCAAAAGACTGGCGTAGCATCATCATTAACTGCTACAAGAGTAAAGGGGATGCTCTAGATAGGGGAAACTATAGAGGCATTAAGTTAGTTGACCAAGTCATGAAGGTCACAGAAAGAGTTATAGCGCAACTAATCAGAGAGCAAATTGATCTAGATGAAATTCAGTTTGGGTTTATGTCAGGTAAAAGTACCACAGACACTCTTTTCCTTGTACGACAACTACAGAAGTACCTAGCTAAAAGTAAACCCCTATACTTAGCTTTTGAAGACCCGGAGAAAGCCTTTGACAGAGTCTTCCACTCCATTATCTGGTGGGCTCTTAGAAAACTAGGTGTAGATGAATGGCTTGTGAGAGCTATACAAGCCATGTATAAAGAAACAGTCAGTAAGGTTAGAATTAACAATGAATATAGAAGAATTTAGTGTAAAGTTTGGTATTAATGAAGGCGCTGTCCTTAGCCCCCTCCTATTTATTATTGCCCTTCAGGCTATAACAGAGGAGTTTAAGACCGGCTGCTCATGGGAACTCCTATACGCAGATGATCTAACTCTCATAGCTGGATCTATGGCTGAACTAAAGAAAAAATTCCAAACATGGAAGCATGGCCTAGAATCAAATGGCCTTAAAGTTAACTTGTCTAAGACTAAAGTTCTAGTATGTAGAAAGGAAAATAGGGCACAGCTGCCCTCTGGGAAATGGCCATGCTCAGTGTGTAGGAAAGGAGTAAGTAGAAATTCCATTTTATGTCCCAAATGCAAACTATGGGTACATAAAAGATGTAGTGGGATCATAGGGAAACTATCTAAGAATGTAGATTTTATATGTGGCCGATGCTCAGGTGCAATAAGTAGCAAGTGCCCACAGGATACTAGCTCTTTCTATTGCCAAGATGGTTCTATAGAAATCGTGGACACTTTCCGTTACCTGGGTGACAAAATCAACAGTGGAGGAGGGTGCTCTGAAAGTACAGTAGCCAGAGTCAAAGAGGGATGGAAAAAGTTCAGAGAGCTTATACCACTATTGGCCGCTAAAGGTTTCTCTCTAAAAATTGAAGGCAGGCTGTATGATGCCTGAATATAAACAGAAATGCTACATGGCAGTGAGACATGGGCATTGTGTGCAGTGGACCAGCGCAGACTGGAAAGGAACGAAGCATGCATGCTCCAGTGGATGTGTAATAGTAATATACGTGAACGGTAAAGCATAAATGAACTAAGTGAGAAATTAGGAATAAGAGGGATCAGATGCTGTTTACTCGAGAGAAGACTACGTTGGTATGGTCACATGATGCGCATGAAAGATGACAGCTGTATAAAAAAGTGCAGGGCGATCAAAATAGATGGAAGCTACGGAGTAGGCAGACCCAGAAAAACCTGGGACGATTTGATAAATTCCGACCTTACACACTTGCACCTCTCTAAGACAATGTCACTGGACCGAGATCTTTGGCGCCACGTAGTAATACAGAAGACCCGCCTTGACTATGTACATATTATTATTATGATCTGAGTTCAAATCCCGCTGAGGTTAACTTTGCCTTTCATCCTTACGTGGGTCGATAAAATAAAGTACCAGTAATACAATGGGATAATTGCTGGCTTTGTGCCAAAAGTAGAAACAATTATTATTATCATCATCATCATCGTTTAATGTCTATCTTCCCGCTAGCATGGGTTAGATGGTTATTATTATTATTATTAGCTTTGCATTTCATCCTTACAGGGTCGATAAAATATAGCACCAGTAATGCACTGGGGTCGATTTAATCGATTTTTCCCTTTCCTTCAAATTACTAGCCTTGTACCCAAAGTAAAAACAATTATTATTATTTCAAGAGAATTCTGTTAATCGTTACAAATACAACTCAGAAAAGTGAACTAGTGACAGTATGTGTAAGGGGCAAGGGACTATTTTCTTTCATAAAATCTCTTAATTACATTAGAATTAAATTACCTCATTGCAATTTATTTGAAACACATTAATGCTTCAACTTCAACTAGTATTACTTTACTTCAAAAAATTTATTTGACAATTTCTTTGAAAGATGAGCAAATGCAAAAAATAAATTTTATAATAATGAGTGATTTCAATCTCCATGAGATTTCACCTATAGTCTCATTCAGAAATAATGATCATGATAACTATCATCATCATCATCATCATTACCATTTTTACCATTTTTCATGCTAGCATGAGTTGAACTAGACAGATTTGGAAGAATTCTTCACTTGAGTTGATCATATGACAACCTCTATAGTGCTGGTGATATAAATGATAAACGTAATACATTCAGCATGAAGTGGGAGATGATAGGAATGACATTTAGCCATAGAAAACCTGCCAAAATCCTTAGTGTTTGTGCCACGATACAGGAACATATTGAAGATGTAAGCAACAAATATCACCACCTGCAATGTCAAATGCAAACAAAGAGAAGAAACAAACACACATGTACACATACATACATAATACACACACACATATTCATACACACACACATATTCATATACACACACATATATATATATACACACACACACACACACACATATATATATATATATATATATATATATATATATATATGTGTGTGTGTGTGTATATATATATATATACATACATACATACATACATATATATATATATATATATATATATATATATATATATATATATGTATATATATACCAGGGGCGAAGGATGTGTGCATGTGTTATAGAATCTTGAGTTGATCAATTGCGTCGGTTGAAGCAAGCAGAATTTTGGCTGCTTACTAAAACGTATAGACACAAAAAAAGATAACACACATAAACACAAACACACAAACACATGACAGCTTTGGGGCAAGCAGAATTTTGGCTGCTTTCGAAATCGTAGACACATAAAAAGATAACACACACACACACACACACACACACACACATACACATACACATAAACACACAACAGCGTCGGTTGAAGCAAGCAGAATTTTGGCTACTTACTAAATCGTAGACACATAAAAAGATAACACTACATGCGGATTGGACCGGGAGGGTCATTTAGAGGAAATGGGGGGGGGGGTAAGGCCTGCACAGCCCCACTTTCCGGCATGGCAATTGGACTGCATACCCTGCTTTCCAGGTTACCCTTCGCCACTCATATATACATATATATAAAAAGTAGGTAGTAACATGTGCTTATGCCATATTTGACTACATAGAATTATTCTGTTAGTTGGAAAAAAGGATGAGAATTGACGTACATGGGACACGAACTCACATCTTTGGTTTGCCAGACCAATGTGTTACCATTACACCAACACGCCACCCATGCTTCCTCCCATTGAATTAGCAGCTTTATAACCATAGCAGGTATATATATATGTATATAAATGGAGGCATATGGCATAGTGGTTAGAGCATTGGCCTTGCAATCGAAAGGTTGTGAGTTCAATTCTCAGACCGGGTGATGTGTTGTTTCCTTGAGCAAGACACTTTATTTCACATTGCTCCAGTTTACTCAGCTGTAGAAATGAGATGATAGGGACTGGGGTCCATATCATTCCACTACAAAGTGGTTGTGGAGGTGCCACGGCAAAAAAGCACCCAGCACTCACTGTAAATGAGGTTGGTGTTAGGAAGGGCATTCATCTGTAGAAATCAGGCCAGAATCAGTTCCCGTCCCATCCTTGCAAGCAGGGTAAAGCGGACGTAAAATGAAATGATGATGAAATAGGGAGACACAAAGCAGGCTTTGATTACAAACGGCTAGTGAATTTGAAAATTAGGTAGTAACATGTGCTTATGCCATATTTGACTACACAGAATTAGTCTGAAAGTTGGGATTTTGAAAAACCTTCTAAATGGAAAAAAAAGGATGAGTATTGACGTACATGGTACATGAAACAAAAGATGTGGGTTCGTGCTGACTGGTTCCACAATGCAGTCAGGACATGAGTACAACTTGGAGGCTTGATATGCAACTAACCTATGAAATGGATTAACTTTCATGAGCCAGGTGACTGTTTTCTGCTGGCATAAGAGATTCCAGGATGGCAGGGAGCAGGTGAGGGACAATGAGAGGTGTGGCAAGGAGAGGGACACCAAGACACCAAAGCTGGTCGACAAAATTCACAAATTTCTGGATGATGACCATTGTGCATCTCTTCTGATGATTGCTAAACAATTTGAAGTGAGTGATAGCACTATGCACAAAATCATTCATGACGATTAGAACATGTGAAAAGTTTGTTCCCAGGGTAATCAATGAAACGCAAAGGCAGAGGCGTGTTGATGACAGCAGGGAGATGGTCAAGTGGATCCCTTTGAATCTACGTGTTCTAGAGTCTCTGGTAACCTGTGATGAGAGCTGGGCCTACTGTTATGATCCAGAGACCAAGAAACAGGGTACCTCATGGAAACATTCCAACTCCCCAAGAAGGTCAGGCAAAGCAGGTCCACGGGAAGCTCATGATGATCCCATTCTTCAACAAAAAGGGCATCATCTACATCCACTGGGTCCCCCATGGCCAGACAGTCAACAAAGAGTGCTATTTCAAGGTTTGAGGCAGTTCAGAAAGAGATTATTTCATTGCAAGAGACCAAGATCAAAACTCTTCAAATTTGGTCAGTGGCACCTGCACCAGGGCAAATCCCCCTGCCACAAATCCATCCTGGTGATCAACTAGTAGCCAATATAGGGTTCAAGACTGTCCTACATCCTCCCTACAGTCCAGACTTAACCCCATGCAATTTCTGGATGTTCCCAAATATTTGATAACATGAAGAAGAGGAAGCTGTAACAAACGCCCTGTGACCTTCCCTTTAGAGGACTCCAAGGGGCTGTTCCAGAAGTGACTGGAGTACTACAAGTGCATTGAAGTTGGAGGATCCTCCTTTGAGGGAGACTGGAGTTTTGTGTCGATCTGAGTTAAACAAATGTCTCTCTGATAAAAGTTTCAAAACTTCTTGAGTGAAGCTCATATATACATATATACAGATTGCATGTTCCAAATTCCCTCGCAAGGCATCGGTGAGCTTGAGGCTAGAGTTGAAGACACTTGCTCAAGATTCCACACAGAAAAAAATTACTCATTCAGAAATATTTATGAAAATCAGTTGCCAGCAATATATTAAGATATCTACATATAGACCTTTGTATTACTTGACCTAAACACATTTTATCTGCTACTTTGGTTTATGATTCCAGTATTAATGATCATCATTTAATAATAGCAGAGTACAATTTTCCAAAGATGGAAACAGAAATCAAATTAATTAGTTTTCACTCATGGAAATTATTAAACTCTGTGGCGTTGTTTGACCCTCCAGAAGAAAAATCATGTTTATAAAGTAATAATCAGTGTTTAAACAGTAATTCTTCTATTGACACGCTTATGGACTTATATAATTAACAGACAGTTTCCTGAAAAGATGTATTCTGTAAACCTGAAGCCATCTCCACCATGAATTATAGAAGCTAAACATATGAATGATGTTGATCTCAGAATTCTAATGATAGGAATATATTTGTTATCCAACAAAATAAGGTAGTGGTGCTTGTCTATAGGGGTAAATACAATAGTGTGTATTCCTAAGAAACAAGGTATTTCTTACCCAGTAAATATTATTATCTATTTAATTATCTAGCCATTTTTTTTCTGTTTCAGAGTTTCTTAGAGAACTAGATACATTATCATATCATTATCATCATCATATTTATGTCAATTCTTCCATGCTTGCATAAGTTGGTTAGGTCTTCTCCAGCATGGTTTCCCTCAACCTCTTATGTTCTTTCATCATCTCCAATGTGAGGTTCAGCATCATAACAGCTTTCACTACTTTTAAGTTTTCCTCTTCTTCAAATACCTTCTACTTAGAGTTCCTCATGCTTTTTAACCCTATGCAATCTCTTTTAGTTCATACTAAATCTGATTCATTTTATGCCTAGTTTTTATTTTAACTCATATGTGCTTTGACATTCATGCACACTGATGTTACACATCCAGCAGAGCATACTAGCCTCATTTCTTTCTAACCTTCATACATCCTCTGCATCCAATGTTCATGTCTCATTACTATGCACTATCACAGAATAATGACATTAACATTCTGGAACATATTTTGAATCTGTAAGAGACAGTATCACAGGATATATGCAATATTCCATTTGCTTAGCCTAATATTTTTTTCATGAGATACCATTGGCTAAATGATTATACTACAGAGATATACTATCAGAAAATGTATGCTGTTCCTTAACCCTTTAGCATTTAAACTGGCCATATCCGGCCGGAATTCTCTCACCTCTTTCTGTTCAAACCGGCTGGTAACCAGCCACTCATACCAACTTTAAGGTATTATTCTCAAAATAAATATACCAAAATCTCAGAGATTCGATATTATGTGAGATAATTATATGAGGTAAAGCTTTTACCTTGAAAATATAATAGTAAATATAGAGTAATGTAAATTCTAAAGGGTTAACATGGGATTCCATTAAATGCTTTCTACACAAATGAAATTCAGTAGTTCTGCTTTTTTACCTTCTTATGAAAACTCAGAGTGCGCTAATTCATTCAGAGACTATTTTAAGCTAAAAGCTTATTTCATTCATGAATCATCACAATCAATGTGTCATCATAACAAATTCACAATTGAATTCTTGTCTATATCTAATTTCAAAGCTATCCAAGAAATCCCAGTAGAAGGAAGACGCAGTAAATGTAGGCCACGAAAAACATGGGCGGAGGTGGTGAGAGCAGACCTCAGATCGCTGAAACTCACTGAGGAGATGACGAAGGACTGTGACAAGTGGAGAGATGCTGTGCTGAATAGGACCCATCCAACCCTTGCAAGCAGGGAAAAGCGAACGTAAAATGATGATGATGATCATCATAAAAGATAAAGTTATCACTCTAGAAAAATTTGTCATCTCAAAATCCTATACTGTCATTGGTATGTGGAAAAACCTTTGCACAAATCATTGCAAAATTAGTAAAGGTATCACTGGGCTCTTTAAACTACTCCTCCTCTTAATCCTTTCATTACCACATTTCTAATGAAAGGAACTGTTTTGAAATCATTTTGAAAATAATAGTATCGAAAGACTTAGTAATATAATTAACTTCCTCATCATTAAGCTGATGTTTGGAAAATAACTTAAAGGTCCTAACATGAAATTTTGATGGAAAATTTTGTGTCATATAACCAGGAGCATTTTCTGGCAGTTTGGTATCAAAAAGGTGAAAAAGAAAGCTTTAGATAAATAACAATGAATAAATTTAATGTGATCACTAAGTAGTCCATACTGATGAAGCACAACCATGCTGAAATATTAGCTGTATGTGAAATTAGAGGGTTAAATATTACATTTTAAAATATACAATTTTGAATCAAAACCATGCAGTTTAGTATCAAAGCAATGTGACTGTTTTGGAAACCTTATGCGTACAAGGCAGCAAATGTGCCGTTAGCACATCAAATAGAATGCTTTGCAATATTCATTCTGGCTCTCTTCTCTCAGAGTTCATATTTCACCGAGGTCAACTTTCATCTTTTTGAGGTTGATAAAAAAAGTATGAGTCCAGTACTAGGGTCAATTTTTCTACTATATCCTTTCTCACTTTCTCTCTCTCACTATCAATCTTTCTCTGGAAGAATTCTGCTCTGTTCAGATCTGGAGAGGGATGGGCTCCGTTAGGCTTAAAAAACCCCAAGAAACACAATCTGCCACTGCAGCACCCCTTCGACTCCATCAAGAGTTGCAGAACCATACCATGATACAAGCTAAAACTACCATATGGTTGATTGTTTGGTGAGTCCCAGGAGAATTTTTATAAAGCAGACATATGACCAAAGGCATTCTTGCTTTGACACCATCCTATATTTTTATGTGTACATAGGAACTACATATAATACAGTAAGATGTAATTTAACATTTTTGTGGTTGTATTTCTAAGAGAATATATTCTATTTTAATTAATTATTGAAAAACTATGAAACATTTACTAAAATTATTATTTCATTATTAAAATAACAACTTAACATATGGTTCTTATATAAAATTACATTGGAAGATTTGAATTTAATTAAGAACCCTTTAGAATGGGTGCTTTATTTCATAAGAATCAGAGTTGGTCTTAGCTGGATTGGTATCAAAAGGGATTTGGCTGATATTTCTAGCAGGAGAGGTATCTAACAGCAAAAATATCTCTGAACAATTTATGAAACAAAAATATCCATCTTTACAAAACTGTCTCACATAAACTGGCTCAAAATAGCAATAGATTAATATTTTCTTTACTACATTTTTAATGAAATACACTGCATATATGTTTCAAATAATTTTGAAAATAATCATGAATTTAGAGGGATTTAGTAACAATTTTTCATTATTGAGCTGGTGTTTGGAGTATAAGTTAACAAAGGTTCTTATATAAAATTAGGATGAATGGTTTTTAGAAAATATAAATACGTAAAAATAAACAGTTTTGTTTCATAAAACCAGTGGCAGTTTCATGTGGCTTGATATCAAAAGGGTTAAAAAATATTTGAGGATACATTTTGATATGAAGATAATAAATCATTTAGTGGTAATTTCCAATCACTATCATCATTACTGTTTTACATCTATTTTCCATGGTTGCATGGGGTTATATATATCATCATCATCTTCACCATTTTACGTCCATTCTTCCACGCTCGCATGGGTTAGATGGGTTGTCCTGTTGTGGGCAGTGTCCAGTTGGCTGACCATGTCTTGCTCATATGTGAACAGATTCTGGCTTGATTTCTACAGCTGGATGCCCTTCCTAACACCAACCTCATTTACAGTGAAGGCTGGGTGCCTTTTTTACGTGGCGTCTACACATCCACTTTACAGAGCAAACAGCACGGACACTCTATCTCAAAATTATTTTTGAAAAGCATTTAGAAATGCGCAACCGATAAAAACTTAAAAACTTAAAACCACAACTGAATACTAACCCATACAATCACTAATACTCTTTTATTCCTAATTAAACCATTTTTCAACTGTGAACAATTTGTCAGCATTTTCTATTCCGTTTACCAATATATAATAACTTGTGTGTTACACCTCTATTCTTTTAACTATATATATATATATATATATATATATATATATATATATACACACATATATATATATATATATATATATATATATATATATATATATATATATATATATATATATAAATATAAGTATGTACACGTACATACATATATGTATACAGACATACAGTAGTATGTATATATATATACATACATGCACACATATATATATGTACGTATGGATTCACCGAACATTTATTATAATGCTCGGTGTGTTTGTAAACAAACATCCCGTATTAAGCCGTAGTGTCTAGCAACCATCGTTGCTCGTTTGTTCAACACTGACAAAGGAATGCTGTACTAGTTTCAAGCTTATTAGCTATCGTCAGCAACGTATACCTTCCTGCCAGATTGTTGAACGTCTGAAAGTATATACTTTCCTTATGCATATTAACGGCTGAGTAGCCCAATTTGCATATCGTGTGGGTTAATTGACCGGGTGCATCGAAAAAGATAAACGGAAAAAATGAAACGAAATTTCATTTCCCTCTCTTAGTACGACTGTTACTTAAATATAAGTATGTACACGTACATACATATATGTATACAGACATACAGTAGTATGTATATATATATATACATACATGTACACATATATATATGTACGTATGGATTCACCGAACATTTATTATAATGCTCGGTGTGTTTGTAAACAAACATCCCGTATTAAGCCGTAGTGTCTAGCAACCATCGTTGCTCGTTTGTGCAACACTGACAAAGTAACGCTGTACTAGTTTCAAGCTTATTAGCTATCATCAGCAACGTATACCTTCCTGCCAGATTGTTGAACGTCTAAAAGTATATACTTTCCTTATGCATATTAACGACTGAGTAGCCCAATTTGCATATCAAGTGGGTTAATCGGCTGGGTGCACCGAAAACGATAAACGGAAAAAATGAGACGCAATTTCATTTCCCACTCTTAGTACGGCTGTTACTTAAATATAAGTATGTACACGTACATACATATATGTATACAGACATACAGTAGTATGTATATATATATACATACAAGCACCCAGCACTCACTGTAAATGAGGTTGGTGTTAGGAAGGGCATCCAGCTGTAGAAATCAAGCCAGATCAGTTCCTGTATGAGCAAGGCATGGTCAGCCGACCAGACACTGCCCACAACAGGACAACCCGTCTAACCCATGCTAGCGTGGAAGAACGGACGTAAAACGGTGATGATGATGATGCACACATATATATATGTACGTATGGATTCACCGAACATTTATTATAATGCTCGGTGTGTTTGTAAACAAACATCCCGTATTAAGCCCTAGTGTCTAGCAACCATCGTTGCTCGTTTGTCAGTGTTGAACAAACGAGCAACGATGGTTGCTAGGCACTACGGCTTAATACAGGATGTTTGTTTACAAACACACCGAGCATTATAATAAATGTTCGGTGAATCCATATGTACATATATATATATGTGTGCATGTATGTATATATATATATATACATACTACTGTATGTCTGTATACATATATGTATGTACGTGTACATACTTATATTTAAGTAACAGTCATACTAAGAGTGGGAAATGAAATTTCGTTTCATTTTTTCCGTTTAAATATATATATATCATCATCATTTCATCATCATTTCATTTTACGTCCGCTTTTCCCTGCTTGCAAGGGTGGGACGGGAACTGATTCTGGCTTGATTTCTACAGCTGGATGCCCTTCCTAACACCAACCTCATTTACAGTGAGTGCTGGGTGCTTTTTTGCCGTGGCACCTCCACGACCACTTCACAGTGGAATGATAGGGACCCCAGTCTCTATCATCTCATTTCTACAGCTGAGTAAACTGGAGCAATGTGAAATAAAGTGTCTTGCTCAAGGAAACAACACATCACCCGGTCTGAGAATTGAACTCACAACCTTTTGATTGCAAGGCCAATGCTCTAACCACTAAGCCATGTGCCTCCATATACATGTGCCTCCATATACATATATACATATACACATATATATATACATATATATATATACATATATATATATACATATACATATATACACATATATATATACATATACATATATACACATATATATATATACATATACATATATACACATATATATACATATATATATACACATATATATACACATATATATACACATATATATACACATATATACATATACATATATATATACACATATATACAGATACATATACACATATATATACACATATATATATACTTACACAAACATAAAGACGCTCATACCCATCCACCTCACATACATACACACACATATATTTTATGATTTTGTTTATACATTACTGGATAAACAATATAAAGAAATATATGTCTAACTATGAGAATCTTGTTAGGTTCAATGACAACATAACCAATATTTTTTTAAATACTATTGTATAAATGGTAAATGAAACGAACTTGTCTGTCCTAGGAGACCGCTTCTTCATGTTCAACATTTCAAAATAATTTGTTATCAGCAAATCTTCGTAACTGAATACTATATGGTGCTTCATTATCTTGGTATCATTTTCATTTTTTGAAGAAGCTGATTGACTTCTGCTTCTAGACATTTTCTTTCTAGAATAATAAAAGAAAAATTTACTGTTAGAAGAAATAAAATTAACTTCATAAAGATTTTTGGAAATAAAAAAAAAAAAATTATTTGTGTATTTTGCAAATGAGATAGGAAATCAGATATTAGAATTATTCATTTATTTGTATCTGACTAGTGTACATGTATGTGTTGTCAAAATTAAATGACATAGAATGGACATTTTATTAAGTCCATGTGATGCATATGGATGAAGAGGTGCCAGGTGACGCCAGTTGAAGAAAGCTGTAGTTGAAGACCGAGAAAAACTTGGGGAGATGGTTAGAGTCGATCTCAAAACGCTGAACCTCATAGTGGAGAGGACAAAAGAATGCTAAGGAGGCTGCACTGAAGTTTTAGGGTGGTGGATTGTGTAAGGTGGAGAAAATATGAACAAATCAGTTAAAATTGATGTAATCAACTGTTCCTTCCCAACTCTAAATTTCTGGACTTGTGCCTATGTAAAAAATATTACATTATTGCAGTAGAATCAATAGAGCATCGGATAAAATGCTTTGAGATATTTGTTCTAACTTTTTTCATTCTGAGCTCAAATTCCACTTAATTAAGTATTGAGGTCAGTATAATTTAGTAACATTGTCAGCATTTGTGTGACAGATAAAAAGCAACTCTTATTTATCATCTTCCTCACTGTTTGATGTCCATTTTCCAAACTTGCATAGGTTAGATGGATTGTCATATTATGATGGCAGGCAGGTTAGGTGGCCAGGTCTTGCTCATACGGTCCATTTTTTCTTTGGCTTTTCTATAACTTGATATGCCCTTACTAATGTCAATCACATGTGAGTACTGAATGCTTTTTGTCATGGCACCAATACAACCACCTTCCAGAGTAAATGGCTGCTTTTTGTTGTGGCACCAGGCACTGTAGCAAGAGACTTGTCATAGGGGTGACCATGTATATATGAATATATATGTGATGATATTTTCACACTAACACACACATATACATGCGTGTCTGTATATATTTATCACACATCATCAGCTAATGTCTGTATTTCCACATGTCATTACTTAATCAGAGCTACTGTCCTCTCAGATAGACCAGGGACTATGCCTATAAAGGTTTCAACATCTGGATGCCCTTCCTATTACTTTACAAAGTGTACTGGATGCATTTATCATGGCACCAGCACAAGAGAGGGTGTTGTCTCTGCACACACTCACAATTTCACACATAAGATGCCTAATTATGCCATTATCCATTTTAATTTCCATAACACACACATACACCTCACCCACTTAGACACACTGAAGCGTAATTAAATATATGGTTCCAAAGCCATTTATCTTTATTGATCTCTCTCTTTACACTGTTTACTGTCATAAAATCAGGAGATGGATTTGCAATAGAAATTAGCCAGCAGCAAAACAATTCAAAATATAAACATCATCTACAGATTATTGCAAAGCTCTTACAGCCAAGTAATGGTTAATGACAATGTGCTGAAATTAAAAATATTCAGGCCTATAATTGATGGGCTATTGTAGCATAAACAGAAATATCCTGAGTGTTTTTATTTTGTTTTGTTTTTTATTACTAGGTCTGGAGGAAAGGGCAGTGTCCATGGCCTTCACAGACCCTCTGAGACCAGAATGATCAGTGTTGTTAATCTTTTGTTTAAAATGTTACAGGTCAACTACTTTGGAGAAAGACGAGCATCGAGGGAGTCTAGATGGGTGAAGTTTTAAGCAAGAATGACTGGGCATAGTGATTAATGCAGGGGGCCATGAACACAACATGGGTGATGAGTGAAGGAGAAATGGGTGAATCTGGAGTGACTGAGTGGAGATGACATGAATTAAGTAAACTTTCAGCAGAGATCATTATACCAACAGTAGAAGAGGTGAAGGGAGAAGGTAGCTTATCTATGGATCAGAGACATGACCAGGGTGAGAGATCCAGATGGCAAACATTCTGGACAGGAAGGACTGCATAGTGGTTAGGGCAGCAAATGAGGATGGACACAACATGAGTGATGAGTGACAGAGAAATGAGTAACTCTAAACTGATTAGCCAAGTGGCTTTTTTTCTCTGGATATCACTGTAACAATAGCACTGCCCCAGATGTGGGAGCAGTACTCCATTGTGTTTTAGTTTTATTCTTTTAATGGTTACAGACATTGAACTGCATCCATGTTGGGGTATAAGCTTTAGAGGTGTTTTTTTCCAAGTGATCAAAGTGAACCCAATAATTATTTTAGTCTAATACTTAAGATGTTTTTTTTCTTTTTTTGTAACTTGAGGTGTTGTGCCGAACACATAAACAAGGATATAAATACATATACTCATTTATATATATATATATATATCATCATCATCATTTGGTTTCTCTACTAGCAAGGGTTGGATGGTTCTACATAGACCAAGTCAGTACTGAAGCGGGGCTACTAACCTCTTGGACATTGGTTTAGACATGTGATGTGTATCGAAAATGACAGCTGAATAAAGAAGTCCAGAAAAATTTTAATGGAAGGGGCCTGAGGAAGAGATACCCCTTAGAAAACATGGGAAGAAATAGTTAAGTTGAACCTCATGACAGCGATATAGGACCACTAGGATTGGTGACATGTACTGAAGAAGATCTGCCTACCAGCACAAAAATGTTATCTGACCCATCCATGTTCTACCTCCGCACCTATAGTAACTATCCTCATCATCACTGTACACTCCACTCACCCCCATTACTACTCTACCTAGGACCATCTCCACCCTGTTTAAATCCTAATGCACTAGCCATAACTGTTCACATCACCACTGTACACCCTGTCTAAGACCACTCCCTTCCCTCTTGTCAATATGTCAAATCCCACCACACCTATCATAATCACCCATGAAAAGTTTTCTCACCCATTCCCTTTATCCTAACACAACCATAATACACCCATAACATACTTCTCTTCCTCCCAGCTATTGTCCCTTATCCCCAACCATAGGGTAGGGAGGGCTCTTCAGTCTTGTCAATGACTGACATCTCTAGTGCAATGATAAATGTACTCAGAAGTACACCCTATAAGGTGGTTGGTGATAGAAAGGGCATCCATCTGTAGAAACCATGCCAACCAAAGGGTTGAAAGGACTCTTTAGTTTTGGGCATGACAATCTTTCTAGTGTTGGTGACACAATGAAACACACCCAGTACACTTTGTAAAAAGTGGTTGGTAACAGGAAGGGTATCCAGCTATAAAAAACTTGTCTAGAGGATGCTTCAGTTGTACCAGAGACATCACAACCTCTCTAATACTGGTGCCATGAAAATGCACTTGGGGCGAATGATACAGAGAACACAAGTAAGCATGATGTGGTCCGTGGCCCATTTGAGAAGTCAGTGGCTCTGATTAAGTACTGATAATGATGTTGATGTTGATAACAAAGACAATGGTATTGATAATATTAATGATTATTATAATTCTTGGAGGAGGAGGAGGAGGAGGAGGAGGAGGAGGAGGAGGAGGGGGATTACTGTCACTGTTTTATGCAATAAATATGTTAACACCAATTTATCACAAATGCAACCTACATCAATAAAATGAACTGCAAACATTCTGTATGGCCTTAATTTCCTAATTTATAGCAAGATGGACTAGGTGAACTGGGCCACTGAATATTAAGTAGCCTAGTCTCATGGACACACAATTTATTAACCCTTATGATACCAAGCCTCCTGAAACTATCATTAGTTTTATTGTACAAAACTATTTATTTTCAAGTATATTTATCTAAAAGTATGTTTTTCCATCATGATTCTATGTAAGAACCTTTGTTAATTTATGTTCTAAACATCAGCTTAACCCTTTAGCATTTATATTACTCTATATTTACTATTATATTCTCACATAATTATCTCACATAATATCAAATCTATTAGATTTTCATATTATTTATTTTGAGAACAATACTTTAACGTTAGTATGAGTTGCCAGTTACAGCCAGTTTGAACAGAAAGGGGTGAGAGAATTCAGGCCGGATACAGCTGGTTTAAATGCTAATGGGTTAATAATGAGAATGTTATATTACTAAATCCCTGAAATTTTGTAATATTTTCAAAATGATTTGAAAATCATGGGCATTGTATTTTCTTAGAAATTTTGTAACAAAATGAGAAACATAGATTACAATACAGCCAAACCTCAGTTATTGACCAGATTCTGTTCCACTGACATGGTCATAAAATGAATTGGTCAGTAAACAAACTCCACACTTAACAAACAAGTCTTATTTCACTGACCTAGCTTGATCGATCAAAAAGTAAATTGGTCATAAACAAACTTCTCGCTTAACCAGGCTCCAGCAACCTGGTCATAAAATATCTTTAAATATTGTTTTAAACCTTTCATTACCATATTTCTAATGAAAGACTGTAATTTTCAAATAATTTTGAAAATAATCAAGAATTTTATGGGATTACAACTAATTTTCTCATTGTTAAATTTGAAACATAATATTCTTACATAAAATTATGATAGGTTTTTAGATAAATATAAACACTTTAAAACAAACTGTTTTCTATTCTAGAACTAAGGGTAGTTTCAGGCAATTTGGCAATGAAAGGGCAATGTCAAGTGATAGATGATAGTCTATAAAAAGTTACAAATTATCTAAATAATGATTTCTACTATAGGCACAAGGCCAGTAATTTGGGGGAAGAGGAAAGTTGATTAAATCAACCCCAGTACGTTACTGGTACTTTATTTTATCGACCCCGTAAGGATGAAAGGCAAAGTTAACCTCGGCGGGATTTGAACTCAGATCATAAAGGGCCGTAATTCTATGCTGCAAAGCATGGTGTCCGATTCTCTACCGATACTGCCAATCCACCACCCTCAAATTATCTAAATAATTGTTTCTACGTTTGGCACAAGGCCAGCAATTACCCAGTGCATTACTGGTACTTTATGTTATCGACCCCGTAAGGATGAAAGGCAAAATTAACCTTGGCGGGATTTGAACTCAGAATGGCAAGGGCCGTAACTCTATACAATTTATCTAAATAATGAAATTTGAAAAGGGTCTAATGGAAACAATATACTACTGTATAGATTGACCTTCCGACTAAATTGCCAGAGGGTCAATGAAATTTTCGGCCCCCAGGGACGAAAATTTGATTTTCAGAAAATTTATAACAAATTGTTTTTATAACTATGAATGATAAAATTGAAGTGTTTCCTGCTATAAGTGGAAATGGGAGCGTTGAAATGAATATCACTATGACAACAGGTAGTAACCAAGAAAAATCCCATGAAAACAAAAGTATGGAAACACAAACGGCACAAAAAAATATTGAACAAGAAAAAAACACAACTTCACAAATGAACTCCACAACCACAAATCAAGCAATTGAGAACAACAAAAACAACAACAACAACAACAACAGCAACCATAAAAAATCTTTTGCCACAATAAGCAAAGGAACTTTTACAAATATTGATATTTTCAATGCGAAGGAAATGATCAATGAAGGAAAAAAAATATTACCTTCGAGGAAAAAGGGGGAATTAAAATCACCGCCCCACCACAAATCAAAGCCGACACTATGCAAAGGATTGTGATTTTTCGCACGATTTTGAACAAACCCCCCAAAAAACGGCTTTCCTTACTCAAGGCGAAATTGAAATTGTCTTGAAAGAGGCAATGCCAGACATACAATTCATACAAAGGGCTAAACTATATGGAAGCATTTCGCTGCTCTTCAAAAGTGAGGCCCTTGCGAAAAAATACTCAGTGACCCCAGTCACCTCAGCCACACACACCTTTTTCCCTACATACATGGGAAAAAGAACACAAAAAATAAACATTACCAATATACCACCCAACATTAACATCTGGTGGATTCTGGCAGGGTTCTTGGAGGAGGATGAAGACACAAAACTGTCGATTCAAAAATCCACAAGAAACACCTGGAACGGCACAAGCTTGGAAATTTTGGTCCAAATGAAACCGGACAGAATTTCCAAGATAGCGGAAAGAGTGCCAGTAGACAATACAAACTATATACACATTTCGGCAGAAAGGGGGAGGCCACATTGTTTTAAATGCGCAAGCACATCGCATTTAAAGGCCTCCTGTCCCCTTTTACGAACAAACACCACCACCACCCAAAAAGTACTTTTACCAACACCAATTCCAAAACCACAACAACAACACTCAAAACAAGCAAACACACAAAAACAAACAACTGCTCGACCACAAACAGAAAAAACGCAAACAATTCCCCTGAAAAACACAGTCCCACCCCATCGCACTCCATCCAACACTACCACAATCACATACACAAACACACCATCACCACACAACATACCCCTCCCAAACGCCCCTGATGATGATTCATTGCCAGACAAGGCTACTTCTTCATCCCCAAGTGAAGATGAAGGAGAGCCTCGGAAATAAAAATACAAAAAAAGAGACACCGCAAAGCCACAAAAACACCAATCACCAACACGAACACACAACCACCAACACAAACACCACCAGCAAAACAAACACCAACACCACCCCAAACACAAATGCCCACCATAAAAAGAAAACTACAAAATGAACAACAAACCAAAACAACACAACAAAAAAACAAACAACAATACACATACATTAACACAAACAACAAAAACCTAATGGAGGTCATCTCCCAAGAGCTCAAAGTAGAAACTGAGGGGAAAACTCTCAATCACACCTAAAACTGATAAGGGTTTCAATAGAAACCTATTAGAAATTAAAAGAACAATTTTCGCAGGACGTTGGCAACCCCTGTCAAAAGCCCATTAACCATATCCTATTAAAATGTTTCCCCCACTTCACTCAACACCCCCACCAGCACCCAAATGGAAATTGAACAACCCGATCTCCAGGAAACGAAAAGGTAAGTGCATCTTTTCGTCCTTTTTCGCCAACTCTTCTCCACTAACATGGCTAATTTACAAGTTGGAAGCGTGAATGTGCATGGCCTAGGGATGCCCTGGAAACAGGGCCAACTTTTAAACGACCTTAGGTCACACGGTATGGATGTAATAGCCATCACCGAGTCCAGGATCCACAACAGGCAGCAACTAACCCGCATCTTCAATGACTTTGAGATCTACGCATATCTCTGTCAGCCAGGAGGTGGAGGGGGGGGGGCTGTCATGTTTCGGAAAAACCTGGACGTGGAAGTACAGCAAGTACACTTGGACCCGGAGGATAGACTGGTAGTCCTAGACGTAAACAGTGTTGGAGGTGGAGCCTTCAGACTGGTGGCCATTTATGCCCCGGCTGGACAATCACAGCCAGACTTCTTTAAGTGTCTAGAGTCTTTTCTGGGAACGTCTCGCTCCTTGCTTTTAGTGGGGGACTGGAATGGTATCCTAGACGCACGATGGGACTATGTAGGATCATGTCCCAGTAGAGGAGGGGGGGGTGCAACAGTCTCAAAAATTTAATCAGCCAATTCCAACTGGCCGATAGGTATCGACTAGATTTCCTGACTGCACCACAGTGGACGGTGACAAACCACAGCGAGACATCTAAATTGTATTTAGATAGGTTCTTTATTAGAGAGAGAGAGACAAGAAGATGTTAAGCTGTCCACAAATCCACATGGTTGCCTATTCAGACCACAAACTAGTCATCTGCATAGTCAACCATGATAGAATACATAGACAAGGACCCGGATACTGGAAGCTGAACGTGTCGCTACCGACACGTAAAGCCTACAGTGAACAGATAAGTAGATTAGTTAAGCAACAATTGATGGGAGCCATCGTCAACAATAGATAGTGGTACTCCCTCAAGAAAGCAATTAGAGTAGAATCGATAGACTTTAGCAGAGAGTTAGCCTTAGAGAAAAACAAACCGAAATGGAACTAGTAGCCAACTAGTCGCAACGTAGCTAGTGCTAGCAACGAGAATGGCACTGGACCAGTTCTTTGACACGAAACACGAAGGCTGCGTGGTCAGAAGTAAATCACGTGCTCTAGGAAATATGGAACGAAATCTGTTAGCTGGGCCCGAGTGGCAGAGGCAAAAAGTGGCAACAAGTCCACGATTCGGTCTTTGAAAGACCAAAATGGACCAAGCGGATGTGTGCGGCCTTTCAGTGGCACTTTGCGCAACTGTTCAAGCAGAGTGGTGGTGCATCGAACAAGGCAATGGACTTCGGTTCATACCTCGACGGCCTGCTGTGTCTCTCGAGCATGGACACCGAGTTCTGCGAAAGACCGACCACAGCCACTGAGATACGGGATGCTCTGGGCCGCTGCAGGAAATGCAAATCACCCGGTCTAGATGGTCTGCCCTATAAGTTTTACAAAGGCATGCCGGACTTGTTCTCTGGCGTCCTCGAGGCCGTCTACTGCAACTGGCAGCAGAACGGGAGAATTCCCAGTTCTGCAGGCAGAGGCGTAGTAACGCTGATCAGGAAAGACGAGAACAAGGGGAACGAACTAAACAATTTTAGACCCATAACTGCTCAACACAGAGTTAAAGATTTTGGCCAAGGTGTTGGCAACGAGGTTGGCACTTGTTGTCGAGAACCTGGTAAGCGCAAACGTGTCCAATCCCGACCAGGTCCATACACGACAACCTCCACCTCATGCAATATATCATAGAAAGGGTGGGGTGTAAACCTGGCTTCGGTGGGGCTCTGATCAATTTAGATCAATCTAAGGCGTTCGATAGGGTTGACCATCGATACTTGGAAGCAGTTCTCAAGGCGGCCGGTTTCGGACCCGTCTTCAGGGGCTGGATCGCAGCAATGCACACCAACATCTGCTCGATGGTTAAGGTGAACGGCTACTTATCAGAGCTGTTCGCAATCACGCATTCCATCCAACAGGGATGCCTTCTCCTCCATTCTGTATGTACTAACTCTAGAGCCACTACTGTGGAAGTTGGAGCTGCTGCAGGGCATCCCATTGGAACTGGGACCTATGGACAACTTCCAGAGGTCCCTGGCCTGGCAGTGCTACTGAGGAGCTCTACCAGTTCGTGACAAGATCTACAGGCATGGATGCCCCAGCAGTGATCCTTCTAAGAGGACGTGTCCAAGATGCAGGCAGGACATTGAAACTGTCGTGCACGCAATTGTACACTGCCCGGACGTAACCGACCTGTGGAACTACACAGAACAATTGCTGTCGCGTATGGGACAAATCCAGTTGACTGCCGAGTCCATAGTAAGGATCAAACCACCAACCTCCTTCAAAAACGAAAGAGAGGCGGTTTTCCTCTGTACAGTGGCTATGGTGAAAGAGGTTATATGGTGGACGAGATTGAGAGGACTGAGGAAAGATGCCTTTCTCTCCAGACAACTCATTCCCTTCTTTAGGTACCACTTTAGAAGGAGAATCAGAGTGGAGAGAGAGGCACTGCACCCCAGTAAATTTACTGAAAGATGGGTGAATGTGGCAAAAATGGCCCGAGTGATTGAGCCTTCTCTGTATATAAATCTGTAGGTTGAAGAAGAGAGCAAAAGGAAGAAAGGAACACTTGCACAACCCGCTCCTGAAGTTGAGGGTTGTTCTATCTATGGGATATTAAACAACCCATTTGCGGCGCCTCCCTCCTATTGGGGATTTCGATTGTTATATTTGTTTGTTTCATATTTTTACACAATTGTATGTAAAATCCCCGGCATGTGTCTTTGTTTTGTCCCCTTTTACTTGTGCACCCTTGTGGCTAATAAAGAAATATATCTTAGTAACTGTAAATTTGTTATATTTTGCAAAACTCTTACTACAAACATAAAAATAATGATTTACTGGATAAAGAACAGACAAAAATATAGAACATAAATAATTACATACATTTCTTTAAGTACCAAACCTTAAACACTAATTGGTCAATTTCAACAGATACCAATAAGTACTCATTCACAAACATATATCTATTTTCCTGACAACACATATAATAATTATAGTTACATCTCCAAAGAGATGCACTAACATATTCCCTGGCAGTATCTGTTATCTAAAAAAGCAGATTTCATAGGCCTTGATTGGATATTATGTAGTGAATTGACACACATGTTAGAATTACTAATAATTAATAATTGTATGTACTTTTGGCACAAGACCAGTAATTACCCAGTACATTACTGATACTTTATTTTATCGACCCCGTAAGGATGAAAGGCAAAGTTAACCTCGGCGGGATTTGAACTCAGAATGGCAAGGGCCATAACTCTATGCATCAAAGCATGGCGTCCGACCCTCTACCGATACTGCCGATCCACAATAATAGATGAAATATTGAACATCAACATTTATGCCTTGGTCGTTTTTCAACAACTCTTCTTTTTCTTTATCTTAACCCATTTATTGCTAGAAGGGTCATGGGATAGAGTCCTTAAACACTCCTTCCAGCAGGTACTGTCAGAAGCAAATGTCTCCAATTATTCTGGCTGGATCCCCAAGTGGGACCAGCCTCCTTTCTGATGAGTGCTGAAGCTGGCACTTTACTGCACCAGCTCCTGCAATTCTTACACTTAATTCAGCCTCTCCCCTCCCCCCATCACTTGTGACAATGTCCCTGCCATTAAATCCTAACACACCAGTCATAACGCCTTAGTAGCTGTCATCACAGTACCCCTATTCTATTGACAATAATCCCTACTCGTGACAACCTCTCTAGAACTAGTACTACAAAACATACACCCAGTACACCCTGTAAGGTGGTTGGTGATATGAAGGGCATCCAGCTGTAGACACCATACCAAAAAGGACTCTTCAGTTCTGTCAAGGGAATCACAACCTCTCTAGTATTGGTAACACAATAGAACACACTCAATACACTCTGTAAAGTAGTTGGCAATAGGAAGGGCATCCAGCCATAGAAAATTCACTAAACAAAGGATCAGGTGGAATCCATGAAAACCTCCCTAGTGCTGGTGTCATGATAAAATGTACCCAGTGCACAATGTAGAGTGGGAGAATGTGTGTAATTAAAATGCCACCCCTAGCCCACCTCAGAAGTCAGCAGCTCCAGTTAAATATTGACTTGGTTTATGACAACCTCTCCAACTCCTGCTGGCAGGGAAAATGTACGTTAAATAATGGTGATGGTGATGGTGATATATTCATTCATTTAAAGAAATGAGATTCTAACTAATTGCAGTCTGTTCTTATATACAACAATAATTACATCTTTACTATGAGTAACTAGATAAAAGGAATTAAATATGATTTGAAAAAAATCAAAACAAAAGGAATATACTAATTGCTTTACATATTACCTACCACTAATTGCTTTAGTAAATACAGTTTACAAAAGAGGACATTGCCTTCTGATTCCACATTTTCAATTACTCTGCTTCTATTTTACTTTCAGATTCTCACTTGTCTTTCTTTCTTTCTTATATATATATATATATGTATATATATATATATATATATATATATACGCACACAAATGTACATACATCATCATCATATATACATATAAATATATATTCATACATAAATATAAATATACATACATAAATATAAATATATATACATACATATATATATACATATATATATACATATATATACATATATCATCATCACCGTTTTACGTCCGTTCTTCCACGTTAGCATGGGTTAGACGGGTTGTCCTGTTGTGGGCAGTGTCTGGTTGGCTGACCATGCCTTGCTCATACAGGAACTGATTTGGCTTGATTTCTTTCTACAGCTGGATGCCCTTCCTAACACCAACCTCATTTACAGTGAGTGCTGGGTGCTTTTTCGTGGCACCTACACATCCACTTTACATTGTGGGCTGGGTGCTTTTTTGCCGTGGCACCTCCACGACCACCTTGCGGTGGGGGGGGGGGGGGCATATTGTCTATATGCTTCAGCTTGTACCCATGGAAGGTCGGGTACTCTGTATTACTGCGCGACGCCAGAGGTCACGGTCGTGTGTCATCGCCTTTGAGAGGTGTAATTGGGTAAGGTCGGCTTTTATCACCTCATCCCAGGTCATCTTGGGTCTCCCCACTTTGTGGTTTCCATCGACTTCTAGTGCTCTGCACCTTTTTATGCAGCTGTTATCCTTCATACGCATCACATGTCCAGACCAACGCATCCGCCTCTCCTGCACACAGCATTTGATTCCTCTTATGCTCAGTCTCTCTCTCAATTCATTTATGCTTTGTCGTTCGTGTATATTACTATTACACATCCATCGGAGCATGCAGGCTTCGTTTCTCTCTAATCTACGTAAGTCTTCCACAGACAGCGCCCAGGTCTCACTACCATGTAACATCGCTGAACTTTCTGAACACCCACCTCTGCTGCTAATTCGGTCACCTAGGTAGCAGAAGCTGTCTACTGTCTCTACAGAGCCCTCCCAGAGATTGGCGGTACTTGTTTCCTGTGGCTGTTTGCTGCTTGCTGTCCCAGTACAGCTGCTGCCTGTGAAGCCTACATTCTTAATTAAGCTTCCTGAGATCCCGCTATATCTCTTGTGTACCCATTGTTTGCATTTGGGGCAGAGAATGGAGTTCCTACCTACACCTTTCCTATATACTGAGCAAGGCCATTTCCCTGAGGGGATCTGGGTTCTGTTTTCTCGTCTACTTACAAGGACCTTAGTCTTTGTCATGTTGACTTTGAGACCCGTTCTTTCTAGTCCCTGCTTCCAAGTTTGGAATTTCTTCTCTAGTTCTACCATAGATTCAGCTATAAGTGCGAGGTCATCAGCATACAGGAGTTCCCATGGGCATCCGGTCTTAAACTCCTCCGTTATTGCCTGCAGGACTATGATGAACAGGAGAGGGCTAAGAACAGAGCCCTGGTGGACACCAACATGTACGCTAAATTCCTCGCTATACTCATTGCTAATCCTAACTTTGCTGACTGCTCCCCTATACATGGCTTGTACAGCTTTCACAAGCCATTCATCTACTCCTAGTTTTCTAAGAGCCCACCAGATTACAGCACGTGGAACTCTGTCAAAGGCTTTCTTGAGATCGATGAATGCCAAGTAGAGTGGCTTACTTTTAGCTAGGTACTTTTCCTGTAACTGCCTCACAAGGAAGAGGGCATCAGTGGTGCCTCTTCCTGGTACAAACCCAAATTGCATCTCATCTAGTTTCACCCGGTCCCTAATCAACTGTGCTATAACTCTTTCTGTTACTTTCATGACCTGGTCCATCAGCTTTATACCTCTATAGTTTCCTCTATCGAGTGCATCACCTTTACCTTTGTAGCAGTTGACAATGATGCTACTGCACCAATCTTTTGGTATGACACCTTCTAGTATTACCTGGTTAACAATACGTGTGGTTATAGTGTGACCTACAGACCCAGATGCCTTCAGCATCTCGGCAGCTATACCCGATGGACCGGTTGCCTTCCCCATCTTCATATCTTTGATTGCCTTACTTACTACGCTGCTGCTGACTTGTACATTCCTCACTAGGGAAGGCTTTTGTGTTTATACATATATATACATATATGCATATATAAATATATATGTTGGCTGCCAACTCGTTTTCGAGTACGGCCACTACTTTATATCCATGTAGGAGAACCCCTACGGATGCGCTGAACGAGTGTGACCCCCTAGTCCAGCCAGCGACTTGAAAACTCTGGCACAAACACCACACTTCTGACAACCACCGACACACAGTGCCGGGCCCATGGCACCACCCGACGACAAGTGCAGAGAGATCTCCAGATATAAAGCAATGCCTGTGCCGTGAAGCTTTTATAGTGAGCAAAGGCACTGCACAAAGCCAGTCCCACTCTCTTAACCATGATGATATGTACCAAAAAGAAGAACAAGTCAACATCATTGGATACCATCAGGGTTGCAGGTGTTATATCAGAGTTTTCCTTCTCCTAGAATTCTGCCTTGACAAAGGCTAAGGGGTCATCTCTCCCGGTGATTTTGGATGGCCATTGACTCTTAAGAGCTCCTTCGCCCTTTGACAGGTTTTGTTTTTAGTCCTGCAGGATGTCCAAAGTCACCCTCCTCACCAAGAAACCTTGGTGGGGTTGCCAGTTTAGTCGCCAACGACCCGACCATGAGACAGGTTGTACTGGGATACATGTTACCAGTAGCACCAACTGGTGACCTGACATATTATAAATATATATACATACATATATATATATACATACATACATACAAACATTATATATATATTTATGTAAACATATATAATGTAACTAACTTTCACATTATTAAGCTGGTGTTTGGAGCATAACTTAACAAAAGTTATATAAAATTATAGCCGTTTTGTTTTTTCAGATAAATATAAACATTTTAAAATATCGTAGAACCAAGGGTGGTTTCAAGTGATTTGATATCAAATGGTTTAAAAGCAGTTGAGCAGTTTTACTTAAATGTAAATCCATTTATTTATTCTTGAATATTTTGCTGAAACAGAAATATTGTGTTCACACTGTGTTTAAAAAGAGAGAAACATAGAGAGTAGGAGGAGTGGGGGTGAAAAGAGAGTAGGTGTATGTAAAATAGAGAGTTTGTCTGTGTATATATATGTGAGAGAGAGTGTGTGTAGGTGTGTATGTGTGAATAAGAGAGATAGAGAGAGAGTGTGAGAAAGTGAGTATAAGTATGAGGAAAAGAGAACACGAGTAAGAGAGAATGTGAGTATGTGCTTTTGTGTAAGTGTGTGTGTGTGAGAGAGAGAGAGAGAGAGAATGTGAGTATGTGCTTTTGTGTAAGTGTGTGTGTGAGAGAGAGAGAGAGAGAGAGAGAGAGAGAGAGAGAGAGAGAGAATGTGAGTATGTGCTTTTGTGTAACTGTGTGTGAGAGAGAGAGAAACTGTATGTACATTTGTGTAAGTGTGTGTGAGAGAGAGAGAGAGACTATGTACATTTGTGTAAGTGTGTGTGTGAGAGAGAGAGAGAGAGAGAATGTGAGTATGTGCTTTTGTGTAAGTGTGTGTGAGAGAGAGAGAGAGAGAGAGAGAGAGAGAGAGAGAGACTGTATGTACATTTGTGTAAGTGTGTGTGTGAGAGAGAGAGAGAGAGAGACTATGTACATTTGTGTAAGTGTGTGTGTGTGTGAGAGAGAGAGAGAGACTGTATGTACATTTGTGTAAGTGTGTGTGTGTGAGAGAGAGAGAGAGAGACTGTATGTACATTTGTGTAAGTGTGTGTGTGTGAGAGAGAGAGACTGTATGTACATTTGTGTAAGTGTGTGAGAGAGAGAGAGAGAGAGAGAGAGACTATGTACATTTGTGTAAGTGTGTGTGAGAGAGAGACTGTATGTACATTTGTGTGTGTGAGAGAGAGAGAGGGAGAGAGAGAGAGACTGTATGTACATTTGTGTGTGTGTGAGAGAGAGAGAGAATGTGTGTAGATTTGTGTAAGTGTGTGTGTGAGAGAGAGAGAATGTGTGTACATTTGTGTAAGTGTGTGAGAGAGAGAATGTATGTACATTTGTCTAAGTGTATGTGTGTGCAAGAGAGAGAAAGAGAGAGTGTGTTAGTCCCTACAACTGAGGGTGAATGATTATGTAAGTGAAGTAAGAGAGAAAGAGAGAGAGTGTGTGTGTGTGTACTATTATAGTAATAATTACCAAATGGCTTCTTAGGATTCTTAGAAACTAGTGGCAGCCAACATTGGTAAAATTCAGTCAATATAAAAGTTCAGAAGAGAGTTTATTTATCATGAATAGTGTGGAGTGTAATATTTTATCACATTAAAAAATGTTTTATGAGAGTGAGGAAATGAAGAGGAAAAATGAAGCTGAAAGATTGATTTGATGGAGAGTTGGCTAGCTAAGTACGAAGGGTAGTCTTCTTATTGAGTCACTGCACTACACCCATCCAGTGTTGTACACAGAGCCTTGCCTGGGGTGCTAAGTTTTCAAGAAGGGTGGTGTGAGAGGGTGAAAAGAAGGTGAGATGAAGAAGAAGAAACAAGTTGGACAGGAAGGTAGATTAGGTACAATATTTGGTACAAATTTGATACAATTTGAATGACTAACTATAGAGATACAGCAACGATGACATATTAATATAATAAGGTGGCTCAAAACAATACCTCAATGAACCACGCACAGATATAAAGCAACAATGACAGATTATGATACATTAACCCTTTAGCATTTAAATGGGCTGTGCCTGGCCAAAATTCTCTCACCTCTTTCTGTTCAAACTGGCCATAACCGGCTGCTCATAATGACGTTAAGGTATTGTTCTCAAAATAAATAATATCAAAATCTCATAGATTTGATATTATGTGAGGTAAAGCCTTTACTGTGAAAAAACAATAGTAAAATAATAATAAAAAATCTTGCTAAACAAATTCAGAAACGAAATAGTAAAATAGAGTTATGTAAATGTTAAAGGGCTAAAATAGAGGGATGAATAAAAGGTGAGTAGAAAATGGAGTCAGAATATAAACTCAAAGAATCACACATTTAGATACAGTTACTATGACAGATTAAAGTATTGTGGATCAGGTGCCAAACTGTAAAAAGTGGGATGGGAACATATGCAAACACAATTACACCCATACATTCTCAATTAATTGAAGTTTGCCAGCACACTACATTTTATATATAATTGTTTCTACTTTTGGCACAAGGCCAGCAATTATCCCAGTACATTACTGGTACTTTATTTTATCGACCCCGTAAGGATGAAAGGCAAAGTTAACCTCGGTGGGATTTGAACTCAGATCATAAAGGGCTGTAACTCTATGCTGTAAAGCATGGCGTCCGACCTTCTACTGATACTGCCAATCCACATAATACTCTATTGTGAGAGTGTGAAAAAAAGGGGGGGGGGAGAAAGAGAGAGAGAGAGAGATGCAGAATACCCTCCTCTCCTGGCTCCCAAGGAATTTGCCTCTTTTTATTAATGAGACCTGGGCACTGGTCTCATGTAGAGGACCTATGAAGATCGGAAAAAGATGAAACTTGCATGCTCCGATGGATGTGTAATAGTAATATACATAAACAGCAAAGCATAAATGAACTGAGAGAAAAACTGGGTATAAGAGGGATCAGATGTAGTGTGCAGGAGAGGAGATTGCATTGGTATGGACATGTGATGCTTACGAAGGATGACAGCTGGATAAAAAGGCGCAGGGCACTCAAAGTTGATGGTAGATATAAAAGAGGAAGACCTAGGAAGATTGAAGATAAGGTGATAAAAACTGACCTCACACAATTGCGCCTCTCAAAGGTGATGACACAGAATTGCTATCTCTGGCATTATGCAGAACTGTAGAAGACCCACCTTCTCATGTGCACGGGTTGAAGCATACATCTAGTGGTCTTTAGTATGCACCAATCCCACCTTCCATACACCTCTCACGTCATAACACTTCACTCTTCATCCACGTCCTAAAACTCCACCCTTCACTCAGATCCTAACACCCAACTCTTCACCGACTAAGTGCCCCACCCTAGACGTACCTCTCCAATCCTCACCTACTCTAGCCCCCAGTCCACACTATAAATGTGATTGACCTTAGGACAGGCATCCAACCATAGAAACAGTTCTAGCTTGTCTCACAACGGGATAACTCATCTAACCCATGCTGGCCTGGAAAAATGTAAGTTAAATGGTGTTAATGATGATGATTAGCATAACTTCTCTCCCTCCTTTACTAAATCTAAATTTTATCATTCTCAGTCAAACTGATGGTTAGTTGCGATATAAGTGGGCAGCTGCCAGACAAATAAGCAACCCCGGACCAACAGCGGTAAACTACTAAAGAAAATGGAGCAATGGGCGACACCTGCAGCTCCCAACAAAACACTCACAACCTAGTAATGTAGCTGACGAGGTGAGTAAAGTCCGACTCTAAAAAATCTCAGTCTTCATGGGCTTCAAAAAGTACCAGATTGGTGACTGGTGTACATACGACCACCAAAACTGCAATATGGTGAGAGGTAAGAAAAAGAAATCATACCACATTATCCTTCATGAGGATAACAAGAGATGCATTTAGTCCTTATATAGAGAGGCCTGTTCAAAAAATAATTGCAGTCTCCATTTCATATGACTGCATTCCTCGAAACCTGCTGTGGAAGGTTCTGCAAAAATAGAGGATCAATGGTCAGCTTATTATTGCCCTGGTGTCTCTATACGAATTCCCGTGTATTTGTATTCAGATAAATTGTGCTAAATCTAAGCCATTCAATGTGGGAGTCAGACTCTGCCAAGGGTGCATACTGTCACCTCTCCTGTTCATTATTTTCTTGAACAAGATTGACATGCCCAGCCAGATTGGAAGTGGTATCACAACTGGCAGGTGTAAAATCAGTTGACAGTAATTTGCAGATGACATGGTATTACTTAACTCGACAGAAGGAGATCTTCGACTTCACTTCATAGGTTTCCTGCCGAGTGCTGCATGGCTGGAATGAAAATCAGTGCTGCAAAAACTGAGGCACTCATCCTCTCAAGGAAGCTTGCATAGTGCCCTCGACATGTGAATGGAGTTCCACTGAAGTAGGTGGAGAAGTTCAAGTATCTTAGGGCCATGTTCATGAGTGATGGAAGGCAGGAGGCTGAATTAAGTGCAAAAATTGCAGGAACTGGTGCAATAATGCACCAGCTTCAGCATTTGGTAATCAGAAAAAGGGAGGTAGGTGTAAAAGCTAAACTCGCTATCTTCAAATTAGTATTTGTGCCAACCCTTACCTATGGGTAATGACCAAAAGAATACAATCGCGAGTACAAAGGGTCATTACTCGATAGAGTGTGTAGCTTGGCGATCAGAGAGTCGCTCCAGATAGAGCTGCTACTTCTCTGAATTGAGAGATCACAGCTCTGATACTATGGGCATGTAGTTAAAATGCCTCAGGAAAGAATTTAATTACAGGAAAAGGAAAACTCTTAGGTGTTCTGATTGTAAGAGATGGAACTGGATTATAAATTGCTGAAGCTACTTTCAAAAGGAGAAAATTCAACAACTCAAAATTGAGAATAGAATAGTTAGTATGTCCATCTACACAACCACCAATATTATTGGTATGCTCCAAGGAGCCAATATGAAAATTGAAGCCGCTCTGAAAAAATCCCTCTTGGCTTGCTTCTATCAAATTCTTGAACTGGTTTTGAAGAAAGTCTTCAAGATCTTTTCCCCACCATCTGGTTCCTGTATCCCAATGTTCAAAAAGTTCCAGAAATGTTGAGACTCCATCGATAAGTCTCATTATCCTGGACGATGATAAACTCATGGGAGATTTTTAGTAAGTAAAAGAGGGAGGAGATGGTTATATATCTGCTGACTGTACTGCTTTCTGGAGATCATCCCTAAGAAAACTACGGTGGGAGGCCATCTCCCCAGTTCTCCTTCTCGGTCGCAAGACTCATTGGATGGCTAAGGCCATATATATGATCAAGATAGTTCTGTTCAAAGAACAAATTTAGCTTACACCACATGAGTTGACAGATCTAGAAAAAGTTGTTGCCGGTAATAAATTTCATCCATAAAATATGTTTCTCTATTTAACCCCAATATTATTGTATATTTAGAACATACTCTTCATGCTTATTTTCATTTTGTTTTGTAGTGTGGTTTCCTAATTGGATCTAGTAAACTGAACAGAAGGACAATATACCACAGGCCAGGTCTAAAAAGATCACTATAAATACAAAGATGTGACAGTATGCAACCTCTAAATACCTCGATTGGCCTATAATTCGGCATACTTCATTATTTCATCAATTTGAATATGGGCGTAAATGACATGAAATGATTGGTGGATAGTTTACAAAATGGAACACCCTAGTGTGTATATATGGTTTTGTTTGTATCTGTATGAGTGCATGTATGTATTTATTTAATCAATTTAAATAGAGCTAGTAAGCCATGGCAGACTAGGGGAAGTATTTGGTATTTCTTACAGTTGAGAAACAAAAAAAAACAAGATATACAGAGATAAGAGAATATAAAAATATAGATAAAAATTTAAAAAACATAAAATGTATGAGCCGCTCTCTCTCTTTAAATATATATATATATACACATACACACAGACACACAGACACACATGAATGTGTTTATCTTCTTGTGTGTATGTATCTATATATATGTAAGTGTATATATATATATATATATATATATATATGTATGGTTTGTGTGTATACATGCCTGGGAAGTGGTCAGCTATACAATAAGCTAGATAAATGCCATTACAAGCTAGAACTTGATAAAGCAATAAAAATTAACCTGATGAAAGAACCAACATGGGGGTAATAAACAACCAAAGTTTTTATGTATTTAGATTACCAACTTTCATTATCTTCAAATTTCTAATTTTTTTCTTATTTGTTATAGTATTGTTTATTTATTTTTTCATCTGATTGTAAATCATTTTATTTATTCTTTGTCCGAATAACCAAGTAATGTATTTAAAACTATTTATCAAAGATTCTTGTTCATTGTGTGTGTGTGTGTATTTTTGTGTGTGGGCGTGTGTGAGTGTATGTGTGTGCATGTGTGAGAGTGTGTGTGTGCGTGCATAAGTGTGTGTGAGTGAGTGTGAGTGTGTGAGTGCGCACACGCTAACGTTTTCATCATCATTTGGCAGTATCGGTAGAGGGTCGTCCCTTTACAAACTGAGTTCAAATCCCGCCGAGGTTGACTTTGCCTTTCATCCTTACGGGATCGATAAAATAAAGTACCAGTACTGCACTGGGATAATTGTGGCCTTGTGCCAAAAGTAGAAACAATTATTATTCCTTATCCAAATTCTTCTCATCATCATTATTGAGCAAAACAGGAAAACTCTAGAAATTGCCACCAAAATTTCATCAGATCATACCCTACCTCTTCAAAAATGAAGAACACATTGAATAATCTAGTGTAGGGTTTACTATGTTGTTTTGGTTGTTATGTCTCATGCCTACATATGTTTAACAAGCCTTCAATAAGTTGCATCTCATAGGAGATTTCTTGGGTGTTTTAATGATAGATGTCCTAGTCCAATCATGCCACTGTTTTCCTGGTGACAAGAGGCAGGATTTGAACTCAGAATGATAAGAACCAAAAAAAATACTACAAGGCATCTGTCCAATGCTCTAATAATTCTGTCTACAATACCCTCGACTGGTACTTTATTGATTCTGAAAGAATGATAGGTAAAGTTGATCTTGGCGAGATTTGAAATTTCCAGAACAAATATCCCAAGACATCTAATCCAATTCACTGCCTCATTGATTAAAATTCAGTTTCCTTGCTAGCAAGGGTTGGATGGGTCATTAGCAGACTGAGTTGGTACTCAAAGCAGAGTGCTCAGATGACCTGACAGCCTGCGACTTGTGTACATATATTCCTGCACACTACAAATTTTATTTTGTCATGACACCAGCACTAGGGAGGTTGTCATGTTTTTGACATTACTGAAGAATCCTCCCAACCCTTTGTTTAGTAAGTTTTTTTTACGACTGGATGCCCTCCCTATCATGAACCACTTTACATAGTGTCCTGGGTGTGTTTGTTATGTAAAACACCAACACTAGAAAGGTTAACTAAAAGATCCTCCCAACCCTTTCTTTGGCAAGTTTTCTACAACTGGATACCCTTCCTATCACCAACCACTTTAAAGAGTGCACTGAGTGCCTATGCATACAAAAAGAGATAAGACTGTCACAGATGAAATAAATTTGATCATAAGTCTGTTCAACATAAGTCTAAACAACAACACAATCATCATTATCTTCATCAGCTAGTACTCTTTCAACATAGCCACATCATCTAAGACTTTGTGCTGACTAAGCAACAAATGATTGTTTTAGCTTTGATTTCTTTACAATATATTTGGGTTTTTAGAATAGGTACACTGTATCCCTGCATGTTGTAAGGGGCAACTAAAATAGTTGGTATCTGAAAGGATATCGAGCTGTAAAATACTGCCTCAAAATTGTCTAACTAATTAAAAACTATAGAAAGGTAGATGTAAAAAAATGATAATAAAATATGATGATTTCTCAGCAAATCTAGTCTTAAACTTATCTAAATAATATCCTGAGTAGTCTAGTAGCTAGGTTTTCAACCTAGACTATCTTCCCAATATTTGCTCAAATCCACTCAGCTGAATATGAATAGCAACAGCAGTAGCAGAGGGGGGGGGGGGTTGACTTTGTGATGGAATGGTAAATTATTCAAGAGGGAGTCTAACACTCTCAGTTGCTTAATCCCACATGAAACCAGGACCTTCAAAAGCATTAAGTAATTAAGAAGCAAGAACAACAACAACAATGAATATAATTGTTTCTACGTTAGGCACAAGGCCAGCAATTAACCAGTGCATTACTGGTACTTTATTTTATCGACCCCGTAAGGATGAAAGGCAAATATAATGGATTAAATGCCAATATACCAGATCTAGAACATATAGGATTGAAAAATGTACAAATAAGTCATAGATCTGCACAAATAGACAAATAGACATACACTTTCGTTCTTAGAGAGCAAGTATTTTCAGGAAATGCACATCTTCTGAAGAAGAAAAAAACAAATATTCAGTTTTCTGTAAGAGATCTCAGTTTGGTTCTTATATTTCCCCACCACTACCAACAACAGCATTACCACTACAGAGTTAATAACTTTAGTGAACAATAGCAATTGTTTTTTTTTTAATCAATAATAGTGTAACAAACCACAGAATCCACAGAATTTATTATATCAAAGCATGACTAGATTTTATTTTTAAAATAAGAATTTAAAGAAAAATGCAAGCCCAAAAAAATATCAACCAGCTTTTGAGATTTTCGAAATTTCAAAAGAAGTGAAAATACTAGTGACAAATTGCAGAAAGAAGATTTAGAAGACAATAAATGTATAAATAAAATGAATAAATAATAGATAAATAAAATAAAGGAATGAATAAATGTAATAATTAAAAAGATAAAAGAATAACTAAATAAATAAATAGATAAATAAGTAAATAAATAGATAGTGGTAGATCAATATGCTCCAGTGTATGAAAAGTAAGGAAATAGACTGAAAACTTTTTGGAGTACTCCAAACGGAAGTTAGAACTTAAATTGAATGAACAGAATAGAGAGAGGGGGAGTAGGAGGTAGCGAAGGGGAGAGAGAGGGACAGATAGACAGACAACCAGACATACAAATAGATAGACAGACAGGCAAAAAGACAGAAAAAAAACACAATAGAGAGAAAAACAAAGAGAGAGAGAGAGAAATCTAAAAAAGGAAAAAGAGAAGAAAATGCAGTTAGAAAGAGAGAGAAAGAAAGAAAATGAGGGAGGAAGAGAGACAGAGATGATAGAGAGAAAAACCTAGAAAAAATAAAGAGAGAGGAGAGAAATTGTATGAGAGAAGAAAATAAAGAAAACAGAGAGAGAGAGAGAGAGAGCATAAAGTGAAAGAAAGAAGACATTTGAAAAGAATACATTAAAAAAAATGAAGGGATTAACAATGAGACAACAACAAGATATCATGATTATAGATGCTAAAGTTTAGGTATCAATGGAAACTTAGATAATAAGAAAATAACAATGAAACAGTTTGACTTGAATACTGTGGCTGGTAAGTGGCTAGAATTCTGATAAACAAGAATATTAACCTGTTTCATATGAAACTGTCTAAAACTGCCATAATTCAATCATGACCAAGGTCTATGAGAGAGGGCTCCAGTCGGTACTTTGATCCGCAGGGCCCAAGTGCTAAGAAGGCTCCACAGCAACCATGCAACATCCATTTTAAGAAAAATCTTTGCCTGCTTCAAGCCACAAAGGGATCTTGTAAGCCTTCCAAAATTTCTCTTGGAGGCCCTGATCATGACAAACCTCATTTTAAAGTACTCATATTTAAATAAAAAATAATGTTAAGGGGAAATATTTTTGGTAACCCTTTAGCATTTACATTACTCTATATTTACTATTATATTTACATGGTAAAGGCTTTACCTCACATAATTATCTCACATAATATCGAATCTATGAGATTTTGATATTATTTATTTTGAGAACAATACCTTAACATCAGTATGAGTGGCTGGTTACAGCTGGGTTTGAACAGAAAGAAGTGAGGAAATTCTGGCTGGATACAGCCGGTTTACATGCTAAAGGGTTAAGCTATATACTACGGACCAGCTTAATAATGTAGCAAATTATTTTGTTAAATTCCTTCAAAATATATTGAGTTAATTGAAAAACATAGATGGTGTATTTCATTAGAAATATAACATAAGGTTTAACTCTTTCATTACAGTTATTCTAATAAATATATACATTATGAAAATTATTGTATACAGTGCTCAGGTGCACTACAACTCATCAAGTGTGCATGTATAATATATAGAATAATGTACAAATGTCAGGAAAATGAACAGTGTATTAGTCATTATATGCACACAGACACACAATGCATGCGTGGTTATAGACGGGGAATATCAGGTGTAGTTTTAGCGAATTTCAGGAAGCATAGAAGTTTTGAAGAATGCAGTGTCTCGACAGCTAACAACTGATGCAGGTAGTTTGTTCCATGCTTCAGCATAGAACAAACTACCTGCATGAAAAACTGTTTCTTTTATCCTTTTTTTTTTTACTGGTTTGCATGTCCTTACAACATCTAGAAAGATTTCTGAGTTCCCACATACAGATGGATTGTCATAATTATGACTAAGGAGCCCCAGCTAACCTGGTTTTAAATTTAATGTGACCCCTCTCCTAGACAAACTGCCACAGAAGGCTGATGAGTTCTGTCTAGCCGGAACAACTGGTTTTACGCATGTATGTATTATATATATATATTTAATTTATAATATACATATTTCTCAGCTGTAGAAATGAGATGATAGGACTGGGGTCCCTATCATTCCACTGCAAAGTGGTCATCAAGGTGCCACGGCAAAAAAGCACCCAGCCCACACTGTGAAGTGGATGTGTAGCGCCACAGAAAAAAAGCACCCAGCACTCACTGCAAATGAGGTTGGTGTTAGGAAGGGCATCCAGCTGTAGAAATCAAGCCAGAATCAGTTCCTGTCCTACCCCTGCAAGCAGGAAAAGTGGACGTAAAATGATGATGACGATGATGATGATAATATATAATATATATATGAAGTATTTCCATAGAAAAGGTAAAGGAAGGAAGAGTGCTCTATCTATAGTACAGAGCTATTTGATTATGTAATAAACAACAGAATACAATTATTCCATTTACCAAAGGTTTCACAAAGACAGGTGACCTTAACACAGGTGTCCAAAGTCATTCATCAGAAAGGAAAATTTTCCTTTCTGATCAACGACTTCGGACACCTCTGTTGAGGTCACCTGTCTTCATGAAACCTTTGGTAAATGGAATAATTGTATTGTGTTGTTTATTACATAAATAAATATATAATATATATGTATATAAGTGTGTGTGTGTGAGTGTGTGAGCAGACAATAAATGGAAAAAACAATAAATGATGAAGATATATTAGTTTCATTCTTAATATAGTACAAAAAATCTTAACATTCATCAGAAAATAGAATGAGAAATGGAAGGAAGGAAGGATGAATGGATGGATACATACTGACATTTTCCAGCAACATCAAATGAGGTGAGTTAATATCCCTTTTATACTGAAAAATTAAGACCTTTTGTGACCACTAAAAGGAAACCAATATTTACCCTTTCTATCTTAGTAGATTGTATGGTGCTTGTGTATATAGTGCAATATCACATATAGCAAGACATAGGTATTGAATGTGGAGGATGAGAGAGAGCTCAAAACAAACAAAATGAGCATGCTCAGCTGGATATGTAATATTAGTGTGCATGAATTATTAAATACAGATGAGAGTATAATAGGAATTAAATGTTAAGTGCGAGAGCGAAGACTGTACTGTTACAGATATGTAATGTGCATAAATGATGTCAATTAGGTAAAGAAGTGCTGAGTTCCAAGTGAAGGAAGCTCTGGAAGAGGAAAACCAAAATTTTCTCTACAAGAAACAGAACCTAACTAACTCATTTGTAGATGAATTGCTCTAGATGAGTTGGTGTAGATGAATTGTACATGAATTCACCAAATCCCATTGAAAACTACATTATGTGTCTTTCGATTTTACAGAATATATCATTCCATTTTTCAGGCAATTGAATATAATTCAAGGCAATTTAGCTGTTATTTCTAGTAGATCAAGTGACCATGTAAAGGCTCACATAAATTTGTGATGAGCATCATAAGTAGCAAGCCAAGTGTGTAACCTAGGTTTGATTACCAGATGAAGATATTCCACTTCCTTTATGCTGCTAATGACCAAGAAAAGAATGAAACTCTTAAGCTTCCTGCTAACTGCAAGAAGGAAACAGGAAAATTACTCCAGACTATACTCCACTATATCAGAGTCACATTTAGCAAGAGATTAGTGCTGTCACAGGCTTTACACAATTTTATCAGAAATTGTTGCTGTCGTTGACGTTTAACACCAGTTTGGTTCTGTTTTAAAAACCTATGATTAAAGGCATTCTAGCCATAATCAACCCAACTTATTTTCAAATGTAATGTTTCTAGGATTAAATTATCCTATATATTCTTCCTGAATGTGATTTGAGGAAGATTTGACCAACTAGAGGTTCCCTTGTTCATTAGAAAATCATAGAATGCTCAGTATATCTTCAAATTACTAACTCTAAAGCTTTTAACGGTCCAGGGTTGAGGAGGTTCAATATATGACAGTCTCTAGTACTGATAAAATGGTAAAATCATGTCTAATATTATTTTATTGGGGAAGGCCGAGTTAACAATCTTCCTAGTTCAACTACACCGCCTAATCCTTGGTTGTTTTCAATAGATTTCCTTTTGTTGCACACAGATTAGGCTTCCAACCAGGGATAATGATGTCTCTTAACTCTTTTTAATTTCAAACAGACTGGAACTGGCCCCTAGTTCTACAATACTAAGCTGTTTATTTTAAACTGTTTATATTTATTTATCTAAAAACCTTCCATCATAATTTTATGTAATAACCTTTGTTAAATTATGCTCCAAATATTAGTTTAATGATGAGAAAGTTAGTTTTATTACTAAATCACTCAAAATTCTTGATTATTTTCAAAGTTGTTTGAAAATCATAGACTGAGTATTTCATTAGAAATACGATAATGGAACGATTAATACACTGAATTCCACTATACTTTCCTTTATGAAGTTCCACTGCATATCAGACAACACTTGGTCGTGTGCTATTGCTAAATAATCATTTAATGGATTCAGGTAACCTCTTTAGTCACCAATGATCTGACTGTACAATAGGTTGTACATGCTACCAGTAGTAGCCATAAGCAACTTGACATACATACATATTTTATTCAAGTCAGTTAAATAAATATTTAAATTTCCCTACATGTACTAAGTACTTTTTCTCATGTTCCTCTTAACTTATATTTTAGTGTTTTCTGTCATACATTCAAATACCACAAACCATCTCATCTGACACTCTAACAATTCCACCAATCCACTGCCTTGAAATCGTACTATATTTAACCAAGCCAAAAATGATTAGAGACAAAAATGCCCTCAGTAGGATTTGAACTCAGAGTATAAAGAGGCAAAACAGATGCTGCAAGGTATTTTGTCTGAAATGCCTGCATATATAATGTATGTTTATAGGTATGTATATATGTATGTTTATATATATATATATATATATATATCATCATCATCATCGTTTAATGTCCATTTTCCACGCTAGCATGGGTCTGGACGGGAATTGTCCCACTTGAGGCAAGAGTGGTTGTCTTGCTCAGGACTGTCTGGCGGGTTTTCTACGGCTGGATGCCCTTCCTAACACCAACCACGTTTACAGTGTCGACTGGGAGGTTTTTACCGTGTTACCTACACGGCCACATTACAGCATGGACTGTGTGTTTTTTTGTCGTGACACCTACACGACCTTATTTATTTAGGATTGGATGTTGTGGTACCAACATAGCTTTACATTGAAAGGGGTGGTGTAGATGGCGGTGGGGGTAGGGTTGTACTTAGGCAAGGCGGGTCTTCTGTATTACTACGTAGCGCCAAAGATCTCGGTCCAGTCACATTGTCTTGGAGAGGTGTAAGTGTGTGAGGTTGGATTTTATCAAGTCGTCCCAGGTTTTTCTCGGTCTGCCTACTCCGTAGCTACCGTCTATTTTGATCGCCCTGCACTTTTTTATACAGCTGTCATCTTTCATGCGCATCACGTGACCATACCAACGTAGTCTTCTCTCGAGTAAACAGCATCTGATCCCTCTTATTCCTAATTTCTCACTTAGTTCATTTATGCTTTGCCGTTCGCGTATATTACTATTACACATCCAATGGAGTATGCAAGCTTCGTTCCTCTCCAGTCTGCGTAGGTCCTCTGCACACAAGGCCTATGTCTCACTGCCATGTAACATCGCTGTTCGTATGCAGGCATCATACAGCCTGTCTTTTATTTTTAGAGAGAAACCTTTAGCGGCCAATAGTGGTATAAGCTCTCTGAACTTTTTCCATCCCGTTCGGACTCTAGCTACAGTACTTTCAGAGCACCCTCCACCACTGCTGATTTTGTCACCCAGGTAATGGAAGGTGTCCACTATTTCTATAGAACCATCTGGGTAATGGAATGAGCTAGTATTCTGTGGGCATTTGCTGCTACTTATTGCACCTGAGCACCGGCCACATATAAAATCTATGTTCTTAGTTAGCTTACCTGTGATCCTACTACATCTTTTATGCACCCATACTTTGCATTTGGGACATAAAATGGAATTTCTGCCTACTCCTTTCCTACACACTGAGCATGGTCATTTCCCAGATGGGACCAGTGCCCTATTCTCCTTCCTACATATTAGGACTTTAGTCTTAGACAAGTTAACTTTAAGGCCTTTTGCTTCCATGTTTGGAATTTCTTCTCTAGTTCAGCCATTGATTCGGCTATGAGCGTTAGATCATCTGCGTATAGAAGTTCCCATGGGCAGCCGGTCTTGAACTCCTCCGTTATAGCTTGGAGGGTGATAATAAATAGGAGGGGGCTAAGGACGGAGCCCTGATGAACACCAACTTTTACGCTAAACTCTTCACTATATTCATTGTTAATTCTAACCTTGCTGACTGTTTCTTTATACATGGCTTGGATAGTTCTCACGAGCCATTCATCAACACCTAGTTTTCTAAGAGCCCACCAGATAATGGAGCGGGAGACTCTGTCAAAGACTTTCTCCAAGTCTACAAAAACTAAGTAGAGGGGTTTACTTTTAGCTAGGTACTTCTCCTGTAGTTGTCGTACAAGGAAAAGAGCGTCTGTGGTATTTTTACCTGACACAAACCCGAACTGCATTTCATCTAGATTAATTCGCTCTCTGACTAGTTGCGCTATTACTTTTTCTGTGACCTTCATGACCTGCTCAATTAATTTAATGCTTCTATAGTTTCCCCTATCTAGGGCGTCTCCTTTACTCTTGTAGCAGTTAATGATGCTGCTGCTACGCCAGTCCTTTGGTACGACCCCATTCTGTATAACTTGGTTTACTATCCGGGTGACCATAGTGTGTCCCACCATTCCAGATGCTTTCAGCATTTCAGCAACTATTTCCAAAGGCCCAGCCGCCTTACCCGTCTTCATATCTTTGATTGCCTTACTTATTATACTACCTTCAACTTGCACTGATGGTCCCTCTATTGGATCGATGTGGGGGAGGCTGTCTTTCTCCCATTTATTCTCCTCATTTAGTAGCCTTTCGTAGTGACACTTCCAAGCCACCTTCTTATCAGAGTCAGTGATGGCAAGTACATCATCATCATTAAGGACACACTTCTCCCCAACAATATCACGGTTCTCCTTGACACATTGTCTAGCAATCCTGAACACCTCACGTTTTGGGTCCTCGCGTTGTAGAACATGCTTGAACTTTCTTTCCTCTGCTTCCCTTCTTGCGAAGTACACTTGTCTCCTAGCTTCCCTCCTGGCCACTTGATAGTCTTCTCTACTTCCCCCATCCCGCCATACTTTCCAACCCTGCTTTTTGGCCTTGATCGACTCCTCCACCTTACTGTTCCACCACCAAGTTACTCTCCTCCTGCCTATAGGTCTGCTCCAGCCACAGATTTCATCTGTCGCCTTCAGCAGGTTAGCTTTCAGGAATTCCCACTGTTCCTCTATATTGTACGACTCTAATTGCTCTTCCTTACTGTCAAAAGCATCAAGTAATATGCTTTTAAATTTATTACTGTCTGTGGGGTCCTTTAAATTCCATATTTTTCTCCTAAGGATAGTCCTCCTCTGTTGTCGAATACATCTCGTCCTGACTATGAGGTCGCTAAACTATGAGGCTATGTTGGGAGGTGCATTCTTTATGGGGGAGGGATTTAGTGTTTACAACAGACACTCTGTCTCGTCTTCTGGTAAGGATATAATCTATCTGACTGGTGTGTTCCCCTGATCTATAGGTGATCAAGTGATTGTCTCGTTTTTTGAAGTTTGTGTTACAGATAGTTAGATTATTTGCGTCACAGAATTCCAGGATTCTGGAGCCTTCCTCATTTCTAGTACCAAACCAATAGCCTCCATGGATTCCGTCATAGCCGTCACAATGTTGTCCAACATGACCATTTAGGTCGCCAGCAATAATTATGTAGTCACTGTCGGTTATTTGGGAGGTAATGAGCATTAACGACTCATAGAATCTGTCTTTTATAATGCCAGGCAGTCCGGGTTGGGGTGCATACACAGATATTATTGTCACAGTAGTTCTATTGAGGACAAGTCTTATTTTAATTATTCTCTCGTTCACTCTATTTACGTCTATTATCTTATCTACCCATTTTTCTGCTAGCATGATTCCTACTCCACCCAACCCATTGTCATTTCCCACCCACAAAAGCTTATAGCATCTTTTTTTACCCACAATATATATACACACATATATATAATTGTCTTTACTTTTGGCACAAGGTCAGCAACTATCCCAGTGCATTATGTTATCGACCCCGTAAGGATGAAGGGCAAAGTTAACCTTGGCGGGATTTGAACTCAGAACGTAAAGGGCCATAACTCTATGCTACAAAGCATGGTGCCTGACGCTCTACCAATACTGCCAATCTGCCACCCTATCATGCTTCCAACAATTTAGAACCAGTTCAACTAATTATACATCTACACTACACTCTGGTCTGCGGCTTAGGCATACAGGCAGCTATTCCTTACCTTTTAATTCTCTTCACTATAAAATTTTTTTACATTATAATTATAATCATCTCTTTCCCACATATATATCCCATTTAATATAACCTTTCCTCTTGTTCTTAATTAATTAGTTTATTTAGTGTATTTTAATCTATTTCTTATATAGTTAATTTTAGTTAAAATATTCAGTTGTTGCAGACCTGTGGAGAATATGGAGGTGGGAGGGGTTGGTTGTCACTACTATTATAGCAGCCACTGAGACTACTACTACAACAGATAATGATAGAGAGGGGGGAGAAGGGCTATCAACCATTTTCGTTACTTCCTAAACTGACCAGCACTTCCTCCAAAACTCTTGGGGTCATACAGGGGTCAGCCGTCAAAGAAACAACACCCTACGTTTGACCAGCCCCCTGTTTCATGAAAGGAAAATCTTTTTTCAGGGAAATTATTAGATTTTTCCAAATTTAAAGGTTTCTTAGGAACTTTCTATGTTTACTTTAGGTTTTGCCGTCTGAAGAGCTCAGGCTATCATAATTGATAGTCGTCAGTGAAATATGTATAACAGAGTTTTAAATAAACCTAAATCAACTGAATATGGCCTCCGATCTTTTATTAATAATATATCTATATATATAATGTATGTTTATAGATATGCTAGGCTTAAGAGAGGTCAGTTGTTGTATGCAGGAGAGGAGATTGTGTTGGTATGGACATGTGATGCGTATGAAGGATTACAACTGTATAATAAGGTGCAGAGCGCTCAAAGTCCATGGTAGCCGTGGTGTGGGCAGGCCTAGGAAGACTTGGGATGAGGTAATAAAAGCTGACCTTGCACAATTACACCTCTCAAAGGCAATGACTCAGGACTGCGACCTCTGGCGCTATGCAGTTTTACGGAAGCCTCGCCCTCTATTGTTCTCGAGATGAGGCTTATCAACACCTTCCTCAACCTGCTATCCCCTCTCATCCACCTCCCTTAGCAGTAACCATACCTCCCCTACAATCCTGTCCACATCTTTTTCCCCCAAGCCCCTCCACAGTCCCCACTGTGTTGTGTTGGTGACACAACAAAGGTGCCCAGTCCACACTGTAAAGAACATCCAGCCCACACTGTAAAGTGATCGTGTAGATGTCACGACAAAAGTACCCAGCACACTCTGTAAATCTGGTTGGCATTAGGAAGGACACCTAGACATAGAAAACCAGCCCCAAAACACCTAGCACACACTATCAATGTGGTTGGCATTAGGAAGGGCATCCAACCATAGAAAACCAGCCATAAACTCTCCTATATGAGCGAGATATGGTCACCCGACCCAACTTGCCTCTAAATGGGACAAACCCATCTAACCCATGCTAGCGTGGAAGATAGACGTTAATTGATGTAGATATGTATATATATATATAATTTTTAGGTATGTTCATATATAATGTATGTTTATTGGTATGTATGTATATATATCAGCATCATCGTTTAATGTCCATTTTCTACGCTAGCATGGATTAGAGAAGTTGTCCTGTTGTGAGACAGCCAAGTCAAAGGACTGTTTTGCTCACACCGAACTGATTTTGGCTTGGGGTCTACGGCTGAATGCCCTTCCTAACACTATCACATTTACAGTATGTACTGAGTGCTCTTTGTCACATACACGACCACATTACAGTGTAGGCTGGGAACTTTTTGTTGTATCACCTACACGACCACTCAACAGTGTGGACTGGGTGCATTTTATCGTGACTCCAACACGACCACTTTACAATGTGGGCTGGGCACTTTTTGTCTTATCACCAACATGATCACTTTACAGTGGACTTTTATTAGAAATACAGTAATGGAAGTGTTAGCAAACTTCTTAACTATTCAACAATGCTGTGTCCACATATGTATATACTATTTAAGACAAATAACATAAAACCAGTTACTTTTGATTAGATGCAAGGTCAATGTTGGTAGGTGACAGATACAATCAATATAACAAGTGTAAAAGTGTGTTTGTCTTGAAACAATGCTGTTATGCTGTGTCTCGTAAAACTAATATGATTCATTCAAAGATTAATGATTATAGTAGTCAGGGCATTCGGCTCATGATTGTAAAGTCAAGAGTTTGATTCCCGGAGAATAAACATTGTCTTTCAGCAAGACATTTTATTTTATGTTGTTCCAATTCCCTTAGCTGGTAAAAATGAATTGTACTTGTAATTTAAAGAATCAGCCTTGTCACACACTGAATCTCCCTGAGAATTGTGCTAATGGAGTACGTGTTTTTGAAATGCTCAGCCATTTACATACTAATTTCATAGGCAGTTATTGTTGCAACGGACAGAGGTTCAACACGTATGAATGCATGCAAATATATAAATTTAGTTCTTACAAACAAAACTTAAGCTTTTGTGGCTATTGGTAAGAAAATAACCTGGAAAATTCTTAAGAAAGCAAATTGAAATTTGTAAAGATATGTTATAATTACAAAAATCTTTGAGGGATGAAATAAGCACAATATTTATACTGCCTTTGACAAAGCACAATATTTATACTGCTTTTGACAAAGTATAATATCAATAATGATGATGATGATAATAATAATAATTATTATTATTATTATAAGGGCAGTGGATTGGCAATATCAGTAGTGTCAGACACCATGCTTTGCAGCATAGAGTTATGACCCTTTCCCTTCTGAGTTCAAATCCCACTGAGGTTAGCTTTTCCTTTCATCCTTATGGGGTCGATAAAATAAAGCACCAGTAATGCACTGGGGTCGATTTGATCAATTTTCCCCTCGCCTTCAAATTGCTGGTCTTGTCAACTTAACATAGGAAATAGTAATTTAATGAAAGGTGAAATAAGATACTGAAATCTCGCATTTAAATATATGAAATTAATCTAAAAAGAAGCAAAGGCCTCAAATGCTGTATTACTATTACAACAGGGGTTAATCAATCAATTAAAGGGAAAAAAACATGCAGAACTTAAAAGGTCATCCTCTGACATCAAACTTATTTGCTAAGTCTATTTTCTGTTATTGACCTCATGTCAATGAGATATAGATTTTCAAACTATTTAACTATATATAGGCACATACAAACATGCATGTATGAACATATTCTCAGGTCTTGAATAATCCCCCTCCCCACTCCCTGCTTATCAATTTTTCAGATTTTTTCCAGCCAAACCCGCATAGTAAATTTTGCTAATCTATCTCCGCCAAAATTTTATTGTAATTCATATCGATACAGCAGCTGGAGAATCTCATAATAATTTTATTTTACATTTAAAAAACATTATATATAACAAAACAATAACAATACAAGAAATCCCATATTTATGAACATATATATACTATACAATTACTAATTTCCACACGTCACCGTTTATTCCAACCCCCCATGCTTATAAGAATTTAAGTAAATGTCCAACCCCCTATAATTTGGGACCCGAGTGTATGTATATATATATGTATAAATAGAGGTGAATATGAAAACATATACTATATGTTTATATGCAATAAACATATTTATTAATCTTTCATCAGTGACACTCACTCAGCCAATACTGACATGGAAATAGACTAGTCTTAAACATTTGCTGGCAATCCTCACTTGCATATAGCAAATAAAAACATCGGCTGGAAAGGCTCATTTGCATACAGTGCAGTCTCTTATTCTTGATCATACTGACAACTCTGACATGTTAACAGAGAAAAATAATGTTTTCAGTACTCATTAATTTCTTTTTTTTTTCACAGGTCTGACAGAAGTACCAAATTAGTGAATAGTGTGAATAAAACTACCAAACACTGCAATATGGCTAGATACAACAAGAGGGGCTGAGCTGTCAACTTATCACCATCTAGTTATCTGCAGCTTAAGACTACCTAAAGCCAAGAGAGCCCACAAAACTTGCAGGTCCAGCTCAACCTACAGGATATAGGATATAGCTGGAAGCGTTAGTGGATAAGGAAGTCATAACGGGTTTGTGGATACTATTGCATCAGAATTCAAAGAATTCCCTGAGCAAACTGATGATGTTGAAGCAAAGTGGAGATTGTTCAGCTCGACAGTTTCTGCTTCAGCTGTTAAATGCTGTGAGTGAAAGCAGCTTGTGTGACACAATGTGGTAGGAGGACCCCATGGTTCAATTAAGTGGTCAAAGATGGCATGCAAGCAAAGAAGGAGGCATACAAAGCTTGGCTTGGAGATAAGTCCTTCTTGCACTTGTGATACAAGCTGGCATGAAAAGTTGAAGCAGAGACAGTAAACTCAGCCAAAGTTAAGATATTGGAGGAATCTGACTTCAAATCAACAAATAAAATGTTCTGGCAGATCTGCCAACTTCATAAGAAGTCCTCCTCCCTGCCTGCTTCTCTTTGAAGAGAGATGAATCCTCACAAGTTGCAAAGTGGAAAGAATACTTTGCTGATCTTCTAAACCTGGTTAAAACAGCATTTTCTGATATATACGAGGTGCATCTGTGAGCAAGGTCACAAGAGCAATTAAAGAGCTCAATGTGGCAAGAAATGTATGCTTTCTGCTTACACCTTGAAAATGCATACAACTGCGCTCCACGAGACCTGCTGTGGAAAGTTCTGCAGGAGTATGGGATCTATGGACAGCTCCTTGTTGCCCTGATGTCTCTATACAAATGGCCTAGTATTTGTGTTTCGATAAATGGTGCTAAATTGAAACCCTTACGAACACATCACACATCTCCTATTCATAATCTTCATGAATAGTATTGACATGCAGAGCAGGGTTGTATGTGGTATCATAACTGCCAGGTGCAGAATAGGTCAGCTGGAATTTGCAGATGACATGGTATTACTTTGAATTGGCAGTATCGGTAGAGGGTCGCTCGCTATGCTTTACAGCTGAGGGTTACGTCCTTTTACGATCTGGGTTCAAATCCCACCGAGGTCAACTTTGCCTTTCATCCTTACGGGGTCGATAAAATAAAGTACCAGTAATGTACTGGGTATTTGCTGGCCTTGTGCCAAAAGTAGAAACAATTACTTTACTCGTCAAAAGGTGATCTCCAAGGCTGAATTGCAGGAGCTGGTGCAGTAATGCACCAGCATTAGCATTCAGTCATCAGAAGAAAGGAGGAAGGTGAAAGAGCCAAAATCATTATCTTCAATTTGATATATGTACCAACCCTTACCTATGGTCATGAATCTTGGGTAATGACTAAAAGAATACAAGCAGCCATAATGGGGCTCCTGTGAAGGGTCTTTGAAATAACATTAGATGATAAAATGCATAGCTCGGAGATCAGAGAGTCACTGTAGGTGGAGCCGCTACTTTAGGGGAGGACACGTGCTCCCACTGAGCATGCTGATGTTTGCTTTCAACATCATAGGTGAATACCCATCTCTTGTTGCAAGTCACTACTTTTTTCAGGAAACCAGGTTCAGCCCCTACCATATTGAGAATGCCAGTGCAATATTCCACACAAAACTGCCTCTGGTTGTCAGGGAGGATCTTTGAAACAAACCTGACAAACTGTATGGAACTTAAGATCTTTGAATAGTTTCCCCATGAGGTAGCATTCTAATTGATATTTAATACCTCTCCTGAATTTTCTCATTATTTATTAAACACCACGAGCTAACAAGCACCCATGTGAAGCTCCAATTCAGAGACAGGAAGCACACACATACCCCTGCAAAAATCAACCCTTCCCTACGAATGTCGACAAATGCCCAAAACTCCGAGTTGGTACCATCAATGTAAGCACAATGAAAGGAAGAGCAGGAGAAATCGTAGAGATACTAGAGCGAAAGGAAATTGATGTATGCTGTGTGAAAGAGACTAGATGGAGAGGAAAGTCTGCTTGAGTCCTTGTAGGAAAAAGTCAGTGCTACAAATTTTTCTGGGTGGGAAATGACGATGGGATGGGTGGTGTAGGTATACTACTAGCTGACAAGTGGGTAGATAAAGTAATCTCAGTGTACAGGGTAAATGCAAGAATCATTAAACTCAGACTAGTCCTGAATAAAACAATTACCACAATAATATCAGCTTACGCACCCCAATCGGGGTTGCCAGACGAACTTAAGGATAGGTTTTACAAGTCCCTAATGCACACTACTGCTCTAATAAACGACAATGACTTCCTAATCATCGCAGGAGATTTTAACGGACACGTAGGTAAACACTGTGACGGCTTCAATAGAGTCCATGGAGGCCATGGGGTTGGCACAAGAAATGAAGAAGGATTCAGACTTCTAGAATTCTGCGATGCCAATGACATGTCGATATATAACACAAACTTCAAAAAACCCGACAACCACCTGATCACCTATAGATCAGGGGAGCATTCTAGTCAGATAGATTTTATCCTCATCAGAGGACGTGACAGATGGATGGTCGTAAACACAAAAGGCTTCCCTAGTGAGGAATGTACCTCCCAACATAGCTTAGTTGTCAGCGACCTCACGGTCAGAACTAGACAAACCTGGAAACAGAGGCCAACCTGGAGAAGAAAGATCTGGAAGATGAAAGACCCCTCAGCCAGTAACAGATTTAAAGATATTTTACTCAACGCCTACGACAGTAAAGAAGAACAGATAGAGACATTCAATGTAGACGAGCACTGGGAGTTCCTAAAAAAATAACTTACTAGAGGCAACGGATGAGATCTGTGGCTGGAGTAAGACCACAAGCAGGAGGAGAGTGATTTGGTGGTGGAACAATAAGGTAGATGAGGCAGTTAAGGCCAAGAGACAGGCATGGAATGAATGGAAGAACGGGGAAGCAGGGTACATTACATAGAGACCAAGAGGGAAGCTATGCATCAAGTATACTTAGCTAGGAGGGAAGCAGAGGATAGAAAATTCAAGCATGTTTTTGCAACACGAGGACCAGAAACAGGAGGTGTTCAAGATTGCGCGGCAGTGTGTAAGAGAGAATTGTGATGTCATTGGAGAGAAGTGCATCCGGAATGATAAAGGTGAGCTTGCCCTCACAAGTGCTGAGAAGAAAGATACATGGAAGAGCCATTATGATAGATTACTAAATGAGGAGAATGCATGGGAAGAAGAGACCCTACCCCAAGTAGACCCTATAGAGGGGCCAGCAGTACAAGTCAGCAGCAGCGTAGTAAGTAAGGCAATCAAAGATATGAAGATGTGGAAGGCAACCGGTCCATCGGGTATAGCTGCTGAGATGCTGAAGGCATCTGGGTCTGTACGTCACACTATAACCACACGTATTGTTAACCAGGTAATACTAGAAGGTGTCATACCAAAAGATTGGTGCAGTAGCATCATTGTCAACTGCTACAAAGGTAAAGGTGATGCACTAGACAGAGGAAACTATAGAGGTTTAAAGCTGATGGACCAGGTCATGAAAGTAACAGAAAGAGTTATAGCACAGTTGATTAGGGACCGGTGAAACTAGATGAGATGCAATTTGGGTTTGTACCAGGAAGAGGCACCACTGATGCCCTCTTCCTTGTGAGGCAGTTACAGGAAAAGTACCTCGCTAATAGTAAGCCACTCTACCTGGCATTCATCGATCTCGAGAAAGCCTTTGACAGAGTTCTACGTGCTATAATCTGGTGGGCTCTTAGAAAACTAGGAGTAGATGAATGGCTTGTGAAAGCTGTACAAGCCATGTATAGGGGAGCAGTCAGCAAAGTTAGGATTAGCAATGAGTATAGCGAGGAATTTAGCGTACAGGTTGGTGTCCACCAGGGCTCTGTTCTTAGCCCTCTCCTGTTCATCATAGTCCTGCAGGCAATAACGGAGGAGTTTAAGACGGGATGCCCATGGGAACTCCTGTATGCAGATGACCTCACACTTATAGCTGAATCTATGGTAGAACTAGAGAAGAAATTCCAAACTTGGGAGCAGGGACTAGAAAGAACGGGTCTCAAAGTCAACATGACAAAGACTAAGGTCCTTGTAAGTAGACGAGAAAACAGAACTCAGATCCCCTCAGGGAAATGGCCTTGCTCAGTATGTAATAAAGGTGTAGGTAGGAACTCCATCCTCTGCCCCAAATGCAAACAATGGGTACACAAGAGATGTAGCGGGATCTTAGGAAGCTTAATTAAGAATGTAGGCTTCACAGGTAGCAGCTGTGCTGTGACAGCAAGCAGCAAACAGCCACAGGAAACAAGTACCACCAATCTCTGGGAGGGCTCTGTAGAAACAGTAGACAGCTTCTGCTACCTAGTTGACCGAATTAGCAGCGGAGGTGGGTGTTCAGAAAGTACAATAACTAGGGTAAGAAAGGGATGGAAGAAGTTCAGGGAACTACTGCCACTGCTAGCTGCAAAAGGCTTCTCCCTCAAAATGAAAGGCAGACTGTATGATGCATGTATCCGAACAGCAATGTTACATGGTAGTGTGACCTGGGCACCGGAGGTGGAAGACTTACGTAGATTAGAAAGAAACAAAGCCTGCATGCTCCGATGGATGTGTAATAGTAATATACGCGAACGGCAAAGCATAAATGAATTGAGAGAGAGACTGAGCATAAGAGGAATCAAATGCTGTGTGCAGGAGAGGCGGTTGCGTTGGTATGATGCATATGAAGGATGACAGCTGCATAAAAAGGTGCAGAGCACTAGAAGTCAATGGAAACCGCGGAGTAGGGAGACCCAAGAAGACCTGGGATGAGGTGATAAAAGCCGACCTTACCCAATTACACCTCTCAAATGTGATGACACACGACCGTGACCTCTGGCGTCACGCAGTAATACAGAGTACCCGACCTCCCATGGGTACAAGCTGAAGCATATAGACAATATGCCCCCACACCCACCCACTGCAAAGTGGTCGTGGAGGTGCCACAGCAAAAAAGCACCCAGCCCACACTGTAAAGTGGACGTGTAGGCGCCACGAAAAAGCACCCAGCACTCACTGTAAATGAGGTTGGTGTTAGGAAGGGCATCAAGCTGTAGAAATCAAGCCAAAATCAGTTCCTGTATGAGCAAGGCATGGTCAGCCGACCAGACACTGCCCACAACAGGACAACCCATCTAACCCATGCTAGCATGGAAGAATGGACGTAAAACGGTGATGTTGATGATGATGATGAATGTTTGATATAGTAAAAAAAAGAGTCTTTTCATCTCGGGCACTAGTCCATCATCGATGAATGAGAAATAAAAGATGAAATAGAAAGATAGAGAATAAAAAGAGTTAGAGAAAAAAAAGATTTTTGAGAAAAAGCATGTGTGTATTCAGTCAGCCACACATGTGTGTGTGTGTGTATATATATATCAACTGATGGCATACTGATAAGATGCTAGGAGCAAGGAGTGGTGATGTACTGGTATTAAGAAATTTTTGCTGCTGTTTATGGAGTTAACACTTAAGTTTGTAACCTGAGAGATAGGGGGGGGGGTGAAGGAGACATTCAAAGAAAAATGAAAAAAAAAAAGTCAATTAAAACAATCTTTGCAAAAATGAAAATATAAATAATTGTAAAAATAATACTAAAGCTAGTTCATAAAACTAGGACAGGAAAAGAAAAATTAAGCAAAACGAACCAATAAAAATCCAATTAGAAACTCTGTGACTTCATAAATTTGTTTTCATACAGTCCAACTCAATATAGACAAAAAAAACATATAAACCTATAAAATGAGAATGAAATGCAGACTAGTTAACATATTTACAAGATTAATAATGAGGAAGTTATTTACATTACTAAATCCCTCCAAATTCTTAATTATTTTCAAAATTATTTGAAAATATCTAATATAATATTTCATTAGAAATGTGGTAACAGAAGGGTTAATGCGGGATGCATTAAAAAACTAACATTAATTTAGCTATCAAATTATATAGAGTAAAACAGTGGAAATCCCGCTGAGGTCAACTTTGCTTTTCATCCTTTCGAGGTCGATGGAAAAAGTACCAGTCTAATAATGGGTGGATTCTTCCTCTATATCTCTTACTCATTTCCTCTCTCTCTCTCTTTCTATCTCTCTGGAAGAAATCTGCTTTACTCAGGCCTGGAGAGGAATGGGTTCCTCCAGGCTTAAAATGCCCAAGAAACGCTGTATGTCAATATGACGCCCCCTACGACTCTATCAGGAGTTACAGGACCCTACATTTAGACATATATATACCCAATCCATCCTGCAAGGTGGTTGTGTTGGTGACATGAGAATAAAAGAACCCAGTCCACTCTGTAAGACAGTCATGTGGATGACATGCAAGACATGTTCACCTGATCTAACTTTATCTCATAAGGTGACAGTCTGTCTAACCCATGCAAGCATAGAAAAATAGACATTAAACAATGATGATGATGATGATGTGTGTGTGTGTGTATATATATATATACACACACACACATATATAAATATATACATATATAAGCAAGTATTGCGCCAAGAAATATATAAATTGTGAAGGAGATTAGGAATTGATTTGCTTTAACACATGTTTCTGTGTCTATTATAATTGTCTACATATACTGACTACAATATATATTGTTCGATCATATGCAATACTTAATTATTTATCACACTTCATGAGAAAGCCTATAATAGTGGAAGTGATTATTCACTACGCAGTAGAATTCAGCAATGGGATTTTCATTTAAGAAAATGTAAATACGTTAAAATGACAATAAAAATAGAATGAAATACAGTCAGTTAGTGTGATAGTAGAGAGGAGAGGGAGTGGGGATAAAGAGTTTCACATTATCAATCTGTGTACTGTGATGTGGAACAATTATTCTTTGATCATAAAAAAACGATTATTTATATATATATATATATATATTTGATAATAATGGAGCTGCGGCATTGCAAATGGGTTACATATGAAAAAGTTTGTCCTTCATCAGTGATCTTCCAACCATCATAGGCATTTCATCGCTTTAAAGACCATATACCTCCGGTTGGTGCGAGCAACGGCTAAAAAAAGTCGTTGGGACACGTAAATAAAGGAGACGCGAGGGTAAACAAACAAAATGGTTTAAGCAACAGAAAGTCCCAGATTTTTATGAATTTAAATTCGGTGAAATCGTGAACGAGAGAATAAAGACCATCAAACCTGGTTGAAATGTGAGCAAGGTTAGGAATTTCGCACAGGTCTAACGGGGGGAAGAAGGGGTCTGGTCTGCGAATTCGGTAAACATAAGTTCTGTGAAATCGTAGAAGAGAGAGAGAAAATAAAAATTCATACCAGCTTGGCCAGCGTGCGAGAGAAAAGAATCACACACAGGTCAAACGGGAGCCAAGCTGGTATGAATTTTTTTTCTCTCTCTCGTCTACGATTTCACAGAACTTATGTTTACCGAATTCGCAGACCAGACCCCTTCTTCCCCCCGTTAGACCTGTGCGAAATTCCTTCCTTGCTCACATTTCAACCAGGTTTGATGGTCTTTATTCTCTCGTTCACGATTTCACCGAATTTAAATTCCTAGAAATCTGGGACTTTCTGTTGCTTAAACCATTTTGTTTGTTTACCCTCGCGTCCCCTTTATTTATGTGTCCCAACGACTTTTTTTAGCCGTTGCTCGCACCAACCGGAGGTATATGGTCTTTAAAGCGATGAAATGCCTATGATGGTTGGAAGATCACTGATGAAGGACAAACTTTTTCATATATATATATATATATATATATATTTGTTTTGCAAGGTTTTTTATATGAAATCGTGTGTCGAAACAAATATTGTTATACTTGGGGAGGGTCATATTGTTGTAATAATATTGCCAGAATTAATAACAGAACACTATAAAAAATACAGAAGCGAAAACCACCAAACAGTGTGTTCTGTTATTAATTCTGGCAATATTATTACAACAATATGACCCTCCCCAAGTATAACTATATATATCATCATCATTTCATTTTACGTCCGCTTTTTCCCTGCTTGTAAGGGTGGGACGGGAACTGATTCTGGCTTGATTTCTACAGCTGGATGCCCTTCCTAACACCAACCTCATTTACAGTGAGCGCTGGGTGCATTTTTTTCTGTGGCACCTACACGACCACTTTACAGTGGGCTGGGTGCTTTTTTGCCGTGGCACCTGCACGACTATTTTGCAGTGGAATGATAGCGACCCCAGTCCTATCATCTCATTTCTACAGCTGAGTAAACTGGAGCAATGTGAAATAAAGTGCCTTGCTCAAGGAAACAACACATCACCCGGTCTGAGAATTGAACTCACAACCTTTCGATTGCAAGGCCAATGCTCTAACCACTAAGCCATGTGCCTCCATATATATATATATATTATATATTATATATATATATATATATATCAGAACACAAAGGGCCAAAAGAAATCATGTAAGACATCCAGGGCCAATACCTCAGTATTTAGTGCCATAGGTTAGCCTTTCTTCCAGTCATGTGCCCCATTCTTCCAAATAATAATTTAATATGACAAGTTGGCAAGCTGACAATGCAAGATTTTGACACTTCTTGCTTGTAATAACACTAAGAAAATTACTACACCTAATCATGTGACTGAAAATTACTACACCTAATCATGTGACTGATCATAACATATAACCCTCACCACCACTTTGTATATTTCCACAATGTTGCTATGCAGCAATGATGTTTAGTGATTTATATATTCCATTTATATTTTTAACTGTTGGTCAATCAATGATAAACATTGATTGTCAGCTAAATTATTTGTAGAAATATAAAAATATACTGAAGCGAAAACGAAAGCAAACAGTGAGTGTGTTTTACTATTTTTTCTGGCAATATTAAGACAACATGACCCTCCCCAAATATAACAATATCACAGGAAATTACAATATATTCAAGTTAATTATACAAATTTGTATGAGACGGTAATCCATTAAGATTCATTAACGCACCTCAGCTTAGTTGGGTTTATTGGTAGCATCTGCTCTGAAAGTATCACATCCAACACTATTAATTCCCCCTGGATGGCTACATTTCTTTTACAATTCTTAATGTCTATATTTATATGACAGAAAAATTTATAAACTTATATAGAAATGTACTAAGATTTATACCTCATTATTCTAAGTCAACTCATGGGTGGTTTGACTTAATCTGTTACCTAATTATACACTACCACCTAGTCATTGAGTACCTTTAGCAGAGTCCACTCTGTTGCAAGCATTCAGGCCAGGACTCAGTAGGAGGGATGAAATTATCCATAAACCTAAGTCTCGGGTGCAGTGAAAAGGATCACGGACCCTATAGTTCCTTATTTTATTAAACAGTAAAAAAAAAAAGGAGGCAAACTGCAATAGGACTTCTGAAAATGAAATGTTGGTGGAAACATGTTTCGTTGTCATCTTGAAGACCAATTTTGGAAGAAGTCTTTCCAATAAAATCAGATGTATGTTTAATGTGATTGTATGTATATGGTTCATGATTTAAAAGCTGGAAAAGAAAGTAAAAATTTAACCCTCACGTAAAATACGACACAATTTACAAAACATTTTAGTCATTAATTAGAAGAAAAATGGTTTACAGAGACTACTAATAAAAAAACAAAATGTATGAGAAGAGACGATGACAAAAAACAAGAATTAGTTGGATGGAAATGTCAAGAATTCGACAGACTTCAAATACAGTGAATCTAAAATACAGCTAACAAAAACAAATATGGCTATTCAACCCTCCGGGAGCAGACGACAATTACACGTCTCAAAAAACATCATCTAACATTTCCTCCTTTCTGTAACTATAGACCAGATACTAGGAACATGCGACTCTTTAGCCTTTCTCGAGTGGCTCTTGGGTGCTCAAAAATGTTTATTTTATTTCACTAAATCTGCAATCTTTTTCAAAATAAATGCCACAACTTATTATCCGTACGTTGAAAGAATTTAAAAGATTCAAAATATAAAATATTACATTGAGTAATCCATGTCTCAATGTTCAAAACCAAAAATGACTCTTCGGATTGAAAAAAGATTCCTTGCGCCTGCTGTAGACGTTTTGAGGATGGTGAGAAATTAGTGATATAATGGAAACGTTCGATTTTCTTCTTTTGTTTGTTTTCGAAACAGGATATCATTTATCATGAAATATAATCTGCTCCCAACAAGGTAGAATATCATGGGTCGCCATCTCTTTCTTGTGTTGCATAATAGCTTTAAATAATTAAGACCAAAAAGTACTGGATACAAAGGAGTGATAAACGGTAGGATAAAATAATTCCTCACAAACAAATCAATGAAATATTAACATTATGAAGAAACTTTGGAAAACTTTTAAGAGCCTTACTGTTAACTTTGAAGTAGCTGCATCCAAAACCAAACAGAATAAACTACTGAAATATCGTGATTTATCGGTAAATTATGTTTCTCAACCTCTGACATTTCAGATGTTCTGGGAATCTCGGGCGTTGACAACGAAGTTTTTTGTCTTCAATGGTTGTTCGCCTTACTAGTGATGTTCGTAGGGTGCTTTGGTATTCCAGAGTTTTTTCATTATTATCACCTACTAATGCACTGACTTGCCTTAACATTTATTTTCAGAAACCAACACGCCCTGTTGTAGAGAGTAACTCGAAACGCATATCTTTCCAATCATTTCGTTTCTTCTTTCTGATTCATTTGGTCAGTTTATTTGTATAAACCTCTCCTTATTTACCAATGAAAATATATAAGTTAGGGGAAAAAATAATAAATAAACTTTTAAGAGCCATACTGTTACTAATTTTTGTTGGGACAAAAGTTGTTGAGTCGGGGATTGGTAAATAGAAGTTAGAAAATACGGAATGGCGAGCACTCTGCGGAAAAACGTTAACCTCACGTCGAGAGTTTACAACGCAGTATATAATGGAAATAAAATTATATATATATATATATATATGTGCGTGTGTGTGTGTGTTCGAAAAATAAACAAGAAAAAGAAAAAACGATGATTGTCAAATGTAAAAAAAAAGGTTTGTTGAAAAGACCCGCACACATAATCACACACCGTAACAAGGTGCACCGAAGCATCTCTCAAATAATTTTTGAGGCAAGCCAACTCACACGTAGCATTATCGCAAGTGATAGCGTGGCCAAGACGCGGAAATAGCCAAGCACCCTCACAGGCAGCACTTGATAACTCAGTGAATGAGACAAGAAGTTCGTACCAGCAGCTTAGCTCCACTAAATGTCTCAGAAAATATAGTTTATCGATAATAAAGTTGTAGCCAATTTAATTTTACAAGCGTAATTAATCTCTTTGGGACAGGCATGAGTTTCATAAAATCCTATCACATGATAATTATTATTATTCTATAGAGAAAAATAGCCATCGATATACACTGATAATTATGAAATAGTCGAATAAAAATATATGTAGATATTCTAAACATCCGAAGTTTCACTCTTCATTTTCACCTGTGTGTGCATGTATATGAAATATATAACTAGTTTATCTGAAAATTTAAAAAGAGAATAAATTCGATAGTTTAGTTACCGATTATTTCTGATATAACAGATCCAGCAGCAAGATACATTCAGTCATGGATTAAAAATGGAAATACAAAATAAAATATTTCGCAACGTTGTAGAAAGTGCGAGAAAAGGAAATGAGAGAGAAAGGGAATAGACGTACGTGTTACCAATTCGTTTGAGCTGTTGCCTTAGTGACTGACACAAGGACACACAAACATATACAAATGTATCACCATTCACGTATATATATTATTTATACGAAGAGTCACTTACATACAAGCGCCCACCTTTTATTAATAGCGAGAAATCAATAAACACAAATAAATAAATGCTTACTAATGTATGAGGAGTGTACTAGCATATAAACAAAAATGCATGCTTAGTGACATTCAGGACAGGTTTAAGAAAGGAGCTGTCGTAGATAACTTGTTTCAAATATAAACAAAATGTATTAGTATCAGGAGGCAATTAGTGTCCTAGTGGTGTGTTGGACTTATGATCATATTATCGTAGGTTCGATTCCTGGACTGCGTTGTGTGTTGTGTTCTTGAGCAAAACACTTCATTTCACGTTGCTTCAGTATATTCAGCTGAAAATGAGTACCAATAGTAACTGGGGGATTAACCCTTCCATGGACTGACGTCCTTTCCAGGGAGGAATCTTGTACTATCAGTCGCTTAACGCTTCGGAAGCTGAGATAAGCACCGGTCTGACGAGCGTGATTTTTTTTCAAGCATCGTTTTTAATTAATCGCATGATGGTTGAAAAAAAAAACTCAAAGCTTTATTTTGCACAAATAATCAATCGCTTTGCATATGCGTCTCTGTGGAAAAACTCTTTACTCTATTAACTATAACTTCTTGTTTTTTATTTGGGACTTATATTCTGCAAATCATACATTGATGTCCTGAGGGTATTTTAGTGTTACCTGTTAAGATTAAAATTGAAACGTGCTTAGACGTTAATAAAAGGATTTCAAGTTTCATATTTCGTTTGTCACTTGATTTATATATATATATATATATATATATATATATACACACCTTCGGCATAGGTTAAGTTTAACGTCCTCGAAAATGAAACTAGGTTTTCTGACAAGTGAATGTGTTTGTTTGTTTTTTTTACAATGAAATTTACGATACACTCTTTGTTTATTTACAACAGGTCTCTTTCGTGATATGGTGTTAATTAGTATTGCGTGTGTGATTATTTTCTCTTATATATATATGTGTGGGTGTGTATATGTGTGTATATATATGTGTGTCTGTATGTATATATATATGTGTGTTTGTATATATATATGTGTTTGTGTCATCATCATCGTTTACATGTTTTTACCCAAATCCCTTATCATTCTCTGTCCTTCTTATGACCCGGCCTTAATTTGTTTATAGTTGGTGCCAACTTTGGCAAGGTATTACAAAAACATCTAAACGATGATGATGACACAAACACATATATATATACAAACACACATATATATATACATACAGACACACATATACACACCCACACATATATATATAAGAGAAAATAATCACACACGCAATACTAATTAACACCATATCACTATAGAGACCTGTTGTAAATAAACAAAGAGTGTATCGTAAATTTCATTGTAGAAAAAAAAACAAAAAAACATTCACTTGTCAGAAAACCTAGTTTCATTTTCGAGGACGTTAAACTTAACCTATGCCCACACCTTCCCACACTTGGTCTTTCCTTCCACGCATTACCCTTTGAACTCTGTTCCCACACACTTCTCACCTGAGGAAGGGCTTATGCCCGAAACGTCGTTCCCCACCACCACCCCACTCTCCAGAGCGTGAAATTAATAAACATTCGTTGTACTGCCTCTCTGTTTTGTTC
>OZ024740.1:61566017-61581017 GCA_964016885.1 Eledone cirrhosa | reverse complement strand
ATGTGTCTGAAAGCAATGGGGGGTATTTTAGCATGTCAAAAGATATTTTTCAGCTTTTGTCTTATACGGAGAAGTGCGTGTGTGTGTGTGTGTATATATAAGTCTCTTTGTATGTTGATGTATGTGTGTGTGTATATATATGTGTGTGTGGGGGGGGGGGGGGGACCAGTATTTTTTTCCCCCTGGTAAAATGGTGTACATTATTCGATTTTTTCAGTAAAATCGGTTCTCTTTCAAAAATCTTAACAATAAAAGGTGTGAAATGATATTCACTATATATATATACACACACATATATACAATACATATATATATATATATATATATATATATATATATATATATATATATATATATATATATATATATGTATTGTATATATGTGTGTGTATATATATATAGTGAATATCATTTCACACCTTTTATTGTTAAGATTTTTGAAAGAGAACCGATTTTACTGAAAAAATCGAATAATGTACACCATTTTACCAGGGGGAAAAAAATACTGGTCCCCCCCCACACACACACACATATATATACACACACACATACATCAACATACAAAGAGACTTATATATACACACACACACACACGCACTTCTCCGTATAAGACAAAAGCTGAAAAATATCTTTTGACATGCTAAAATACCCCCCATTGCTTTCAGACACATTCTTACTGACCATCCCTGCCAGCACGAATTACTCTGCTATACACACACACACACACTTATCTTAATAGCCATTTGACACACATCCCTGCTAACCATTATCACAACATCGAACACCTTACTACTACTACTACTACTACACACACACACACACACACACATCATGTGCATATATGTGCATATATATATATATATATATATATATATATATATATATATATATATATATATATATATATATATATATATATGCACATATATTTTTTTGTGTTGCACCATAGAGCATGTGTGTTTACGTATGTCATTGTGTTTATATGTGGGTAGAGATGTGTGCTGATGTAGGTATGTATGTTGACGTGTGTATGTTGTGGGTTCGTCTTAGGGAGAAGTGTTTAGACGGGGTCCGTATTTGTTAATGAAGTAAGATTCCTTGCTGATGCGCTGGGTGTGGGTGGCATTATCTTTAAATTTGTAGAGGGGAAAGATTCTGAAGTTGGGATGATTTTGGGCGGCACAGGTATCAATGTGTTCACTCAGTGGTATTTTCCTGTATTCCCGTATTTTGATTTGGGATCTATGGACAGTCATGCGTTGGCGGAGGCTGTTTTTGGTCTGGCCTATGTATTGTTCTCGACAACCTGAACAAGTTAATACATATATTAGATTTTCCGATGCACATGTGAAATTGTGTTTTACTATAAAACGTTGTCCATCTTTGAAATAGAATTCCGAACCCTCTATTAGGTTGATGCAAATGCCACAATTGGGTCTATCGCATTTTTTTACTGTGGGTTTCGTTGTTGTGGTTGGCAGTACTTTGGTATGTGTTAAGATGTTTTTCATTGACTTGGATTGTCTTTTGCTCTTTATGATATCGTGTGTTCGTAGAATTTGGTTCATTCTATGGTCCTTTTTCAATACAGTGATGTTCTGGAGGATGGTGTCAAATGCCTCATTGTTGAGGGGGTTGTGTGTGGAGATGTATGGAAGAGCTTTTAGTTTTGGTTGATTTACTTTAGGGTGTCTAAGGTCCTGGGTACTGAGTTTTAGGGCACGTTGGATTCCATTGTCAATTAGTGATGCAGGGTAGTCCCTGCCTATGAGTGTGTCCTTTAGTTCTTGTAGCCGTAAGTAGCAGATGTTTTTATTGGAGACTATAGTACAGATTCTCTTGGCTAAGTTGTAGGGAATATTAATTTTAACGTGTCTAGGGTGGCAAGAGTTGAAGGGGAGATATTGCTTGGAGTCTGTGGGCTTGTAGTATATGTCTGTTTCTATTTTTTTGTTATGGATCTTAATGAGGACGTCGAGGAAGGGGAGTTGTTGATGGCTGTATTCCATCGTGAAGTTAATATTTGTGTTGAGCCCATTTATAAGGGTGTGAAATTCTTTAAGTTTTTCGATGTTTTCGTGCCAAAGGATGAAGCAGTCATCTAGATATCGCTTCCAGTTCCTTTCAATGTGTAAGTGGAGGGTGTTTCCAAATTTGTTTAGGACTTTAGTGTAGAGGGTGATTTCCAGGTATCCCATGATTAGGTTGGCATAAGTGGGGGCTGTTTTCATTCCCATAGCGGTCCCAGATTTCTGCCTGTAGGGTTTGTTATTGAAAACGAAGTAATTGTTCTCCAAGATAAATTTGAGTCCCTCTATCACGAATTCTTTTTTGATGCGTTGTGGGAGTTCATTGTGGAAATTATCCAGCCAGAATTGGATAGCTTCTATTCCTAGGTTGTGGGGGATGTTGGGGTATAGGTTGACTACATCGAACGTCACTAGTAGGGTTTGTTCAGAAAGTGGCATATTAGGGAGGTGATTGAGCATATTTAGGTCGTCCCTTATATAGCTTTTGATGTGCTTGAGGAAGGGTTTGAGAAGAGTATCAATGAAGTTGCTAAGACGGTGCGTTTCGCAAGCGGGGCCTGCTATTATAGGTCTTAATTTGAGATCATTGGGTGAGGGGACATTGATGACTATGTCTGTGGCTTCCTTGCATGCCTTACTTATTGATTCGCTTTTATGTACTTTAGGGATACCGTAGAAAAGGCTGGATTTACTTGTGAAGTCTGTGATGAAGCTGAATTCCTTGTTAGTGAGTCCTTCTTTGTATTGGTTGATTAGAGTTTTTAGGTTTCTCATAATTTTCTGTTGATTGTAGTGTTCAGCCTTTTCGTAGTATGTTTCGTTTTCCAAAGTGGAGAGCGCTAAGTTGATATAGAATTCTGTCTCCATTAAGACTACTGTACTCCCTTTATCAGCCTCTTTAATTGTAATGGTTCTGTCGGTTTTTAATCTATTTAATTCTTCCCATTCTTTCTTGTTGAGGTTTGGCTTGTGTTTTTGTCTGTGCAAGTGTTGGTAAGGGAAGTTTGTAATGTGTTCACAGAATTCGTCCAGGATTTTATTTCTACCTTTTGAAGGGGTGTAATTGCTTCTATTTCTGGCTAATGATTCATCCTCATTGTACTGGTCGAATAGTTGTTCACTAAGTCGTAACTTTCTACAGAAGTCTGTGATGTCTTCCTTCATTTCATAGTAGTTAGGACGTAGTGGGGTCGGTGTGAATTTAAGACCTTTGGAGAGTAAGTTGATAAGGTTGGGTGTTGGTTCTGCACTAGTAAGATTGATAATTTTTATTACTATCGGTTTCTCCTCCCTGTCTTGTGTTATTTTGTTTGCCTGTATCTGTGTGCTGTGTCTAAAAAATGGTTGGGGTAGAGGGGTTGTCTGCTGATGTTAAGTGGTCTCCTGTGTTTGTTATATTCCTTGTTGTTGTAAAATGTGGTTCGGGTTGGTGGTTGTAGATTGAATGGGGTGTTCCTGTACTGCAAGTATGGGTGTGTGTTTCTATGTGCCATGTTGTATTGTGGTGTTATAAGTGGCCTACGTTGTTGGTTGTATCGTGTGGTGTGGGTTTGTTGTGTATTGTGGACGCGAGAGTTGAGAAAATGGTAATTACCTTGCTGTCCCCTTGAAGCGGGGAAGTTGTTACATCTATCATGGCGGTGGTATCTTTTCCCTATGTTTGACGATGAGGCATCCGCGTAGTAGTTGAGTGATTTGGTATGGTGTCTCCTTGAAGGGGGAAAGTTGTAAATGTCATTCTGGGGGAGATGATTTCTTGGGTTTTTGTTCCTTCTTATGGAAGCGAGGTTGGGAAGTTCATCTTCGGTGTGGTGCTTCCTTCTTCGTTTGTTAGAGGCTTGGGGGTTTGAGAAGTTGTTGTACGGTTCAGTTATGGGTTTTCCTATTTTTATGAACGGGTTATTGGAGGTGTAATCCGTTTGAAAAGTCGATTCATAGTGTAGGAACCAAGCGGCACTTTTTTCCCAGCGTTGAAGGGATTTCAGTTCTTCTCTGTTGCAGTCCCCTTTCCATAATTTGGAGCCTTCAGTTTTGTTGTTGATTTCCAGGAGGATCTCTTCATCGATGGTTTTGATTTTTTCCTCATTTGTCTGGGCCCTCAGTTTAAGAAGTTCAATTTCTGGCTTCATTTTTTCCAATGCCATTCTTTTTCCCCTTTACAAATTTAAAGATAATGCCACCCACACCCAGCGCATCAGCAAGGAATCTTACTTCATTAACAAATACGGACCCCGTCTAAACACTTCTCCCTAAGACGAACCCACAACATACACACGTCAACATACATACCTACATCAGCACACATCTCTACCCACATATAAACACAATGACATACGTAAACACACATGCTCTATGGTGCAACACAAAAAAATATATGTGCATATATATATGTATATGTGTATATATATATATATATATATATATATATATATATATATATATATATATATATATATATATATATGTAGTGTATATATGTAGTGTATATATGTGTGTGTGTATATATATATAGTGAATATCATTTCACACCTTTTATTGTTAAGTTTTTGAAAGAGAACCGATTTTACTGAAAAAATCGAATAATGTACACCATTTTACCAGGGGGAAAAAAATACTGGTCCACCCACCCACACACACACACACACATATATACACACACGCGTACATCAACATACAAAGAGACTTATATATACACACACACACACACACGCACTTCTCCGTATAAGACAAAAGCTGAAAAATATCTTTTGACATGCTAAAATACCCCCCATTGCTTTCAGACACATTCTTACTGACCATCCCTGCCAGCACGAATTACTCTGCTATACACACACACACACACACACACACACACACACACACACACACACTTATCTTAATAGCCATTTGACACACATCGCTGCTAACCATTATCACAACATCGAACACACTACTAGTACTACTACACACACACACACATACACATACACACACACACACACACACATATTTGTTGTGAAAGAGTCATTTCTCAATCTTGGCGCAAAACAAATTTTTTATTCACATGACCTCTACCGACCAATCAAAATTGTTTTGACCACAATAATTTTTGCTGGAGCCACTTTTTTAACATAAAAACAGTCTTGGCGCAAAATCAATTTTTTACATTCACATGACCTCTACCGACCAATCAAAATTGTTTTGACCACAAGAATTTTTGCAAATTGGAGCCACTTTTTTAACATAAAAACAGGTAGAATTCCCAAAACTAATCAGATCAGAGCAAACAGCACGGACACTCTATCTCAAAATTATTTCTGAAAAGCATTTAGAAATGCGCAACCGGTAAAAACTTAAAAACTTGAAACCACAACTGAATACTAACCCATACAATCACTAATACTCTTTTATTCCTAATTAAACCATTTTTCAACTGTGAACAATTTGTCAGCATTTTCTATTCCGTTTACCAATATATATATATATATATATATATATATATATATATATATATATATATATATATATATATATATATATACATACACACATACATATACATATATGAATATATATATACACATATATAAATATATATATATAAAATTAGTCCTTCATCAGTGATTTTCCAACCTTCATTGGTATTTCATCGCTTTAAAAATCATATACCTCTAGTTGGTGCGAGCATTGTTTGTTTACATGTCTCGCTCACTTCACGCTATATTACTTGTCCCAATAGCTTTATTTAGCTATTGCTCGCACCAATTAGAGGCATATGATTTTTAAAGTGATGAAATACCAATGATGGTTGGAAAATCACTGATGAAGGACTAATTTTATTCATATGTAACCCATGTGCAACCACGCAGCACTCCATTCTTCTCATATATATATATATTTTATATATATATATATACAATGTCAATTAGATCCCTAGGGACTTTTGTACAATTTGACATGTTATGTATAAATCTATATATATACACATGTACATGCACACATATACACACACTCCCATATATATATATATTTATATCTCTGGCATCATGCAGTAATACAGAAGACCCGACGCCCCACAGGAACAAGCTGAAGCTGAAGTATATAGACAATATGCCCCCCCCCCCCCACTGTAAATGAGGTTGGTGTTAGGAAGGCCATCCAGCTGTAGAAATCAAGCCAGAATCAGTTCCCATATGAGCAAGACAAGGTCAGCCGACTGGACACTGCTCACAGCAGGACAACAGTCTAACCCATACTAGCGTGGAAGAACGGACATAAAATAGTGATGATGATGATATATATATATATATATATATATATATATATATATATATATATATATATACAAAATTAAAATTAAGGGTTGTCATCTCTGAGAGACATGCGCCATATCCACCGTAGAATAAGCTCAAAGATTAGATCCGAGCATTACATTCTACGGGTGTATTTTTTAAAAAATGCAACACATGGTTCGAACCATTCACAGATTTGCATTTGCTTTGTAAACACAGATGGTTATTTTTATTCTCCTTTGGTGAACATCCAAGAATTTAACTGCTGTGATTTACGGATTAATAGGTGAAATATATTTCTTACTTAAAGAAATATATACAAAGGAGATTAATCACTTTAAAAGGTATTTGAAGTTCTAGTCAAACTTTAATTAGTTACCTACCTAGCTATGTGTGCCTACATTCTTTACAAATTATTCCCTGTGATTGTTTCATGTATTTATTTTATATATATATATGTCAATCTATTTCTAATTGATATATATATATGTATATATATAAACTACCAGACTCGTCCGGCTGGCGCCCAGTTACCATTGGTGTGTTCTAAAGCATCCAGATATATATATGTAGCTGACGTACCTAGCTTCGCTTGGATAAACAGACGATAAGCCGTCTGTGTAGTATAGTATTATTGTTGAAAATATATAGTATAGTATTACTGTTGAAAATCTATATATATAAAACTGAGGTTGTCTGTCTGTCTACTAAAACCTTCGGCACACATCCTCTCTTAAACCGTACGTTCAAATTTCGGTGAAATTGCTACACTTATAGATGAAGGTCAGGCGGAACCATCGGTCAAATAAATTTTCAAATAAGTTCTTGTTTTTGATTATGTCATCTATCTATATATATATAAAACTGAGGTTGTCTGTCTGTCTACTAAAACCTTCGGCACACATCTCCTCTTAAACCGTACGTTCAAATTTCGGTGAAATTGCTACACTTATAGATGAAGGTCCGGCGGAACCATCGGTCAAATAAATTTTCAAATAAGTTCTTGTTTTTGATTATGTCATCTATATATATAAAACTGAGGTTGTCTGTCTGTCTACTAAAACCTTCGGCACACATCTCCTCTTAAACCGTACGTTCAAATTTCGGTGAAATTGCTACACTTATAGATGAAGGTCCGGCGGAACCATCGGTCAAATAAATTTTCAAATAAGTTCTTGTTTTTGATTATGTCATCTATATATATAAAACTGTGGTTGTCTGTCTGTCTATCGATTTTTGGCACACATCTCCTCTTAGAATCTCTCACGGAATTGCACCGAAATTGCTATACTTGTACAGTGAGCCCTAGCGAAGACATCGGAAAAAAAAAATTTCAAATTGACCCACCCTATGTGACGAAATCGAATATAATGTATCGATTTTTGAGCGTAAGTGATCAGTTATTTCCCTTTGTTCTGTTTACATTGAGCGTCTTACGTAAAAAATTACGCTGGCTTTAACAGTTGTCGAGCCAGCAAAATATTGACCTGCAAAATTCATCAGTTCGAACACTAAGCTTCCGTTTTGCTTCATTTCCATTTAAAAGCATTTTAAAACAATATTTTTACTTGAAAACAAGTCTATTTAAAGACTACGTAAAACAAGCAAATATTTCGTCGTTAGGCGTGCAGACAGATAGTCGTGCAGAGAGGTGATATAGGCGTGCAGACAGACAGTCGTGCAGAGAGGTGATATAGGCGTGCAGACAGACAGTCGTGCAGAGAGGTGATATAGGCGTGCAGACAGACAGTCGTGCAGAGAGGTGATATAGGCGTGCAGACAGACATAACTGATAATTTGGTTACGCTAATGTTTTTCTCTGCGTTGCAGTGTTTACATTTTCGATCTTTGTTAATAAATAACCAGTGCAGTTTTTATCCCCAGCATCCTCTTTTGTTATAACATTCGGGTTATCGTTATGTTTTCTTAACTTCATAAGGCATATTGTTGGTTGAGGGAATATTAATCAAAAACACCACATGCAAGTCTGCACAGTAGACACTACAGTTTTTAAGCCAAAAAAGAAACTTAACATTGTAACTTTAACACAGCTACTGAGCGACCCCGAGCAACGCCGGGCTTTACTGCTAGTATAATATAGAATCACTGTTGAAAATATATAGTATAGTATTGATGTTGAAAATAGATAATATAGTATTAATGTTGAAAATATATAGTACAGTATTACTGCTGAAAATGTATAGTACAGTACAGTATTACTATTGAAAATATATAGTACAATACTACTCTTGAAAATATATAGTACAGTATTACTGTTGAAAATATGTACACGAATATATAATTATATAAATATATATAATTAATTAAAAGTTGGTTAGAAGCGAAGTCAATGCAGACATACAGACAGATATTATAAGCGCGCGACCTTATAGCTATGTATTTATCTTAAAAGACAGAATAAGAAAGATAGAGGAATGTATATTATACATAATAAAGTACCAGTAATATACTGGGATAATTGCTGGCCTTGAGCCAAAAGTAGAAACAATTATACTTCTTTTTTATACAACTGTTTAGGAGATTAGTATCGGTGTACATATAAAATTATTACAAAAGGCAGTAAATGCCGGTGTGTGTTGTGATAATGTTTTTACTTCATAGAAGTCAAAGGTATTAATATAAATGAATCGTTACCCATGGATCACAACTCCAGACTGAAGTGTGTAGAGAAAAGGAGAGATCTTTTCTAGCTGGTGTTAACATCTTCATAGGCTCTTAGGCTGCCAGTTGCATTCTTCTTGGTGGCGAAGGATTATGAGAAAGGAATCATTTCATGCTAAGGGCGCAGGTGTTACCACTTTGGATTTCAGGAGGCGAGAGAGAAAGATTGTCCTGACCTGTTCCTTTTATAGGGTCTGACCGGAAGTGACCAACAGGGAGTCTGTCAACCCCAAAGGGAAGCAACTCCAGCTACTTCCTGTCTAGAGAGCGGTGATGAGATTGTCATGACAAGGGAGGCAACTCTTGCTACATTATCTCCCGCCAGATTTTTAAAACATAAAAATCGAATGAAGCATGCATGGAGTAAGATGGCGAGCATGTAAGAGGCATGAAAATTATGATACAATGTAATCAAAGGAAGAGAAGAGGTCAAAGTTCAAAATACAGTTCACATGTGTGCAATCACATGACAGCAGGAAAGAATGTGTTCCAGAGAATGAATGCAGGTGGCTTCTGGTCTGTGGTATAACGTGAAATTTCCAAATTCCGAAGGGAATTTCTCACAGGAAGAGTGCTGCAGAAATAAATTCTCTGGCTTGTTCTGCTGGTTTTGGTTGTTGATGAAGCTGTGTTGTTGTTGTTGATGTTGTGAATGCGTTGACCTGGAAGGGTCAAGAGGCCAGCGACCAGAGAAATAAGCGTTCTGAATAAATGCGCAGTTTTCAACGGCAAATTTACGTGGTAAATTTTTAAACCGGCAAATAGAAGAATATAGCTTAAAATGTTCGTTGTAAAAGGAAACGAAAAACATATATATACATCCAGTGAAATGATAATGAGAGGTACATTGTAATACAATAAATCAATAAATAACAAGAACAGCAAAAACAAAAAATAAGGCTCCAGTGGCCAGTTCACATAAAAATAGTTTGGCAGAACTTTTTGGGCCAGTGGACTCTCCGACCGGAACGGGTCGTAGTCTTGTATGTAGGTGAAGGTGGGGCAGAAGGAGCAGGTGTATGCACAAGAGAGAAAGATTGGGGTATTTGTGGCTCGGGTGTATGAGCGTCATTGTGTGCCCTTTTCAGTCTATCCACCGAAATTGTCTCTCCCGACCCCTTAACGTCTACAGTGAAATGTTTGTCAGTACGTGCTAACACACGGTAGGGTCCAGAGTATGGTTGTGTGAGGGGTGGTCTCACAGCATTGTTCCTTACGAACACATGGGTCCACGAGGCAATATCCCTCGGGACCGCAGGTTTTACAGTTTGTTTCCTCGTATCCATCGGCGGCAGGTCCTGAAAATAAGAACGCAGACGGGATACGTAGGAAAGCGGGTCTTGGAAAGCAAGATCAACAGGGGCTAGCATTTGCCCAGGCAACGCTAGAGGAGCACCGTAAAGTAATTCGGCCGGGGAGAACCCAAGGTCCTCCTTTATTGATGACCGAATTCCTAACAACACAATAGGAAGGTACTCGCTCCAGCGTTGAGAGTCTGGATAGGCGCGAAGAGCGGCCTTTAATTGGCGGTGGAATCGTTCCACCATTCCATTTGAAGCAGGATGATAGGCTGTGGTCCGAATCCGTTGAGCTCCAATTATTTTTGTGAGCTCAGAGAAGAGATGGGACTCGAATTGTCTACCACGGTCTGTGGTGGGTGTAGTTGGTACCCCAAAGCGGGTAATCCACCCTGATACCAGGGCACGTGCTACAGTCTCAGCAGTCATGTCTTGTAAAGGGATGGCTTCAGGCCATCGCGAAAAACGATCGACACAGGTCAATATGTATGAATATCCACTACTGAATGGCCAAGGTCCAACGATGTCAATGTGGATATGTTGAAACCGAGCATCTGGAGTACTGAAAGTACCAAGTGGAGTCCGGATGTGTCTATGGATCTTCGATTTCTGGCAAGCGCTGCAGGAACGGCACCAAGCAGCAATGTCGCGCCTCATATTTGGCCAGAAGAATCTGACTGTTATGAGCTTTACTGTGGCAGCAGATCCTGGATGAGAAATGTTGTGCAAAGCCAGGAACACAATTCGACGGTGAGTCTCAGGAACAAGTGGTCGTGGTGCATCAGTAGATACATCACATAGAATCTGCTTGTCGGTGGTGGACAAGGGCAGATATTTGAAAATGCAAGTCGCAAATTCAGCAGAAAGAGTGTCCAGCGATTGGAGTGCAGGTTGGTCTGCAGCTAAACGACCTAAGTCGATCTCCTGGGATGACGAGATGGAGCTAATTGGCAAACGTGACAATGCATCTGCAGCTATGTTGTGCGAGCCGGCAATGTGCTGGATATCGTTTGTAAATTGTGAAACGTAGTCCAGGTGCCTTGTCTCTCTGGGCGAATATCTGTCGGCTTTGGCCCTCAAAGCGAAGGTCAAAGGTTTGTGGTCGGTAAAAACTGTAAAATTTCTCCCCTCAAGAATATGAGAGAAATGTTTCACCGACAGATATATGGCTAATAATTCCCGCCCAAACGTGCTATAACGCGTTTCTGCTGGTTTCAACTTCCTCGAGAAAAATGCCAAAGGTTGTTGGTTTTCAGCGTAGGACTGCTGTAAAACTGCTCCCACAGCGGTATCAGATGCATCAACACAAAGCGAAAGCTTGGCCTCTGGTACCGGGTGGGGCTAGCAAAGAAGAACTAGCGAGTGCTGTCTTGGCAGTCTTGAAGCTGTCCTTGTGTCAAGGAAATGTCTTCATTCTTCTTACGACGATTTTTAAAATGTCAGTAAGGGAAGATAGCAAATTAGCACAATGAGGAACGAAAACGCCTATAGAAATTGATTAGGCCTAAGAAGTGACGCAACTGGTGAAGTGTAGTAGGCGGAGGTAACTCCTGTATGGCTTGAACTCGCTGAGGGAGCGGCCTAATACCTTCGGCGTCGATGAGGTGGCCTAAAAAATTTAGGGAAGTGGAACCGAAAACACACTTTGCTGGATTCATGCGAACGCGGTAATCCTGAAGTCGCCGAAATAAGAGAAGCCTGTGGCGCATATGCTCTTCCGGAGAGGAACTAGCGACGAGAATATCGTCTATGTAAGCATAAACGAAGTCCAGACCACGCGTGACCTCGTCTATGAACCGCTGAAAAGTGCTAGCGGCGTTCCTGAGCCCGAAAGGCATGGTAAAAAATTCGAAGGATCCGAAAGGGGTTGTAATCGCCGTTTTCGGAATATCCTCCTTCCTGACCGGAATTTGGTGGTAGGCTCGCACTAAATCTAACTTAGAAAACAATCTTACACCCCTGCAGTGAAGATGCAAAATCATGGAGATGGGGAATGGGATACCTATCCGGGACGGTCATGGCATTTAACCTCCTATAATCCCCAGTGGGTCTCCAGTCGCCGGAAGTCTTGGGCACCATGTGTAACGGTGAAGCCCAAGGACTCGTAGATGGGCGAATAATGCCCAACTGCAGCATATGGTCGAACTCGGACCGTGCTGCCTTTAATTTTTCCGTCGGTAAGCGGCGTGGACGCGAAAACACTGGTGCACCGGTGGTGGAAACGAAATGTTCGGTCGAGTGTGTTGGGTCAGTGACTCGAAAATTTCCATCCGTGAGCTCCGGGAAAGATCCCAGCAACGAATGGTAGGCGTCTCCAGCGGCAGCGACGAAGAACATGGGGCTGACTATTGGAGCATTGGCTTCCTGGCCATGAATTGAAAAGTCGGTGATGTTATCCACCAGGCGTTGGCCACGGACGTCCACAGTTAAAGAGAAGTTGTGGGAGAAATCCGCTCCTAAGATGGGGTATGGCAAATCGGCAACCGTAAAAATCCACTTAAAATCTCTTCGAAGATTTATAGAATTTGAGAGGAAGCGAGATTTGCCCGTACGTCTTTATAGACGAGTGGTTAACTGCCTGCAGCGTAACAGATGACTCTATGGGGGTATCTTTCAGGCAATGGACTGGCCAAATACTACAGGAGGCTCCTGTATCCACGAGGAAACCTCTTCCGGACATCAGGTCCTTAATGAAGAAATGGCGGTTTGGTGGCTTTATGTTGAGGTCAACTGTCTCCATCAGAGAACCTCTTAGGCGTTTGCCGCCTTATGAAAGGAGCAAGGTTGCACGCAGTGATTCGCGTTCTCAGCAAATCGCTCGTGGTACCAGCATAAAGATGAAGCTGGTGATTTAGAACGCCGTCTAAAACTTTGCGATCTCCCGCGACTGCGGGGGCGCGAACCGGCACCACACAAGGCCTTCATCTTGTTCAGCTCTATGGTGAGTTCCTGAATGTACCTTTCCATCGCTATAATGGTCGAGCTGTCTATTGGCGCTGCCGCGTAGATCGCATGGCCGTGTGTGGCCTGAACTGGGTGGTGAACAGCGGCAAGGGGGTCGCTGCCTCCGGCATTCGTCACCTCGAAAACTTTGTCCGCAGATGAGGCAAGCTGATCCATCGTGCTTGTATCCCTCATGGGGGCCAAAATTGCCTGTACGTTGGTCGGCAGGCGCGAGAAGAACAACTGCTTCAGCAGGGCAGTTTCCGCTACCGACCCCTCCGTTAGGTCCTTCATTCGCCTTAGGAGGTTCGATGGGGTGCCATCCCCTATATGCTCCAGATGAACCAAAGCCCTAAATCTTTTTTCTGAAGACTGTTCTGTCCGGCTGAGTATTTCAGCCTTCAGAGACGTGTACGACGAGTTTGTGGGTGTCTCTAACACCAGGTCCTTAATCGCTGGGAGAATTGCCGGCGGAATTGCGCTAAGAATCACAGAACGTTGTAGTTCCTCGTCAACTCTGTTCGCTTTGAAGAATGCTTCTAGCTGGGCGAACCATAGCCTTACGTCGCCCGTGTACGTTGGCAGAACAGAGTGGGAAGCCATTGGTATACCGTAGGCAATTTACCGTTTGGAAAAATGTCTCTAATGCAACAGAGAAGGAAAACAAAATCGTTTATTTTTCCCTATCAAACCACTGGACCGGAAAAATAATGCATCCGGGACAATATGCAAAGAAGCGATTAAGTGAATGCTGTTATTACTAAGATAAGGGCAAGGAACTTTTAAAAAAATCCAACATGGCGGACTATTTCGCGCCAAAAACACTAATGATGGAGAAGAGAGACTCAAAAATTTTTAGCCAGAGAAGATAAGGGCAGAAAAGGAGAGAAAAAAAAGGCAAAAACATTCATACAATTGCTGTTTGTTTGTGTGTCAATAACTGTAGGTGTTCGTTTTGTATTAAATTGTTATTTTTTTTTATTTTTCTATATACACCGTTTCCCATTTTTTTTTTTTTTTTTTAAATCACGTCGGGGGGTCACCACTTTAGGAGATTAGTATCGGTGTACATATAAAATTATTACAAAAGGCAGTAAATGCCGGTGTGTGTTGTGATAATGTTTTTACTTCATAGAAGTCAAAGGTATTAATATAAATGAATCGTTACCCATGGATCACAACTCCAGGCTGAAGTGTGTAGAGAAAAGGAGAGATCTTTTCTAGCTGGTGTTAACATCTTCATAGGCTCTTAGGCTGCATGTTGCATTCTTCTTGGTGGCGAAGGATTATGAGAAAGGAATCATTTCATGCTAAGGTCGCAGGTGTTACCACTTTGGATTTCAGGAGGCGAGAGAGAAAGATTGTCCTGACCTGTTCCTTTTATAGGGTCTGACCGGAAGTGACCAACAGGGAGTCTGTCAACCCCAAAGGGAAGCAACTCCAGCTACTTCCTGTCTAGAGAGCGGTGATGAGATTGTCATGACAAGGGAGGCAACTCTTGCTACAACTGCAAATAACATGTTTATGTATGTATATATATACGTATAAAGGAATGCTGTGATAAAATATACAAATTAAACTGTCTCTTATTTATGATACAAACACTATATATATATATATATATATATATATATATATATATATATATATACACACACACTATATATATATATATATATACACACACTATATATACATATACACACACACACACAGAGATAGCGAAGTCAATGAACAGAATGGTTTTCATAATGCAGACAGCCAGACATACAGAGA
>OZ024740.1:61564328-61565817 GCA_964016885.1 Eledone cirrhosa | reverse complement strand
TAATATAGAGAGGTTGGGAACCGTTGGAAGATAATGTATAAATTAAAGGAATTTGAAAATTAACGAAGGGAAATTATGTATGAAGATAGAGAGAAAAAAATAATAATTGTGGGTGAATATTCTAACGTCAAAAGAAGAAATGTATGTATTGTGGCAATTTCAAAATTAGCGAAGAGAAAAATTGTTAAGGTTTGTGTGTAGAAGGATTTGAGAAAAATAATGTGAAGTTAAAGTTTGTATATTGAATTGATATGTATTAATAATGAGTTCGTTGATGGGGAGAAAAAAATAATAATAAATTAAGGATGAAATTGAGATTAAAAAGATTTATGATAGAGAGAAAAAATAATAATGATTGCGGATGAATATTCAAAATGTCAAAAACAAATATTATTTTACGAGAAGATAGAATGAGGGTAATGAGTAAACGAGTATTATAGAGTGTATAATGCCCTTTAAAGTAAGGTAGATGGGTATATTTTAAAGAGGTGTATGTATATGTGCCTTTGAGAAAAGATTCTAAATTGATAAAGAATTGAATATTAACTGTATACTTTGTGAAAAGTTCTATGGAATTTATGCAGGCAGATAGAAAACAAATCTGAGCGTCTATTTATTATAGATTCTAGGTTAGAGATAATGGTAAATGTATATATATGTATGTATATATATGTATGTATATATATATGTATGTATATATATGTATGTATATATATATGTATGTATATATATGTATATATATGTATATGTATGTATATATATATGTATGTATATATATATGTATGTATATATATATGTATGTATATATATATGTATGTATATATATACATATATGTATGAAATTCAATATTGGAAGGAAGAGATTTAGTATTCAATATTGGAAGGAAGAGATTTAGTATTTAATATTTTGTTGTTGTGTTTAGAGATGATGTTGGAAATATTGGAGGATGTAGAATACGAAAATTTGATGGTGTGTTTGTTAAATATTTTACTATAGATATGTGAGGGAGGGAAGCATTTATTTAAGGCACTAAAAAATAATTTAGGAATATTGTTATTAATAGAGATGGAGAAAGGAGCATTATACCAGATTATGTTTTTGTATCTAGGTCTTTTATTAAAATTATTGGAATGGTCATGATTAATTATTCTACTGTAAGTTTTCCTAGAATTTGTTTCTTTATTATATTTGATTTTATCTGGATAGCCGGCTTTAGAAAGTGCGTTATTATAGTAATTGGCGTTAGCATCAAAGATGTTTTTATTTGAAGATATGTTAGATATTCTATTTCCAATATTATTAACTATAGCATTCTTGATATTGGTAGGATGGTTAGATTTAAAGTTAACATAATTAAGATTCTCATTGTTTTTATGGTAAGGGTAATATAGGCCAGTGTCAAGATTAAGAGATACATCCAAGAAATTAGCTAGTTTGATACTATTATCAAATTCAATTTTTAGGTTATGTTGGTTAAAGAGATTACGT
>OZ024740.1:61544328-61546828 GCA_964016885.1 Eledone cirrhosa | reverse complement strand
AAGTTGCCAGAGTACGCCTGATAGTGCCGTTGAAGATTTTTTGCTTGGATCTGTGAAAGAATTCTTGTGGTTATTATAGCGAAGTTTAAATTCCGTCGATGTGGAACCGACGTAGTTAAAAGAATTAGAGTCAGTATTAACATTACAATTGTATACTATATTTTTAACTAAGCAGTTGTTATTTAACAGACATTTAGATCTATCTCTACAGTTACATTTGTTAACCTGTATATTATTTATGCTATTATCACTAGGTTTTAAGTTCCTATTATTTATTCTATTAATATTTTGTGCTAAATTTTTGGTGGATGAGTAGGTTAATTTTATTGTATGTCTATTGAAAATTGAGTGATACCTATGTGTTCTAGGGAAGCGATTATCAAGAGCTTTGAAAAATAGTTTAGCGATGTGGGTTTTAATGTTTAGTGAGAAAGGGGGGGCAAACCAAATTATGTTCCTAGTTCTATTTCTTTTTTGGCCTTTGGAATTATTGTAATGCTTTCTATTATAGTTGTTAAGGTTGTTGCCGTAATTAAAAAAGTTGTTACTTTGTTTAGTTTGTCTATCATTATCTATGTACACAATCTTATCAGCATATCCTGCTCTAGCTAATGCTTCATTATAGTATTGGGCTTTTTCGTCGAAAATCTTTCTATTCGACGAGATCCTAGAGATACGTTTTTGAACAGAGTTTACTATAGTGTTTTTGACAGATCTGGGGGTGGTTAGAGTTAAAGTTGACATAGTTTAAGTTTTCATTCAACTTGTGAAAAGGATAGTGAAGACATGTGTTGAGATTTAATGTTATATCTAGGAAATTGACTATTCTATGGTTGTTCTCAATTTCTATTTTAAGATTAAAGTAATTAAAAAATTGTGTAATTTGTTTACATTTTCTATTTAGTTCAGGGTTATTATTATCAATAAGTAAAAGCATGTCATCTCTATATAAACCTCCGGTAGTACCAGGTATTTTCCTATGTAGCGAATTGATTAAAAATTTTAATTCATCCTCTGAGACATGTGACCTCTGCGCAGAGGAGATATTCTTTATACTAAAATCTAAAAATTCCCTTAATCTACGGACAAATTTATTCAGTTGTTGCAAACATAGATTAAACTCAACGTTTAAATTTAAATTTAAAATGTAGTATATTTAGTTTGATTTATATTTATATGGGAAACTAGCCGATAAATCTTTGATTCCTTCTTTTTATTCTTTTTTTATTTTTTATTTTTTATTTTTATTTTATTTTTATTTAAACATTCCTCATGAAAAATTAAGCTACCCTAAAAGATGATGCTCCAAATATTTCGAATAAACGTTACACTAGATAAACTTCTATATTAAATATAAGAACACATGTAGACCAAATTGGGCATCCTAATACTTTTTGAAATGATCTTTGCTAGATGTGATTTGATAGATAATTTTTGGCTTTGTCTGTTTTTCGACTCTGATGCTTATAATGAACTTGGCAATATATTGTCAATTAATTTTGAAGGGTTGATCTTTGTGGTTTATTTTTATTTTTTATTATTGTAGTATTTTCTAATATTTTTTTTTTTATTTTTAATATCTTTAATATGTAAATTTTTTAATATGTAATATTTTTAATATGTAATATTCTTTCGTAATATTTTTTTATTTTTTTAGTTTTCTATTTTATTATTACTTATTATTATTATTGTTATTTTTTATTTTTTAGTTTTGTTTCTGATATATATTTTTTATTAGTATATTGAAATCTGCTCTCTATTTCTGCTTGATAGATAATCTTGTAGAGTAAAGACAGGAATAATAATACACATATATGTATACTCAAATTTTTATACCACATTGAGAATGTTTTCCGTGAACTTAGGATTTGCAGAGTTGATCATGTAGATTCACATTGATGTTTGTAGCTATCACATAAACATATGAATTTTTTAAAAAACTAAACATAAGATCATTAATTTTCACACACTATGGATACTTGTCTCATTCAGGAATACTGATATTTACAATATAGTGGATGTTTTATAAATACTAATACATCTACGTTAAAACATAGGGTTTTTACGCCTCGCATATATCTGGTTATTTTTAAATTTTTTCTCTCGCTATATTTTTTCTCTCTCTATATTTTTTTCTCCCTCTATATATCTCCCTTACATTAATACTAGAGCTAAATAAATAAATAAATAAATAAATGTATCATTGATACATTTACTCAACAGACCTCCCACTACCTAATTTTCTATATATATATGTATCTATCTCTATTTCCTCTCTCTCTATATATATATATATCTTTCTGTTTCTTTACATGGAGTTCTTCTCTTTATCTATCTTTCCATCTCTCTATTTTGTTCAATGCATTTCTTCTTTTTCTTCCTTTTCTTCGTTTTCTCTTTTTCTTTCTTTTTTCTCTCTTTCTTTCTCTCTGTGTACAATTTTCTCACTGCCAAATCAACCTCTTCAAATGCAAGTCGATGTTGTTACGGTATGTCGAAT
>OZ024740.1:61534328-61539328 GCA_964016885.1 Eledone cirrhosa | reverse complement strand
TACACGGCCACATTACATTGTGGACTGTCTGGCATGTTTTCTACTGCTGGATGCCCTTCCTAACACCAACCACATTTACAGTGTGGGACTAGGAGGTTTTTACCGTGTTGCCTACACGGCCACATTACAGCGTGGACTGTGTGTTTTTTGACGTGACACCTACACGATCTCATTTGTTTCGGCCTGGATGTTGTGGCACCAACATAACTTTACATTGAAAGGGGCGGTGTGGATGGGGTGGGGGTGGTGGGACGGGGTGTATTTTGTTAGAGATGCCTATTGACTGTAGTAGGCTTTACTTTGTATTTAGGTAAGGCGGGTCTTCTCTATTACTGAGTACCGCCAAAGGTCTCGGTCCAGTGACATTGTCTTGGTGAGGTGTAAGTGTGTGAGGTCGGAATTTATCAGCTTGTCCCAAGATTTTCTGGGTCTGCCTACTCCGTGGTTACCATCTATTTTTATTGCCCTGCACTGTATATATATATATGTATGTATATCTGTACGTATATATATATGTATGTATATATATATGTATATATATATATGTATGTATATCTGTATGTATATATATGTATATATGTATGTGTGTGTGTATATATGTATGTGTATATATATATTTTAATTATGCTTCATATCATTCAGCTGCTGCTAACAAATTTTCATTTATAATCACCCAACAACTTATTGGTTGCTTAGCTACCATTGTTTATCTTTAAGGTGCTGAATTGGCAGGGTTAGAATGTTTTGCAATATTCTTTCTAGTTATCTCACTCAGGTCAACTTTGCTTTTCATCAATTCAAGGTCAATAAATAAAATACCAGTCTAGTACTCTGTTAATTCTTCCTATATATCTTTTTCTCATTTTCTCACACTCTCTCTTTCTTTGGAAGAAATTGGTTTTATTCAAACCATGAAAACGAATGGGCTCTGCCAGATTTAAAATACCCAAGACTCCCTGTATATCACAATGGCACCCCCTATGACTTGTAATTAAGGGATACAATGTATGTATCATCATCATCATCAGCATTTTACGTCCGCTTTTCCCTGCTTGCAAGGGTGGGATGGCAACTGATTCTGGCTGATTTCTACAGTTGGATGCCCTTCCTAACACCAACCTCATTTATAGTGAGTGTTGGGTGCTTTTTTGCTGTGGCACCACCACAACCACTTTGCAGTGGAATGATAGTGACCCCAGTCCCTATCATCTCATTTCTACAGCTGAGTAAACTGGAGCAATGTGAAATAAAGTGTCTTGCTCAAGGAAACAACACATCACCCGGTCTTAGAATTGAACTCACAACCTTTCGATTGCAAGGCCAATGCTCTAACCACTAAGCCATGTGCCTCCATTGTATGTATGTATATATGTATGCATGTGTATATACACATTCACACACACACGTGTGTATGTGTGTGTGGTTATAGTTTTGTTCTGGCTAATAGATATTAATTTTCTTATTAAGATACAAGGCTCTCTTTTGTAAGAGAAAGAGGGAGAACTACAGTGGCTTAGATTAAATCTTGTATATTACTAGTATTATTTCATTAATTATAGGGCAGTGGATTGGCAGTATTGATAGAGCTTCAGACATGCTTTGCAGCATAATTATGGCCCTTTATGTTCTGAGTTCAAATCCTGCTCATGTTATCTTGGCCTTTCATCCTTACGGGGTCAATAAAATAAAGTACCAGTAACGCACTGGTTTTGATTTAATCGACTTTTCCCTTGTGCTTAAATGAATGCTTTGGATGCAGCATTGATGAATCGCTAAGGTGTCCACTTTGCTATCATGAACTTTCGAGTTCAATTTCTCAGTATAGCATTTTACCATAACTTCAGATTAACCTAAGCATTGTGAGTGAAATCTGGTAGACAGAAATTGTTTGGTAGCCTGTCAGATAGTATATGTTTAATTCAAAAGGCCAGCCTTGTTATAGACTGCCACAGTGAATCTTCTTGTGAATTATGTTAGGGGTTCATATATCTATGGAATAATTATCCATTTTCATGTTATGAGTAGGCTGTTCCATTGATTGGGCTACTGGAATATTCTTTGTTAAAACTTCTTTAATAATTATTATGGTGGGGTCTTGCATATGTAATATATTACATAGAAAAGTGTCAATGCACTAAGATTACCCATGCAAATAATAGACTAACATTTCTTCTAGGGTTCCCTAATATCTAAAAATGAGATATCTGCAGTAAGGTCAATTAATCAACATAGTTAAACAATACACACATTGTACAATGGAGTTGATCTGGTCTTTAAAGTCAACTGGTCATTTGCAGTGGAAGATATTTAACTCACTTGGCTTGATTAAGAGTAATCAATTTGTATTGAAATAGAGGGAATTATAGTGATCCTCATTATGTGATTATGAATATCAAAAATGTGGCTGATACCTTAGAGAATGTTCTGTGCTGGATATAGCAGTGTCTCATTGGATTATAGGGAGTTGAAAAACTATGATCAATTGAGATTATCAAAATAATTAGACTGAGGTTAGGTGTGCAGAGATCAATACCTTACATAGAAAAAAAGGATTGGCATCAAGAAGAGCTACTGGGTGTGGGATATCATCTCAAAAAGTCTTGTCAACCCATGCTCATATGGAAAATTTGGCAGAAAAACTGACTATGATGGCGATTTTAGTGATAAATATGATGTTAGTCTTGTCTTATCTAATATTACTTCAAAAGAGAAACTAGTATATTTCTCATAATGCAGTGCCAAGATGCAGAGAGTTTAGACTTGGGCTAAATTCTTTGCAGTAGTTCAGTGCTCTAAACTTGTGGATAAATCCTACTGGGATTTATTGAATAAAAATCATATTGTATAACCTGCATCCTCTTTAGGAGAAAAAACTGGATATTTTTTAGAGGGAAATTCATAATATATCAAAACTATTTTATTGCTTGTTGTTTTAATTTTTTTTATGATCACCATCTACTATAAGGATTCGTTTCTTCAGAATACAATTATATTTTCTTGTTAATCTTTAATTGATGTATAGTCATTAGCATGTAAGACAAAATATTTGGTAGTATATGCTCCAGTTCTTCGATTTGAAATCCCACTGAGGTCAACTTTGCTCACTATCCCTTTTGTTTTTGATAAAGTAACAAGCCAAGGATTGGTGGAATTGTTAATGTTGGACAAGTTACCTTGCAGTATTTGTTATGCATCTTGCATTCTAAGTTCAAATCTTGCTGGGGCCTTCTGGGGTGGTAGATTGAATCCAGATCCCAGATTAACACTACCACCTGCCATTTAGGTGCCTTTAGTGGAGCCTACACTGTTGCAAGCATTCAGGTCAGGTCTGTTTTAAGGATACTTTCCTCTTAGTGGCCCCGACCAAACAGTAAAAAAAAAAAGAAAAAAAGAAATGGTAGTGTGTAATTATTTCCCTTGGTGTTTCTAACTTGTACTGATTTTTCATTTTAAGTTTTTATGTAACATAAAAATGATTTGACATGCACTAAACACAAAACATGACCTGACATTGGTGTGAGATGCCATAAGGTTTCATTGATTGGCTGGTTCAACAGATGTCTACTCTACTGCACTCAGTTACACTTCTGACCCTTTGATGTACGAATAATTTCAACGTGAATATTGTGTAAAGAAACCAATCATTTTTATCAAATATAGACAAATCATCATCATTTTATGTCTGCTTTTCCCTGCTTACTTGAAATTTCATAATGTGATTGCGCATAGCACATGTGTAATTAAGAAGTTTGCTTCACATCCATATTGTTTTAGTGTCTGTCTCACTGTGATACCTTAGGTGAGTGACTTCTGCTTTAGCTTTAGAAATCATTCTGATAAATGCTTTGTGGAAATGTGAGACAGAAATTGTAATAAACACACGCACGCACGCACGCACGCGCGCCCGCCCGCCCTCCCTCGCTCGCTCGCTCACTCGCTCGCTCACTCACTCACTCACTCACTCACTCACTCACTCACTCACTCACTCACTCACTCACTCACAAACAATATGTTTAGAATAAGCAAGCTCAATAAAATTTATCTAGAGCCATGATAACCAAATTAAAACATATTTATATATAGAGAGAAAGGGCCATATATCGTAAAAGAAACCTGGTATATTGTATATATATATACCAAATACATATTCTATAGCAGAATATGTATACAGATGGAATAGTAAATGAAACCTTATAGCGCTATTTCATACCATAATTTGGTTTTATATATCACCGCTTTACGTCCGTTCTTCCACGCTAGGATGGGTTAGACGTGTTGTCCTGTTGTGGGCAGTGTCCAGTCGGCTGACCTTGTCTTGCTCATACAGGTACTGATTCTGGCTTGATTTCTACAGCTGGATGCCCTTCCTAACACCAACCTCGTTTACAGTGAGTGCTGGGTGCTTTTTTTTCATGGTGCCTACACGTCCACTTTACAGTGTGGGCTGGGTGCTTTTTTGCCGTGGCACCTCCACAACCACTTCGCATTGGGTGGGGGTGGGGCATATTGTCTATAAGCTTCAGCTTTGGCTTGTTCCCATGGGAAGTCGGGACTTCTTTATTACTGCGTGACGCCAGAGGTCACGGTCATGTGTCATCACCCTTGAGAGGTGCAATTGGGTAAGGTCGGCTTTTATCACCTCATCCCAGGTCTTCTTGGGTCTCCGCGGCTTCCATCGACTTCTAGTGCTCTGCACCTTTTTATGCAGCTGTCATCTTTCATATGCATCACATGTCCATACCAATGCAACCTCCTCTCCTGCACACAGAATTTGATTCCTCTTATGCTCAGTCTCTCTCTCAATTTGTTTATGCTTTGCCGTTCGCGTATATTACTATTACACATCCATTGGAGCATGCAGGCTTCATTTCTTTCTAATCTGTGCAAGTCTTCTACAGACAGCGCCCGGGTCTCACTACCATGTAACATTGCTGTTCGTATACACGCATCATACAGTCTGCCTTTCATTTTGAGGGAAAAGCCTTTTGCAACTAGCAGTG
>OZ024740.1:61506828-61529328 GCA_964016885.1 Eledone cirrhosa | reverse complement strand
ATGGTCACCCGCATAGTTAACCAAGTCGTACAGAATGGGGTTGTTCCGAAGGACTGGCATAGCAGCATCATCGTTAACTGTTATAAGGGTAAAGGAGACGCCCTAGATAGGAGTAACTATAGAGGCATTAAATTAATCGACCAGGTAATGAAGGTCACGGAAAAAGTAATAGCGCAACTAATCAGAGAGAGAATTGACCTAGATGAAATGCAGTTCGGGTTTGTGTCAGGCAAAAGTACCACAGACGCTCTTTTCATTGTACGACAACTACAGGAGAAGTACCTAGCTAAAGGTAAACCCCTCTACTTAGCTTTTGTCGACTTGGAGAAAGCCTTCGACAGAGTCCCCCGCTCCATTATCTGGTGGGCTCTTAGAAAACTAGGCGTTGACGAATGGCTTGTGAGGGCTATACAAGCCATGTATAAAGAAACAGTGAGCAAGGTTAGAATTAACAACGAATATAGTGAAGAGTTTAGCGTAAAAGTTGGCGTCCATCAGGGCTCTGTTCTCAGCCCCCTACTATTTATTATTGCCCTTCAGGCTATAACAGAGGAGTTCAAGACCGGCTGCCCATGGGAACTCCTATATGCAGACGACCTGACACTCATAGCGGAATCAATAGCCGAGCTAGAGAAGAAATTCCAAACATGGAAGCACGGCCTAGAATCAAAAGGACTTAAAATTAACCTGGCTAAGACTAAAGTTCTAGTTTGTAGGAAAGAAAATAAGGCGGCGGTCCCTTCTGGGAAATGGTCGTGCTCGGTGTGTAGGAAAGGCGTAGGTAGAAACTCCATTTTATGTCCTAAATGCAAAGTATGGGTGCATAAAAGATGTAGTGGGATCACAGGTAAGCTAACTAAGAACATAGATTTTACATGTGGCCGGTGCTCTGGTGCAATAAGTAGCAGCAAGTGCCCACAAAATACTAGCTCTTTCAATTGCGCAGAGGGTTCTATAGAAATAGTGGACAGCTTCCGTTACCTGGGCGATAAGATCAGCAGTGGGGGAGGGTGCTCTGAAAGTACAGTAGCTAGAGTCAGAACTGGTTGGAAAAAGTTCAGAGAGCTTATACCACTATTAGCTGCTAAAGGGTTCTCCCTAAAAATGAAAGGCAGGTTGTATGATGCCTGCATACGAACAGCAATGTTGCATGGCAGTGAGACCTGGGCATTTTGTGCAGAGGATATACGCAGACTAGAGAGGAACGAAGCTTGCATGCTCCGCTGGATGTGTAACAGTAATATACGTGAACGGCAAAGCATAAACGAACTAAGGAAAAAATTAGAAATAAGAGGGATCAGATGTTGTTTACTCGAGAGAAGGCTACGTTGGTATGGACACGTGATGCGCATGAAAGTCGATAGCTGTATAACAAAGTGCAGGGCAATAAAGATAGACGGTAGCCACGGAATAGGCAGACCTAGAAAAACCTGGGACGAGCTGATAAACTCCGACCTCACACACTTACACCTCTCCAAGACAATGTCACTGGACCGAGACCTTTGGCGGTACTCAGTAACAGAGAAGACCCGCCTTACCTAAATACATAGTAAAACCTACTACAGCCAGTAGGCATCTCTAACAAAATACACCCCGTCCCACCACCCCACCCCATCCACACCACCCCGTTCTATGTAAAGTTATGTTGGTGCCGCGCCATCCGGGCCGAAACAAATGAGATCGTGTAGGTGTCACGACAAAAAAACACACAGTCCACGCTGTAATGTGGCCGTGTAGGCAACACGGTAAAAACCTCCCAGACCCACACTGTAAATGTGGTTGGTGTTAGGAAGGGCATCCAACTGTAGAAAACCTGCCAGATAGTCCTATGCGAGCAAGACAATCACTCTTGCCTCAAGTGGGACTACCCCCGTCCAAACCCATGCAAGCGTGGAACACGGACGTTAAACGTTGATGATGATGATGAACATAGTATAGTATTTTACGCCGTTGACTTTTCAAAAGGATTAAATGGATTGTATACTCCTACTTAAGGCACTGAATTTGCAGAGTCGTTAAGATGTTGGATAGAATGCTTTACAGTATTCGTCCCACCTCATTGTGTGCTCTGAGTTCAAATCCCACCATGGTCAACTTTGCCTTTCATACTTTCACGATCAATAAAAAAAGTACCAGTCCAGTACTGGGGTCAATTCTTTTTCTATAGAAAAATTCGGCTGTGTTCAGATCTGGAGAGGGTTGGGCTCTGCCAGGTTTAAAAGTGCCTTAGACATGCCATATGACGGTACCTCTACAACTCCACAAGGAGTTATGGGATGGGATACTCCTACTTGTAGTTCCCTATTTATTCAAATTTTCCTGCCTGTATGTTATACATATATAACAATATAACAATAATATAAACCTACCTTGTGCATTATACAATATTTTGTATGCTGACAACAGCATATATGGGGGATTACTAAATCCTAATTCTCGTAAATATGAAAATAGAAAATAAAACATCATAGAAAAAGTGGAATTAATTCTTAGTAAATGAAATGTCCATCTGTTGTTTGTTCAATAGGAATGACTGATTACCATCTGTGTAGAAATAAAAAGAAAATAAACTTTACAAATATTATGATATTGTTTCATGATAAATCAAATCTTTGACTCAGTAAATGCTTCAATGTGCTCTTTATCTTGAACAGTTAAATACAAAGATAATATATACAGAGAGAGAGAGAGTATGCAGTGCTGACGCAAGCTGAAACCATTTGGTGCCGCTGTCGGGATTTTACATCCCTCTCTCTTTTTCTTTCTCTTTCTCTCTCTTAACCTTATTGCCTCTCCCTGTTAGAGCTCTCCTTATTTTATTTTATTTTTTGAGTAAACATTTTCCCGTACATTTCCATTGACACAGATTGAACAAATTAGTCCTCCTGTCCAACAAAACATATATTCCTGGTATGGCACCATTGTAGTAATTGGCCTTAATAATTATATATATCATCATCATCATACGTTCACTTTTCCCTGCTTGCAAGGGTGGGACAGGAACTGATTCTGGCTTGATTTCTACAGCTGGATGCCCTTCCTAACACCAACCTCATTTACAGTGAGTTATTCCGTGGCACCTACACGACCACTTTGCATCATCTCATTTCTACAGCTGAGTAAACTGGAGCAATGTGAAATAAAGTGTCTTGCTCAAGGAAACAACACATCACCTGGTCTGAGAATTGAACTCACAACCTATCGATTGCAAGGCCAATGCTGTAACCACTAAGCCATGTGCCTCCATATATATATATCGATTATCTGGTGGGCCCTTAGAAAACTAGGTGTTGATGAATGGCTTGTGAGAGCGATACAAGCCATGTATAAAGAAACAGTCAGCAAGGTTAGAATTAACAACTAATATAGTGAAGAGTTTAGCGTAAAAGTTGGTGTTCATCAGGGCTCCATCCTTAGCCCCCTACTATTTATTATAACCTTTCAGGCTATAACAAAGGAGTTAAAGACCGGCTGCCCATGGGAACTTCTATACGCAGATGATCTAACGCTCATAGCTGAATCAATGGCTGAACTAGAGAAGAAATTCCAAACATGGAAGCATGGCCTAGAATCAAAAGGCCTTAAAATTAACCTGTCTAAAGACTAAAGTTCTAGTTTGTAGGAAGGAAAATAGGGCACTGGTCCCATCTGGGAAATGGCCATGCTCAGTGTGTAGGAAAGGAGTAGGCAGAAACTCCATTTTATGTCCCAAATGCAAAGTATGGGTGCATAAAAGATGTAGTAGGATCACAGGTAAGCTAACTAAGAATATAGATTTTATATGTGGCCGGTGCTCAGGTGTAATAAGTAGCAGCAAGTGCCCACAGAATACTAGCTCATTCCATTGCACAGATGGTTCTATAGAAATAGTGGACACCTTCCGTTACCTGGGTGACAAAATCAGCAGTGGTGGAGGGTGCTCTGAAAGTAGAGTAGCTAGAGTCAGAACGGGATGGAAGAAGTTCAGAGAGCTTATACAACTATTGGCCGCTAAAGGGTTCTCTCTAAAAATGAAAGGCAGGCTGTATGATGCCTGCATACAAACAGCAATGTTACATGGCAGTGAGACTTGGGCATTGTGTGCAGAGGATATATGCAGACTGGAGAGGAACGAAGCTTGCATGCTCCGTTGGATGTGTAATAGTAATATATGTGAACGGCAAAGCATAAATGAACTAAGGGAGAAATTAGGAATAAGAGGAATCAGATGTTGTTTACTCGAGAGAAGACTACGTTGGTATGGTCACGTGATGTGCATGAAAGACAACTGTATAAAAAAGTGCAGGGCGATAAAAATAGACGGTAGCCACGGAGTAGGCAGACCCAGAAAAACCTGGGACGACTTGATAAATTCCGACCTCACACACTTACACCTCTCCAAGACAATGTCACTGGACCGAGATCTTTGGCACTACACAGTAATACAGAAGACCCGCCTTACCTAAGTACAAAGTGAAACCTACTACAGTCAGTAGGCACTCTAACAAAAATACACCCCCGCCCCATCCACACCACCCCTTTTGATGTAAAGTTATGTTGGTCCCACAACATCCAGTCCGAAATAAATGAGGTCGTGTAGGTGTCACGAAAAAAAAACACACAGTCCACGCTGTAATGTGGCCGTGTAGGTAACACGGTAAAAACCTCCCAGTTCACACTGTAAACGTGGTTGGTGTTAGGAAGGGCATCCAGCCATAGAAAATCCTCCAGACAATCCTATACGAGCAAGACAACCAATCTTGCCTCAAGTGGGAAAATTCCCGTCCAAACCCATGCAAGCGTGGAAGATGGACGTTAAACGATGATGATGATGATATATAATGGACATTTGCTGTGTACAAGAGGTGTGTGTGTGCCTCAACAAGACTGCTGACAGGTAAACAGCATAGATACAAGCTTTACTGGATAGGAAATGATGGGCTACGTAATGTAGGCATTTTACTAGCTGAGAAATAGATAGATAAAGTGATAGTAGTTAGAGTAAGCAACACAAATATCATGCTTAGATTAACTGTAGTAAACAGAATGGTGACAATTACATCTACCTATGCACAGGCAGGACTGAGTAAAGAACAAACAGTGTCTATGAAGAACTTTTACAGACGACTTCAGGTACTGATGAAAGAGACCTCATCGTCATGGCAAGTGACTTCTATGCACATGTGGGACACTACCAGGACGGATTCAGCGAAGTCCATGGTGACTATGGTTATGGGTCAAGAAATGAAGGGAAATTGTGACACCTGGAATTCTGTGATGCAAATGAACTAATAATTTGCAGCACAAATTTTAGGAAACCAGCCACTTTGTCAATTGACTATTTACTTGTTAGACAAAAAGACAAACTAACTGTCATAAATAGTAAGGCCTTCCCTGTGGAAAAATGCACTGCTCAGCACAAATTAGTTATTAGTGACATCAAAATAAGCACAAGACTGAACAAACATACTGGAAAATATGGAGAGGGAGAGTCTGGAAGCTAAAGAACCTCTCAATTAAATATAAGTTTAGAAAGGCCCTATATGATGCATTTAGTGAGAGAAGTGACTAGCTAGATACCTGTGACATAGAGGACAACTGAAAATTCGTATGTGACAACCTTTTGCAAACTACTGAAGAGACTTGTGGCTGGAGTAGAGCACCAGCTAGACAGGGTGACCTGGTGGTGGAACAGCACAGTAGATAGAGCTATCAAAGCCAAGAGACAGGTTTGGAAAGACTGGAAAAATAGAGGTAGCAGAGACCAGTGCAAGGTGGTTAGGCGACAAATATACACAGTTCGGAGAGAGGCTAAAGAAAGAAAGAAAGTTTGCCAACATCCTGAGATGTGAGGATCAGAGATGCAAAGTTTTCCGCATTGCAAGGCAGTGTGTCAGTGTGAATCATGATGTTGTTGGGGAAAAGTGTGTTAGAAATGACACTGATGCTCAAAAAAAAAGCCTAGAAATGTTACTATGAGAGATTAATGAATCTAGAGAATGAATGGGAGGAAGAAAAACTACCCCTAACTTACCCAAAAGAAGGACAGCTATTGAAATCGATAGTTTTAGGGTTAAAGAAGCAATAAAAGAGATGAAAAATGGTAAAGTACAATCAGTGGTAACTGCTGAAATGCTAATCCGAGAGAAGTAGGAGCCAAACTAGTAACCCACATAGTCAATCAGGTAATCCAGGATGGTGTCATACCAATAACTAGCACAGCAGTATAATTGTAAACTGCTCTAAGGTGAAAGGTGATGTCCTATATAGGAGCAGCTAGAGTGGAATAAAACTAGTGGAATAAGTTATGAAAGTAAGGAAAGAGTTATTGCACAACTAATTAGAGAAATAATCAAATTAGATAAAATGCAGTTTGGTTTCTTGCCTGGGAAAAGTACTACAGACACCCTTTTTTAATGAGGCAACTACAAGAGAAGTTCTTACTCAAAAATAAGCCACTACACCTAGCTTTCATTGACCTAGAAAAAGCATTCACCAACACTGAAGTCCTCAACTATGCCAAGATACCCATCATATTCACCCTGCTCCATCAGTGCTGTCTGTGCTGGCTTGGTCATGTACATCGTATGCCGGATGGGAGGATCCCAAAAGACCTACTGTATGGGGAACTGGCCACCAGCACAAGAACACGAGGACAACCCCATCTTCATTTCAAAGACGTCTGCAGGAAAGATATGAAGTCAATAGATCTGGATATCTAGAGATGGGAAGAGGTTGCTAATGATCACCCAAAATGGAGACAAGTATTGCAATTGAAACTTGGCTGCAAAGAAAAGCGTGGTTGGAAAAAGGACAACACAATAGGACAGGAGGAGAGCATCTTCAAATGCAGTCACAGTATACATGACTGCCACTCCCATGTGGGCCTGTACAGCCACAGTTGACACAATATTCTGGTGGTCTTTCAAGACCACCAGATACCAATAATATATATATATAAATATATATGTATGATTATATATTTTTTTATAGTGAAGGCACGTGGCTAAGTGGTTTGAGAATTGAATTCACAATCATGTGGTTGAGTGTTTGATTCCCAGACTGGGCGATGTGTTGTGTCCTTAAGCAAGACACTTTATTTCATGTTGCTCCTTCTACCTGGAGTTGCAACCGATAGATAGTATTAGCAATTGGAACAAGCAATGGAAACATTGTTTCCTCAGTCCAATTTGACAAAAGTCGATCGACTATCGATATATATATTTTTTAAAAGTGGGTGAAGACGATGAAAAAGTGGACAATACATAGGACAGTCTCTTCTCACCAGGTGTCCTCTGGAGGTCCTTGTGATTTCAGTGCATTAATGTCAATATAACTAATTCCAGTTCACATTGGATTGTAACTAATGGACATGGGATTTTGATTATTTACACATAAAATGAAATGAAATTTACTACAAACCAATGTGCTGCAACTGAAAAAAAAAGAGATAAAAACAATGCCCAACCTATTAGCTGAGAAGAGAAAGTATGCACAACATGCGAAGTTGAAGAGACAGTTTGGACATTAGTACTAAATAGCCAGACACAACAAACAGAGAGAAATAAAGTGAAGAAAAGAACAGAGAATACAGGCAATGTAATGTTTAACACAAATAAATTTGAAAGAATCAGATCTTTTAAAATTAATTTTTAAAAAGTGGATGAGGACAATGGAAAAAAAAACATGATACACAGGACAGTCCCTATATATAAATGTGTGCGTATATATGTATGTATATATATGTGTATGTATATATATATATGTGTGTGTATATATGTATGTGTGTGTGTATATATGTGTGTATGTATATATATCCAAAAGTGTAAATATGTATATACACATGTACATATGTATGTGTATATATGTATATATGTGTGTATGTATATATATCCAAAAGTGTGTAAATATGTATATGCACATGTATGTGTATGTATATACGCGGGGACATAGAAATAGTCGGGCTGGACACCCGATCGCGCGGTTAAACCACTGGGAGGGAAGGACCCCTAGACTTTGTCAGGGCATTCTTCTGGGAGAAGGCAACTCAGGAAACTAGGATAACTCCGATATAAAACATGCGGCTCAGTAGTTGCCGATGATGTTGATCTTTTCTTCATTTCGGGTTATAGCTACTGTCGCTCAGAGAGTGGGATTGGCTCAGTGCACAGTCTTTTTAAATTTATCAGTTCATATAATTAAATCAACAGAGTATATATTTATTTTATTACACAAGCTTATCAAAAGCAAACAAGTAAAAACAAATAACACTTATAAAGCAACTTATACACGTCAAATGACTGGATTTCCTGGATTTGCGGTTGTAGTCAAGGTCACATTCCCGCACTAACCCCCAGATATAGTCCCCCATCAGTTTTTCATTGTAGTGGCCCTGGTACCTCCACTCTATCTCTTTCACATCTTGGTGAAATCGTTTGCCTTGTTCTTCTGAGTAGGCGCCCATATTGTCCTTGAATTTTTCCAGGTGAGCGTCCAGCATATGGAGTTTAAGCGACATCCTGCATCCCATGGCGCCAAAAGCCTTTATCAGACCCTGCACCAGTTGCTGGTAGTTTTCAGCTCTGTAGTTGCCCAGGAAGCCCTTAACAACTGCTTTGAAACAGTTCCATGCTGTTCTCTCAATCCTATTGAACTTATTTGAGAACTCGGTAGACTCAAACACCTTCTTTATCTGGGGTCCAACAAAAATTCCACCTTTGATTTTGGCCTCAGATAACTTGGGGAAGAACTCAAGAAGGTACTTAAAAGCGGCTGATTCTTGGTTGAGAGTCTTCACAAACTGCTTCATCAACCCCAACTTAATGTGCAGTGGCGGCATGAGTACAATCCTGGGATCAACCAGTGGCTCCCACATGACGTTCTGGGTCCCAACTAGAAATTCTGTTCGTTGCTCCCAGTTCTTTCTTTTGTAGTGGTCAGAGGTGGCTCTGCTGTCCCAAAGGCAGAGGAAGCATTGGAATTTGATAAAGCCTCCTTGGAGTCCAAGCAGGAAAGCCACCTTCTTGAAGTCGCCAATGATTTCCCAATTGTACTGGTTATATTGCAGAGCTTCCAAGAGGATTTTCACACTGTAGTAATCTTCCTTCAGGCAGACTGAATGAGCTAGGGGCAGTGTCGGGAACTTGTTTCCATTGTAGAGGAGGACAGCCTTCAAACTTGTGGTGGAGCTGTCTATAAATAGCCGCCACTCCTTGGGCACAAACGGCACCCCAATAACGTCAAACAGTCCAGGCATGCCATGGCAGAAGCAGAGGCCATCCCTAAGAGTGTAAAAGCCTGAGAAAGGTTTGTGTCGACTTCTCTGACTTGTCACCTGCACTTCCTCCTTGACCAAGTTCCACTGCTTCATCATGGAGACGAATAGCTCTGCATTTGACTTAGTCAGACCCATATCCCTGACCAAGTCCTTGACTTCTTTTTGATTTGGGAAGTGAGGATCTTTTTCTGGTACCTCAGGCAGGTAATCTAAGTCTTCAGCATCCATCTCCTCCTCTTCGTAAGAATAATTATCTTGCAAAACAATTTGATATGCAGTACAAAATCAATATTGGAAAGGGAAATACATATTTAAATAATATAAAAGAACACTAATCATACTAATGAAAATTTGTGCTTAAAACACAACTTACCCTTTATTCAGGATGCAAAAATCCAGTATCAATAAATCTCTTTAATCCACTTTTTAACAATTTTATACTACTTTTATAATTTTCTTTAGGTATTACTCTTTATTTTATAATTTTAATTTAACCTGAAACATATATAAAAAAAATCATTTAACATAAGCAAATTAAACTTACATACAACGTAAATTCCAGCATACAAATAATTTTAGTGAAGAGCTTAGAATTTTTACAAACACAAACTGTTTAATAGCACTTTTTTATTTATTTGAGACCTAAGCAACAGAAAAAAAGTGATTACAAGCCAGGAACAGAGAAGAAAATTTTTTTGTTACAGTGTATTTAATAATGGTATATCGTGCAATGGCTATACTCGATAACGAGGGGGCAGCCATCATGTATATATGTGTGTATGGATGTATATATGTGTGTATGTATGTATGTATGTATGTATGTATATATGTCAGGTCACCACTTGGTGCTACTGGTAACATGTATCCCAGTACAACCTGTCCCATGGTCGGGTCGTTGGCGACTAAACTGGGAACCCCACCAAGGTTTCTTGGTGAGGAGGGTGACTTTGGACATCCTGCAGGACAAAATACAAAACCTGTCAAAGGGCAAAGGAGCTCTTAAGAGTCAATGGCCATCCAAAATCACCGGGAGAGATGAGCCCTTAGCCTTTGTCAAGGCAGAATTCTAGAAGGAGGAAAACTCTGATATAACACCTGCAACCCTGATGGTATCCAATGATGTTGACTTGTTCTTCTTTTTGGTAAATATCATCTTGGTTAAGAGAGTGGGACTGGCTTTGTGCAGTGCCTTTGCTCACTATAAAAGCTTCACGGCACAGGCATTGCTTTATATCTGGAGATCTCTCTGCACTTGTCGTCACATGGTACCATGGGCCCAGCACTATGTGTCAATAATTGTCACAAGTGTAGTGTTTGTACCAGAGTTTTCAAGTCGCTGGCTGGACTAAAAAGCCACACTCGTTCAGCGCATCGGTAGGGTTTCTCCTACATGGATATAAAGTAGTGGCCGTACTCGAAAACGAGCCACCATGTATATAAATATATATATATATGTGTGTGTGTATGTATATATGTATATATATAACCCTAAAGGGTTCTCTCTAAAAATGAAAGGCAGGCTGTATGATGACTGCATACGAAGAGCAATGTTACATGGCAGTGAGACCTGGGCATTGTGTGCAGAGGATATACGCAGACGGGAGAGGAACGAAGCTTGCATGCTCTGCTGGATGTGTAATAGTAATATACGTGAATGGCAAAGCATAAACGAACTAAGGGAAAAATTAGAAATAAGAGGGATCAGATGTTTACTCGAGAGAAGACTACATTGGTACAGTCACGTGATGCGCATGAAAGACGACAGCTGTATAAAAAAGTGCAGGGCAATAAAAATAGACGGTAGCCACGGAGTAGGCAGACCCAGAAAAACCTGGGACGACTTGATAAATTCCGACCTCACACACTTACACCTCTCCAAGACAATGTCAATGGACCGAGATCTTTGGCGCTACACAGTAATACAGAAGACCCGCCTTACCTAAGTACAAAGTGAAACCTACAGTCAGTAGGCACCTCTAACAAAAATACACCCTCGTCCCACTACTCCCCCGCCCCATCCACACCACCTCGTTCAATGTAAAGTTATGTTGGTACCACAACATCCAGTCCGAAACAAATGAGGTCGTGTAGGTGTCACGACAAAAAAAACACACAGTCCACGCTGCAATGTGGCCGTGTAGGTAACACGTAAAAACCTCCCAGTCCAAACTGTAAACGTGTTTGGTGTTAGGAAGGGCATCCAGCCGTAGAAAACCCGCTAGCTGGCTGGACTAAAAAGTCACACTCGTTCAGCGCATCGGTAGGGGTTCTCCTACATGGATATAAAGTAGTGGCCGTACTCGAAAACGAGTTGGCAGCCACCCCCATATATGTGTGTATGTATATATATATATATATATATGTGCGTATGTATATATATAAATGTGTGTATGTATATATATATATATATATATATATATATATATATATATATCATCATCATCATCATCATCATTTTACGTCCGCTTTTCCCTGCTTGCAAGGGTGGGACGGGTCTTATTCAGCACAGCATCTCTCCACTCGTCACGGTCCTTCGTCATCTCCACGGTGAGCTTCAATGATCTGAGGTCTGTTCTCACCACCTCCGCCCATATTTTTCGTGGTCTTCCTCTACTGTGTCTTCCTTCAACTGGCATTTCTTGGCACTTCTTCACCCATCGGTCATCCTCCATGCGCATCACATGTCCATACCACCTCAGTCTCCTCTCCCGTACACTACATTCTATCCCTCTCAGACACAGTTTCTCTCTCAACACATTTATGCTGGGTCGTTCACGCACATTTACACTGCATATCCAACAGAGCATGCTTGCCTCATTTCTCTCCAGCCGTCGCATATCCTCTGTAGTAGCTGCCCATGTCTCACTACCATGCAAAATCGCGCTCGTCACACAGGCATCATACAACCGGCCTTTCGTACGCAGGGAGAAACCCTTCTTCGTCAACAGAGGAAGCAGCTCCCTAAACTTCTTCAACCCGTCCTTATTCTAGATACTATGGCCTCGGAACACCCTCCTCCCATGCTAATCTGATCTCCTAGGTACCGGAAGCTATCCACCACTTCTATAGCGCCCTCCTGCATTTGAAAAATGTGTCTATCAATGCGACATCTACTGTATACATATTTCTCCCTACCTGTTAGTTTGCCTGCTATCCCGCTACCTCTCTTGTGTACCCAGGATCTGCATTGTGTGCATTTTATAGAATTTATGCCAGTTCCTTTTCTGCATATCGAACATGGCTATTTCCCTGACGGAATCAGTGTTTTGTCCTCTTTTCTACTCATCAACACTTTTGTCTTAGCTAGGTTCACTCCCAGTCCTCTTGCTTCCAACTGCTGTTTCCATAGCCAGAATTTATTCTCTAGCTCCTCTACTGATTCTGCTATAAGAACCAGATCGTCAGCATAGAGAAGTTCCCATGGACAGCCAGTCTTAAACTCCTCTGTTATGGCTTGGAGGACTATAAGGAACAAGAGCGGGCTGAGGACCGAACCCTGATGTACTCCTACTTGTATCTGGAATTCCTCACTAAACTCCATTCCTACCCTGACTTTACTGAGAGTACCTCTGTACAAAGTTTGCACTGTCCTCACAAGCCATTCCTCAACACCTAGCTTCCTTAGGGACCACCAGATGACAGATCGGGGTACCCTATCAAAGGCCTTCTCTAGGTCAACAAAGGCTAAGTCATCATCATCATCATCACCGTTTTACGTCCGTTCTTCCACGCTAGCATGGGTTAGACGGGTTGTCCTGTTGTGGGCAGTGTCTGGTCGGCTGACCATGCCTTGCTCATACAGGAACTGATCTGGCTTGATTTCTACAGCTGGATGCCCTTCCTAACACCAACCTCATTTACAGTGAGTGCTGGGTGCTTTTTCGTGGCGCCTACACGTCCACTTTACAGTGTGGGCTGGGTGCTTTTTTGCCGTGGCACCTCCACGACCACCTTGCGGTGGGGGGGGGGGGCATATTGTTTATATGCTTCAGCATGTACCCATGGGAGGTCGGGTACCCTGTATTACTGCGTGACGCCAGAAGTCACGGTCGTGTGTCATTGACTTTGAGAGGTGTAGTTGGGTAAGGTCGGCTTTTATCACCTCATCCCAAGTCATCTTGGGTCTCCCCACTCCGCGGTTTCCATCAACTTCTAGTGCTCTGCACCTTTTTATGCAGCTGTCATCCTTCATACGCATCACATGTCCATACCAGCGTAACCGCCTCTCCTGCACGCAGCATTTGATGCCTCTTATGCTCAGTCTCTCTCTCAATTCATTTATGCTTTGTCGTTCACGTATATTACTGTTACACATCCATCGGAGCATGCAGGCTTCGTTTCTCTCTAATCTACGTAAGTCTTCCACCTTCAGCGCCCAGGTCTCACTACCATGCAACATCGCTGTTCGGATACACGCATCATACAGTCTGCCTTTCATTCTGAGGGAGAAGCCTTTTGCAGCTAGCAGTGGTAGTAGTTCCCTAAACTTCTTCCATCCCGTTCTTACCCTAGTTATTGTACTTTCTGAGCACCCACCTCCGTTGCTAATTCGGTCACCTAGGTAGCAGAAGCTGTCTACTGTTTCTACAGGGCCCTCCCAGAGATTGGTGGTACTTGTTTCCTGTGGCTGTTTGCTTGCTGTTTCAGCACAGCTGCTGCATGTGAATCCTACATTCTTAATTAAGCTTCCTGAGATCCCGCTACATCTCTTGTGTACCCATTGTTTGCATTTGGGGCAAAGAATGGAGTTCCTACCTACACCTTTCCTACATACTGAGCAAGGCCATTTCCCTGAGGGGATCTGGGTTCTGTTTTCTCGTCTACTTATAAGGACCTTAGTCTTTGTCATGTTGACTTTGAGGCCCTTTCTCTCTAGTCCCTGCTTCCAGGTTTGGAATTTATTCTCTAGTTCTACCATAGATTCAGCTATGAGTGCGAGGTCATCAGCATACAGGAGTTCCCATGGGCATCCGGTCTTAAACTCCTCCGTTATTGCCTGCAGGACTATGATGAACAGGAGAGGGCTAAGAACAGAGCCCTGGTGGACCCCAACCTGTACGCTAAATTCCTCGCTATACTCATTGCCAATCCTAACTTTGCTGACTGCTCCCCTATACATGGCTTGTACCGCTTTCACAAGCCATTCATCTACTCCTAGTTTTCTAAGAGCCCACCAGATTACTGCACGTGGAACTCTGTCAAAGGCTTTCTCAAGGTCGACAAATGCCAAGTAGAGTGGCTTACTTTTAGCTAGGTACTTTTCCTGTAATTGCCTCACAAGGAAGAGCGCATCAGTGGTGCCTTTCCCTGGAACAAACCCAAATTGCATCTCGTCTATATTCACCCGGTCCCTAATCAGCTGTGCTATAACTCTTTCTGTTACTTTCATGACCTGGTCCATCAACTTTATACCTCTATAGTTTCCTCTATCTAGTGCATCGCCTTTACCTTTGTAGCAGTTGACAATGATGCTACTGCACCAATCTTTTGGTATGGCCCCCTCTAGTATTACCTGGTTAACGATACGTGTGGTTATAGTGTGACCTACAGACCCAGATGCCTTCAGCATCTCGGCAGCTATACCCGATGGACCGGTTGCCTTCCCTATCTTCATATCTCTGATTGCCTTACTTACTACGCTGCCGCTGACTTGTACTGCTGGTCCCTCTATAGGGTCTACGTGGGGTAGGGTCTCTTCTTCCCATGCATTCTCCTCATTTAGTAATCTATCATAATGACTCTTCCATGCATCTTTCTTCTCAGCACTTGTGAGGGCAAGCTCACCTTTATCATTCCGGATACACTTCTCTCCAATGACATCACAACTATCTCTGACACACTGCCTCGCAATCTTGAATACCTCCTGTTTCTGGTCCTCACGTTGTAAAACATGCTTGAATTTTCTATCCTCTGCTTCCCTCCTAGCTAAGTATACTTGTCGCCTAGCTTCCCTCTTGGTCTCTATGTAATGTACCCTGCTCCCCCCGTTCTTCCATTCTTTCCATGCCTGTCTCTTGGCCTTGACTGCTTCATCTACCTTATTGTTCCACCACCAAGTCACTCTCCTCCTGCTTGAGGTCTTACTCCAGCCACAAACCTCATCCGTCGCCTCTAGTAAGTTATTTTTTAGGAACTCCCAGTTCTCTTCTACGTTAAATGTCTCTATCTGTTCTTCTTTACTGTCGTAGGCGTTGAGTAAAATATCTTTAAATCTGTTACTGGTTGAGGGGACTTTCAGCTTCCAGATCTTTCTTCTCCAGGTTGGCCTCTGTTTCAGGGCTCGTCTAGTTCTGACCGTGAGGTCGCTGACAACTAAGCTATGTTGGGATGTACATTCCTCACTAGGGAAGGCTTTTGTGTTTACGACCGTCCATCTGTCACGTCCTCTGATGAGGATAAAATCTAACTGACTAGAGTGCTCCCCTGATCTATAGGTGATCAGGTGGTTGTCGGGTTTTTTAAAGTTTGTGTTACATATCGACATGTCATTGGCGTCGCAGAATTCTAGAAGTCTGAATCCTTCCTCATTCCTTGTGCCAACTCCATGGCCTCCATGTACTCTATTGAAGCCGTCGCAGTGTTTACCTACGTGTCCGTTAAAATCTCCTGCAATGATTAGGAAGTCCTTGTCGTCTGTTAGAGCAGTAGTGTGTATTAGGGACTCGTAAAACCTATCCTTAAGTTCGTCTGGCAGCCCCGATTGGGGTGCGTAAGCTGATATTATTGTGGTAATTGTCTTATTCAGGACTAGTCTGAGTTTAATGATTCTTGCATTTACCCTGTACACTGAGATTACTTTATCTACCCACTTGTCAGCTAATAGTATACCTACACCACCCATCCCATCGTCATTTCCCACCCAGAAAAATTTGTAGCACTGGCTTTTTCCTACAAGGACTCTAGCAGACCCTCCTCTCCATCTAGTCTCTTGCACACAGCATACATCAACTTCCTTTCGCTCTAGCATTTCTACGATTTCTCCTGCTCTTCCTTTCATTGAGCCTACATTGATGGTACCAACTCGGAGTTTTGGGCATTTGTCGACACTCGTAGGGGAGGGTCTCTGGGTTGGCGCTTCACGTGGGTGCTTGGTAGCTCGCAGATTCATATTTCATCTATTGATTCAGAGTTGCTCGTGTATTCCCAGCTCATCCATCCCTAACGGTGGGAAAATTGAGGGCTAGAAGGACAGTGGTGGTGGGGTAATGGCAGGGTGTGTTGGGATGCGCCAGAGGAGGAGAGAGTTAGTTAGGCAGGTAGTAGCAGCAGCAGCAGTGGAAATGGCATGCTAGGTTTGATTGGTCGAATAGACTATGGTGGTGTGTGGGGGTGGGGGGGGAGGGAAATTGTGAGGTAGGAACTGAGGGTCGCATGGTAAATATCCAAGTTAATACTACATCAGTAAAATTAACAATAATAACGTCATGAAAAAAGCTACTAAGAGAAACCCTCGAAAATTTATCGCTAATACAGCAGGGAAAATTTAACGCTAATACAGCAGGGAACATCATAATATTAACGACATGAAAAAGCTACTAAGAGAAACCCTCGAAAATTTATCGCTAATACAGCAGGGAAAATTTAACGCTAATACAGCAGGGAACATCATAATATTAACGACAATATGTAGGCTAAAATACCTTCGTAGATTAGGTGGATGGCTGGCTGGGAAAATTTGAATCAGCTCTAGTGGTACATTTTAGCAGAGAAGAATGGCAAAGTGTCTTATCTCTTCAATATTTTCAGATTGAATGAATTAGGTTAAAGACAGGGTAGTAAGCCTTAAAGAAGTGCATAGAGGGGGGGGGTAGGAACTGAGGGTCGCATGGTAAATAACTGAGAGAGATACAATAGGATTAGAATACCGCATGGTAAATATCCAAGTTAATAAGTTAATACTACATCAGTAAAATTAACAATAATAACGTCATGAAAAAAGCTACTAAGAGAAACCCTCGAAAATTTATCGCTAATACAGCAGGGAAAATTTAACGCTAATACAGCAGGGAACATCATAATATTAACGACATGTAGGAACTGAGGGTCGCATGGTAAATATCCAAGTTAATACTACATCAGTAAAATTAACAATAATAACGTCATGAAAAAAGCTACTAAGAGAAACCCTCGAAAATTTATCGCTAATACAGCAGGGAAAATTTAACGCTAATACAGCAGGGAACATCATAATATTAACGACATGAAAAAGCTACTAAGAGAAACCCTCGAAAATTTATCGCTAATACAGCAGGGAAAATTTAACGCTAATACAGCAGGGAACATCATAATATTAACGACAATATGTAGGCTAAAATACCTTCGTAGATTAGGTGGATGGCTGGCTGGGAAAATTTGAATCAGCTCTAGTGGTACATTTTAGCAGAGAAGAATGGCAAAGTGTCTTATCTCTTCAATATTTTCAGATTGAATGAATTAGGTTAAAGACAGGGTAGTAAGCCTTAAAGAAGTGCATAGAGGGGGGGGGGGTAGGAACTGAGGGTCGCATGGTAAATAACTGAGAGAGATACAATAGGATTAGAATACCGCATGGTAAATATCCAAGTTAATAAGTTAATACTACATCAGTAAAATTAACAATAATAACGTCATGAAAAAAGCTACTAAGAGAAACCCTCGAAAATTTATCGCTAATACAGCAGGGAAAATTTAACGCTAATACAGCAGGGAACATCATAATATTAACGACATGAAAAAGCTACTAAGAGAAACCCTCGAAAATTTATCGCTAATACAGCAGGGAAAATTTAACGCTAATACAGCAGGGAACATCATAATATTAACGACAATATGTAGGCTAAAATACCTTCGTAGATTAGGTGGATGGCTGGCTGGGAAAATTTGAATCAGCTCTAGTGGTACATTTTAGCAGAGAAGAATGGCAAAGTGTCTTATCTCTTCAATATTTTCAGATTGAATGAATTAGGTTAAAGACAGGGTAGTAAGCCTTAAAGAAGTGCATAGAGGGGGGGGGGTAGGAACTGAGGGTCGCATGGTAAATAACTGAGAGAGATACAATAGGATTAGAATACCGCATGGTAAATATCCAAGTTAATAAGTTAATACTACATCAGTAAAATTAACAATAATAACGTCATGAAAAAAGCTACTAAGAGAAACCCTCGAAAATTTATCGCTAATACAGCAGGGAAAATTTAACGCTAATACAGCAGGGAACATCATAATATTAACGACATGTAGGAACTGAGGGTCGCATGGTAAATATCCAAGTTAATACTACATCAGTAAAATTAACAATAATAACGTCATGAAAAAAGCTACTAAGAGAAACCCTCGAAAATTTATCGCTAATACAGCAGGGAAAATTTAACGCTAATACAGCAGGGAACATCATAATATTAACGACATGAAAAAGCTACTAAGAGAAACCCTCGAAAATTTATCGCTAATACAGCAGGGAAAATTTAACGCTAATACAGCAGGGAACATCATAATATTAACGACAATATGTAGGCTAAAATACCTTCGTAGATTAGGTGGATGGCTGGCTGGGAAAATTTGAATCAGCTCTAGTGGTACATTTTAGCAGAGAAGAATGGCAAAGTGTCTTATCTCTTCAATATTTTCAGATTGAATGAATTAGGTTAAAGACAGGGTAGTAAGCCTTAAAGAAGTGCATAGAGGGGGGGGGGGGTAGGAACTGAGGGTCGCATGGTAAATAACTGAGAGAGATACAATAGGATTAGAATACCGCATGGTAAATATCCAAGTTAATAAGTTAATACTACATCAGTAAAATTAACAATAATAACGTCATGAAAAAAGCTACTAAGAGAAACCCTCGAAAATTTATCGCTAATACAGCAGGGAAAATTTAACGCTAATACAGCAGGGAACATCATAATATTAACGACATGTAGGAACTGAGGGTCGCATGGTAAATATCCAAGTTAATACTACATCAGTAAAATTAACAATAATAACGTCATGAAAAAAGCTAGTAAGAGAAACCCTCGAAAATTTATCGCTAATACAGCAGGGAAAATTTAACGCTAATACAGCAGGGAACATCATAATATTAACGACATGAAAAAGCTACTAAGAGAAACCCTCGAAAATTTATCGCTAATACAGCAGGGAAAATTTAACGCTAATACAGCAGGGAACATCATAATATTAACGACAATATGTAGGCTAAAATACCTTCGTAGATTAGGTGGATGGCTGGCTGGGAAAATTTGAATCAGCTCTAGTGGTACATTTTAGCAGAGAAGAATGGCAAAGTGTCTTATCTCTTCAATATTTTCAGATTGAATGAATTAGGTTAAAGACAGGGTAGTAAGCCTTAAAGAAGTGCATAGAGGGGGGGGGGGGGTAGGAACTGAGGGTCGCATGGTAAATAACTGAGAGAGATACAATAGGATTAGAATACCGCATGGTAAATATCCAAGTTAATAAGTTAATACTACATCAGTAAAATTAACAATAATAACGTCATGAAAAAAGCTACTAAGAGAAACCCTCGAAAATTTATCGCTAATACAGCAGGGAAAATTTAACGCTAATACAGCAGGGAACATCATAATATTAACGACATGAAAAAGCTACTAAGAGAAACCCTCGAAAATTTATCGCTAATACAGCAGGGAAAATTTAACGCTAATACAGCAGGGAACATCATAATATTAACGACAATATGTAGGCTAAAATACCTTCGTAGATTAGGTGGATGGCTGGCTGGGAAAATTTGAATCAGCTCTAGTGGTACATTTTAGCAGAGAAGAATGGCAAAGTGTCTTATCTCTTCAATATTTTCAGATTGAATGAATTAGGTTAAAGACAGGGTAGTAAGCCTTAAAGAAGTGCATAGAGGGGGGGGGGGGTAGGAACTGAGGGTCGCATGGTAAATAACTGAGAGAGATACAATAGGATTAGAATACCGCATGGTAAATATCCAAGTTAATAAGTTAATACTACATCAGTAAAATTAACAATAATAACGTCATGAAAAAAGCTACTAAGAGAAACCCTCGAAAATTTATCGCTAATACAGCAGGGAAAATTTAACGCTAATACAGCAGGGAACATCATAATATTAACGACATGAAAAAGCTACTAAGAGAAACCCTCGAAAATTTATCGCTAATACAGCAGGGAAAATTTAACGCTAATACAGCAGGGAACATCATAATATTAACGACAATATGTAGGCTAAAATACCTTCGTAGATTAGGTGGATGGCTGGCTGGGAAAATTTGAATCAGCTCTAGTGGTACATTTTAGCAGAGAAGAATGGCAAAGTGTCTTATCTCTTCAATATTTTCAGATTGAATGAATTAGGTTAAAGACAGGGTAGTAAGCCTTAAAGAAGTGCATAGAGGGGGGGGGTAGGAACTGAGGGTCGCATGGTAAATAACTGAGAGAGATACAATAGGATTAGAATACCGCATGGTAAATATCCAAGTTAATAAGTTAATACTACATCAGTAAAATTAACAATAATAACGTCATGAAAAAAGCTACTAAGAGAAACCCTCGAAAATTTATCGCTAATACAGCAGGGAAAATTTAACGCTAATACAGCAGGGAACATCATAATATTAACGACATGTAGGAACTGAGGGTCGCATGGTAAATATCCAAGTTAATACTACATCAGTAAAATTAACAATAATAACGTCATGAAAAAAGCTACTAAGAGAAACCCTCGAAAATTTATCGCTAATACAGCAGGGAAAATTTAACGCTAATACAGCAGGGAACATCATAATATTAACGACATGAAAAAGCTACTAAGAGAAACCCTCGAAAATTTATCGCTAATACAGCAGGGAAAATTTAACGCTAATACAGCAGGGAACATCATAATATTAACGACAATATGTAGGCTAAAATACCTTCGTAGATTAGGTGGATGGCTGGCTGGGAAAATTTGAATCAGCTCTAGTGGTACATTTTAGCAGAGAAGAATGGCAAAGTGTCTTATCTCTTCAATATTTTCAGATTGAATGAATTAGGTTAAAGACAGGGTAGTAAGCCTTAAAGAAGTGCATAGAGGGGGGGGGGTAGGAACTGAGGGTCGCATGGTAAATAACTGAGAGAGATACAATAGGATTAGAATACCGCATGGTAAATATCCAAGTTAATAAGTTAATACTACATCAGTAAAATTAACAATAATAACGTCATGAAAAAAGCTACTAAGAGAAACCCTCGAAAATTTATCGCTAATACAGCAGGGAAAATTTAACGCTAATACAGCAGGGAACATCATAATATTAACGACATGAAAAAGCTACTAAGAGAAACCCTCGAAAATTTATCGCTAATACAGCAGGGAAAATTTAACGCTAATACAGCAGGGAACATCATAATATTAACGACAATATGTAGGCTAAAATACCTTCGTAGATTAGGTGGATGGCTGGCTGGGAAAATTTGAATCAGCTCTAGTGGTACATTTTAGCAGAGAAGAATGGCAAAGTGTCTTATCTCTTCAATATTTTCAGATTGAATGAATTAGGTTAAAGACAGGGTAGTAAGCCTTAAAGAAGTGCATAGAGGGGGGGGGGGGTAGGAACTGAGGGTCGCATGGTAAATAACTGAGAGAGATACAATAGGATTAGAATACCGCATGGTAAATATCCAAGTTAATAAGTTAATACTACATCAGTAAAATTAACAATAATAACGTCATGAAAAAAGCTACTAAGAGAAACCCTCGAAAATTTATCGCTAATACAGCAGGGAAAATTTAACGCTAATACAGCAGGGAACATCATAATATTAACGACATGAAAAAGCTACTAAGAGAAACCCTCGAAAATTTATCGCTAATACAGCAGGGAAAATTTAACGCTAATACAGCAGGGAACATCATAATATTAACGACAATATGTAGGCTAAAATACCTTCGTAGATTAGGTGGATGGCTGGCTGGGAAAATTTGAATCAGCTCTAGTGGTACATTTTAGCAGAGAAGAATGGCAAAGTGTCTTATCTCTTCAATATTTTCAGATTGAATGAATTAGGTTAAAGACAGGGTAGTAAGCCTTAAAGAAGTGCATAGAGGGGGGGGGGGAGGAACTGAGGGTCGCATGGTAAATAACTGAGAGAGATACAATAGGATTAGAATACCGCATGGTAAATATCCAAGTTAATAAGTTAATACTACATCAGTAAAATTAACAATAATAACGTCATGAAAAAAGCTACTAAGAGAAACCCTCGAAAATTTATCGCTAATACAGCAGGGAAAATTTAAC